>CM039736.1:44527717-45771432 GCA_022539455.1 Dendrobium nobile
TTCTGAAGGACCCTGATCTGGAGGAGGAGGAGGTGGTGCAGCAATAAAAAAGTTGAAATAACTACTCATCACAAACATATTGGAATTAATGGAATTAATCTGTTCACGCATGAATCTCATGTCTTGATTGTACTGAAGGTCTTGCTGCTGTAGATGAGTTTCAATTTGATCAAATCTTTGATCAAAGTGAGCCTCTAAGTTGTTAAATCTTTGAACCAAATCCTGATAATTTGGTTCAGCAGCATGTGTAGGTTCACCCTCTTCTTCTGTTTCACTCAATACTACATGAGGTTTGCTTGGATCGTCCTTGTTGAAGAATGCCCTAAATGAACCGTCATTGTAGTAGAGTGGTTCTTCAAAGTCTGAAATTGGGTGAGTTAAATCATACTTCTTCTCTAAAATGTAGGCAATCAGATGGCCTAAGGCTATGTTCTTTTTCCTTTTATGATCTCCATCACCAATTTCAGAGAGACCATAAATATAGTCGATTAGGAGTTGGGCCTCATCTATGGGTTGCCTGGTCATTATCAGATAGGTAACTGTAGAGAGAAGTGGAGTGATGTTGACTCTATCACCAGCTTTAGGTATAATAGAAGATCTAAGAACATGCTGGATGATTCAGGCATTAAGAGTTAAAGAGGCTACTTTTGGCAAATGATCCTTAACTTTTATTCCTCTAAGAACATGGTTAACTTCAGTCCAGTCAAAGCTAGTGGTGGTAAACGTGTGTGCTCTAATCCCTTCAGTCCTTAAATTTAAGAAGATACCAAGCTTAGCCTTGGTGATTTCTATTTTCTTTTTGAAGACAAAAGAACTGATAACAGAGAGGTCGGAATTATATGACATGTTTGCCAGAAAATAGTGGAAGGTTTCCTTATTGTAGAGATGGACTAAGGTGAGGATTAATCCAAATTGAGTTGAAGCAAAAAGGTGCATTACCTTAAAGGTCAACTGCTCCTTAAGAAGAACTCTAGATGGAGTGATTTTTACATAGACAAACCTAGGAAAAGATTCTTCATTGGCTCTAGACAGGAAGTTTTTGGATGTATTCCTAGGAGGGCCCTTAGCCAAAGTCTTTTGGCGCTTGTTAGAACTTGCCATTCAAGGATTTGAAAAGATGAAGTCTTTGAAAGTGATGTGTGAGAGTGACTGTTCAGTAAAAATTACCATCAATTTAAAGAAAAAATGATGTTCGTACCAGACAAAATTCCGTTCGTCTCGTACGAAATTAATTCCTCCCCGTACAAAAATATTTCGTATGGACGAATAAATGAGTTAAAAAAATAACGGTTTTTCGTAATCACACAATTTACGAAGCGTCCTTTCGTACAGACTTTTGACCAAGACGATCGTACAGACGATCAAAAGTTAACCCGTTTTAATGGCAGTTGAAAACCGTCCCCCGCTATGAACCAACATCTGTTTGTTTGGACAAACTACATTAAAAACTGTTCTCAAGACAGTTTGAAATCACGCAGATTGACATTTTACACATATCGTCCCGTACAATAATTTTTCGTCCCGGACGATTAACACAAATTTTTGGATTTTTGTATTTTTATCAAAGAAAACCAAAATAAACACACAAAGCACAATAGACAATGACAAATGTACAGACTCTAAATAAAAAACACTCAAAAAACAAACAAAAATCACAAAAACAAAATCATAAAAACATAAACTACGAAAATAGAAACATCAATGTTGCAAAAACATTTTTATTTAAGCATTCAAATCAATTACACCAAGCCTTGTTCTTAATGTACTGAAAGTATCAAAGGCTAAAGGTTTTGTAAAAATGTCTGCAAGTTGATTTTCAGTTGAAACATGGGTAAGTTCAATTTCTCCCTTGGATACATGATCCCTTATGAAATGATGCCTTATGTCAATGTGTTTGGTTCTTGAATGTTGAATAGGATTTTTGGAAATGCAAATAGCACTAGTATTATCATAATAAATTGGAATAGTGCCTATAGTTAATCCTAAATCAATCAACTATTATTTTAACCAAAGTACTTGTGCCACACAATTTCCTAATGCAATGTATTCTGCTTCTATAGTAGATAGGGCCACTGAATTTTGTTTTCTACTAAACCATGAAACTAATGAATTTCCAATGAATTGACATGTTCTAAAAGTGCTTTTCCTATCCACTCTACAGCCTGCAAAGTCAAAATCTGAATAACCAATAAGTTCAAATGAAGAGCTAAACTTAGGATACCAAATTCCTAAGTTCTGAGTTCCTAGTAAATATCTTAAAATTCTTTTCGCTGCAGTCAAATGTGATTCTTTTGGATCTGATTGAAATCTAGTACATAAGCAAACACTGAACATAATATCTAGTCGGCTAGCAGTCAAGTAAAGTAAAGATCCAATAATCCCTCTATATTTCTTTTGATCAACAGATTTTCCCTAAGGTCCTTATCCAACTGAACTGAGGAACTCATTGGTGTACTAATAGGTTTAGCATTGTCCATTTCAAATTTTTTTAGGATGTCCTTAACATATTTAGTTTGACTAAGAAATGTACCTTCCTCAAGTGGCTTAATACTAAAACCTAGAAAGAAATTTAAATCTTCCATTAGACTCATTTCAAATTCACTACTCATGGTTTTAGAAAAATCATCACAAAGATTTTTATTTGAAGATCCAAAAATGATATCATCCACATAAATTTGAACAATGAGTATATTCTTTCCAAATTTCTTTAAAAAGAGAGTTGTATCCACACTTCCTTTTTCAAAAGATTTTTCAAGTAAGAAGGTGCTCAACCTCTCATACTAAGCCCTAGGTGTCTGTTTCAATTCATATAATGCCTTTTTTAACTTGAAAACATGATTTGGGTATTTAGAATTTTCAAAACCTGGAGGTTGTTCTACAAAAACATCTTCTTCAATTACCCCATTTAAAAAAGGCACTTTTCACATCCATTTGAAATATTTTTAATCCTTTAAAACAGGCAAAGGCTAGTAAAACCCTAATTGCTTCAAGTCTAGCTACTGGGGCAAAAGTCTCCTTAAAATCAATTCCTTCAATTTGATTATACCCTTTAGCAACTAATCTAGCCTTATTTCTAATGACTACTCCTGAGTCATTCATTTTATTTTTGAACACCCACTTGGTTCCATCAACACTTTGATCTTTTGGCCTTGAAGTTAATTCCCAAACTTTATTTCTTACAAATTGATTCAACTCTTCCTGCATGGCCAAAATCCAAAATTCATCAGAAAGGGCTTGATCAACATTAGTGGGTTCTATAGTTTAAATAAAGGCTGAATGATTGACTTCTTTGTTTAATCCATGCCTAATTCTAACACCCTCACTAGGTTCACCAATAATCAATTCCCTTGGGTGGTTTTTAGAAAATCTCAAATCTCTAGGCAAAGGGTTTTCTATTTTCAAAATTTTTTCCACATTTTCTTCCAAAATTATTCTATCAATTTTTTTGGAGTTTTCCTCAATCTCATCTTCAACAACATTTGGCTCTTCCAAATTTCCAGATTCATCAAATACAACATGTGTGGTTTCTTCAATGACCAAAGTTCTTTTGTTGAATGCCCTATAAGATTTTCCAACACTTGAATATCCAACAAATATTCCTTCATCTGATTTTGGATCAAATTTTCCTAAGGTAGATTTTCCATTGTTATGAATGAACACCTTGCAACCAAAAATATGCAAATGAGACAAATTAGATGTTCTAACTTTTAGCAACTCATAGGGTGTTTTATTTAAATTTGATCTCACATTCACCCTACTCAGAACATAACATGCAGTGCTAACCGCCTCAGCCCAAAAATATCTAGAAAGTGAGTATTCTGCCAACATTACTCGGGAGGCTTCTATTAATGTTCTGTTTTTCCTTTCGACTATCCCATTTTGTTGAGGGGTTCTAGGTGCAGAAAAATTATGATCAATTCCTTTTTCTTTACAAAAATTTTCAAATCTTTCATTTTCAAATTCTCCTCCATGATCACTTTATATAGAAATTATTTCACACCCTAATTTTCTTTGAATCCAAGTCGAAAAATTTCTAAATTCCTCAAATGATTCACTCTTATGAAATAGAAATCTAACCCAAGTGAATCTTGAATAATCATCCACTATAACAAATCCGTATACCTTCCCTCCTAGACTTACAGTTCCTACTGGTCCAAAAAGATCCATGTGTAAAATTTCTAATGGTTTACTAGTCCTAAGATCCTTATTGGATTTAAAAAAGGTCTTGAATTGTTTTCCTAATTGACATGCATCACAAAGGTGATCCTTAGTAAAGTTTAGTTTTGGTATACCTCTCACTAAGTTCTTTTGGGTAATTCTTCTAAGATTTTTCATACTAGAATGACAAAGTCTCCTATGCCAAAGCCATGATTCATCAAAAATAGTTTTCAAACAAAAAGCAGTAGGAGATTGAATACAATTTAAATCTAGCATATAAACATTGTTTACCCTTTTTCCATTTAAAACATCTTTCCCATTTAGGCTTAATATGCAGCTAGTAGGTAAAAATTTTACATGATAGCCCTTATCACATAGCTGACTTATACTTAACAAATTATGTTTTAAGACTTCAACAAATAACACATTGTCTATAATTTTTTTTTTGAAATTTCCAATCAAACCTGATCCAACCACTTTCTTTGTGGTATTATCTTCAAGTGTAACCTTGCCTCCACTCCTACCTTCCAGCGTTATGAATTGAGAAGTATCTCCAGTCATATGCTTTGAACATCCGCTGTCTAGGTACCATATGCTCTCACGAGGTTTTATGTGAGAGCAACCCTGCAAAAATATCAAATGTTAGACCTGGGAACCCAAACAAGTTTGGGTTCACCTTTTAGCAATTTATAATCAGATGCATGTATGATATGTCTAGGTTTATGCATCTTAGGTCTCCACACCAAATTAGATTTCATCTTCAAAGTACAAGTGTGAACTATATGTCCAAATAATCCATAATTATTACATTTGACATTAGGAAAAGTATTCCTAAGTTTTCTACCATTTGTTTGTCTTCTAAGGGATTTCATATATTTAGGATAATATTTAGGATTTGTAAAATCTTCAAGTTTGGGGGGTATCCTATTATCCTCAAGAGCTCTTATTTTCAATTTATAAATTTAATTCATATCTTTCAAGATTCGATTTGTATAATTGATTCGATATGTTTTGCTCTCAGATTCATCCTTAAATATTTTAAAATCTTTTTCAAGAACAGTATAGGGTGATTTTAAATTCTCATAATTCTTATTCAAGTCATCATATTCGTCAAGTAGTTTCATGTGGTTGTTATCTATTAATGCCTGATCTTTCCTAAGGATTTCATGTTCCTTCTTAAGCTCTTCCAATTCTAAACTTACACAAGCATGCATCTTTTTCATTTTCTTATATGCATCTTGCATGTGTTCAAAAACTTCAAACAATTCATCATAAGTTAAGTCACATACATCTTCTTGATCTAATTGATCAACATTATCTACCATCAAGCAAAGATTGGTGACTTCTTCTTCTTTTTTAGTCTCAGATGAGTCTGAAGTTGAGTCTGCCCAAAAAGCTCTTTTAAACTTCTTCTTGCCCTTCTTTATAATTGGTTTCTCCTCTACCTTCTCCTTGCTAGGAGTGGCTTTGAGTTTTGGGCAATTAGTCTTGATATGACCTAGTTTCCTGCGAGAGAGAGAACGTCTGGGATTTTCTAGAGAGAGAAAATTGCCTTTTTCAAATTTTCTATTCCCGCGATTTTCTACTGTGGGTGGTGCGGCCATCGGATGATGATCAGAGTTCCGTGTTGATTGTTATGGCTACCCTAAGACCTCCTATAGCATTTCAGAATGATAGTAGAGGCGGAAATGGGATTGTAATCAGAGAAGGGATGAGACCTCCATCTCGTCTGTCGGTGATCGAAGGTAAGGGAAAGAAGGTGATTATGGAAGATGAAGCAGAAGTGAGATGTGATGACGAGCACGGGCAGGTATTTTGAATCTTGATTTTAAAGAATCTGGAACTGATTCGTCGAAGAATGGGAATTCTGCTAATATTCGTGGTTCGAAAGAGGATCGAGATTCTTGCCAGTTTCAGGAAAGTGTAAAAGAGCTTGATCTGAGTGATAATCATGTTGTGGATATGGAAGCTGAAGGATTGGTGACGGATAATGCAAAAACAGAAGGATGGAATGAGGTGGGAAATGCGTGGTCCATGTCGAAGCACATCAAGATCGAATGGAACTGAGAAAAAGTTGAACTTTCAGATGATGGGGTTGCTGTTTTGCTGAATTCAGAGATGGAGGAGAAAAATAAGCATGTTATGAGAAACTCTATGGTTATTAAAGTTTTGGGTAGCAATGTGCCATTCCCAATGTGTAGCTTGGAGCTGAGGAGATAATGGAGCAAATATGGAGGTTTTCATCTAACCTCAATTGGTATGGATTGGATACTTTGTTCTTTCAAGATGGAAGAGGCTGTGGAGGAAGTACTTAATGGGGGACCATGGTTTATCGGAGGGCACATTGTTGGTATGGACAGGTGGAATGCTGAGTTTGATCCTTATTCTTTCAAGGGGATCACCGCTCCTATATGGATTAGATTCCCTTGTTTTCCGCTGTATTGCTGGGATGAAGACAACTTATCAAGAATTGCATCTCGGTTTGGGACGCCGATGTACATTGATGGTAATACATTCCATTGGGGGAAGAGGGAATTCGCTCGGGTATGTGTTAAAATTGATTTGGAGAAGAAATTACCAAATGGAGTATGGGTGAAAGGCTCAGCGGGTAGGTTTTTTCAGCGGGTGGAATATGAGAAGGTGGATTTGCTTTATTATCATTGTGGCCGTGTGGGTCACAATAAAGATGAATGCCCTGATGAGGTTACTCAGGGGATTAGAGATCAGGCCTCTTCTGAAGTGGTTGCAGACAAGCCCGGGAATGCCATCCCGGAAATCAGTTCTGGAATGATCAAGTCAGAATACGGCCCATGGATTCATGTTCATTTCAAAAATAATCGCTCTGTCAAGGAATGGGGAGATGGGAGAAAATTGAATGAGAAAAAGATGAATAAGATGGGTAACGTGATGCCCAAACCTGTACAGAAAGCCGATTATACTAAGCTGAAGAATGGAGTTAATCTCTGTAATTTGAATGTTACAAATTAAAAATTGGTTGTTCAAAGTAAGGAGGGAGGTGGACAGCAGAATTCTGTTAAAAAATCTCATTCTATTGAGGTTAACAACAGGTTTGATATTCTGATGATTGATTCAGGCAATGAACCCGTGAAGAATCATGTGGAGGTTGATAATTCTGAGGCATTGGAAAGACAGGGCAATGAGAAGATTAATGAAGGTGGAATCAGTGCAGCGAATTTTGGTGATATAGGTATGAGGAGCTCAGATATGATAATACAGAATGGGAGCAGTAAGGCTAAACTAGTCAAGGAGATCAGATCTTTGGGACCTATTGAAACAGATCAGAAAAAGAAGAGAAGAGATGGAAGAGTGAGTTCCATGAGTGGGGATGGTCCCCCAATCAAATCTTAATGTCTACCCTTCTTTTTTGGAATTGCAGGGGGGTTAGGAAGAGGGAGGCCGCCTTATATCTGATGGAGGTAGTTAGAGAACAGGATGTTTGTTTTGTTCGTCTTTTGGAGACTAAGATGTCTCATATTGGTAGGAAGGAGATTGATTATCTCATTGGGAATAATTGGGATTTTGTTCATGTCCCAGCTGTAGGCTTGTCCGGTGGTATGCTGGTGTTATGGGATAAGAGAATTGTCTCTTTTGTGGTTAGAAATACTTCTTCACAAGTAATTTTGGGGGATTTGTTGATCCCTACTATGGGTATGTGGAAGATTGCTACGGTTTATGGGAGTCGTTGTTGTAATGAAAGAGAGGAACTTTGGAGGCAGCTTGAAGAGGATTTGAAGGATCCTATTCCAGCTATCATTGGTGGAGATTTTAATTGTATCCTGAGCAAGGAGGAGAAAAGAGGAGGTAAGAGATTTCTATTTTCCAAAGGGCCAAGGGAGATGAAGCAATTCATGTTAAATTCAAATTTTCATGATGTAAGGAGCATTGGTCCAAAGTACACTTGGTGTAACAACAAAGAAGGAACCTCTCAATTTGGGAAAGATTGGATAGGTGTTTGCTGAATTCTATTGCTCTTCAGAGAATCTCGACCGCTATGACTAGACATTTAGCAAGGGTAGCATCCGATCATAGTCCAATTGCTATCAAATTGGATGGGAAGATTAAAGTCAAGAGAAATAATATCAAATTTGAAGATACTTGGAGGTCTTATCCAGCGGCTAGAAGCATTGTTTTTCATTCTTGGAAGAAGAATGATTTTGGTGATCATAGTGAAATCCTTCAAAGGAAGAATTGTAGAACAATGAAGGCATTATTCTTTTGGAGTAGAAGCAAATGTAAAAATCTGAAGACTCTCAAGGATGATCTGAAAAAGGAAATCATTGAACTCCAAAATAAAGAGGTGGATGGCAGTGGCTGGACTAATGAAGATCTCATTTTGCTTAGAAGTAAAGTACATGAATTGAGTGTTACTTTGAATCAGTTGGCTACATGGTGGAATCAAAGGGCAAAGGCTAGATGGCAGGAAGAAGGGGACAACAATTGGAAGATCTTCCACAACTTTGCTTCAGCTAGAAGGAATGGAAATAGAGTGGTTCAAATTAGAGATGTGAATAATATAGTTCATGTTGAAGAAGAGGAAATAGAGAAGGTTTTCACTCATTTCTTTGAAGCTAAATAGAGGAGTAGAAATTGTGAGTTAAATGGATGGCCCAATGTATCAGAAAAGCAGAGATTAAGCCAAAGAGTTGTTGATGAATTATGCTTGGAGTTCACGGTGGCTGAGCTGCAGACTTCGGTTTTTCAGCAGGGCAACAATAAAGCACCAGGTATGGATGGAGTGACTTCTTCCTTTTATAAATACTATTGGGATATAGTATGGAGAACATTATGGGCAGCTATTAGGAGCTTCTTGAATTCTGGTCGTATGAACAAGTCTTGGAAAGACACTCTCATTATTTTGATTGCCAAGATCAAATGCCCGTTAACTCCATCTGATTACAGGCCGATTAGTTTATGTCAGATTAATTATAAAATTGCAGCAACTATGTTGGTCAATAGATTGAAGAAATGCATTGGTAATCTGATTACTGAAGAGCAAATGGCTTTTATGCCGGGTAGATCCATCTCTGAGCATTGCTTGCTGGCACAAGAAGTCATTCATAAGTTCAAGTCATCCAAGAACAAGAAGGGATTGATGGCCTTGAAGCTTGATATGGAGCAAGCTTATGATAGTAAGGGATGGCCTGTACTTGATCAGATCCTTAAATGGTATGGGTTTCCTTATATGTTCTCTAAACTTCTCAAGGATTGTGTTGTAGGTGTGAGATTTTCTATAATGATTAATGGAAGGAACTCTGAATGGATTGATGCTCATAGTGGCTTTCGTCAAGGATGCCCACTATCTTCTTATCTCTTCATCATGTGCTTCCAATTGTTGTCTAATTCGATTGAGCAGAAGGGTCATGATCTTGGTATTAGGGTCTCCCCTCGAGGCCCTAGGATTACTCATCTCTTATATGCAGATGATGTACTTCTTTTCTCTCATGTGTCCATTCGTTTAGCCAAATCATTGAAGAAGATAGTTGAAGATTTCTGCAATTGGACGAGCCAAAGGATTAATGTCAATAAATCTCAAATTTTATTTTGTAAGGCAACTGGATACACTATTAAGAAGACGGTGACCAGATTTCTTGGCTACAAGACTGTGAAGGAGATGAACTATCTTGGGATCAAATTTTCCTTAAGAAGATTGAAGATGGCGGATTTCCAAGATCTACTTAGTAATGCGATGGAAAAACTCAATGCTTGGGGAAAGAAGACTTTATCTTTGGGAGGTAAGATTACTCTTATCTCTAGCTCGTAGTTGAGTATGCCAAATTTTCTCATAACCCACTCGTTAATTCCTAAGAAGTTGTTGTATGAGGTGGAGAAACTTTGTAGAAAGTTTATTTGGCAAAAATCGGGTGGAGAGCATAGTCTACACTATGTGGCTTGGGAAGAATTATGTAAACCGAGAAGTTTGGGAGGATTGGGTCTTCAATCTCCTTTGTTACGTGTTGATTCTTTGAGATCTAAGTTAGCGTGGGATTTCTATCAGAAAAATGGATCTCTCTGTTTCAGAGTTATCAAGCACAAATATGGAGAAGAATTGAGGAGGGGATCACAGAAGAAGTGCACGTCAAATGCTTGGAAAATCCTTTCGGATGGGGGAAGACAGCTACAAAATATTACCAGATGGGCTGTAGGTAATGGTAATAATATAAATGTCCTTAATGATGTTTGGGTGTTGGATATGAGCATCAACAAGTGGCCAACCTTGGTAGACTGTGTTGCTTTGGAAGGGATGTATGTAAGCCATCTGTTATCTGATGAGGGACAATGGAACTATTTGTTGCTTAAAGAATTATTCCATGCAGTTTCATTATGTTGATTAGCAATATTCAGATCGTCACTGGGATGGAGGACCGCAGGGAATTGCTATGGATGATGTCGGGTAAGTCAATTTCTGCTATGTCATTTGAATATACCCTGAAGTGCAACTACAATTTTGAATATGAGGACTACTTCACATGGTTGTTTAAGCTTAAACTAAACAAGGAAGTTGAAATTTTTTGGTGGAGGCTTGGAAAGTCTGCTATTCCCACATATGTTTTTCTACATTACCGGAGACTTGGGCTGGATAAAAACTATGTGAGGGGCTGTAATAGTATTGAAAGCTATGAGCACATTATGGTACATTGCAAGTACCTACTGGATGTTATAAAATAGATACAAGGTTGGGGCATTGGTATTCCAGTTTTTCAAAATATCAACAGCTGTCTAGAGGAGTTGAGGAGATTGTCAAACCGTCAGCCTGGCATTGTGAGGATTTACTGCATTGTTGTGTACTTAAGCTGGAGAAATAGAAACTGTGTGAAGCATGGGAAATCTGCGTTACCCTCTTCTGTGACGGCTTCAAATGCTCTGGCGTTGGCTAGTATTAAAAGTAGTCCTTATCTTTCAAACAGGGGAACCAATCTCCTTTGGGAGTCTCATGAGTCTTGGTGCCCTCCTTCGAAAGATTGGATAAAAATTAATGTTGATGCTTCACTGTTTAGATCCCATTGTGCTGGAGTGGGGGGAATTTTTAGAGATCATAAAGGAAGGTTTATTCTTGCTTTTGGGGAGAAGAGGATTCATTGGGACATTAACAAACTTGAGATGGAGGCTGTTCTCTCGGTCAAATACTATATTAGAAGTTTGATTCTTGAGTACAAAGGGGTGATTTTTGAGAGTGATAATCTCAATGTTATTAGATCCATTCAAACTTTATTCAAGAAGAATAATCAGATTGTGGATAGACGGCCTTTGGAGGAGATTCTTTTTTTCAATGACTTTCATAAAGTGGCTTTTAATCATGTTCATTGAAATTGTAATAAGGTGTCCAACCTTTGTGCTACCATGGCTAGTAGTAGGAGTTTTTTCTTTGATAGCTTTTCTTTTAGTAGCATTCCTTCCTTGCTTTTATTTGCTATCAAGGAGGAATGTGATGCTTTTCATTCTTTCCAAGTGTAATTAGTTTTACTTTTCTCTCTTAATGCAAGTTTTGCAAGCCTTAAAAAAAAAAACCTGGTTTCCTGCATTCATAACAAATCACTTCATTAGAAACCTAGCCATTTCTGTTAAACTTACCTCTATTCCATTGCTGGCGTCTCTTCTGCTTCCTTTTCAGAAAGCTTCTGAATTGTCTAGTCATTAATACAATATTGTCTTCATCCTCAGGTTTTGAGTGTTCACTCTCAGACTCTTCCCCTTTTAGTGCTATATTCTTCTCCTTTCGAGGTTCACCTGCATCAATCTTTCTTTGACTAACCCCTTGCTCATAAGCAATGAGTGAACCAAGAAGATTGTCAATAGAATAAATGTTTAGATCTTTAGACTCTGTAATTGCAGTAATTTTAGCATCATAAGCAATTGGTAAATAACGAAGAATCTTATTAACCATTTCAGCATTAGTTAATTCCCTACCAAGTGCATGCAAAGAAGTGACAATTTGTGTGAATCTTGTGTACATGTCAGAAATAGATTCATTTGGTTTCATGCGAAATAACTCATAATCATGTAACAAGATATTGAGTCTTGATTGTTTCACTTTATTAGTCCCTTCATAAATTATACAAAGTCTATCTCATATGTCCTTTCCAATTTTGCAAGTGGAAACCCGCTTGTAGTCTTCAGATTTTAAAGCACAAAAGAAGCTATTTAAACATTTGGCATTTAGTTGAGCTAAGTCATGTTCTTCTATAGTCCAATCTGCAAAAGGTGTTTCTACCCTAACTCCATCAACTAATCTAGTTGGTTTTGTATAACCTTCCTGGACTAGGATCCACATACAATAATCAAGTGACTGTAAGAAAGTAGACATGCGTGTTTTCCAAAAATCAAAAGGTATATTGTCAAATAGTGGAGGTCTAGTAGTAGAGTAACCCTCAGGTGTATTTTGGTTTCCAAATGTAGCCATCTACGTTAGTCAAAAAGTAGTTTAAACTTATGATTTTGAAACAAAGCTCTGATACCACTTGTTGAGTCTAGTGAATAGGTTGTTAGACCTAAGTTAATGTCCCAAGGCTACCAAGAGGGGGGTTGAATTGGTATTTTTAAAACTTAACCCACTTTGAAGTTTTGTTCAACCGAAATGAAATTTTTAATGAAATTTTTTTATATAAAAGTTTTTCAATAATTTTTAATGAAATTGTTGAACCGTAATCCCAATTCACAAGTAGAGATTCTTACCTTTAAACACAAAGTGAAGCCTTCACGATCCAGTGGTAGGAATCCTCCTTTGAATACTCTCTCACACTCTCTCCTTGACTTTTCTTTCAATAGGCACGAAGATCAAATGGCAAAAAGATTGGGTGGAAGTCAAATTTGAACTATTTATACAAAAGATAAGAAAAACCGCCCAAAAACTGCAAGTTTTCAATTCTGTACGCAGTGGATCATCCCGTATGATCGTCGATCGTCCTGGACGATTTTACTTAAATGGTCAGAAATGAACCTTATGTATATTGGTACGAATTATTTTCGTACACGCTAATCGTCCCGTATGAACCAAGTTCGTCCGGTACAAAACAGTTATTACATAGGTCGGTTCACGAAATTCTTCAGGACGTAACCAACTGACGTAAGTTGGTTCAGTTCATCCTGGGACGAATAGGTTTCATCTGGACGAACAGAGCAAGCTTCAATACAGAGACGTTCGTCCTGGAACGAACCTTATTTTTTGTCTGGACGAATGGAGCGAGCCTCAATACAGAGACGTTCGTCCTGGGATGAACCTTATTTTTTCTCTAGACGAACAGGGCATGGTGAGAATATAGAGACGTTCGTCCTGGGACGAACCATTGATTTTGTCTGGACGAACAGTAGAAAGTGAGAATCCTGAGACGTTCGTCCCGGGATGACTATTAAATTCATCTTGGACGATTAGGACTTAGAAAAATTTTCTCTCTGCCTGTTCGATCCATTGCTCTCCTTAGGGGTAATTGACATGATTGTCCCGTACGAACTAAGTTCGTCCTGTACGATCAGTTCACAAAAAAAAATTCCCCAAGTGTGTATATTGTGATTTTTCACTCAATTACAATCACTCCCTCTCATATCAAAACTTATGAAAATTTGTTGAATTTGATTACAAGTCTTCAATATCTTGGAGTTGATTTTCCTGAAATATTAGTACACACTAAAACAAGAAATAAATGTTCCAAATAGTGTTAGGAGATATATGTAAAATAATAATAATTGAAATCATCAAAATAACACAAGTTGCAAGAATATAAAACATGCAAAATAGCAACTCTCTTAACATTACAAAGCAATAAGATTTCCTTTCTAGATAGACGTTGCTCATTGGTCCAAAAAACTTAATTTGAAATATCTTGAAGGGTCTACAGGTAACTACATCCTTAGTTGAGTAAATTGATGAATTGACTTACTTAGCTAGTTCACAAGAGTTACGTAAGTGTTCCTTTGTGAAATATAACATCATTACACATCTAAATAGGAATAAGTGAATGATTTTTCTCATGTACCAAAAACAAGATTCATCTCTAATTAATCTAAAAAAACACACTTCATAAGATTCATTAAGGTTACCTAATTCTATCATTTAAATATAGTTAACTTGAAAGGCTTTTAAATTATGTTTTTTTCTAATATAGTAGAGTAAAACACATATATAGTAAAATTTAAAATCTGGGCATTTAATACATATTTGGAAAGAACTAAAAAAAAAATATTCATATAATTATTATTTTTTAACAGTAAATCTTTTGGATGCATCATAATGAATTTCATTATGCCTCTCATCATATGCTAGAAATATTCACTATTGAAGTACAACATACCTTCATTAAACCCCTTATAAAGGCACATCTTCAAAATAAATTAAGTTGTAATGTTTAGAACCCATGAGAGTTTGGTTTCTTATAATCCATGAGATGAATACATGTTATCCTATGCTTAAGAGACCATTGGCCTCCAGACATATTTTGTGCTATAGTGGACTTTATGGGCATGTTCATGCTACGAGCCCTACCAAGTCACTTGAGAATAATTCTGCATCTCAAAATAAATAATCTATTCTAAATGATTTGGTGACTGCTCCTAGAAGTGTATGACATATGTGGCTTCCTAATGGGTTACTTCTAGGAAAATAAAAAGGCAAGTGAAAAAATTGTATAAGCTCTATGACCACCTCTCTAAGGTACTCATTTTCACATGACACTCTGCCTAATTTAACATATGCAGTATGCTCACTTATCATATAATTTGAACCTCTTCTTCAATGTTTAGTATAGACTTTCGCTTCAATATTCATGATGTTTGATCTTTTAATTCAATTTTATTATTCTCCTTCTCAATGGTTAAAATTGTATGTTGATATACCAAAGTAATGTGCTCATTTTAAAAAATGTAAATTTGTTAATCTAACCATAATTTTATTCTAAATGTGCAGTGTGTACCTTTTTAAAATATGAAATTTTCCATTAGTCTCCTATAGCTATCATGCAATTTCTCAACAAATTAAAGTAATTCTTCATTAGTAAAATTAAATACGAAATCAATATTTTTGTAACCTAAGCTATTTTTTTCTATTAAGCATAAATTGGTGTTTTCTTCTTCATCTTTGTATTGGATGAATCAAAGTTTGAGTTAACCCATAAGTCCCTATGAGGCTCTCTTTTATTTTTCTCAAAATTTTCCTCAATCTCTTCCTTTGGAAGATAAATTTTTATATTGGGACATTCTGACTTTATATGACTTATCTTTTCACATTTAAAAAAGTAAGATCAATACTAACTTATTTACCTTTTCTTCACTTATCTAAATGTCTCCTTTGTTTCTTGCTTAGAAAATTTTTGAATTTTTAAATAATTAAGGCTATATAATCATATCCATAGGTTTGCTACTTTTTTCATCATCAACCTTCAGAGCTGTCATCTTCCTCTATTGCTTGTTCATTATATATATTATGCTTTGATTATTTTTTTCTACATATGTAATTAGTGATCCAATAAAATTATTAATGGAATAAGTTATCAAATCTTTAGATTTTAAAATCACCAAAACCTTTACATCCCAAAACACAAGTTGGCATCTTATAATCTTATTTACCTTTTCAACATTACTAATCTCTTTACCCAAAGCAAGTAAGGAAGTGATACTTTATATAAAGCGATTATACATATCAAATATGGATTAACGAGGGTGCATGAAAAAGAGTTCATAGTCATTATTTAAACTCAAGTACGTGACTTCATTTTTGCTCCATATGTAATGCATAGCCTATCACATATTTCTTTCCTAATTTAATTGGTAGATATAAGAACATAATATTCAAATTTAAGAGAACAAAAAAACCTATTGAAGAACTTTTTATTTAATAAATTTACGTTCCCTTTCATAAAATTTCATTCATTTAATGGAAGTTCAACCATAATGTCATTTTCTAACCTATGTGTAGGGGTGTACCCTACTTGCACTAAATTCTATGTATGGTAATCAATAGACTAAATTAATATGGAAATTCCATTTTTTTTAAACCAAATGGGATGTTATCGAGAAGAGGAAGAAGAGTAATAGAATACCCTTTCGATGTGTTTCAAGTTCAAAACTATGCCAAACCACAGTTTCTTATGGTGTTGAAACAAAAAAAAATAAGAACCCCACTTTGATACCAATAAAATATGACTTGACACGACCAAGAGGGATGAGAATTAGATGATTTTAGAACATATTTTTAAAACTGCAATAGTAATTACAACAAAAGTAAAATAATTGATTAATTTAAAATTTTTAATTTTAAAATTTTAACTTTAAGATAACTTTGAAAACAAAAGAATTTAACAAAATATCTTTACAAGAAAAATAGGATTTAACACCATAAAATTTGTTTTTTTTTTTTAATTTTACTTGCAGAGAAGAGCTATTTTAAGAAAAAAATCTAATTATGAAATAAATTAACTAAATAAAAAAATAATAAAAAAATCAATTTCTTATAATTATTCAATCATCCTGACCTATATCGTCAACCTAGATTGCTCACCCTTATAATCCTACAAACCACTCCATCTTCTCATAGTAAAAATAAGAAGCCTTTCTCCTTCACAAGGAGATGGAGAACAACCTTTTACATCAGTTCTCCGTTAATAATCAGTAAAAAGAAGAAACCTTTCTCCTTTACAAAGATATGGAGAACACCCTTTTACATTGCTTCTCTCCATATAATTAACCCTCCTTCAAATAATCTATAAATAAACTCTCTCTCTCTCTCTCTCTCTCTCTCTCTCTCTCTCTCTCTCTCTCTCTTAAACCTTTAGGATATCCTAGACCTACTCAAACCATGTTAGAAAAAGAACTCAAAAAGCCTGAAGCCTATTATAAATTCTAAAGCTTGAGTATTTATATTATGCCTTCAAATTACCCTAAAAATCTTAATTAATTAATTTAAGGGATTATCATACAATATGATGAATTGAACATAAATTATGATATGTTCAATGATGCTTACTAATTGAACAAAGACTTCATATCTAATGTGATATATTTGAAAATACTCATTATTCTGACAAGATTGTATTTTTCTTTACTTTTTGAATAAAAAATTGTATATTGCATATATTAATAAACTAGGAAAAAAATTCAACTAAATAGTGGATTCCTCCTTCAACATGTTAAAGAATGAAGGAGGAACCTTATTCAAAGTAAACTCTTCCCAACTAAAGCTACTAAGAAGAGCATAGTTAGCACACAAATTTGCTAACTTATTGCTTTCTCTACCTATACAATTGAAAATAACATAATTAAACTCCTTAAGAAAGCCAAGATCCTCTTCTTTATAGTTTCCTTTTTTCCAAATACCTTGCAGAAAAGATATGACATTGGAGTTATCACCATCAATTATGATACCTTTGTATTTGAACATCCAATCCTTGATTAGCTCCTTGAAAGAATGAATTGCTAGAAGCTCCAATTGTGCTATATCCCAATGAATGCAGGTTCTACCAAAAGCAAAAAGGAATCTGCCATTATAATTCCTGAATGCTCCAGCAATACCTGTTGTATAAAAAGGAAGTAGAGATGCATCTACATTTACCTTTAGCCATTCAGGTGGCGGAGGATGCCAAGTATTTGACAGTCTGATTGACTGGTTGACATCCTAGTGGCCCAAATAGAAATGGCTAAAACTGTGAGAAACCGATGTATAACAAACAACATTGGAAGCAATTAAAAGCAGGGCCATCTTCCACTCCATGAATGCTCTTATTCCAAGCTTTCCATGATAAAAAGACTGCATTACATTATAAATTTGCTTACATACCTTTCTTTAATGCAATCAATTCTAGCCCTTTTATACATTCTTCAAAGCTTAGAAATGTAGGAATTCTAAACCCCCATTGGTTTAGATGATGAATTACCTCTTTAATTTCAAGCAATTACACACAATATGCTCCTTATCCTCAATAGCATTGCATCCTCTTGGAAAGTTAGCATTGTCCAGTAATCATCTATAATGTAAGAGTTTGAATGACGGGATTGCATTTTTACTTACTCTCCACCAAAACATTTCCACCCAAGCATTCAGTTTTGCTTTTTTTATCCACTTCTAATGCTAAGATTTGCTGTTGTCTTGAATCAAAGCATTATATACCATTCCAGTAATTAACATTCCAGATTTTTGCTGAATCAGCTCCATTTAATCCCCCTCCCAATCTTGAACAATCTTCACCTGAAATATGAGATTGACCAATTCTGTACCAAACATACCTAGCAGCATTGGTACATTCCAGCATCCATCATGAATGAATTCTTTTACCAAAACAACTTCATCCTCTTATGAAACTTTAAACGTGGGCCATATGTTAATATACTTATCCAATATCCAGTTATCTTTAAAAACATTTACTGCTTCTCCATCTACTAATGACCATCTAATAATTGGTTTCAGCATCTTACATCCTTCGTTCAATAATTTCCAAGATGAGAAGCATTTCCCTCTAGTGTTTCCCATATCTAGCCTTTCTCCATATCTAGCATCCATTTCCACATGTAAAAGAGAGTCTCTATCTTGAAAGAACCTCCATGCCAACCTTGATCTAAGAGCAGATGCTTTAGAAGCACTTGAATACAAACCTCTTCCACCTTGCTTATTTGTTTACACATTTCACCCCTACTAACATATTGCAAACCCATAGAGCCATTAGAATTATTCCAAATGAAACTCTTGCAGAGTTTATCTAAATCTTCTAATACATGTTTTTTTACAAGAGAATGTGTAGCATGGAAGCAAGGTAAATATAACATTACCGATTTTACGAAAGTTAGTTTCCCAGCTAGAGATAAAAATTTACTTCCCCATATGTTGAGAATCCTTATTGCTTTATCAATGATGAATTGGAAATAATCACATGTGAGTCTTCTTAATGCCACATTCATCCCAAGGTAGTTGAATTCTTTTACTCTTTTGAAGCCCATTATTCTTGAAATGCTTTTTCTCTTCTTCCTACACACATATTTAGCAAACAACATGGCAGATTTACTCATATTTATACATTGACCTGTTCATTCACAAAAATCATATAAGATTTCGTTGAGTTTCTTAACAGCTCTTCTGTTAGCTTCAGAAAACATAATCACATCGTCTTCATATAATAGATGGGATATTCTCGGCCCACCAGAATTGATTTTAATTCCATAAGAGCTTTGAGCAAAAGCATTAGAAAGACATTGTGAGCAATGTATGAAGAGGATTGGAGACAAAGGATAACCTTGGCAAAATCCACTCTTTGTTTATATCCAACTCGAGCAATTGCCATTGATAATCAATGCAAATGTTGGATCTTCCGCACAATCCATGACTAGTTTAGATATCTTTGGAGGAAAGTTAAAATACTCTAACACTTTCCTGAGAGAAGTCCAGGACATGGAATCATAAGCTTCTTCCATATTTACCTTGAAAGAAACCAGTCATTTAGCAGCTTTTAAAAACCTGAGCTTGTGGAAGATTTCCCGAGCCACCAATACATGATCTGATAATGATCTCCATCTAAAGAATGCCGCTTGCTCCTTTGAAATAAGCTTTTGAATGACCTCAATTAATCTATTTAATAACACCCTTGCTGCCACCTTGTATACAGAATTAGATAGACTTATTGGTCTATAGTTAGAAGGAAGAACGGGATTTGATAACTATGGTATTAGGACAATTAGAGTTTCCTTCTATTCTTTGTTCAACTCCCCATAGCAAATGAATTGATTCAATGCCTTCCAGAAATCAGCTTTTATGATGCTCCAATATGCCTTAATGAATGAGCATGTGATACCATCCTTGCCAGGAGAGATATTATCGCCTATTTGCTTCAGCACTCTCTCCACTTCTTCAGTTGAAAAAGTCTCCATCCAGAAAATCCCTATCACTCCTGCTCAACAAATATGTTGTTGTCGGCCATCCAGTTAATTTACAATTTTAGCATCCCATTTCTTCTCAAAGAATTTGAAAAATTCTTCTTCAATCAAGTCTTGTTCTTCGACCAAATCGCCATACTCATTTTTAACTTGACAATTTTATTTGAATTTCTTCTAGCACTAGCATAAGAATGAAAAAATTTGAATTTCCATCTTCTTCCACTAACCACTTCACCTTAGCTCTTTGCTTCCACCAAGTATTCAATCTAGCCATAATTGAATTTACTTCATTTACCTTAGCTTTAAGGCACCAGCAGTCAAAATCTGAAAGAGATCCATCTGTAGACACTTTATTTTGCAAGTCCATGATTTCATTCATAAGATCCTATTTGAGCTTGTTAAGATCCTTGAATTTGGCCTTGCTCCAAAAGAACAAATACATCAAAGATCTTTTAAATTTCTTATTGAGAACTTGAGAGCTATCCCCTTGATAAGATTTACTCCATTCCTTCTTCACCACCGCAAAAGATGCTTGATAGGATACCCAACAATCTTCAAACTTGATATTCTTTTTGAATGATGGAAAAGATTCAAGAATGTTCAAAAGGATTGGGCAATGATCCAAGGCTATTCTAGCCATATGCCTAACAATCAGCCATTTAGAAAAGCCCAATGCAGTGGAATTGATGAAGCACCTGTCCAATCTTTCAAGTATCCTTGCTCCAATGCTTTTATTGTTGCACCAAGTGTATTTAGGTCCAATGAACCCAACTTCATGTAGATCATTTTTCATCAAACATTCTTTCATCTTCTTGGGACCTTGGGAAAAAAGGAACCTTCTTCCTCCAATTTTGTCCTCCTTATCCATTATATAATTGAAATCTCCACCTATTAATATATGCACATCAGTAACGAAATACTTATCCAGCATATCCCATAATTCCCTTCTCTTTTGCACTTCTTTCATGTCATAGACTGTGGCCACCCTCCACAAGCCTTTGTTAAGCATTTTAAGGTCTCCAATGACCACTTGAGCAAAATAATCAACAACTGAGAAATCAGCTACATTTGTCTTCCATAAAATCAAAATACCACCAGATAATCCTGATGAAGGAACATAGAAAAATTCCCATTCATTGCCAATCATAAGATTAACTTCGATTCTATCAATAGAATTCAGTTTGGTTTCTACCAATCCCAAAAAAAACACATCATATAATTTAACAAATTCCCTAAGATATAAAGAAGCACTCTTCTTCCTTGCTCCTTTATAATTCCAAAATGCAATAAAATACATTAATTTGGATTAGGGGAATACATCCCCAAGTTACCTTTCCCTTCAAGATTTAATCTCATGGTCCTGGATGAAGAATTGATAGGGCCCAGCTCCCTCAACTATTTTGGTATCTTCTTTTTTGATAATTGAGAGCAGCCATCCTTCCCTCAACTTTCAATGTTCACTAATACTCCAATTCTCGGTTCATTAGTTTCACTATCATTCTTCCCTTCAAAAGTTGCTATGAAATTTGAATCATTATCTGTAATTACCTCTTTATCAGTTGTTCCATCTTCCATTGGTTGGACAACCTCTCCTTCTTATTCAAGATCCAAAAGAGCATTAAAGCAATTTCCATATCTACGTACCATAGACTTTCTGATTGTTGGAACATCAGAAATTATTATTTCTAGTTTTTCAGTTGCATTGCTAGATAATTGTTGTTGCTTAGTCTCATGAGCTACATATAGCTCATTTTCCTTGTTGTCTCCATTTCTTTGATAAGTGTTCTTCACCGGAACATAGATTTGTTTACTTTCTACCTGAGAGATAGGTCTCCTGAGCACATTACTGTTAAACTTCTTCTTCCCATCAACAACATCCATGGCCCGTACTCCTCTTTTTCAGTCTCCCACTCTTTTTCCAGCTTCTGATTACCTTCATCCATATGAATTTCCTCCATGTTTTTTAGTTTTGCATTTGCAGGCAATGCATTCTTCATCTTATTCTCCATGATATATTTGGCACAGTTACTTTTAAAATGGCCAATCTTTCCAAATTCAAAGCATAAGCTAGGAACCCTTTCATACTCAATCTTCTTATAGAATTTTTCTCTATCACCTTCTACCCATACACCTGTTGGCAGCTTTGCATCCAGTTCAATTTGGACACATACCCTCCTGAACTCTCTTCTGGACCATTGAAACATATTGCCATCGATCAAGTAAGGCTTACCAACCATGGAAGCTATACGACATACATTTATCTCATCCTAACAATGTAGTGCTATGTTGGGTAATCTAATCCAAATAGGGGTAGTAAGTCCTTTGAGTGAGTTAGGATTGAAACTATGTGTCCATCTATTAATTCCCACTATGTTTCCATTGACAGACCAAGTACCATTGGTTAACACAACTTCCACATGATTGGGTTCGTAGAACGAACAGGGAATCCATCCTTTCCCAAGCGACGTAAGCTGAAATTTACCATATATAAACAATTATTTCCTCAGCTCATAACTAATGGAAGAAAATGGAGCTTTTTAACCAAATATTTTTATAACTAGGAGTTTTAAAGCTTCTTAGTATTCTCTAACACCTTTTTCTCATGAAGCTTGATTGATTTCCCATCTTCTGATAAATAATTGCAAAAATCCAGATCAACAACTCTGATGTTCTATTTTTTTTCCCAAGCAGCTGATTTCCTAATACTGGTCAATTAGGCATTTCAACATTCACTTCATCGCATCTGGAAAGTTCGCCATTACTTCATTTGCAAACCTCTTCCAGATTAGAATTTGTAGTAACTTCTATGATCATGTCCTTTTCTATTCAAGTAACATCAGAATCATTGGAAATAATTGTTCCTTTCAATATATTATATTCTTTCTCAGAACGAACAGAACATTTTCCCTCTCTATTATGAATTTGAATTACTTCACTCTCATGAGTTGACAATGGAGATCTTGTCAAAACTCGTTTAGCCAACAGGGTTGTTCTAGTTGAACCAATAACATCCAGATTATCTTCCAGCAAAATTCACTTTCCCTTGCCAATCAATTCAGAATCCTTCTTTTTCAAAAGCAAACCTCCCTCATTAATGGTTAATGGCTTGTTCAATTTGGCATTTGTTCTATTGAAGGACGGCCTTCCATCCCAAAATGCCGTAGGAGAAGATGATACTCCATGAGCTATGCTTGTCAGAGAACGTCAAGTGGAGCGACGTTCTTCAGGTGGTTTGCCGGCCAAAGGTGGCCGACGACCGTTCATCGCCATCAGAACCTGCTAATACCGTGAATTGAAAATTTGAAAATACTTCTTCTACCAAAATCCCAAAAAAGAAATTTGAAGGAAGGAAGGAAAATCTTTCGACTTTGAGAGAGAAGCTCTTGGAATGGAAGGAAGGAAAATCATTTTTTTTCAAAAATTTCAAAAGCCGTCTTCTTGGTGGTCTTTCCGTCAAAGCCGGAGGCGGCAATGGAGGTCACTGATGATCACCGGAAACCTCTTGGAAGTTTGTCCCCCCGATCTCGATCAATCCAATGTTCAATTCAGGTCTTTCAAAGGTGTAATTCATATCAAGGAACCTTCAATGGTAATCCAGTAGAAATCTCCTCCAATTATCGGGAAAGGAAAGGATGTGGCGATTTTTTATTATGTTAAATTTCCAAAATTGATTGGAGTTAAATCTCCTTTGAGAAAATCCAATGACAATGAAGCATCTTCATCTTCAGAGATGAAATTTTTTGTAAATATATTTAACAAAGTCAATGCCAATCTACTGGTTTAGGAGAAAGTCATCTCCTTTTTTTGAGAAACTTAAGGAAAATATCCCAGATGTTTGCAATATTGCCGTAGAAGGAAATGAGAAGGTGGAATCAGTTAAAGATCAAACTCCCAATCTTTGGGTCAGGAAACCCAACATCAAGGTGAATTTCACTAAAAATGATTCCCATATATCTGAAGACGGGAAGGCTATTTTTCTCAATGAATCAAATATTAAAATGAATTCTAAAAAACTCCAAAAATATGTGGTAGTGAAGGTTTTTTGAAGGACTCTTCCTTTCAATTTGGTTGCCAGTGAACTCAAGAGGCAATGGAATTCTATTTGGAAGTTTCATATAACTTCAATTGGGCTTAGATGGATTTTATGTTCATTTTCTAAAATGGAAGGAGTGGAAACAATCATAGAAGGAGGCCCTTGGTATGTTAATGACCATATTGTGGGAATAGACAAATGGTCCCTGATGTTCTCCCCTTCATCCTTAAAGGTTTGACTACTCCAATTTGGGTACGGTTTCCTCACCTTCCTTTAATGTGTTGGGATGAAGAGAATGTAGCGAGAATAGCATCTATGGTTGGCCATCCTTTATGGATATACGGAAATATGTTTCAGTAGAGAAAAAGTGAGTATGCCAGGGTTTGCATAAGCATGGCTCTAGACCAACAATTCCCTTCAGAAGTTTGGGTGGAAGGATCTTGTGGTCGGTTTTTTTAGAAAGTGGAATATGAGAAGGTAACCACATTTTGCTTTAAATATGGTAAGGTGGGACATCTGTTGGGAGATTGTAAGGAAGTGAATTCCTCCAGCTTAATGAAAGATTCAGTTAAAGAAAGTGTTGATGTTGAATCAAATTATATTCCTCCAGTAGATAGCAATGAGGATGCTTATGGTCCTTGGACTATGGTCATGAATAATAGGAGGAGATTCTTGCCTAAAACTAGAAGGGTCAATCATCATGCTTTCAAGCCCAACAAAACAAAAACATAATTTAATAAAGAACTAGCAGTGGATCATTCAGTTATTATAAATCTTGCCCCTAATTTATGAACCAATTGTTGAAGCTGTGCTTGAAGAAGCAGTAGAAACAAACAACTCAGCTGAAATTATCACTGAGAAGTCAGAATTAATAAAGGAGAATATTGTGTTGGATGCCATTATTCCTGTAATTCCTTATTTTGAGAAGGTAAGTTGATCAAAAAAACCTACATAAGTTACTAACAAATTTAGCATCCTCAATTCTTACAGTGAAGGAGAAGAAGTTTATTCTGGAAATGTATCTAATGAAGTTGAAGAAGGATAATTACTACTTGAAGACAAGCCATTTTAGAATTCGGCTCCAATAAAAGAAGATACAGAATCTGTCAAAGCAAAGGTGAAGCTTCACAAAGAACTCAAATCATTGGGCAAGGATAACATATTATCTCAAAGAAGGAAAGGTGAATTGAACAAGATGAATTTTGAGGGGCTAGAAAAAAAGAAGCCTCTCGTTATTTGAGGGAATTCGTTAAAGAATTTGATATTTTTCTTTATGGATTGGTAGAAACCAAGATTTCTTCAATTGACAGAAATGAAAAAAACTCCCTGATAGGAGTTAACTTGGATTATTTCAGTTTTCCAGCTGAAGGAATGTCAGGTGGCATTTTGATTTGTTGGGAAAGAACTTTTGGTTCTTTTTCTGTGATTCAAGCTTCTTCATAAGTGGTAGTGGATATTTTCAAAATTCCAAGAAAAGGTGAATGGCTAGTGGCAACAGTTTATGGAATTAAAGAAGTGTACAAGAGAAGGAATTTATGGGAAATTCTGGAATCTTTTTCGGACACACACCTCCCTTTTATCATGGGAGGTGATTTTAATTATGTGTTATCTCAAGAGGAAAAAAGAGGCGGCAAGAGGTTTGTGTTCTCTCAAGGACGTCAAGAAATGAATTTGTTAATGAGCAAGTGTGATTTCCATGATACTGGAATTATTGGACCGAAATTTTCTTGGCGTAATAACAAGAAAGGAGGAGCAAGGATATTAGAAAGATTAGCCGATGTCTTCTAAATATTTTCACGGGATTACTACAGCTAAGAGGAACATCAACTTTATCAATCAAATTAAGGATATCAGTGGTATTCTTGTGGAAGAGCAAAGCAAAATTGAAGAAGTTCTGCTAGATCATTTTAACGACAAATGGAAATATAGAAGATGTAAGCTTTCTGGTTTGCCGTAGTTCATGGAAACTCTGGGAGATGAAGACAGGAGATATCTCTTGGCTAATTTCTCAAAGAAAGAGCTAGATTCTGTTATTTAGAAATTGAAAGGTAATATTTCTTGCGGACTTGATGGCCTTTCTTATTCATTTATTAAATGTTATTGCAACATCATTAAAGAGGAGGTGTGGAAAGGTATTTGTCAATTCTTTAATTCTGTTGTTATGAGCAAAGATTGGAAGGATACTGCTATTGTGCTAATTCCAAAATTGAAGAATTCCATAATTCCTTCCAATTATAGACAAATAAGTCTTTGCAAATCTTTTTACAAAATTGTAGCATGGATGCTATTGAATAGAATGATGGTCTATATTCCTAAACTGATTTCTAAAATTCAAGTAGCCTTTGCTAAAGGTAGATCAATATATGATAATATTTTGCTTTCCCAAGAAATCTTTAATAAATTTAGATTCTCTAAAGCAAAAAAAGGTTTGATGGCTATCAAAGTGGATATGGAGCAAGCCTATGATTGTATGGGAAGGGAAACCTTGAAGCAAGTTTTAAATTTACTTGGGTTTCCTTGGAAATTCTCAAATTATTTTCTTCAATGTGTAATTCATACGAATTACACTATTATTATCAATGGAAATAATACATAATGGATTGAAGCAAAATGTGGTTTAAGGTAAGGTTGCCCATTGTCTTCGATTTTATTCATTCTCTGTTCCTCGATTTTAAGTGAAGCTTTCAATAAAAAAGGCAATAGTATTGGCATCAAAATTGCTCCAGCTGGGGAAAAAATTAATCATTTTCAATATGCAGATGATTCTATATTCTTTTCTGAAGCAAACCGTAAATGTGCCAAGACTATTTTGAAGATCTTGAAGAACTATAACATCTGGACGGGGCAGAAGGTAAACGTACAGAAATCATCAATCCTGTTTGGGAAATCAGTTGGAAGATGTAGATCCAAAGCTCTCAATAAAGTTTTGGGCTTTAAAGAAGTGAAGGATCTGTACTACCTGAGAGTAAAAATGGCATTGAGAAGACTATCTAATGCTGATTTTTAGTATTTGATTGAAAAAGTTCAGACAAATTATGTAATGGGGAAATCGATCTCTATCTTTATCTCGCAAGATACTTCTTATCAAATTAGCTCTTTTAACTCTACCAATATTCATTTATACTCATTCTTTAGTGCCAATGGGAGTTCTAAATGAATTAGATAAATTGAGTAGAGATTTCCTGTGGACAAAATTTGATAAAAGCAAAGGTCTTCAGTATATTGATTGGGAAACGTTATGCAATCAAAGAACATGGGGAGGACAAGGAGTGATATTTGTTGTTGAAAAAATTGGTCCTTGGAGGGTTAAACTTGTTTGTAACCTTATTTCAAAACCGAAATCCTTGTTGAATAGAAATCTAATTGCAGAATATGGTGAAGATTTCTAGAATTCGGATAACTCTTATGGAAGATCTTCAACTTGGAAGATCATCATCAATGGAGGAAAATTCCTGAAGAAATTTATGAGGTGGAAATTAGTAAATGGCAAAAAAGTGAACACGTCCAAGGATATCTGGTTATTAGACAAAAGCATTGAACATTTGCCAACATTTGTAACAGAAATTCAAGATGATTAATGTACACTAAATGCATTTATCCAAGATGGTTGCTGGGACATTTTGAAATTATAACAAGTTTTTGGTGAAGAACTTGTTAAATTGATCATCACTATCCCCATTCATAAGGAGATTCCTGCAGATGAGAGGGAGTTATTTCAAACTCTCAGGTAAAATAATTTCTGGTATGATTACAGAACACAGCAGGAGTAATGAAGATGAAGACAAAAATCGGAAATGGTTAAGAGACCTTAAATTAAGCCCAAGAGTGCAATTATTTTGGTGGAAACTAGATCATAACTCTATTCCTTCTGATGAGTTTTTGATGTATAGAAGACTTATTAACTACAATGGATGTCCAAGAGGTTGTGGTAATGTGGAAAATGCTGAACATATAGTAGTCTTGTGTTCCTTCCTTCATAAATTTATTGAAAATATTAATAAATGGGGATATAATTTACCGGTTTTCTCTAGCCTGGATATATGCTACAAGGAATTGCTCTTTATGTCCAAATCTAACTCTTTTATGGGTAAATTATATTATACGTGGTATTCTATACTTGGAAAAGCAGGAACAAATTGATACACGGTAGCAAAGAAGATAGTGTTAATTTCATAGCAGCTAATGCTGTCAGCATGGCTTCTTCTTCTAATTCCTTTAATCTAACGTCGGTCAACTAGGATTCTAATCGGCTTAGGCTGAATTCAACTACTTGGAATCCCCCTCAAACCTATTGGATTAAATATAATGTTGATGCTGCTCTATATAGCTCTTATAAATCAGGAATTGGGGAAATCATAAGAGACTGTAAAGGTAGATTTTTATTTTCCTTTGGATTTAAAGCCACTCACTGGGATTGTTCGGTATTGGAGCTGGAAGCAATTCTATCCTTGAGGAAGCTTATTCCAGATTGGATGTATGAAGCAAAAGGAATTATCATAGAAGGAGATAGCTTCAATGTTTTGAAGTTTGTGAAGGAATTGCTAAGCAAAAAGGATTGCTATGAAGACGGAACCATACAAGGTGATTTTTTCTTTTTGAGAAATTTTAATCAAGTTATCATTCAAGTTGTGAATAGGGAGTGCAATAAGTTAGCGGGTTGTTGTGCTAACATTGCTAGTGATCATGATTTCATTTGGAATAGATTATATTGAAATAAGGTTCCTCCTATTTTCTTTAACTTGTTAAAGGAGGAATGTGACAAGTGTTCCTTCTCATAATTGCTTTGTTTCTTTATTTCTATTAATAATATTGCTTCTAGTATTTCTTCAAAAAAAAAAAAAAAAGAAATCCCAAACAAGATTGTATTTTTATGATGGCACAGTTTTATGTTCAAAATATTGGTTACAAAGTGTATTGGATCTTCTTGTCCAATTTTTATTTTTTTTAGAACAAGCTCTCTATTTACTCGTATTTTATGGTTAAAATAATACAATATGATATATACTCTAATTTGACCCATTTATTTTAGGCTTAAAAATACCTAAATAATAAAATAAGAATGAGTTTTCATACTATACGAGTAGATTTTTCCATTACGAATAGTTCAAATTTCAAATGATTTATTTCTTGAAAAATCAAAATTTTGATAGTTAAAAAATGAAATTATTATCCTCTAGTATATATATCATATTGTATGATTTATTATGCAAATCATTTGTTTCAAGTTCTTATTAATTAATATCACTTGATTTTTAATAATAAAAAAAACTAATTCATGTCATACAACATAATTTTGATTGTACAATATGATTTATTTAAAAGTAAATAATTTTAATTAACTTTATTTAACTTTATAATGGTGCTTATGTGTGTGTACATGGTTGGTCAACCCACAATATGCCTCTAGTATAAAAAAAACCTCAAGACAAATAAAATTAAAAATAGAAAGTTCATGTCGATACTCTTTTTATTTGTTGACCAGCTTAACTTTGATGGCCTTTCTTAATATTCAATTATTTATATTTATCTAGTCCTCATCATAATTTTTTCACACTTATGCTACCTACAATGTTAGTATGAAACCAATCTCCACAGACTTAACTTCAACTTTTGATTAGTATAATAAATATTATTTGTAATCATGAAAACCCAAGTGCATAGTAGGCCCAAAAGTTCAACACAATGAATTTTCTTATTTTTATGAAACTTGTAATTGTTGGACATGTTGTTTATTTATTAAAACAGGTTAAGAAAACATAAACACCTACATAAAATTGGATTAGTTTAACTTTTAAAGAACTTGTCCCCTTTTTTATAGCTTTACATAGAAATATCCACTAACTTTAGATTTAATTAGTGATAAACAATAAAAAAGCTTCAAGGCTAGGGAGTCTAAGTACTAATCACACAATCAACATATCATCATCAAAGGTATAGCCAATCAACATAATATTTACACATTTTCCAACATCACTCTGGTAAGAGAAGTAACACAGGTAACAAATACATCACTGAAAGTAAAATAAAGGTATGTGCCCCCAACTATAGTTAGCTTTGCTAACAAATATACTAAAATGTGTGCTATGTTTTGTGGTTTATTTATTTCTATTAGGTTTTTACAAATTTAGTTTCGAATTTATTGTTTAATTCCTTGGAAATTTTAAATGAATTTAAATTCTAATGTGTTAATATTTTTATTAGCACTATTAAGATTTAAGGTTTGAGCCTTATCTATATGTTGTAGAAAAACACTAATTAATGAACTCAAAGTATAATGAATTTAATGATGAATTAATCCTAAACACATAAAAAGTAATCCTTTCATCTAGAAGGACAAAACAAATGTAAAGAATTTTATTTTGGATATTTTAGTCATGTAAGGTATGAAATAATTAAATTTTGAATTCTTAGATTTTATATAATTATTATTGATATTATTTTCTTAAGATTATTTTTAAATGTATAAAATGATTAATCTGTTAGGAATAGTTTGATTAATTTATATCTTAAAGTCTTTTATATTAACATGGTTAACAATAATTTGTATTGAATTTTATTTATTGATTTACATTTATTGATCTTAATTTTATTTAATTAACCTCTTATTTTAGAGTTTAGTATTTCTTGCTCTTTTTTTTTTATCAAAGGATTTTCTTATCTTAATGGATTTATTTTCTTATCATAGAGTTAGGGTTTAGTACTTACCTTACCAAATAAATTCCAGTCATCACAAAATTTGATTTATGAAATAATTATTGACTTAGAGATCAATTCATGTAAGTTTGGAGTAATTTGAAGACAAACCAAAGTTTATATTATTTATTTTTATCACCACTTTATTTATGCTTATTTTTTTAATACATGAGTTTTAGATGGTTTTTATTTTTACTTTTATGATGTTCTCTATTTTATCAAGAGTATAATGCAAGTAAGTTATTTTCTTATTACTTTTAATCAATTATTTATGCATTTTTAAAATTCAATTTATCCATTTTTTTAATTAAAAACTACTGACGGGCTTATGCGTTAATTAAAATAAATATTATAAGTCCTTAAAAGGGACCTTAAGCTCACTAATGCTCAAAAGAGCTGCAAAAAAAAAAAAGATAAAAGAGCCTATTGTACCCTCAAATAACTATTAAAAAAAATAGTAACATTCTTGGACTGTCAGCAGCTAGCACCCATGAACAGGAGATGCACAAATCAACATTCAGCCCAATCTTCATGAAAAAAAGAAATTCCCTCCAAAATTATGCAAAGAGGTTACCTAACTTAGAAATTCTATATCTTTAAAGCCAAGTGATAAAGCAAAAAATAATAATGGAAATGTTAAATATTAGTATTGAAAAAACACCAACCACAATTTTAGCCACATGACATCTGGTTCAGCATAACCTATCAAACTAACTCTCCAAAAAATTCACATAGTTTGTATAGTAACCAAAAATCCACATCTGAAGAAAAAAACACAAATGAAAGACACAGACTACAATAGGGGAAAAAACACATAAATGAGAAAACAAATTATAAATCCTAATAACAAAGCATAAGGGCACCAATAGCAAAAACAATAATAGGAGAATAATGAAAACAACACGGATCTAGAAGTATTCATAGTTAAAAAAACTTTGACCAAGACACATAGGCATAGCCAATAACCCAATACAAATAGCCCTCATAACCAACCAACCCAAAGTAGGCAAAACCATCCCAACACACAACAAGATAGAAAAGAACAATAATAAACAAAGTAATAGAAGATAACACCCATCAACCAGGAAATACAATAAAAAATCCAAGCCAAAAAAAAGTCAAAAAAAAAAAAAAAAACAAAAAAACATAATCCAACACCACCAAACATCAATAGAAAAAGCACCTAAAAAAAGCCAAACTAACAAGCCCAGACTATAAATTACTTTCTAAAATAAGGCAGCCCAAATTTATCCAACACAGTCATACCTTTAACAGGTGTGGTAAATCAAATCAAGAGAAATTAATATAGCCATTTAACTTATAACATAATTTGGTCAACCAGTCAGCACAATAATTGGCCTCATGATTTTTTGGGTGTTGGCTACTTGCCAACCTTGTAGAATGTTCCTAGTAAATTTTGTAATTTTAATTAGGAGGGAACTTGCTCTCATAGGTTTTTATTTTAATTTTCTTATAGTTCCCTTGAGTAGTAATGACCTCGAAGTCCCTTTTACATACCTTGTAATTTTTATTTTAATCAACACGTAGGCCCCTTTGTGAGTTTCCCTCAAAAAAATTACATAAAAAAAATTAAATAACAAAAAAAAAAAAAAACAATTGGCCACAAGATAAATATGTGACAAATGATAATTGAACAAACAAAGAAGTTGCTTAATAAATCTAATGAGATAAAAAATTTTAGGATTATAAGTAGCATCACCCATTATAAAGTCCAGCACAAACATAGCATTAACCTTAAACCAGACTTGTATAATATCAATTGCAAAACAATGGTTAAGCCCATAACTAAGAGCCATATGCTCAGTAATAATAGAAAAATAAGTAGTTAACTGACTAAAAAAAGTATAATAATGCCCATATGGTCTCTGAGAATTCCACCATATCCAGCCAAGCTGATGTTAACAGAACCATTCATATTGAGCTTCATATAAGGCATCATAAGCTTTAATTACCTGAAAATCATAGAGTTAATGTCCTCAATAATACAATTAAACTTAAAGCCAATGTTCAGTGAAACAAATTTGTAGTTCCTAATGTTTTTTGAATAGATGAGATTAACAATATATAAATGTCAAATTTTATCTTTAGCTTTTGAAGTAATATGATTGGAATTCATCTTAATGTCATTATGTTTAGCATCATTTATTTCAAACCACAAATAACATTAAATAAGAATAGAACTAAGATTTATAATGTGCCCTTTACTAGGAAAAAAACTAGGGAATCAAACTAGAAGAAATGTCAGTACAGTAGGTAAAATGAATACTATTAAACATATCATTAAAGCATCTCCACACTTTAGCTACAATAGGTCCACTAATAAAAACATGATAAAATGTTTCAACATGAAAGCATCATTGGCATCTTGATGGAATATAAAATCTTTGTTTATGACTAAAACACCAACTAGCAAGAACTTCTTTAAAATTCTTCAAACCAAATTGAAGTAAGAAAAAGGAAATCTCTTATGCTAAATAACAAAAAATAAGTAGATTTAGAGTGAATAGTTATAATAGCCTCCCAAACCTTTTCAAAAGAAAAGTTTCCAAATATGGATAAATTAAAAGAATGTGATCTTCTAAATCACTTTGATGAGGTATCTCCATATTTTTTTGCACAGGATTAATAGGAATCATATCCTTAAATTTATTAATTTCCCATTTTTTTAGCTGTAATGAAATTGCAAACTTTAATAGAAGTAGTGGAATGAGAATTTTCATTAGTATCAATAGAATACGTACCCATCAAATTATCTTGTCAAAAGAATGCATTACCTTCCCAGTACCCCATTGGATAAAATTCTCAGCACCCATTTGATGAAATAAAAGCTTTTCCAAACTAAGGAGTCACTAGCTTTCTAATGACAAATAAGAGGATATTCAATATTTACTTAACATATATTTAGCACATAAACTTTTGTTAGCTCTAAAAGTGTTCCACAACTTAAATGCAAAAATAGGAGCCAAATCACAAATTCTTTTGCAACCAAGACCCCCTTCATCCACCAAACCAGAACAATTTTTCAAGGAAGCCCAAATGATACAAGCAAAATGATTTTAAGAACCCCATTAAAACATTTTAATTACCCTTTCCATATATAAACAAGTATGAATAGTAGGTTCAATAGGGTGAAAATTTTAAATAAGCAAGGAAAATAGCACACTTTTAATTAAAATAGGTCTCCCACCAAAAGATTAAAAATCATATAAACAATAGGACAACATATTTTGCATAAAAGTAAAGATATCTTAAAAGATGTTAGACTTTTCTGGCTCTTAAGTAACAGATAACCTAAATTTTTAATAGGAAGCTTTTTCGGAGTACAACCAAATTTACTCTTAATAGTGTTCTTATGAATTTGAAAAATAGATTTACCATAGATAAAGTGGGTTTTTGCTTTACTAAAATACAACCCACTAAACAATTAAAATTTATATAGAAACTTAAGTAAAACTTTCAACATTTTCATAGAAACTTTGGAGAATATGATAAAATCATTAGCAAAAAGCAAGTGAGAAATGGAAAAACCACCAGCAATAGTATAAAGAATACTAGGGTGTTTTCTATAAAGACTATTTTAGCCTCAAGATAGGTACTCAGTAGTAATAATGATCAAAGTAGGTCATATAGGATCACCCTTCCTAATCTCATCAGTAGACTTGAAAAAAATAGGCTATTCCATTTATATTGATAGAAAATAAATAATTCTCAATTCAATTTTTAATAAGCATGATGAAAAGTCATAAAAACAAATCATTCTAAAGCATTAGAAAGATACATCCCATTCAAATTCTCAAAAGCTTTGGTAATATCAACCTTGAGCACAACATTAGCCCCTTTGATAGGAAGATTAATATCATGAATTAATTCTTCACCCAAAGAACATTACCAAAAATTTCACGATCTTATGCAGGAAGATTCTTTGAATAATGGCCTTTTTTTGTTATCAATAGCATGAAGAAAAGGTTTTATCTTGTTTAACCAGAAATTTAGAAGCATCTTTATGTCGTTAGAAAACAACTTCCATCTCTTGGAGATGAATTAAGTTCACCTTATCCTCATTAATCAACTTAACGTTACTAGTAGAAGGGATTCATGTAAATATTTTCCACACTCCTAACAATCCTTTCAACCTCCTTAATGTTGGAAAATAGGTTTTTAAAAACACATTTGTTCCACCAGCTAAACATTTTTTTAGGTCTTTTCATTGTAAACCATAGCCTAACCATATTCTTAACATTATCATCAGGACATAATGGGCGATGCCAATTAGTTTCAAAAATATGTTAAAATTTATCATCTAAGAGTCACATATCATGAAATCAAAAAGAATAATAACCAAACATTTTATGTAAATTAATAATAAGAGAGTAACATGATGATATTGCATTCTACTTAAATGTTCAACATGAGTTTGACAAAATTCAGAGATCCATTTATAATTGAAAAGGATATAGCAAAGTCTTTGCCACATATTGGATATGTTCCAAGTAAAAGAACCACCAGAAAATCCATTATCATATAAATTACAATCAAATCATGTTATTAAAATCTTCTATAGCTTGATGCTAGCCCCAAATCCTCTCCCTAGGATTAGAAATTGTATTAAAATCACCAACAACATGTCAAGGATTAGAAATAGGGGAAAAATCAATTAGTTACTTCAAAGAATTTCCCTACCAAAATGTGATAAAGAAGCATAAATAAATGAGCTAAGATAATTAAATTGAAGAGAACTAATTCGGTTGTGAACAACAAGGTGAAAGTTATGAATAAATTTACTTCAAAGAATTTCCCTACCGAAAATCCAAATCTTATTTGAACTATTAGCAAAAAAACATGGAAAAGCCAAGACATTTAGTGGTAAACCATTGTTTAGTATAAAAGAGAGGCTCCAATAAAACAACAATAATAATATTGTGAACCCTACAAAGGTTCCTAATCCTATATCAATAGTGAGAACCCTCCACACCCCTCACATTCAAAATTTGAGGCTTAACCATTAAGAGAATTCAAAATAGTTTCAGCCCTAGCAGAAGACGAGTGGGTAAAGTACATTTTTATTATTTTTATTTTTGTTCTTTACAACCTTAGCAAATCCATCATCATCCACCATGTTAACACAATTATCTTAGGAGAGGACACAACAAAAGAAATTTCATTCTTGGGGTATTTAAGAACCAAAAGATTAGGCTCATTAATAACATGAACATTACTAAATGATGTAAAAATCACTCCCTCTTCACTAGCATCAAATCTCAACAAATTTGAGGCATCAACAACTCCATCTATCAACTATGTTCCAGGCTAGCATCAAAAATAATAACTTCAACATCCGGTAAAGATGTAAGAATCACATTTTCTTGAGCTAATAAAATAGTACCTAGCAAGGGATTATTAGATTAATTAAGGACTTGTCCCTCCATATTTTCATTTAAAACATCAAAATTATCAAGAGTATTCAAATCATTATGATTATTCTCTATACACTTAACATTAGCATCATTAATTGCAATAAGAGTTCCATTAAACACACATCAATCCGAAGAGTGGAGTGTTCACATTGGAAAAATTTAGTTCCTCAATAAGATTAACACTACAACTCTTATTTTTCCCATCAGCAGCTACATTAGACCCCTCCACCACTCTAGATTGATTATTAATCTTCATCAACATTGGATGCAAAACAAAACATTCACTAACTGAATGATCATGAACTTTGACCAAGACACATAGGCATAGCCAATAACCCAATACAAATAGCCCTCATAACCAACCAACCCAAAGTAGGCAAAACCATCCCAACACACAACAAGATAGAAAAGAACAATAATAGACAAAGTAATAGAAGATAACACCCATCAACCAGGAAATACAGTAAAAAATCCAAGCCAAAAAAAAGTCAAAAAAAAAAAAAACAAAAAAACATAATCCAACACCACCAAACATCAATAGAAAAAGCACCTAAGAAAAACCTAAAAAAAGCCAAACTAACAAGCCCAGACTATAAATTACTTTCTAAAATAAGGCAGCCCAAATTTATCCAACACAGTCATACCTTTAACAGGTGTGGTAAATCAAATCAAGAGAAATTAATATAGCCATTTAACTTATAACATAATTTGGTCAACCAGTCAGCACAATAATTGGCCTCATGATTTTTTGGGTGTTGGCTACTTGCCAACCTTGTAGAATGTTCCTAGTAAATTTTGTAATTTTAATTAGGAGGGAACTTGCTCTCATAGGTTTTTATTTTAATTTTCTTATAGTTCCCTTGAGTAGTAATGACCTCGAAGTCCCTTTTACATACCTTGTAATTTTTATTTTAATCAACACGTAGGCCCCTTTGTGAGTTTCCCTCAAAAAAATTACATAAAAAAAATTAAATAACAAAAAAAAAAAAACAATTGGCCACAAGATAAATATGTGACAAATGATAATTGAACAAACAAAGAAGTTGCTTAATAAACTAATGAGATAAAAAATTTTAGGATTATAAGTAGCATCACCCATTATAAAGTCCAGCACAAACATAGCATTAACCTTAAACCAGACTTGTATAATATCAATTGCAAAACAATGGTTAAGCCCATAACTAAGAGCCTTATGCTCAGTAATAATAGAAAAATAAGTAGTTAACTGACTAAAAAAAGTATAATAATGCCCATATGGTCTCTGAGAATTCCACCATATCCAGCCAAGCTGATGTTAACAGAACCATTCATATTGAGCTTCATATAAGGCATCATAAGCTTTAATTACCTGAAAATCATAGAGTTAATGTCCTCAATAATACAATTAAACTTAAAGCCAATGTTCAGTGAAACAAATTTGTAGTTCCTAATGTTTTTTGAATAGATGAGATTAACAATATATAAATGTCAAATTTTATCTCTAGCTTTTGAAGTAATATGATTGGAATTCATCTTAATGTCATTATGTTTAGCATCATTTATTTCAAACCACAAATAACATTAAATAAGAATAGAACTAAGATTTATAATGTGCCCTTTACTAGGAAAAAAACTAGGGAATCAAACTAGAAGAAATGTCAGTACAGTAGGTAAAATGAATACTACTAAACATATCATTAAAGCATCTCCACACTTTAGCTACAATAGGTCCACTAATAAAAACATGATAAAATGTTTCAACATGAACGCATCATTGGCATCTTGATGGAATATAAAATCTTTGTTTATGACTAAAACACCAACTAGCAAGAACTTCTTTAATATTCTTCAAACCAAATTGAAGTAAGAAAAAGGAAATCTCTTATGCTAAATAACAAAAAATAAGTAGATTTAGAGTGAATAGTTATAATAGACTCCCAAACCTTTTCAAAAGAAAAGTTTCCAAATATGGATAAATTAAAAGAATGTGATCTTCTAAATCACTTTGATGAGGTATCTCCATATTTTTTTGCACAGGATTAATAGGAATCATATCCTTAAATTTATTAATTTCCCATTTTTTTAGCTGTAATGAAATTGCAAACTTTAATAGAAGTAGTGGAATGAGAATTTTCATTAGTATCAATAGAATACGTACCCATCAAATTATCTTGTCAAAAGAATGCATTACCTTCCCAGTACCCCATTGGATAAAATTCTCAGCACCCATTTGATGAAATAAAAGCTTTTCCAAACTAAGGAGTCACTAGCTTTCTAATGACAAATAAGAGGATATTCAATATTTACTTAACATATATTTAGCACATAAACTTTTGTTAGCTCTAAAAGTGTTCCACAACTTAAATGCAAAAATAGGAGCCAAATCACAAATTCTTTTGCAACCAAGACCCCCTTCATCCACCAAACCAGAACAATTTTTCAAGGAAGCCCAAATGATACAAGCAAAATGATTTTAAGAACCCCATTAAAACATTTTAATTACCCTTTCCATATATAAACAAGTATGAATAGTAGGTTCAATAGGGTGAAAATTTTAAATAAGCAAGGAAAATAGCACACTTTTAATTAAAATAGGTCTCCCACCAAAAGATTAAAAATCATATAAACAATAGGACAACATATTTTGCATAAAAGTAAAGATATCTTAAAAGATGTTAGACTTTTCTGGCTCTTAAGTAACAGATAACCTAAATTTTTAATAGGAAGCTTTTTCGGAGTACAACCAAATTTACTCTTAATAGTGTTCTTATGAATTTGAAAAATAGATTTACCATAGATAAAGTGGGTTTTTGCTTTACTAAAATACAACCCACTAAACAATTAAAATTTATATAGAAACTTAAGTAAAACTTTCAACATTTTCATAGAAACTTTGGAGAATATGATAAAATCATTAGCAAAAAGCAAGTGAGAAATGGAAAAACCACCAGCAATAGTATAAAGAATACTAGGGTGTTTTCTATAAAGATTATTTTAGCCTCAAGATAGGTACTCAGTAGTAATAATGATCAAAGTAGGTCATATAGGATCACCCTTCCTAATCTCATCAGTAGACTTGAAAAAAACAGGCTATTCCATTTATATTGATAGAAAATAAATAATTCTCAATTCAATTTTTAATAAGCATGATGAAAAGTCATAAAAACAAATCATTCTAAAGCATTAGAAAGATACATCCCATTCAAATTCTCAAAAGCATTGGTAATATCAACCTTGAGCACAACATTAGCCCCTTTGATAGGAAGATTAATATCATGAATTAATTCTTCACCCAAAGAACATTACCAAAAATTTCACGATCTTATGCAGGAAGATTCTTTGAATAATGGCCTTTTTTTGTTATCAATAGCATGAAGAAAAGGTTTTATCTTGTTTAACCAGAAATTTAGAAGCATCTTTATGTCGTTAGAAAACAACTTCCATCTCTTGGAGATGAATTAAGTTCACCTTATCCTCATTAATCAACTTAACGTTACTAGTAGAAGGGATTCATGTAAATATTTTCCACACTCCTAACAATCCTTTCAACCTCCTTAATGTTGGAAAATAGGTTTTTAAAAACACATTTGTTCCACCAGCTAAACATTTTTTTAGGTCTTTTCATTGTAAACCATAGCCTAACCATATTCTTAACATTATCATCAGGACATAATGGGCGATGCCAATTAGTTTCAAAAATATGTTAAAATTTATCATCTAAGAGTCACATATCATGAAATCAAAAAGAATAATAACCAAACATTTTATGTAAATTAATAATAAGAGAGTAACATGATGATATTGCATTCTACTTAAATGTTCAACATGAGTTTGACAAAATTCAGAGATCCATTTATAATTGAAAAGGATATAGCAAAGTCTTTGCCACATATTGGATATGTTCCAAGTAAAAGAACCACCAGAAAATCCATTATCATATAAATTACAATCAAATCATGTTATTAAAATCTTCTATAGCTTGATGCTAGCCCCAAATCCTCTCCCTAAGATTAGAAATTGTATTAAAATCACCAACAACATGTCAAGGATTAGAAATAGGGGAAAAATCAATTAGTTACTTCAAAGAATTTCCCTACCAAAATGTGATAAAGAAGCATAAATAAATGAGCTAAGATAATTAAATTGAAGAGAACTAATTCGGTTGTGAACAACAAGGTGAAAGTTATGAATAAATTTACTTCAAAGAATTTCCCTACCGAAAATCCAAATCTTATTCGAACTATTAGCAAAAAAACATGGAAAAGCCAAGACATTTAGTGGTAAACCATTGTTTAGTATAAAAGAGAGGCTCCAATAAAACAACAATAATAATATTGTGAACCATACAAAGGTTCCTAATCCTATATCAATAGTGAGAACCCTCCACACCCCTCACATTCAAAATTTGAGGCTTAACCATTAAGAGAATTCAAAATAGTTTCAGCCCTTGCAGAAGACGAGTGGGTAAAGTACATTTTTATTATTTTTATTTTTGTTCTTTACAACCTTAGCAAATCCATCATCATCCACCATGTTAACACAATTATCTTAGGAGAGGACACAACAAAAGAAATTTCATTCTTGGGGTATTTAAGAACCAAAAGATTAGGCTCATTAATAACATGAACATTACTAAATGATGTAAAAATCACTCCCTCTTCACTAGCATCAAATCTCAACAAATTTGAGGCATCAACAACTCCATCTATCAACTATGTTCCAGGCTAGCATCAAAAATAATAACTTCAACATCCGGTAAAGATGTAAGAATCACATTTTCTTGAGCTAATAAAATAGTACCTAGCAAGGGATTATTAGATTAATTAAGGACTTGTCCCTCCATATTTTCATTTAAAACATCAAAATTATCAAGAGTATTCAAATCATTATGATTATTCTCTATACACTTAACATTAGCATCATTAATTGCAATAAGAGTTCCATTAAACACACATCAATCCGAAGAGTGGAGTGTTCACATTGGAAAAATTTAGTTCCTCAATAAGATTAACACTACAACTCTTATTTTTCCCATCAGCAGCTACATAGACCCCTCCACCACTCTAGATTGATTATTAATCTTCATCAACATTGGATGCAAAACAAAACATTCACTAACTGAATGATCATGAACTTTATGATAAGATTAAAAATTTGAAACATTTTAAAACTCGAGCTTTTGAATTTAACTAAGAGATTTGAACACCAACCAAATTTTCTTCGGGTGTTTCTTGCATATATCCACCTTAACTAAAATATGATCCATGGAGGGCTTAGTCCTAGAAGTAATTGCCTGATCTATTTGCAACAGCCTACCAAAAATTTAACCCAGTGCATGAAGCACACTATTGTTAAAGAAATGTAACCTTAAAATATAAAAGAAAATCCAAATTGGCACAATTTAATAGTCCTCTTTAATGATAAAGAATGTAGTCCACTTTATAAATTAATTTGATAATTATTAATATAATAAGTTTATGTTGCAAAATAATACTATAATCCATTCAAAAGTTGAATAACAACATGTAGGGCATTCAGTAATCAAACATAATATAAACTAAAAAGCTTCATGCTTTTTAAAAAGGTATGGATCGCATCCAAGTTAGGTCTACACATGGTAAACTTCCCCACAAAAGTGAACTAAAAGGGAGAAGCTAATTTAGTAACATCCTCATTAGAATTCAAATCGTTGTAGCACCATTAAAAGATAAACAAGTAAATGAAAAAGATGGAGTTGAAGATGAAGAAGCTCTGAATACCACATCTTCATAAAATCTTGAAGAGATATTACTAATATTACCAAAAAATTGAAAATACATTACTTATAAATTGAAGATGAAGGTGGGACATTTCCCCATGGGTTAGGAGGAGGATTCACCATACCAACCCAGGAGAAATATGGGCTAAAAATGCCCAAAAACACACAATCCACACGATTGATCTTACCATAAGATTAACAAACAAAGATCCAAAAAGATCTCACCAAACTAATTAAAAAAGATGAATGCCAAAGAGGTATCCTAGAATTTCTAGAGCTCATCAAAACCATCTAAACTTCTATTTTCTCTTTCTTCTGTGTGAGCGGGCTCTCGCATTTGGTCTTCTCCTGTAGTTGTTTGGGGGTTTACTGTGGAATTTTATTGTTTTGGTTTTAGGTTTGATAATCTTTACTTTCTTGGTGCTTTATATGTGGCTTGAGGACTTTGGCCTTTGTGTCTTCAATCAGAATGGCGGTAGGTCCATCGTCTTCCACTCCCTCTTGGGTATTCCTCCATCAAATGCTATGAGAGCAAATAAAGTTTTTTTAAAGTAGATGGTAATAATTCCATCCCTAAATCTCATTCTTTTTGTGATGTTATGGATGGTATTAAATGTTTGCAGGATTTTAATTTTTCTTTTACTAAATCTATGGTTAAAGGCATTCTTGCTTTGGTGAATTCTAATGAAGATATTTTGAAACTTGCTTCTCTTTAATAATTTACATTAATTAGAAAGTTTTCTTTGAAGCATCCTAACCTAGATTCTATTAGGGCTTTCTTTGGTAATCTAAAACTTTCTGGTGTGGTTTATATTAGACTTTTAGATGGTAGGCATGTCGCTATTCAACTTTCTAATGAATTGGATTATATTTAGATTTTTGTTAGATGGTCTTATTACATAAATAATTGTCAAATGAGGTTGCTTAAGTGGTCACCTTAATTTGATATTAAAGTGGTGTCTCCTATAGTTCCTATATTGCTCTCATTTCCTAAAGTGTGACTTCACTTTTTTAACTCGCATGTGTTGCATGCTTTGGGATCCAAATTTGGTAGATCCCTTCCAACAAATCAAGCTACTACCTTAAGGTCTTGACCATTTGTGACCATGATTCTTATTGAATTGAATATCACCAAAAAACATCCTAGAGAGGTTTGGCTTGGGTCAGAGGGGCTAGTTATCTAAAAAATGAGAACTTTGAAATTAAGCAGTGGCTTTCGGATATCAATTTTGTTGTTACTCATATCTACAAGGAAGCTAATTATGCTACTAAGTTTTTAGCCAATTTAGGCTGCAACTTGTTAGAGTTTATGGATTTTATGGGACCTATTGAGAGAGTTGCTACTTAGCTTTGCATGTTTTACACTCTTGCAACTTGTATGTTTTTGATGATTCCAAATATTATTGTTATGATTATTATCTTCTCCTAACACATTTTGGAAGATTTATTTTTTCTCTTGTGTGTACTAAGATGTCAGGGAAATGATACTCCAGATTACTGAAGACTTTAAAATCAAGATAAGCTTAGAATGATTTCTAAATTGAAGTCTATATTTTTTTAATTTTATTGAGTATGATTGTTTTTTTTTTTTTTGAAGAAATGTATCAGCAAATGCATTAAAAGGAAGGAACAATACAAGATACAAACTAAGTCAAGTGTTCACATTCCTTCTTCAAAAGAGAGCCTAGAGAAGAAGGAATGCTATCAAAAGAATAACTATCAAAACAAAAGTTGTAATCTAAAGCTAAAGTAGCACACATGTCGGCTACTCTATTGCAATTTCTATGAATATGGTTGAAAATTACCTTATTGAAGTCGGTTAAGAATAGAAGATTCTCTTCCATCCGATTGTAGCTTTGCCACTTTGCCTTATTCAAAGAGTTTTGAATGAATTTAATCACATTGATGTTGTCACCTTCAATTATAAGCCCTTTGTAATCCATCTTCCACGGTTGTAAGTACTTCCTCACTGCCATCACTGTTTCCAGTTCGAGATTGGCAATGTCCAAATGAGTTCTTTTTTCCCAAAAAGCCACTAAAAGTATGCCTTTATCATCTCTAAAACAGCCCCAATTCCAGCCTTATAAGAAAGTAATTGTGCCGCATCTACATTGATCTTGATCCATCCCTTTGGTGGAGGGTGCAAAAAATTTTGAAACTCCCAAGGGAGATTAGCACCCCAGCTAGCTAGGAGAGGACAAGAAGAAAGAAGAACCGTAGAAATCACATTTACTGTCGTTACAGAGATAGTGTTAACTGTTTTCCCATGAGCTATCTCATTTTTGTTTTTCCAATCAAAGAAAATAGCATTACAGTAAAGAGTAACTATATTAGGTGCAACCCCCGAAAGTTTTTTGAGCTCACATAAACAATCATCCAGGGAATTAAAAATAGGAACAAAGAAACCCCATTCCTGAATTTTCTTCAGCACTTCCTGTAGATATTTGCAGGTTCCCATAAAATGTCACAGATTTTTAATATTCCCACAACCACGAACACACTGATCATCATTATTCAGTTTCCTGTATTTCAAAAATTCATTTGTTGGGATTGCTCCTCTGCTCAACCTGCACTAGAAAAGCTCCACGCGTGCAGTGAGCTTCAGCTTTTTAAGCCAGATCGCAAAACCTGAAACTTCCTCACTTTGATTTCTGGTGTATTGGGCTTCATATGCACGTGCAGTAATGGATTTACCTAATAAAGAACAAATTTACTCCAAAAAATCCTCAGTTTGTTCAGTGTCAATGTTAATCTGTAAAATAACAGAGATTAAATCTTCATTAAAAAAACACTGTAGCTCATTTATTTTCCATCCTCCGTTTGAATCAATAAAGTGACAGAGCTTTAAGCCTTCCAATCCCAAACAATCAGCATTCTCTGTCCATTTGTCAAAACTTTTATCTAAGAGACAAATATCATTTAGTACATCAATCTTTCTGCCATTAGCACTCTCCACCTCAAAAGATGTTTCAAGTATCGAGCACCTTCATATAATATCTTCCAAGCCACAGATGTATTGATCTTGCAATTGGTTTCGCACAAGTTGTCTCCATATTTAGCTTTAACAACTATGCTCAGCAAAGAATTCTGGTTCTGAATTACCCTCCATGTCAGTCTTGCTTTCAATGGCTCTGTTCTATCAACGGTTGAATGAAGACTTCTTCCCCCCAGCTGTTTAGATTTGCAAAGAGTGTTCCAAGAAACATAAAGCAAATCCATCTTTCCATTTCTCTTATTCCATATAAAATTTCTGCAACATTTATCAACTTCCTGTAGAATTTCTTTAGGTATCATATTGTGAGTAGATACAAAATTAGGAAGAGTTAAAAGTGATGTCTTTGCAAGAATAAATTTTCCAGCCAAAGATAGACATTTGCTACCCCAGGTATTTAGCTTTTGCAAGACTTTATCAATGACAAACTAAAAATCAGATTTAACAGGTCTTCTAAGCAAAAGTTAGACACCTAAGTAATGGAGTTCTTTAATTGTTTTAAAATTCAGGATCTTCTTAATCCGGACAATATCAACTTTGTTCATATATTTGCTAAACAAAATCTGAGATTTAACATTATTAACTTGCAAACCAGTCCATGAACAAAATTTAAACACAATGCATCTTAATATGGTAGCCAATTTCTTAGAAGCATGAGAAAATATCAAAATATCATCCACATACAATAGGTGGCTGACCTTTTGTGATCTTCATGAAACTTGAATTCCCAGTTCTTGGCCCTCTTGTGCCATAGCGAAAGAGAAGAGTTGAGAGCATAAAATAAAGAGATACGGGGAGAGGGGGGCAACCTTAACGAAACCCATTTTCAGCATTGATCCATTTGGAAGCTTTCCCGTTAATTATAACGGAGAATCCGGCATTTTTTACACATTTCATAATCAACATTATCATATTCACCGGAAATCCAACCATATGTAGCATCTGTTCTAAAGCATCCCAACCCATGTTGTTGTATGCTTGTTCCATGTCGATCTTTGCTACCATAAGGCCTTTTTTATTCATGGAAACTTTTAGTTTATGGAATAACTCTTGAGCAATAAGGCAATGATCAGACATTGAGCGACCTTTAATAAAAGCAGCTTGCTCTTCAGTGATACACTTAGTGATACAACTCTTCATTCTATTTAGAATCATAGTAGCCACTAATTTGTAAGTAGACTGACATAAGCTTATCGGTCTGAAGTAGGATGGAACTAAAGGATTTTTTATTTTAGGAATTAGAACAACTAATGTATCCTTCCAATCCTTATGCATACAACCGGTTTTAAAAAAACTGTCAATGGCCTTCCACGTATCATCTTCCACAATCTTCCAAAAAAATTTGAAAAAGAAAGTTGTAATTCCATCAATTCCCGGAGATCTATTATTACCATGACTGAAGATTGCCTTGATCAACTCTTCTTTGGTAAAATTAGCTTTTAAGCTACCTGCCTCTTCCATAGAAATCTGCAGTTCTGTTGGTACTGCCGGCCATCCCGATAGTTGACAATCCCTGGAAGCCCATTTTTTAAAAAAAATGTTATGAAATACTTCTTCAATTTGTTCAAAGTCTTCAACCAATTGATCATTATCATTTTTTATTTGCCAAATGTTGTTGCCATTTTTCCTAGCTGAAGCAAACTGATGGAAATACCTAGAATTACTATCTCCTTCTTGATGCCATCTAAGTTTTGCTCTTTGATTCCAGCAAGTAGCTAATCTACCCAAAGTAACATTTAATTCATGTACCTTGCTTCTCAAAAGCTTCAGTTTTTCAGCTGTTAAACCTTCACCAATAGTCTCTTCCAACTGCAGTTGAAGAATCTCTTTCTTAAGTTCTTCCTTCAACAGGTTCAGTTCCTTACATTTGTTCCTGTTCCAATAGTGCAATGCTTTTAACGTTCTCTTTAGTTTCCTCTGTGGAATTTCGGCATTTGATCCATGATCCTCTCTCTTCCAAGCCTTGACAGCAATATTCCACACTGCCATATATGATTTCCATATGTCTTCAAATCTAAAAAACTTAGATTTTTTATTTTTAGGTTCCTTCATTTTAAAAATAATAGGAGCATGATCTGAAGCAATCCGAGGAAGATGTCTCACCTTAGCCATAGGAATCATATGTAAAGCACTAGAATTTAGAAAGCATCTATCTAATCTTTCACATTCTCAAATTTCCATCTTTATTTTTGCACCAAGTAAATCTTTGTCCCACATAACCAAGATCATGGAAATCATTATTGGTAAGGAACCTCTTCATCTCTTGAGGTCCCTTCGAGAAGTGAAACCTCTTCCCTCCCATCTTATCATCCTTAGAAAGTATGCAGTTAAAATCACCACCTATGATAACCAGAGTATCTTCTTGCATGCTATTTTCTAGTGAATTCCAAAGAATTCTGCGTGAGTGTACATCTTTCCCACCATACACTGTGGCCACCTTCCATCTTCCTAAAGCATTAATATTCAGATTACCTATAATACATTGGGATGAACCTTCAGTAAACTCAAAAGAAGCCAAATCTCTTTTCCAGAGCACCACAATACCCCCTGATAAGCCAACTACTGGCTGAAAACAGTAGTCCCATTCACTTCCTATAATGGAATCAATATCATGTCTTTCTAAACAAGAAATTTTTGTTTCAGTAAGACCAACAAACATACAATCATTCTCCTTCACAATTTCCCTAGGATATATGGAGGCCTCTCTCTTTCTAGCCCACCTACAATTCCAAAAAATAACTGTTTCCATTTAGCAAATAACAGGGGAACCGTCCCCCGTCATTTTAATGTTCTTTTTATCTACTTTTCGTTTTCTTTGTTCATCCTCAACCGGTCCTAAAGATCTTAACTCTTTAGAAAGTTTGCATTTCCTAGAGCTGGACAAGGAACCCAGGTGATCTGTAATTTCCTGCCTAATAACAGAGCTGTTGTTTTCTTGGCAATCTTCACCTTCAGTAACCCCTTCAAACAAACTATTAGTTGGACATACAATGACGTCTTCTTCAAAGAATTCCCCTTCTTCTATGTCTTTTACCAGTGCTTGAAACATATTCTTGTTGTTAAAACCTTCCAAAAATCTCTGATTCTAATCAATTTCCCTGCCTTTGTCTTCCATATGATTAATATTATTCCCTTGCTCTTCAGCTGTAGATTCTTCCTGTATAATTTCCATGGCTTTTTCAGTCTTTGCAAGTGGTTTATATACCTGTTTATAATGCACAGGTGTATCTTTACTCTTACAGTTATTTCTAAATTTGTTGTTTTTAAATTTGACATGTATCCACGGTCCATACTCTTCCTTGCTTTGCTAATTCACATCTTCCTTTACCATATCAATATTTTGCTTCATACTTTCACTAGTTTCATTCACCTTAGCATTATTAACCGAATTTTTTGTAAGTTCAGGACATCTGCCTTTACTATGACCCACTTTGCCAAAATGATAGCACAGTGATGTCAACTTCTCATATTCCACCTTTTGAAAGGATCAGCCGTGAATTCCTTCAATCCAAACTCCTAAAGGGAGTTTCTTCTCTAGATATATCCGAACACAACATCGAGCACATTCCCGCTTCCCCCATTTAACCAAATTTCCATCCAGAAGCAACGGAACACCTATCATTGAAGCAATCATAGAAATGTTCTCCTCATTCCAGCAACTTAAAGGTAGCCCAGGGAATCGAATCCACACCGGTGATGAGATACCCTTTAACGATTCTGTCGAGAATGAAGAAGTTCATATATCCATCCCAATGATATGATTCCCAATATACCAAGGTCCTCCATTAAGGATTTCCTCCGTGGCTTTAGTGTTTTTGAACAAACACAGAATTCAATCAATACCCAAAGAAGTAAGATGAAAACTACCAACCTTACTCCATTATCTTCTAAGTTCCTGGCTATACACCGAGAACGGTAGATTTTGTCCAAGAACTTTTATAACCAAAGAATTCTTCAAATTTGAGTATTTGCCAATTCTTTAGCCGGATTAAGCTTCACAGCCACCCCATCCTCCGACATACTAGTAGAAATTGAATGCGAATTCAATTTAATGTGCTGAGTCTTCTGCCAGGCTGGCACAAAGCTATTCGCAGGATTGGAATTAACTTTCAGGTCTTTGGTAGGAACAATTATCTCTTCTTCTTTCTCTAACGGAACCACAAGGTTTATATTCATCTCTCCCATGTTGTCTGATCTTTGCATTCCCATCACATTACTAACCTTCCGCACCATATTCGAGATTGCCACTGTCTCTATTTTCTGGTTCATATCTAATTCAAGATCCCTATCACTCTTCTTAGCCATATTATTTTGATCTTCAAGAATTCCTTTACCTTTATTCTCAGTAATAGGTTCCAAATTCAATGCTGGCCGAAACCCTTCATTGATAACCACATTTGAAACCTTCTTTCTCGGAACAGGATCATCGTTCCTTCCCCTGCCAAAAATTGGATCACTGGATTTATTTTGAATGGAACGCGGGGGATTAGATGGAAGATTACCGCCGGTAATCTGCTGCCGGCAGTCAGAAACCACCATCGATCACGCCGGAAACTGCAAAGTTGAAAGCCCGTGAAAGCGAAAATTGAAATAAGAATGATTTTCTCTCTCTAGAATTCCCAGAGCTTCTCTCTCTAGAGTAGATCTATGTCCAATCCTACTGAGTCTGATTGAGTAATTAGCACACACACACACACACTGAGGGAGAGTTTTAAAATTCATATATTTTTAAACTGATCATACAGGACTATACCTATTCATAGAGGATAATCTGGTAGTTGTTTTTCTCGAATGAGCAATGAAACAAATAGGATTAGTAAGAAATTTTATCTAAGTACAGATCATCCAGATGATTTTAATCATTCATCCCAGGATGATCTCCATGGGATTTGCCAATTTCTCTATTCACCTAGATAATTTTTATCATTCACCCTAGGATGATCTTCTTGGGATTTGCCAATTGCTCAATTTGTCCAGGAAAATTTTATCATTCATCCCAAGATGAAGGGCTTTATTCTATGAACTTAAATTTGTCCTAACTTTTGTGCCGATGAACTTTGAAAAATAACTATTCATACCAGACGAACCCAGTTTGTGCAGGATGATGATTGAGTATGAAGGCATTTTGTATTAATTCAATTTTAGATCATACACAATAGTTTTTATACTATTTATACATATGAAATACGATCGTACGCGATGATCGTAAACATAAAAATTTGAAAAATGCAACTTTTTGGATGATTTTTCATGTCTTTTCTATAAAAGGTCCACTTAAGACTGTCATGCAATCTTTTTGTCACTTGGTCTTCATAAATACTAAAGGGAAGTTGAAGGAGAGAGTAAGAGAGAGTGTTTGAAGGAGTTTTCTTACTATTGGAGCTTGAAGCGTTCACTTGGTTACTCAAAGGTAAGGATCTCTTTATGTACTTTGTGATTTCTTCACTATTTCTATTGTCCTTCTAGATTTCTCTTAAGAAGATATTTCAAGAAGATCTGGTTCTCTGCCGACACTCAAGGAGTGTGAACAGCCAAAGGTTCTCTGCCTACACATGGAGAGTTTGAACAGTGGAAGGTTCTCTACCTACACTTGGAGAGTGTGAACAGTGGAAGGTTCTCTGCCAACACTTGGAGGGTCTAAAAGGACGACGATTCTCTATTGCACTGGGTAGCGGTGGAAGAGAGTTTTTTTGTGAAGTCTTGTCCACCTTGTTATGGGGGAAAAAAGAGAAACACTAATGTTAATCGTGCAATACCTGAAGTGGGAGACTTCAGGGAGTGGATGTAGGTTGTGTTTGATCGAAGCACTATAAACCTTTTTGTCTTTTTTATTTCTGCTACCTTTAATTTCTGCTTTATATTTTTCTATGGTTGAAAAATTATTTTTGAAAATATAAAATCAACTTGCTCAATTTTTAATCAATTTCAAGTTTATAATTACAAAGAGGAAAATCTTTAAATTACCAATTCACCCCCCCCCCCCCCCTCCTCCTCTTAGTTAGCCTTCGGGACATAAGCTTAGGTCTAAAATCTAACTCATATTCAATAAGTTTCAACAAGTGGTATCAGAGCTTTATTTCAAAACCATAAGTTTAGACTACTTTTTGATTAATGACCACGGCTATATTTTGAAACTAAAACACACCAGAAGGTTATTCTATAACTAGACCTCCCTTATTTGAAAATATTGCTTTTGAATTTATGAAAACATGCATAACAACATTTTTATAGTCACTAGACTATCGTATGTGGATCTTAGTTCAGGAAGGGTATATAAAACCAACTAGATTAGTTGACGGAGTTAGAGTTGAAATTCCCTTTGTAGGCTGGACTATAGAACAACGTGAACTAGCACAACTTAATTCTAATTGTTTGAATAGTTTCTTTTGTATTCTTAAATATGAAGATAACATACGGGTTTTCACTTGCAAAATTAGAAAGGACATATGGGATAGACTTTGTATAACATATGAATAGACTAACAAAGTTAAATAATCCAAACTTAACATCTTGTTGTATGACTATGAACTTTTTTGCATCAAACCCAATGAATCCATCTCTGACATGTACACAAGATTCATACAAATAGTCACTTCTTTACATGCATTGTGTAGGAAACTAATGAACACTAAAATGGTTAATAAGATACTTCATTGTTTGCCTACTACATATGATGCTAAGATAACTGCAATTACAAAGTCTAAAGAATTAAATGGTTACTCTATTAACAATCTTCTTAGATCACTAATTACTTACAAGCAAGGAGTGAGTCAACGAAAGATTGATCCAGGAGAGCCATGAAAGGAGAAGAATATTGCACTGAAAGTAGAGGAGTCGAAGAGTGATCTATCACAACCTAAGGATGAGGGAGACATCGCATTGATGACTAGATAGTTCAAAAGCTTTCTGAAGAGGAAGCAAAAGAGATGCCAATAATGAAACTGAGGAAAGTTTAATGGGAATGTCAAGGTTTTTAATGATGTGATTTTTTATGAGTGCAGGAAACCTAAACACAATAAGTCAAGCTATCCAAAACTCAAAGACACTCCTATCAAGGAGAAGGTATTGGAGAAACCAACTGTGAGGAAGGGTAAGAAAAAATTCCAAAGAGCTTTCTAGGAGGATTCAGCTTCAGACTCATTAGAGACTGAAAAGGAAAAGGAAGTTACCAATCTGTGCTTGATGGTCGATAATCTTGATCAGTCTGATCAAGAAGAGGTATGTGACTTAACTTATGCTAAACTTTTTGAAGTCTCTGAAATAATACATGATGCATATAAAAAGTTAAAAAAAATTCATACTAGTTTCAACCTAGAACTAAAAGAATTACAAAAAGAAAATGAAATCCTTAGAAAGGATCATTCTTTAATTGATAGCAACCACATGAGCTTACTAGATGAATTTGACAATCTGAATAAAGAAAATGTGAATTTAAAATCATTCTATGAAAAATTGGAAAATGATTGTAAGACTTTTAAGGATGATTCGAAGAGTAGAGAACACTACTTGATTTTTGATAAGCATGTCCTAAATTATTTGAACATTTATTTAAAATTGAAAGTAAAAGCTTTCGAGAAAAATAAGAAACCCCCAACACTTGACAATTTTATAAATCCTATTTTATATCCAAAATTTATACAACTTGGGAAGAGATAGAGTAGTTATAAAAGATTGAGAAATCCATTTTCTAGGGTTAGATGCTTTACTTGTGAATTGATTGGACATATAGCACACACCTGTACTTTAGATAGAAAAAATCGTTTGGTGTGGAAGCCTAAGATGCATAAACCTAGACATATCATACATACATCTTTTTATAAGTTTCCAAAAGGTGAACCCAAACTTGTTTGGGTTCCCAGGTCTAACATTTGATGATTTTGCAGACATACCCTCACACAAGGCCTCATGAGAGCATATGGTACGTGGATAGTAATTTCTCAAAGCATATGACTGGAGATATTGCATAATTCATATCGCTGGAAGCTAGGAGTGGAGGCAAGGTTATACTAAGAGATAACACCATAAGGAAGCTGGTGGGATAAAGCATGATAGGGAACTTAAAAAACTTTTTATTGAAAATGTTTTATTAGTAGAAGGCTTAAAGCATGATATTTTAAGTATTAGCAAGCTATGTGATAAAGGTTATAGTGTTAAAGTCCTCTTTTTAGTCTAATAAGGATCTTAGAACTAGTAGACCATTGGAGATTTTGCATATGGATCTTTTTGGACATGTTGGAACTGTAAGTCGAGGAGGAAAGGTATACAAATTTGTGATAATAAATGATTTTTCAAGATTCACATGATTTAAATTTCTATATCATATGAGTGTATCATTTAAGAAGTTTAGATATTTTTTTATATGTAATCAAAGAAAACTAGGATGTGAGATTTTGATGATTTAAAGCGATCATCGTGGAGAATTTAAAAATGAGAAATTTGAGGATTTTTGTAAGGTGAAAGGGATTTATCACAATTTTTTTACACCTAGAAACTCTTAGTAGAATGGGGTAGTAAAAAGGAAAAATAGAACATTAATAGAAGCCGCTCGAGCCATGTTGGCAGAATATCACTTCCAAAATATTTTTGGCTGAAGCGGTTAGCACGACATGTTATGTTTTGAATTGGGTGAACATTTGATCAAGTTTAAATAAAACACCCTATGAGTTTCTTAAGGGAAGAACACCTAATTTGTCACATTTTCATGTTTTTGGATGCAAGGTGTTCATACGTAATAATGGAAAATCTGCCTTAGAAAAATTTGATCCAAAATCTGATGAAGGAATTTTTGTTGGATACTCTAGTGTTGGAAAATCTTATAGGGTATTCAATAAAAGAACTTTGATAGTTGAGGAGACCACACATGTTCTATTTGATGAATAAAGTATTTTTTAAGAGCCTAGTATTAAATAGGATGAGATAGAAATTGACTCCCAAAAGAATGAGAAAATAAATATGGATGAAACTTTAGAGAAAGAAAACCATTTGCCTAGACATTTGAGATTTTCTAAAAACCACCCAAAGGAATTAATTATAGGTGAACCTAGTGAGGGTGTTAAAACTAGGTGTGATCTGAATAAAGAAGTTAATCATTCAACCTTTATTTCTATGATAAAACCCATAAATATTGATTAAGCACTTTTGGATGAATTTTAGATTTTGGCAATGTGAGAAGAATTAAATTAATTTGTAACAAATGAAGTTTGGGAATTAATTGCAATGCCAAAGCATCAAAGTGTAGTTGGAACTAAGTGGGTATTCAAGAATAAAATGAATCACTAAGGAGTAGTCATTAGAAATAAGGCTAGATTGATGGCTAAGGGGTATAATCAGATTGAAGGAATTGATTTTAAGGAGACTTTTGTCCCTATAGCTAGACTTGAAGAAATTAGGTTTTTATTAGCCTTTATGTATTTTAGGGGATTTAAGTTATATCAAATTGATATTAAAAGTGCCTTTTTGAATGGGGTGATTCAAGAGGATGTTTATATAGAATAACCTCCAGGCTTTAAAATTCAAAATATCCAAATAATGTTTTCAAATAGAAAAAGGCATTATACGGATTGAAACAAACATCTATGGCTTGGTATGAGAGGTTGAGCACCTTTTTACTTAAGAGATCTTTTGAAAAAAGAAGTGTGGACACAACTCTCTATTTAAAGAAATCGAGAGAAGATATACTCATTATATAAATTTATGTTGATGACATCATATTTGGATCTATTAATAAAAATCTTTATGATGAATTTTCTAAAATAATGAGCCGTGAATTTTATATGAGCCTAATGGGAGATTTGAATTACTTTTAGGCATTAGCATTAAGTAAATTGAAGAGGTTACTTTTCTTAGTCAATCAAAGTATGTTAAGGACATCCTCAAAAAGTATGAAATAGATAATGCTAAACCTATTAGTACACCTATGAGTTCTTTAGTTCTGTTGGATAAGGATCTAAAGGGAAAATCTGTTGATCAAAAAAAATTTAAGGAAATTATTAGATCTTTGCTTTACTTGATAGCTAGCTGACTCGATATTATGTTTAGTGTTTGTTTGTGTGTTAGATTTCAAATAGATCCAAAAGAATCACATTTGACAATAGTAAAAAGGATTTTAAGATATCTCTTGGGAACTTAGAACTTAGGAATTTGGTAACCAAAGTTTAGCTCTTCATTTAAAATAATTGGATATTCAGGTTCAGACTTTGCAGATTGTAGGGTTGATAGAAAGAGTACTACAGGAACATGTCAATTTAATAGAAATCCTCTAGTCTCTTGGTCCAGTAGAAAATAGAATTATGTAGCCCTATCTCTTGCTGAAGCTGAATACATTGCCATAGGAAGTTGTGTGGCACAAGTACTTCGATTGAAATAACAGTTAATTGATTTAGGATTAACAATAGGCATAATTCCCATTTATTTGCATAACACTAGTGTAATTAGCATTTTTTAAAATCTTATTCAATATTCAAGAACCAAACATATTGACATCAGCCATCATTTCATAAGGGATTTTGTATCCAAAGGAGAAATTGAATTAAATCATCTTTCAACTGAAAATCAACTTGCAAACATTTTACAAAACCACTAGCCTTTCATATTTTCAATACGTTAAGAACAAGGTTTGGTGTGATTGACTTGAATGCTCAATTAAAGTTTATGCAACATTGATATGTGTTTTTGTGAGTGTGTTTTTGTGTGTGTTTTTTTCTTATATTTTTGTCTATCTTTTTGCTTGTTTGCTTTAGAGTTTTTTTGTATTTTTATTTTGTGTGTTTTCAAAATATTTTCACATTGAAATTCATGTTTTTCAGCAATCATATGAAATTTTCTAAGTGTGATATTCGTTTGTACAAAATTCATTTTGTACTAGACGAATCCTGTAGCATATCAATCATTGAAGTTGAACATTATGCATGCATTTCTTTCAGTTTTATGATTCCCACATCATCTAAATGATGTGTATTTATTCATATGTATGAATGTTGATGGTTATACGGATAGAATAAATTTTTATTTTTGATTGTACGTACGAACCATTAGTTCGTACATATGAACATGTGGCATTCTAAATGGGGGACATTTCAAGCCATCATAAAAATGATCTTAAATAACTAATCATCCCAGATGAACACCTGTTTGTCTATACGATCATTTGGTCAAAAAGTATGTATGAAAGGATGCCTCGTAACTTATATGATTATGAAAAGCCATTTTATTTTGGACACATTCATTCGTACATACAAAATTTTTTTTCGTATGTATGAACCTAAGATCGTATGGGACAAAACCAATTTCATACGTACAAATGGTCATGTTTTTCTTTAAATAGAAAGGTTTAGAACTCTATTTTCATTCACCTCAAAAGACTTTCAAAATCCTCTCATCTTTCCAAATCTGTCAAATGGCAAGCTCAAGCAACAGGACTAGACTGGCTAAGAAATTGACTAGGGGATTTCCCACTAGAAATTATGAAGAAAATTTTCTATCCAAATCAAATGAAGAATCATTTCCTACGTTCGTTTCTGCCAAAATCACCCCCTCTAGAGTTCTTCTCAATGGAACATAAATTTCAAAGTAATGCATCTTTTCACTTCTACCCAGTTTGCTTTTATTCTAACCCTAATCCATTTCTATAATAAGGAAACTTTTCACTATTTTTTTACATGACTTTTAATTCTGATTAGAGTATGATTAGATCCTTTGTTTTGAAAAGGAAGGTAGAAATAACCAAGGAGGATTTGGGGATATTCTTAAATTTAAGGACTCATGGGATTAGAGCCATTACGTTGACCTCTTCCTCTAACTTTGACTGGACTACGATAAATCAAGTTCCTTGAGGCATTAGTGATGTATCTCACATGCCTAAGGTGACCTCTCTTAACCAAAATGCTCGAATCATTTATTATGTTCTTTGAACTTCTATAATTCCTAAAGCTGGTGATCGAATAAATATTACTCCTCTTCTTTCCACTATAACATACCTGATTATGACTAGCCAACCAATAGACGAAGCCAAACTGATCATTGATTACATTTATGGACTTTTTGAGATTGGCCATGTCTCCCATAAGACAAATAAAAATATAGCCTTAGGACATCTTGTGACCTACATTCTTGAACATAACTATCATCTTGTACATCATATTCAACATCTAGAAGAGCCTATCTACTATATTGATGGATCATTTCAAGCAATTTTTAATAAAGATGCTCAATTTGAAAGTGGTGACTCTGAGGAAGAAAAGAGAAGACGTACACCTGAGCCTGCTGTTGGACCAGATTTTTGGGAGATACTTCAACACTTTGATCATCTTGAGAGCCACTTTGATCAACATTTTGATCAAATTGAAACACATCTTCAGCAGTAGGATTTTTAATATCAACAGGATATGGGATGGGTAAGAGGTCATGTTGAATCGATCAACATGAATATAACTATGATGAATAGCTATTTTAATCTATTCAACCAACCAGCTCCTCCAGATCAGGGCCCCTCAAAATGATGACTGTACTTCTTCTATGTTAGTCATTGTCATACTTATGATTTGATGTGATGTGTTTGGAGTTTTTGTAACCATTTTTTATTTATGTTTTTATGTTATGTGTTTTTCTTTTTAAGTTGAATTGATATCAACCGTGCTCAAATGTATTATCATTTACCTTGATATCAATAAAAACTATCTTGTCTTATTTTTTTTATGTTTCTGATCTCTTTTATAAATGTTTTATTAGCCTATATGATTATCTAGACATATTTGATCTAACAAGTGTTATATTTTGGAAAGCAATACAAAATTGAATTCTTTCAAAAATGTAATTTTTCAAAAAAAAAATAAAGGTTAGCTTATAACTACATCAAGTTAAGGATATCATTCCCATATTTCTTTTTAGGCATACAAAATTTGAATATTATTATTATAATCCTCGAGTTATTATTATATAATTCTTTTTTTTTTTCAATGTAATTATCATTGTATTTAGAGAAATTTGAGTTTGTTGATTATTAATTTTTGAAAGAACAACTTGAAAAATTAAATAATATATAAAGGTACAAAAATTAAAAAAATATGAATAATGGCTCACAAATTAAAAAGAGGCACAAAATTAGCCCAAATTTAAAAAGGAGGCAAAAAGTGTGCCACAAGTACTGAAATGATACGCAATATCGCCATAAGTATATGGTCTTTCCTCTATCTTTTAATCTTTAATTTCAAATCAATCTAATGTTCAATTATAATTAATATTAGAACTTGACTTATATTAATTTTCATTTCATCACTTTTGTAATAATTTTCCTTATTAAATTATCTAGACTAGTTCATGACATTTATATATTTATCTTGTCTTTGTTATATCTTAATTTAAATAATATGAATCTTTATTTTTTCTTTGAAGACCATTAATCTTATTATTACAATTCTAACTTCATCTCTTTTAGGATCAATTATTAAAGGCTTGTCATATGACTCCTTACATTTTTGTAGTTCCTTTCTTCTTCTCTTTTTGCTATTGTCAAAAAGGGAGAGAAATATTATTTGTCATTATTTGTCTTGTGCCTTCGTGTCTTGTGTGTATCTGTTTGTTTTGTCTTCCTTGTGTATCTGTTTGTTTTTGTTCCTATGTTTATTATTTTGGTTCTTATTTCAGTTTCACTTTTGTGTGTGAAAAACTTTAAAATTAAAAATTGGTTTATTCATAATAAATGCCCCTTATAAAAACATACTTATTCATTTAGTGGGAGTTTAGGAGAAACTTAAGATTTTCAAATTTACACAAACAATAATTATTTTTCCATCATCAAAAAGGGGGAGATTGTTGAGAGAGTTACTACTTAGCTTTGCAAGTTTTACACTCTTGAAAACTTTCATGTTTTTAATGATTCTAAATATTATTGTTTTGATTATTATTTTCTCCTAACATATTATGGAAGATTTGTTTTTTCTCTTGTGTGTACTAATATTTCAGGAAAATCATACTCCTGATTGTTGAAGACTTCAAAATCAAAATTAGCTTAGAATGATTTATAAATTGGAGTTTGTATTTTTCATTTTATTGAGTCTAAGAGTGTGATTATAATTGAGTAAATTAGCACACACACACCGGGGGAGAGTTTTAAAATTCACATGTTTATAAACTAATCATACTAGACGATACCCAATTGTACTAGACAATCTGGTAGTTCTTTTTCCCAAATGAGCAATGAAATAAATAGGATTGGCATGAAATTTTTTCTAAGTATAGATCATCCAGAGAATTTTTATCATTCATCGCAGGATGATCTCCTTGAGATTTTCAAATTGCTCTATTCATCCAAAAATTTTTTTATCATTTGTCCCAGGACGATCTTCTAAGGATTTTCCAACTGTTCTATTTGTCCAGATGATTTTTATCATTCATCCCTGAACGATCTCCTCAGAATTTACCAATTACTTTATTCATCCAGATGATTTTTATCGTTCATCCCAGGATTAAGCGCTCTATTCTGTTAACTTATATTTCATCTTAACTTTCGTGTCGATGATCTCTTTTATAATTGTTTTATAGGCTATATGATTATCAAGACATATTTGATCTAACAAGTGTTATAATTTGGAAAGCAATACAGAATTGAATTCTTTCAAAAATGTAATTTTTCAAAAAAAAAAAAAAAAGGTTAGCTTATAACTACATCAAGTTAAGGATATCATTCACATATTTCTTTCTAGGCATACAAAATTTGAATATTATTATTGAAATCCTGGAGTCTTATTATTATATAATTCTTTTATTTTCAATGTAATTATCTTTGTATTTAGAAAATTTTGAGTTTGTTGATTATTAATTTTGGAAAAAACAACTTGAAAAATAAAAAAATATATAAAGGTACAAAAATTAAAAAAATTTTAAAAAAATATGCACAATGGTTCACAAGTTGAAAAGGGGCACAAAAAATTAGCCCAAATTTAAAAAGGAGGCACAAAGTGTGCCATAAATACTGAAAAGATACGCAATATCACCATAAGTATATGTTCTTTCCTCTATCTTTTAATCTTTAATTTCAAATCAATCTAATGATCAATTATAATTAATATTTGAACTTGACTTATATTAATTTTCATTTCTACACTTTTGTAATAATTTTCCTTATTAAATTGTCTTGACTTATTCATGACCTTGATATATTTATCTTGTCTTTGTTATATCTTAATTTAAATAATATGAATCTTTTTTTTTTCTTTAAAGATCATTCATCTTATTATTGCAATTCTAACTTCATCTCTTTTAGGATCAATTATCAAAGGCTTCTCATATGACTCCTTACATTTTTGTAGTTCCTTTCTTCTTCTCTTTTTGCTGTTGTCAAAAAGGGAGAGAAATTTTATTTGTCATTATTTTGTCTCATCTCTTCGTGTCTTATGTGTATCTGTTTGTTTTGTCTTCCTTATGTATCAGTTTGTTTTTGTTCATATGTTTATGTTTCGGTTCTTATTTCAATTTCATTTTTGTGTGTGAAAAAATTTAAAATTAAAAATTGGTTTAATCATAATAAATGCCCCTTATGATAACATGCTTATTCATTTAGTTGGAGTTTAAGATAAACTTAAGATTTTCAAATTTACAAAAATAATAATTGTTTTTCCATCATCAAAAAGGGGGAGATTGTTGAGAGAGTTGCTACTTAGCTTTGCATGTTTTACACTCTTGCAACTTTCATGTTTTTGATGATTCTAAATTTTATTGTTTTGATTATTATTTTCTCCTAACATATTTTGGAAGATTTGTTTTTGTTCTAGTGTGTACTAACATTTCAGGTAAATCATACTCCCGATTGTTGAAGACCTCAAAATCAAAATGAGCTTAAAATGATTTATAAATTGGAGTCTGTATTTTTCATTTTATTGAGTCTAAGAGTGTGATTATAATTGAGTAACTTAGTACACACACAGAGGGGGAGAGTTTTAAAATTCACATGTTTTTAAACTAATCGTACTGGACGATACCCATTTGTACTAGACAATCTGGTAGTTGTTTTTCTCAAATGAGCAATGAAATACACAGGATTGGCATGAAATTTTTTCTAAGTACAGATCATCCAGACAATTTTTATCATTCATCCCAGGATGATCTCCTCAAGATTTTCCAATTGCTCTATTAATCCAGATAATTTTTTATCATTCGTCCTAGGACGATCTTCAAGGATTTGCCAATTCTTCTGTTCGTCCAGACGATTTTTATCATTCATCCCTAAATGATCTCCTCAGGATTTACCAATTGCTCTATTCATCCAGATGGTTTTTATCATTCATCCTAGGATGAAGGGCTCTGTTATGTGAACTTATATTTCATCCTAACTTTCATGTCAATGAACTTTTAAAAATAACTATTCATACCGGATGAACCAAGTTCATATTGGAGGATGATCGGGTATGAAGGCATTTCGTACTAATTCAATTTGAGATCATACAAAATAGTTTTTATACTATTCATACATATGAAATATGATCGTAGAGGATGATTGTAAACATACAGATTTGAAAAATGCATTTTTCTGGATGGTTTTTCATGTCTTTTCTATAAAAGGTCCACTTAAGACTATCATGCAATCTTTTTATCACTTGGTCTTCATAAATACTAAAGGGAAGTTGAAGGAGAGAGTAAGAGAGAGTGTTTGAAGGAGTTTTCTTACTATTGGAGGGTGAAGGGTTCACATGGTTACTCAAAGGTAAGGATCTCTATGTGTACTTTGTGATTTCTTCACTCTTTTCTCTTGTTCTTCTAGATTTCTCTTGAGAAGATATTTTAAGAAGATCCGGTTCTCTGCCGACACTCAAGGAGTGTGAAGAACCGAAGGTTCTCTACCTACACTTAGAGAGTGTGAATAGTGGAAAGTTCTCTTCCTACACTTGGAGAGTGTGAACAGCGAAAGGTTCTCTGTAAATATTTGAAGGGTGTAAAAAGATTATTGTTCTCTACCACACCTCGTAGTGGTGGAATAGAGTTTTATTGTGATGGCTTCTCCATCTTACTATGGGGGTAAAGGAGATACACTACTGGTAATAGTATAATACCTGAAATAGGAGACTTCAAAGAGTGGATTTAGGTCGTGTTTGACTGAACCACTATAAACCTTTGTGCCTTTTTTATTTTCGTTGCCTTTAATTTTTGCTTTATATTTTTATGTGGTTGAAAAATTATTTTTAAAATCATAAAATTAACTTGCTTAGTTTTTAATTGGTTTTGATTTTTTAATTACAAAGAGGGAAATTTTTAAGTTACAAATTCACCCCCCCCCCCCCTCTTGGTTAGCCTTTTGGACATAAGCTTAGATCTAACAACCTAATTCATATTCAACAAGTTTCAACAAGACCTTCTCTCCCTATCAATATTATTGGCTTAACTAGGCTTGATTGTTTGGTTTTACCTTAAGTTAGAAGTAATTAATATCCTTTTTTGTTTGTGTCTCTTTAGTTCATTTATGGCTTTAACGACTGTGTCTATTTTGCTCCCTCTATTTTCTCAATGACTCTTTATTATGGGTTTGCTTCTTCAGCCTTTCTACTTTGACTTGGAGGTTGTTCAATCCATACATCTTTTAGTTATTCATTTCTAGGGTGCAATTATTTCTTTGGATGGTTTACTTATCGTCCGCTCTGGCTGGAAGGGTTTTGTATTGAGGTGTTTGGCATTTTCATTATATGTGAATACATTTATTACTTATATGTAATTGTTTCTTTTTTTGATTCTTTTCCTCTACTCTATTCTGTGGGATTTTTTGCTGAACTTTGGTTGGGAGAATTTTTGTGCATATATTTGTAATGTTGTCCATGGTCTATTTTTTTGGTAGGTGCTTCTCTTCGGGTAGTGATAGCACCTGGCAGCTCCAACTTACACTTATATTATTTAGGGATATCCTGTGTTACAGATTGAATACATCTCTTATTGTAGCTTGTGTTATGAATAATTTTTTATGTTTAAATTTTTATTCATGTGGTTTCTTTACGTCTCACCATTAGTGTAAGTAATTACTTTACAATTCTGTTATGTGAGATCAAGGTGTTTAAGGATGGCTGTCGAATTGTCAAAAATAAGGGATGTTCATTAATTCTATTGGGAAGTATTTCAATTATATTTGTTTAAACTTATTTTGGTCCTAGATTATATCATTTACAACAGTACTTGGTTTTTATTGGTGTTAGTGTGCTTGGCTCTCTTTTTCTATCACTTTCATTTGCAGGTGCAGAGGACTGAGCTTTTTTTGGATAAGATTACTATTTTTTTGCAGGGACATTGTGTTAAATTTCATTTTTTTTAGCTTCCTTTTTTGGGTGTTGCCTAATTACAACAATAGATTCTTATTAGGTGATTTTGTAATTCTTAGTATAAAATACCATTGGCTCTTAGGTTTTTATTTGGCTTTCATTTTAGCTTCTTTCAGCATTTGCGAGCTGAAGGTTCCCTTTAAGGGACTTGTAACCCTTTTTTCCTTTAATGTGTAGGCCCCTAAATAGGTTTCCCCTAAAAAAATAGAAAAAGGAATTTCTAGAGCTCAGGTGGTCTCCTTTATGAATTGCCTTTATCCATTTTTTTAGGGAAACTTATAGAGGGGCCTACGCGTTAATATAAAAAAAAATTATAGAGCCTGTTGTGGATCCATGGTTTATGATTCTGATGATAGCAAACATTCTTATTTCTCTACGATTACTTTTTATACTGATATTTCAGGTCCACACGATCATAGTGAAATTTGGAACCAGCTCAAGATTGGGTAAACTAGGTCTGAGTCAGTTTGTACACTTTTTCCTTTCTTGAGTCTGTTGTGTTTGGTTTGGCACCTGATGATTTATAACTTGGAAGATTTTCTATTATTCTCTAAAGATTTATATTTTTGGTAACATCGTCTGGGACGATCTGTCCGAAAATAGAAACCCTAACAAGGGCATCCTCATTAAGGCAATCGTCATATACTAGCGGCCTGGAAAATGCTTGTATCGGCCAGGATAATAAGCTCAATTTAAAAAGAATCAGCCGCCATGATCAGATTAGGTATTCATTATTTTATGAAATCAGTCTGGACGATATACACATCGTCCAGGACGATCTAACTCAATTATGCCTAAATTGATCTGGTATCTTTAGAAAGCATTAATGGCTGATTGATGCAATCACATCATCCATGATGATCATAGTATCGGCTAGGATTATTGCCAGGATGATTTACATCAGCTAGAATCTATTCAGGGAGATGATCAGGATGATTGAAATCAGTTTTAAACTAGTCATCTGGGATGATCGTGAGATCGGCTAAGATGATGTAACCAATTTTCTTCTGATCGTCCCAAATCATCTCGGGCTGATGAGCCGAACTTGAACTGATCATATAAGATGATATGCCTATCATCCTGGACGATAATGTCGGCAACTTGCATTAATGAGCTTATTTTGAGAGCTTCTATTTAAGCTTTGTCAAGGAACTTTTGTAAGTGTCTTTGGCAGCCATTCTAGCTTCGTTCTTTTGGGGGAAACTTGAAGAGAGCGCTTGAAAGGGAGTGAGGAAAGGGTGGAGTTTGAGAGAGGGAGATGATCCTGTGAGGGGGGACTCAAGGGAGTGTGGAAAGGGTTCCACATGGTTGCTCCGACAAGCTCGCACCTGAATATCGTCGGATTCAAGGCTTGTCTCGAGGGAAGTTCACCAAAGAAGAAGATCTCTTTGCTGTCAAAGGACCCGGTGACTCCGCTGCACAGGGGAAGGTGGAAGTGATTTTGTATGGGCTTCTCCGCCTAGCTGTGCGGGCTAAAAGAGATAGTTTAGTGCAATACTTGGAGGGTGCCTCCAAGGAGTGGACATAGGTCAAGGTTTGACCGAACCATTATAAATCTGGTGTGTTCTTTTCTTATTATTGCTTCCGTGTTATTTTCTTCCGCACCTTGATTTCTGTGGTGAATCTGGTTTGAGTTCTATCTTTGGTTTTAAAGTTATCCAATTCACCTCTCTCTTTGTTAGCCTTCGGCCAGTTCATAAGGGCTTAACATCCCTAATGAACTTTCAAGTGGTATCAGAGCACTTTCTAGTGCCATCAGAGCACTTTTAGAGTCCCTAAAGGGCCCTCAAGCTCACTAATGCTCTAAAGAGGTACAAATTAAAACAAAAAAAACCTAAGATCTCAAGGTCCCTACTAAGAAAAGGAAACAACAAACCTAGGTACATTCTATGGTGCAGAAGAGAGAGTGCCTAAATGACAGGAAAGAATCGGGCATTCAACTCCAGCACCTCATCCCAAAAAGTGTTAGCATGAGTACTTGGACTGAAGACAAACTACAAGTAAATATGAGATAAAAAATAAAGGAGAAGCAAAACATCGTATAAGGCAGGATAAAGATAACTACAGCCAACACCAAAACCCTTGTCATCAGTGAACGAACAACACCAAGTACTAGTGAAACCAGTCAACTTGCAATAGATCCCAATAATGAATTGTTGAGAAAAAAATAGTAAGATAGTCACAATTTGTAAGCAAGGAACAAACCACCAAAACAAAACTCAGCAACCAAATTGAGAAAGTCCAACCCACCACGTTCGAAATAAGCCCAAACTAGCCCAACCACAAGAACCACCACATAAAAACACGCCCAGTTGTGCCCCTAACCAACCTCCTAGCAAGTAAGAAGCACCAAGAAACCTCCAGCATATTCCCAAAAATCCTCAGCCAGTACCAACAGTCAAGCACAAAGCTCCTCAAACACACCTCAAAACCAACAGCCAGAAAAGAGAGACAATAATAAGATTGAAAACCAAAAATAAAGATTAAAAAAACTAGAGGTAAATATAAGAAACTCCCCAACCACACAGATGAAATAATAATAACAAGACCACAACACCAAGATGAAACTAGGAGAGCTACAGATTTATGCCACATCCATGCAAAATAAGCAAAACACTAATAGGATCACCAAATAGCACATAGGAGATCACTCATCCAAGAAATCCTCGTTGAGAAAAACCATAAAACACAGGCTTCAAAAAACTTGGAGGTAAAAACACCAAAAATAAGGGCAAAAAATCACACGGCTCCAATAAAGACAGTCCAACAAAACCCTCCAGCAAGCCAAAATTGAGATAACCTCAAGGCATAAATCAATAACAAGCAAACGAAACACATTAAATTCTAACATAAGGGGTACCAATTTTATCTAATATAATGATCCCTTTTAAAGGAGCAGGTAAATTATTAGTAGAAAAATCAAGAAGATGATCCAAATTATAACCCTAATTAGCCAGCCAAGCATGACAAGAATTTCCCTACCTATATACATGAGAGAAGAAAATATTAATAAAGATCATTAAAATTTTAATATCCCTCACCAAGTAAAAAATATTAGAATTACAAATGGCATCATCCAAACTATTTAAACAATGAATGGAGTAAATAAAATCAGCTTCAATTCTAATAGTAACAATATCCAAAGAAATAAATAATTCAATCCCATAGAGAATAGCTAAGAGCTTAGCAAAATTCTCATCATGCAAATGTATGGGACCCACAAAACCCAAAATAATGTTACCATAACTAACCTTGATAGTCCCACCACAACCCAATAATTACTGCTTAAAAATACAATTCACATTCAATTTGTAATTGTTTATGGGGGGTTTAATCCAGTAAATAATTCTCGATCCAAAAGGAGGGTGTTGAACACCATCCAACTTAATACCTAAATCATATTCCACAAATAAATAGTTTTTAAAATTCATACTAAAAAGCAATTTCATAAAAAAAGAGTTTCATAAATTTATCTTTCACATTATTGATAATCCTATGATGGTTCATGACAATACCATTAAGAAGTGAGTTGTTTCATTCCAACCATAAATACTATAAAATGAGAGAAGGAATGGCATTTCTAATATACCCCTTAGACTTGACAAACAAAAACTTTAGAATGGTATTAATATAAAGTTTAGCATTAAGACAATTTAATTTGAAAATGTCATCAAAATAAGTTTATGTTTTAATAGCTAAAGGACTAGAAAGAATAACATGATGCATATTCTCAACATGATAGCAACATTGACATTTGGAAGGAAAAATAAAACCTCTATTGATTAAATTATCATTAGCAGGGATGAACTTATATAGAATCCTCCATATGAAAATAGTAATAGTAGAAGGAATTCTCTTGTGCCAAATCTTAGATAAAATACTAGAATTATCCTTCTTGATTATAAAAGCATGCCATACATCCTTTAATTTAAAAGTTTCACTTTTGACAAATTATATAAAAGTAAATCCTCAGATTCAATGTTCAGGGGAATTTTAAAAATTTGATGAATAATAGTGTCTGGAATCACATTTACAAGTTTATCATAGTCCCAACAGTTATCCGTAAAGAAAAAGATCTCCTTAACCACCACATTGGAAGAGGAATTAGTTATATAATCACTAGAATGCTGACCTAACCCATGATCTAGCCAAAAGAAAATATTCCCACCATGAAGCCCCCAAGAGAGATGTGGTTCAACACTCCATTTCAACTTGCAAAGTCTATTCCAAACTTTAGAATCACCTTGGTTAAATGAGAAAATTGTAGGATGTTTACCCACACAATATCTAGCAAACTTAAATTTGGCTCAAATTCTCAAATTAGAATGGAAGGCATACAATAACTTGAAAGAGAATGCATAGGATAAATCAAGCATGCTCTTACAACCCAAGGCACCCTCATTTAACACACCACAATAATTGTTTCAAGAAAACTAGATGATTTTAGAATTAATGTTAGCACCTATCAAAAAAAAAACTTACTGATAAATTTATCAATCCTATTGTAAATAGTTTGAGTAGGTTGTAGAGTTTGAAAAGTATAAACTGGAAGAGAACAGAGAACACATTTAATGAGAAAGAGCCTACCATCAAAGCTCAAAAAATTAGAATCCCAAGAAAACAGCTTGCTATGCACCAAAGTAATCAAATCATCTAAAAGGAAAGATTTCTTAAGACCTTTAAAAAGAGGAACCCCAAGATACCTAAGAGGCATTTGAGTTTGGACAATGACAAAAATAGCTTTGATAGAAAAAATATAATCACTAAGCACTTTGTTAGGTGCGATAAAGAAACATTTATTTTTGTTTAAAGAAAGGCCACTAACATTTTTAAAAAGATGAAGAAAATCTATATGTTTATTGACCCAATTTAAAGAAGCATTCGTAAAAATAATAAAATCATCCACAAAGCATAAGTGAGAGATAGGAAAGCCACCCAATTTTCTAAAATAGAGGCTAGGTTGATTCCCAAAGAGTTTAGTTAGCAAGGCCTATAGGCAAATAATTAACTGCAATAATTTAAAGGGCCGGAGAAATAGGATCTCCCTATCTTAGGCCATTTGAGGATTTTAAAAAACCAGTGCTCTTCCATTGACAATAATGAAAAAATAAGAACCTTCAATGCAATTCCTAATAAGATTGATAAAAACTGAATTAAAGCCAAATAAGCATAAAAAATTATGAAGAAAACTCCAATCCATGTTGTCATAAGCCTTGGAAATATCAAGCTTCAAGATAAAGTTACTACCTCTCACCCTAAAATCCAGGTCGTAACAAAATTCTTGACCCAAAAGAATATTATCAGCGATAGCCTGGGCCCTTCACCAAATCCATTTAATAGGGAGATATAATTTTAGGAAGAATAGAGTTTAACATACTCATAAAAATTTTGGAAATCAGCTTACTAAAAAAAAAAAAAATTGTATAGGCCTAAAATAATTCAACTACTAAGTGAGTTGTTCTAGGGGATAAGCACAATAGAAGTGGAAGTAAAGAATTTAGGGATAGTGTGCCTAGCAAAAAAATTCAAAACTATTGAAGAAAGGCCAGTGTTAATAATATTTCAAGCTTTCTGGAAACTTAGTAGTAAACCCATTCGGAACAACCACATAATCACCATTAATGTCACAAATAACCTCTTTTAATTCCCTTAAGGATGGGGGTTTAAAAAGTAAATCATTCTCCTCCTGATATATAAGGTTAGGAATAATATCAATGTTATCAATATTAATAGGAGTAAAAACTTTATTAAGGTGATTTTGAAAATGTTGAATAGCAAAATTAGCAATCATCTCCCCATCTTGAGTAGTAGAACCATCATCACAATTGATTTTATTAATGGAATTTTTTGCTCATTTCCTCTTCATGAAAGCATGAAAATATATGGTATTACTATCACCTTAAATAAGGTGTTTCACAGCTACTTTTTTATTCCAAAAAACTTCTTCTTGACCTTCTAATTTAAACAGACAAACTTATGCCTCTTTGAGAAAGGTAAAATTAGTATCAAAATGGAAAACTTGATAGTTAGCCTCAATAGATTTTACTTTGTCTTCAGTAATCAAAATTTTAGTAAAAATATTTTTAAGAACATTGTAATTTCACCAATTAATGATTTTTTTTAGTCTTTTCAACTTGAACCAAAATCTCTTCATGCTATAAATAGAATTATCATGATGCAAGGGGACTTACGAATTATCATGAACCACATCCAGGAAATATTCATGAAGCAACCACATATTTTGAAATCTAAATTAGGGCAACGAGTTTATCTATCTAGATGAAAGTGTAATCATTAATGGAGAATGATCAGAAAGGGTTTTACTAAGATGCTCAATAGAAAAAGCATTAAGAGAATTAAGCCAATTGTCATTAAATAAAACTAGATCCAGATGTTTCCATAAATGACCACGGATATAAGTAAATGACCACTATTATAAGTGAATTTATTACCAGAAAAACCAATATCAATCAAATTACAATCCATAATCATATTATAAAAATCTTGCATAGAGTAACAGTTAGGAGTAGAACCCCCCATACACTCAGGAGTAGAAATTATATTAAAATCACCAACAATAAGACAAGGTAAGTTGCAAATACTATGAAAATTATTGAGTTGCTCCCATAATTGTTTTTGAGTATTACGAGCTGAAGCAATGTAGATAAAGGAGGCATAATAATTCAAATTTTAAAATTCAATACTACAATGAAAAACTTGAGTAAAGTCCCTAATGCAATCAATTCTAACATGATCCTTCCAAAAAACCAAAATTTTATTGGTAGAGTTAGAAACAAAATGCTTAAAATCCAAGTTCTTAGCAATAGAAGGTAAATTGGACACATTAATAAGCAACTCAAGCAAAATAAGAACAAAAACATTATAAATAGGACATAAATTCTTAGCTCTCAACCTAGACGAGGGGAAACCAATACCCCTAACATTCCAAATAATAGTTTTAAACATAAGAAATAGGTTAATGAGTAGTTTGTGAGTGACATGTGGTTCTAGGAGATTGTAAAATGATGTTTTTACTTTTCTTGCCTCTCCTATTATGAAATTTTGTAAAACTGGTACTATTATATTCTTTGAAAACATGTATCAACAATGCCAATATCCCTCATATCAATAAAAGCATCAATATTATAATGAGAGAATCAAGGAAACTTACTATCATTGTGTTGAGCCACCTAACTTACCTATTAAGGACATTTACAATCCATAAATATACCATTATCATCTATATTACCTTTGCTCCTCAAGACAAGCTCATCATTTCCTTCCCTAAGGGAAAGGCTATCCTCCATCCTAGCTAATTCACCCTCCACCAAAATGTTACCATTCCAAGAAATATCTTTATAAAGTAATTCAACACCTGAATTAACTTCCACCACTTTCTCCTAATCATTCAAAACCAAGGGATTAGTAGCCGTATTAGATAGCAACATAACATCCATGTCACACAAATTTTTATTAATAATATAAGGAATAATAGAGTCAAAATTAGTAATATTTTTGTTAGGGGTACAAGAAAACATTTACTTATCCATATTTTCACAACCAGAAGATAAGATAAAGGTAGATTTCACATTTACTCCGTGAACATGATTAGGAAAATCAACATTAGTAATTGTCAGTTCAAGATTAACATAAGCTAATTGCAAAGGATCGTCAATATTTTCAATCAGTTTAGTGGTATTGCCCTCCAGGTCTCCAAGATCAGGAATAACATTTTCATGAGAAGCCAAATTTGCAACATTCGCTTGTAATTGGTTGGAAGAATCCTTCTCTTTATGAAGGTGGGGATGCTTCCTATAACATTCATTTATACCATGGTCATGCATTTTGCAATGAGAGCAAAAATGGGCATGTTTTCAAACTCCACTTTTTGGAAAATAACCATTCAACTCTGACCCAATCTAGATCTCATTTAGATGTTTCTTAGAAATATCCAACACAACTAGAACATGAACCATTGATGGCCAAAAAAAAGAAGTAGTGGCTTGGTCCTTTTATAATGGCCTTCAAAAAATTGAAGCCAATCTAAATAAAATTTCGGAATTAAAGAAGTGAAGTCTTAAATTTGGAAAAGAAATCAACACAGGAGCAAATCTCCACTGATTTCTCACACTCTCTCTCTTTTGTCCCCACACAAAACTTCACTGCTAACTTCAGAGCAGATCAATATGTCGCTGGAGCGCCCGAATGGTCGTAGTCGCTGGTCGGATATTCCATTGGGAAGCGACCTTTTTACGAAGCCCTGCTCTCGACGATAAAAAAGGCATGGCAGCTAAAAGGAGATCTCTCCCTTCTTACCATGGATGACGGCTTTTTCATTCTCAAATTCACAGCCCTAGAAGACTATGAGTACGCCAGGACAGGGGGGCCTTGGTTCTTCTTCGGCAAACCGTTCATCTTACAGAAATGGAGCCCCAATTTCATCCCTAAGCGGGAGGAATTCTCATCTATACCTCTGTGGATAAAAATCATGAACTTGCCATTATCTCTTTGGACACCAGAAGGTATATCTAAACTTGCTAGTTGTATCGGTATACCTATAGCTGTGGATGCGTTAACTGCGGCGAAAACACGTTTAACCTTTGCGCGTGTTTGTGTTCAAGTCACTAGTAACTCTCCACTGCCTGAGGAAATTTACTACTCTGTTGATGGCAAAGCCTCACCTTTAAGAGTTCAATATGACTGGAAGCCTGAGCACTGCTCCCAGTGTGGCTCAATCATGCACCCTCCAACGCTCTGTCCCAAAGACCCCATCCTTAAAACCATCACCAACACCAATACTAGAGGTCGCAGCTCTAGTAGAAAGCCCCGTCCTTCTCCTCTTCCCAGACTGAATATCCCAAAGCACCACCCACCATCCAAGACGATCTCGATTAATGCTGTTACGACTCAACCCCCCGCACTTCTTCTTGCTCATAACCCAGCAGCTGGCCCAGTGATTTCTAATCTGAACTCTCCATATGGGGACATTCTGGAAACCATCGACCTTCCCCCAACTAAAAAAAACCTTCCTCCTATCAACACCTCAAACAAATTCCAGACATTATACGATAATGATTTGACTGAGGAGAATCCCCCTCATATTCCTTCTCAGGTTCATTCCCCCAAACCCTCTAGTCAAATTCCCATACCTAAGGTTAATGACATACCTATCCAAAACCACAACAGCCCTTCTCACACGTCTCCCCGTGCTCAGCAACCCAACATTCCTGCATCCTCATTAGACACTACCAGCTCATCTTCCAATAACTCAAAAGCTCAAACCATTTCCAATCAAAACCAAAAACAAACTAGAGGCAAAGCCAAGAAGGCCTCTACCCCCAACAAATAGTCCTTATGTCCCACCCAAACTTTGCAGTCTGGAATATTCGTGAATTTAATAACCCAGCCAAAGTTAAAAGTTGCAAACAACTCACTCACCTACACAACCTTGATCTTCTTTTCATCCTGGAGGCTAAAATTTTGCATAACAACCTCTCTAATGACTGGTTTCTTGCCAATCATCAAATCTTTCTGAAGGAAGGTAACTGTGAAAATGTACTTCACTGTAACCCGAGATGTATTTGGGTTAAATGGAACAAGGACGCTCTTAATTTTACTCCTATTCACATGACTAATCAGTTTATTCATGGTATGATTTCTACTGTTTCTAATGGTAGCTGTGCTGTCACTGCAGTATATGCAAGTAATTCTTACTCAGAGAGACAAATTTTGTGGAGGGATATTCAAAACTTGGCTGCTTTTATCATCATCCCTGTGGCAATAATTGGCGACTTTAACTGTTGCCGTGATATGGGAGAAAAAGCTAGAGGTTCTCCCCTCTCAAACTCCAAGCTTGGTGATTTTAATAGTTTGGTTTTCAATACAAGAATTCAAGAACTCTCTTCAGTTGGGCATTTCTACACTTGGTATAACCAACAACAGCATAACCCCATTCACATAAAACTTGACCGTGTACTAGTAAATGATCATTGGCTCTACAACTTTCCCAACTCTTTCTATAGAGTAGCTGATCCGGACGATTCAGATCACTCTCCTCTCATTCTGACAAGCCCAATGGAAATCAAAAGAGGTCATCGATTCCTTTACAAAAACTACTGTGCTAGGATTCCAGAGTTTTTGGGATGCCTTATGGATGCTTTCTCTAGTCCCAATAAGAGCAGTCCATTATGTTCTTTCAACTATAAGCTCAAAAGTCTAAAAAATGCTATGAAAAACAAAAACTGGTCCAATGCTACTCAAATCCAAGTTGATATTGATGCCCTTAAAGAGCTCCAACATTTTGTTATTTCCAAGATTCAAAGCAACCCCTTGGATGCCCCAACTCAATGACAATCTCAAGAGCATCAACAATAGGCTTGCTCACTATCAATCTACCCTTACCAGTTGGATCTCCCAACGTGCAAAGGTTAAATGGCTGACTCACGGGGAAGATGACTTGAAGTTCCTCTACTCAAAAATCAACATTTCCAAAAACTACAATAGAATCAAGGAAATCACAAATGATCAGGGGACCTTTTCCAATCAAGCAGATATGGCTAATGTTTTTATTTACCACTTCAAATCCCTCTTCAATTCCTCTCCTCCTACTGAGCTGAATAAATTTATCAAGGATATTCCCGTTGGGAATTTGATTCCTGAACACCTTGTACCTGCCCTCATTGCACCGGTTTCTATGGAAGAAATCAAACGCATTGTGTTCACTAGAAACTCCAATACAACTCCTGGCCCTGACGATTTTACTTTCGATTTTTACAAATCAACTTGGAACGTCATTCAACACCAATTATTTAGTGCTGTTACTTCTTTCTTTAGCTCATGCTACATGCCTATACATACCAAAGCTACCGCCATTGCTCTTATCCCTAAGCAGCCGCATGCTAGCAATGTTAAAGACTATAGGCCCATTGCTCTTTGTAATGTCATTTATAAAATCATCGCTAAAATCATTGCGAATAGGATAAAATCGGTGCTTCCTCATATTATCAACCCTAGTCAAGGTGGGTTTATTTATAAAAGGATTTTCTCTGATAATATCCTTTTGGCTGCTAATATTCTTGGTTGTTTCAATCAAAATACCAAACACAAGTTTTTATGTGCTAAATTTGACATTACTAAAGCATTCGATATGGTGTCGAGAGACTTTCTGTACAATAGGCTTGAAGCCAAGGGGTTCCCGAGCTTATTTATCTCTTGGATTAAAGCTTGTACCTCTAATGTCCACTTCTCTATCTGCATTAATGGGGTTCTTGAAGGCTTCTTTAACTCAACTTCCGGCATTAGGCAAGGATGTCCACTTTCTCCCTATCTGTTTAGCATCATCATGGATGGATTATCTTCTAAATTTGACCTTGCCAATTCCAATAATTCCTTCCAAGGTATTAAAGCAGGGAAATCCGAGGTTTCTCATCTCATGTTTGCCGACGATCTTCTTGTTTTTGGCACAGCTTCCACTACCAACGCCCACACAATCAATTTGATTCTTAAGGAGTTTGAGGCTGATACTGGGCTCAAGGTGAATCCCCTCAAAAGCTCCATTCTGATCTCCAATAAATCCAGTGTTGTTGATGATATTTGCAATATTCTCAATATTCAACAATCTCTTACTCCCATTAAGTATTTGGGGCTGCCTATGTTTTATAAAAAACTCAAGGTTTCTGATTTTCAGCCTTTGATTTAAAAAGTCACTGCCCTCTTAGAAGGCTGGAAAGCAAAAAACTCTTTCATTTGCTAGGAGAATTCAATTTATCAAATACACAATTTCTAATACTTTGGCATATTGGATTCGGGGCTCTATTATACCTAAGGGTTGCTGTAAGATTATTATTAAACTTTGCTCTAGATTCACTTACTTTGGCAACATTAATGATAGGAAGCTTGTCACTGTCTCTTGGAAAAACACCTGCTGTCCGAAACAAAATGGAGGGTTGGGCATCCCTTCAATCAATTCCCTTTATCATAACTATGCCATTTCTATTATTTGGAGGTTTTTAAATGGTAATTCTTTACTGTTCACTTGGTGGAGGGCTAGATATCATTCTCTGTGGAATCATTTGGCTGGTTACAAATCCAAATACTGGGAATTTTTGTGTAAGAAGGCTATTGAAATCAAAAGCTGCATTAAATTCTCTGTTAATGCTAACAGTAACCTCTCCTTCTTCTGGGATCTGTGGTGCTGTGGTTACTCTGTTGCTGATTACATTAATAACTCAAGCAATATTTCCAATGTTTCTACCTTTTATGATTGGAATATCTTGCAAGCTATTCAAGGTGAAAAATGGGCCCTTCCTGACTGTTTTGACAATCATCTTGTTTCTCTTATTTTATCTGTCTCTATAGATAAGCAACATGAGAATCATTACTGGTTTGACAAGCAACACCCAAAATTTGATGATTTTAACTCTCAATTTTTTGCTTCCATGACCAAAGTGACTTGGTATAAATATATCTGGCACAAAAATTTGGCTCTCCGTTTTACTGTCTATGCCTGACTTGCCTTTTGTGGGGGTCTAAAAACAGCTGATGTGTTGGCTGTTCGTGGCATACCTTTCCTAATACGTGCTATTTTTGCAATTGTGAGAAGGAAACTATAACTCATCTTTATTTTGAATGTAATTTTACTTTTGACATCGCAAAAGCTCTTCTCCCCTGGAAGCACAATCTTTTTAGGAGGCCAAACATTTATCAGCTTTATGACAGCATTTGGGAACATGGTTTTCTCAAAAAAATTAGAAATTACAACCTTCTCATTGCCTCATCAATGGTTTATTTTTTTTGGAGGGCAAGGAATGACCGATTATTTGGTGGCATAATTGATTGCAAAGCCAGGATTGTTTCTAAAATCAGGAAAGCTATTATGATAAAAACTCATGGTTGAAAATTATGATGATTACTAGATTCTGGGTGAAGATGTTCTTCCTGCTATCTCCTTGCCCACTTCCAACCTGAAGAATGTTATCCGGATGATTTTTGGCATGGTGCAGAATCTGTTGCCGAGTCAGCTCGCTGGGAGGTTCAATTTTGATAGGACGATGATGATAGCTGAAAGCGTTCAGCAGCCCCTTGGATGGTCTTTGGGGCAACCAAGGGCAATGCTCAATTTCTGACCATCGAGTATTTTTGACCCTTTCGAGCATCTTGAGCATATATCTGAGTCCTTTTGGCTTTGCCAAACTATTTTTTGCTTCATTTTCATTACTTTGTAATTTTCTTTTCTTTAGAATTCAACATCTCGTTTTGTTTTTTGAGATGTTTGGAATATAGTTTCAGTCATTTTACTTACCTGTAACCTCTTTTTAGCAAAGAATTGGCTTCTGCCCCTAAATTTCCCAAAAAAAAATAGAGGATTCCTCCCTAACATCAATATCCGATATCCATTTGAGTAAACACATTTAACATGCTTTAATATAGTAAGATCTCCTAGAACATATTTGGCTATAATCAAGATCATTGGAAAGTTGGATCTCAATATTCCTTTGATCAAGTAAACCAATATGGAAGGAACCTGACAGTTGTTGGTTAATAAAAAGTTTTCAAATAACATCAAGGTTTGAATTCCTCAAAAGAAACTTGCCAACCAGCTTTAAAGTAAATGGAAAATCCAACTAAGTAAACACGAAGTCCTCAAAAATCAAAACCGGACATCCCTTAAATAAAGTATGAACAAAATGTAGATTTGAGGAAGAAGAGGAGGAGCCAGCCAAGACATCCTTAAAAGACTAAGATTTACCCTCAACAAGAGAGGAAGTCAAAGGGAAGGATGACAACTGAGTCTTCATTTCCCAAAGCCAAAAACCATAAAAAAATCTCAAACCAAAACCCAAATAGAACCAAAAGGAACAACAAAAAAAGAAACTATCAAAAACATGGAAGAAGACCACAACAGGAGGGAAAAACTAGTAGCACGAAGAGGGAGCCCAAGATTATTATGAATCTAATTTGAGGAAATAGAATTTTAATCAAAGCAAACATTTTTGTTTTTTCTACAACTGCCTTGTCTACTAACATTTCAGTTCCACAAGATCAAATTATAAATCAAACCAGTTCAAGATTGGATAGATTAAGATTAAGTCAGCTTGTAATATAAATCAAGTGTCTTTTACCTTTTCTTGAGTCCATTGTAACAATGTTGGTCTTGATGCTAAGTAACCTTGCACACACACACTTGTGGGAAAAATTTTATCTGTTTGATTAGTGTATTTTTGTTTTGATCACATCATTCGGGATGATCCAAAAATCATCCTGGATGATCAATTAAAAATAGAAACCCTAATTAGGGCATCCTGGTAAAGGAAGCCATTATTCAGTGAATCATCCTAGATAATATTAGCATCATCTGAGATGATAGGTTTAAATCAGAAAGAATCACCTTCGATATCTATTTAAGCATTTGGACATCGTATAGGACATCATTCTGGACTATGTAGTGCAATTATGCCTAAATTAATATGGTAATTAATGAAAGAAATTAAAGTTTGATTGCTCGATCATATCATCCTCGATGATCATAGGATTGGTCAGGATGATCAGTTAACAAACTTTAATTTTTCTTGGATGATGTATAATCAGCCTGGTTGCTTTCAGGGCGATGCTCTGGATGATATATACTGAATTGAACTAATCATCTGGGATGAACAAGAGATCAGCTTGGATGATTAAGTTATTTTTCCAACATCTAGACATCTATTTAGGGCTATGTTCTAGATGATATTGGTCATTTTATTCTAATCAGACCGGATGATTGTGAGATCATCTTGGACGATCTAGTAAATTTTCCATCATCCAGACATCCATCCAGGACGATGGTCTAAATGATATTCAATGAATTGAACTAATCATACAGGATGATATCCTATCATCCTAGATGATATAAACAAATTATCCTTCTGATCGTCTAGACTCTCCCAAATCATCTTGTCTGATTGAGCTGAATTTATACTGATAGTACGGGATGATTGGCCGATCATCCTAGATGATAATATTGGTCTGTTGTAATTAAGGGCAAATCTGAAGCTCTTATATATAAGACCTCTTATTTTACCCAAGAGTGTATCTGTTGTTGTTGTCTTGATCTGAGAGAGCCAAGAGGAGAAGGGGAGAAAGGGAGAGAGATAAATGATCTTATGAGGGGGAGTTTATGAGGGGTTTCAAAAATGTTGCTCCAAGAAAGGATCTGAGTCATCTTCTTTGGTCTTCTTCCCTGGTTCCTTGGAGGTTTCAAAGAGTTCTAGTTCATCCATCGATTAAGGTTCTCCTCCTGCTTCTAGAGGAAGCAAAAGGAGTTTGGTTCTCTATCTCACCAAGGTCGGTGGAAAGGAGTTTTTGTACAAGCTTCTCTACCTTGCTATGGGTGCAAAAGAAGAGACTTTGATTTTAGCACAATACTCGAAGGGTGGCTCTGGGGAGTGGATGTAGGTCAAGTTGACCGAACCACTATAAAATATGGTGTGTTCTTTCTTATAGTACTTCCACATTTAATTTATGCTCTTCATTTCTCTTATGGTGAATGTTGGTTTGGTTCTGTTTGTATTTTTGTTTGGAGAAATTTTTAAATACAAATTTAGCCCCCTCTTGGTTAGCCTCAGGACTAGTTTATAAGGGCCTAACATCCCTAATGAACATTCAAGTAGTATCAGAGTGGGATTCATAAAAATGAGTTTTTGAAAACTTTTGAATTTTGATCAATGGATAATTTTAATAATCATAATACTATGAAAGGGTATTCTATTACTTGACCACCTTTATTTAATAATATTCCTTTTAATTTTTAAAAAACTTGCATGTTTACATTTTTATAATCGATTAACTGCCGCATGTGGATGCATGTTAAGGATGGTTATTCACCTCCAGCTCATGAAATAAATGGCATTAAAACTGAACTTCTTTTTACTGAATGAACTTTTGATGATAGGGATTTAGCTCAACTGAATGTGAAATGCTTAAACTATTTTTTTTGTGCTTCAAAATCTGAAGATTACATACGTCTTTCAACTTGTTCTACTGGTAAAGAAATTTGGGATAGATTATATATTACCTATGAGAAAACTAATAAAGTTAAGAAATCTAGGTTGAATATTTTATTATATGAAAACAAACTTTTTCATATGAAACCTACTAAATCGATTTTTGACATATATTCCAGGTTTACTTAAATTATCTCCTCATTGCATGCCTTAGGAAGAGAGCTAACTAACTATGAAAGAGTCAATAAAATTTTAAGATGCTTGCCTTCTAGTTTTAATGCTAAGATTACAACAATTACTAAATCTAAGGAGTTAAATACTTATTCTATTGAAAACTTACTTGGGTTACTCATTTCTTAAGAGCAAGAAGTGAATCAAAGATAACTTGATGCAGGTGAGAAGAAAAAGGATAAAATTGTGGCACTAAAAGCTAACCATAATGATATAAATTTTTTCAGCTCTGAAAGTGATGTTGTTTCCTTCATCACTAGGGAATTCAAAATATTTCTAAGGAAGAATCATAAGCATCATCAGAAATGAAAAAAAGTAAGGATAGCAAAAAAATTAAAAGTTCTTCTGATGTTAATTTTTTTTAATACAGGAAGTTTGGACATGTCAAACCTGATTGTCCTACACTTAAGGATCACTCAAGCAAGGAGAAGGGTAAGGAGAAAACCAAGTATAGGAAGGTGAAGAAGCAATTCTAAAAGGCATTTTGGGTAGATTCTGCATCTAACTCCTCTGACATTGAAGAGGAGAAGGAAATAATAAATTTATGCTTGATGGCCGATAATCATCTTGGTCAGTCTGACCAAGAAGATGTATGTGAACCAGCTTATGATCAATTACTTAGAGTTTGTGAATAAATTCAACCATCAAATTGAAAACTTAAGAAATTGCATGATAATTTGAAATTGGAGTTCTTGAATTTATAAAAGGAGCATGACATTTTATTGAAAGATCACTCCCAAATTAATAGCAATCACATGTCATTACTTGATGAGTTTGATGAATTAAATAAAAAGCATTCTGAGATGGTTAATTATGATTCATTGAAAGCATCCTACACCTCACTTGAATCTAATTTTAAGACATATACTGATGAATCTAAGCATAGGGAGCACTATTTGAGAGTTTATAATTCTATTTTAAAAAGTGTTAAGTCAAGGTTTAAAGCTAAATTGAATGCATTTGAGGAAAATAGGACTACACCAGCACTTGATCCAAAGCCAATACCTAGGAAGAGGTACTATAACCCGAACATATTAGTAAACCATTTTTCTGGTGTTAGATGTTTTTCTTGTGAAATACTAGGGCACATTTTACACACTTGCATTGTTCATCATAGTACACATTGGGTGTAGAGACCCAAATTGCATGATTCACAACATAACACACATTGTATTCTTCTTTCCATAGGAAGGGATCCAAACTTATTTGAGTTCCTAAATCTGACATTTGATGTTCTGTAGGCTTACTCTCACAAAAGGCCTTGTGAGAGCATGTGGTAATTGGACAATAGAGGCTCATGCTCATAATTACGTAAACTTGTTCTTAATAAATTCTGATTTACATGTTTTTTGATCTATTGCTCATTGTTAATTTTTATTTCTTTCTTTTTAGTTTTGAGTTTTTTTTCTGTTATTTTTTAATGAGTCCTTCTCTGATGTTCTTGTTTTAGTTTTTCTTTTTTGTCATAGCTGAAATGATATTTTATGCCTTGTTTTTATTTTTGAAAATTTGTAGTCAATATTTTACATCTCGAAATCAGTTCAAAGGAGAAACATAGTTGATTGTATCCCTCCCTCTAACCTATTTTAGTGATGTAATTTTCTTTTCTAAATAAAAGTCTATCTCAAATTAACAACTGGACTTTATAATTGAGATATTTTCTATCTTATTACAGTAATCTATCTTATATATATAATGTTCAAAGTCTTTATATTACTTTCAAATTCTTTTAAATCTTATCTTCACATTTATCATATGAATTAAGTTCTATTTTGTGGTTTATTCTTCCTTATATTAGAAAGTGAGTTTTTCTTCTCTAATATCTAAAAGTTATGCTTACAACTAAGAGTATTTAAGAGTCTGAAAAGGGATCTAGCTTGCAAAAATGACAAGGGCATAAAATGAGCCCCAAAAAGAAGAAAAATTGAAAAGATGCGCAATGACTTCCAAAAAGAATTGAAAGATACACAAAGTGTATCAAAAATCAAAAGATGCACAAAGTGCACTAATGAATTGAAAGTGGCATAAAATGAGCCCATAAATGGCAAGCTTCCTTCTCTTTTAATACTTTTAAATCTTAAAAGAGTTCATGTGTTACTTGATATTTTCAAAGGCTTGATTTCATATTTTGCGATTGTGATAAATTACTTTGGTATATTATTCTATAAGATATTTTTTTAGAACCATGTTTTGAATGGATCTCTTTTTCTTATCCAATTAGTTTTTTTGAGTTAGGTCTTTTATTTTCAAAAGATGATTTGCCATAAGAGAAGTCTGAGCAAGAGCAAACAGGATCGGCTATTCTACCATTTTTTGGATTTCAATGATGTTAACTCATTGTTCTTACTAATTTTTTAAATTCAATCACATGGAGAATTTATCATTTCGTGCTTTTATTAAAAAAAAAAACCTTGCTTTCATTACTTCTTTATCATCTTCTACTCTGCTTTTCTTTTCAAGTTTTTCCTCCTTTATTTTTTGATGTCAAAAGGGAAAGTAGTGTTTGTTTGAGTTTGTTTCGTCGTACTATCTTATTTTATTTTGAATGTTTCCCAGCATAAAAAAGGGGGAGATTGTTACGAATCTAATTTCAGGAAATAGAATTTTGATAGTAGGAACCATTTCTAATCTTTTTACGACTACCTTGCCTATTAATATTTCAGGTCCACAAGATCAAATTGCAAATCAAACCAGCTTAAAATTGGCTAGATTAGGATTAAGTTAGCTTGTAATGTACGTCAAGTGCTTTTACTTTTTCTTGAGTCCATTATAACAATGTGGATCCTGATACTAAGTAACCTTTTACACACACACACTTGGGGGACAAATTCTATATGTTTTATTAGTATTTTTCTATTTTGATCACATCATTTGGGACGATCCAAAAATCATCCTAGACCATTAGTTAAAAATAGAAACCCTAATTAGGGCATTCCGATAAAGGTAGCCATCATTAAGAGAATTATCATGGATGATATTAGCATCATCCAGGATGATAGGTCAAATAAAAAAGAATCAGCTGTGATATCTATTAAGGCATCTTTTATTTTTTGACATTGTCTAGGACATCGTCCTTGATAATGTAGGGCAATTATGTCCAAATTAATTTGGTAATTAATAAAAATTAATTAAGGTTTGATTACTCGATCATATCATCTTGAAAGGTCACAAGATCGGCCATGATGATCAGTTAATAAACCTTAATTCTTCCTGGACGATGTATAATTGGCCTGGTTGTTTTCAGGGCGATGCTCTGGATGATATGTACTGAATTGAACTATTCATCTAGGATGATCGAGAGATCGTCCTGGATAATCAAGTTATTTTTCCATTATCCAGACATCCTTTAAGGGTGAAGTTCTGGATGATATTCATCATTTTGTACTAATCAGCCCAGACGATCATGAAATCATCCTAGATAATCTTGTTATTTTTCCATCATCCAGACATCCATCCAGGGCGATGGTCTAGATGATATTCAACAACTTGAACTAATCATATGGGATGATATCCTATCATCCTGGATGATGTGAATAAATTATCCTCATGATCATCCAAACTCTCCCAAATCATCCCAGTTAATTGAGCTAAATTTGTACTGATCGTACGAGATAATCGGCCTATCATCCTGGACGATAATGCCAGTTTATTATAATTAAGAGAAAATCTGAAGCTCTTTTATATAAGATCTCTTATTTTACCAAAGAGTGTATCTTTTTCTTATGTCCTGACCTGAGAGAGCTAAGAGGAGAGGGAGAGGAAGGGAGAGAGAGAGAATCTTATGAGGGAGAATTTATGAGAGGTTTCATAAAGGTTACTCTAAAAAAGGATTCGAGTCATCTTCTCTAGTCATCATCCTTGGTTCTTAGAGGTTTGAGAGAGGTCTACTTTAGAAACTGATCAAGGTTCTATGCTTGATTTTAGAGGAAGCAAAATGAGTTGGGTTCTCTGTCAGCTTCTGGAGGAAGCAAAAAGAGTTGGATTCTCTACCTTCTTCTAGAGGAAGCAAAAGGAGTTGGGTTCTCTACCTCACTGGGGTCAATGGAAAGGTGTTTTTGTATGGCCTTCTCCGCCTTGCTATGGGGTCAAAAGGAGAGACACTGAGTTTAGTGCAATACTCGGAGGGTGCCTCCAGTGAGTGGACATCAGTGAAGTTGATCAAACCATTATAAAATATGGTGTGTTCATTCTTATTACGCTTCCGCATTTAATTTCAGCACTTCATTTCTCTTGTGGTGAATCTTGGTTTGGTTGTCTTTGTGTTTTTGTTTGGAGAAATTTTAAATACCAATTACCCCCCCCCCCCCCCCCCCCCCCCCCCCCCCTCTCGGTTAGCCTTGTGACTAGTTCATAAGGGCATAGCATCCCTGATGAACTTCCATATATTGCCTCCAAATTGCCAGAGCACTATGGGAAAAGAGACGTTACTTTGTCCAAGGGGGTAGAAGTATGCTTTTGGTGATTGACTTTATCCAATAGGGTTTTATATAAAAAGTAAAATGGGGTTTGTTATTTTATTCACCAAATGATATCAAATCGTTGAGAAGTTGTAACCCAAGGTCAATAATGACCTTAGTTAGAATCCATGAGTATTTCATTCCATTTGGTTCTATAGTTACTTTAAAATGATTTATTTAGTTTATTTTTATCTCAATGCTTATACGGTGTGTTTTAATGGGAAAATAAATGATTATTTTATTTTAAATACATTTTAAATTAATTTATGAGTAGAATATAATCAAGCTTTTTTTATATTTTTTATATTTTATTTTATAATTTTTAAAGTTCCTAGGTTATTTAGGATTTTATACCAAGGCAAATTTTAGGGCTTGCTAATTAACTAAAAAAAAAACTCAAACATTTATGGAATCAAATACATAGATCCCTAAGGAACTTAGAAGGTTCCCATAAAAAATGAGACCATTTTGAACTCTTTAAAGTTTTTTAGAATTTTTCTAAGGTGATTTGTCGTACTCCTAAATGGATTTACCTAAGGAACTCTAAAGAGACAATTGGGTAAACATTAATGGTGACCTAACCCTTACAGAACGCAAATGCCACAAAAAATTCCACATCATAATTCTATATGGATAAGGATTTATAAATTTTTGAAGCTCTAAGTCAATTTATGTCTTAGTAATTAGAAGTTTTAGTGGATAATTAATGACTAATCAAATATCCCAAAGAAAAATTAGAGATTTTAGAAACATCCCTTAGATCACCTTTAAAAAATATGATGATGATATGAATCTTCAACCATATCAATTAATTATATAACATATTATAATCAAACATTAATTCCATAAAATAAGTTATTCAAATATTTTTCATTTTATTTTAATACAATAATAAATAAAAACCATTTTATAGAGCACTCATATGTTTAATTTCGATCATAGATGCATTTCTATGATTTTTTAAAATTTTAATTAAATTTATGCACTAAAACTCCCATACAAATATATTTACATGATCAACCACTAACTGTGTTGCACTTTCCTTTCTGAGAAATTATATTGGCTATTCAAATAGCTGTGGGTCCTAGTTACCCTTTACATTTAATAGAAGTTGTTGTATTAATGATTGAAAGGTGATGATTAAATCAATCAAAATGGTAGGTCAAATGTATAGAACTTCATATGATAAAGTCAGAGTCACGGAAGGTAATATATAGTTATGATTTTATCTTCCTCCTTCAACGAGACCTGAGAGCGTTACAAGTAAATCTCATTGATCTAAGAGTTTCACCACATAAATCCCATTTAAAATGATCATATAGGATCATTTTGAAAGGAATAGATAATTCAATTACATAATTACAATGGATTTATAAAACCCTGTTGCAAATCTATTTTTTCATGGCTTATGTTTTGATGATTGACAAACACTACTTCTTTGGACTACTTGTTGCTTCTAACTTTTTAGGAATCGAAGATCGGACGATCATGAAGAAGCCAAGTTCAGAATTACGTAGGTTTTGGATTGAGTCAGTCTGTACTTTTGTTTTTCTCTTTTTTAGTCTACTTGTAATGGTCAAAGAGACTGATGCTAAGTAACCCTACACACACACACTTGAGAGACTTAGAATTTCTGTTTTTGCCCACATCGGCCAGGTCGATATTCATATCGTCCTGGACGATCAGCTTAAAACAGAAAGTCTAATTAAGGATTCTTAATTAAGGCAGCCGACATTAACATATCGGCCTTGACGATACGTGTATGGGCCAGGACGATAAGCTCAAAACAGAAAGAAGTAGCCGCCTTAGACAGTTAAGGTATACTGTATTTTTAAATTATCGGCCAGGACGATCCCTGTATCGGCCGTATCGGCCTGGACGAAATTACCAAATTATGCCTTAATTGATCAGGAAATCAAGGGAGTAATTAAGGATGATTGATACGATCATATCATCCTGGACGATCTCAGGATCGGCCAGGACGATACATTTAAAATCCTTGAGTTGCTTCAGGACGATAAATATCGGCCAGGTCATAAACAGGGCGATGCTCAGAACGATTTGCATCTGATTTGAACTAATCGGCCAGGACGATCGTATTATCGTCCTGGACGATCAAGCCAAATTTCAATCGTCCAGGACTGTTCCTAGGGCGATGCTCTGGCCGATCTTCTTTGATTTGTACTGATCGGCCAGGCCGATGTCTAGATCGGCCAGGACGATAAAGTCGGCTACTTGCAATTAATGAGCTCATTGAGAGCTCTTCTATTTAAGAGCTCTTGTTCAAACATTTTAAAATACTTTTGGCTACTGCCTTGACCTGAGAAGACCTTGAGGAGAGAAAGAGAGAGAGGCAGAGAGAGAGGATCTTGTGAGGGGGAGCTTGTGAGGGGGATTCACAAGGGTTGCTTCAAGGATCGCTTTGCTTGTCTTTCGTCTGGAGTTTCTCGTCCATGGAAGGGTCGGTAGAGGTAAGGAGTTTGCTTTTGGTTGTGGTTCTCTACCAGCTTCAGGAGGAAGCAAAAGGAGGTAGGTTCTCTGCCTTGCCGGGGTGGCAAAAAGGAGGTTCTTGTAAGGGCTTCTCCGCCTAGCCGTGGGGGCTAAAGGAGAGTCACGTTTTGTAGTGCAATACTTGGAGGGTGCCTCCAAGGAGTGGACGTAGGTCGAGTCGACCGAACCACTATAAATCTTGTGTTCTTATTTTTGCTTCCGCACTTTTTAATTCCGCATTAATTTCTTGTGGTGTGATTTGGTTTGTGATTTTATTTCTTTGTCTTAAAAGTTTTTTTAAATACCAATTCACCCCCCCTCTTGGTTAGCTTGGGACTAAGTTCATAGGGCTTAACATCCCGAACGAACTTTCAAGTGGTATCAGAGCAGGATTCGAAAATTTAAGTTTGAAAACTTTTTGAATTTGATCCATGGCTAACATTGGGAATTGTAACACTACGGAAGGGTATTCTATTACCCGACCTCCCCTGTTCGATAACCTACCTTTTGATTTTTGGAAAACCCGCATGTCAACATTTTTATAATCTACTGATTATCGTAAGTGGATGCTTATTCAAGAAGGTTATTCTCCACCTTCTCGTGAAATTAATGGTATTAAAACTGAAGTTGCTTTTATTGAATGGACTTTCGATGAACGTGATTTGGCTCAATTAAATGCAAAGTGTTTGAACTGTTTTTTCTGTGCTTTGAAATCTGAGGATTACATGCGTGTTTCAACTTGCAAAACTAGTAAAGAGATTTGGGATAAATTATGCATCACCTATGAAGGTACTAGTGAAGTTAAGAAATCCCGTTTAAACATTCTCTTGCATGAGTACGAACTTTTTCGTATGAAACCTCATGAATCGATTTCTGACATGTACACTAGGTTTGCTAAGATTGTTACTTCATTGCATGCACTAGGAAAAGAGCTTTCAAATTATGAAAAAGTTAACAAGATTTTGAGATGCTTGCCTTCGTCTTATGATGCAAAAATTACTGCCATTACTGAATCCAAAGATTTGAACACCTATTCTATTGATAACTTGCTTGGCTCACTCATTGCTTACGAGCAAGGGGTGAATCAAAGAAATCTTGATGCAGGAGAGAAGAAAAAGGAGAAAACAATCGCACTGAAGGCACACAAATCAGATTCTGAATCTTCCGGGTCTGAAAGCGATGATGTTGCTTTCATCACAAGGCAATTCAAAAGCTTTCTAAGGAAGAAACAAAAGCATCATCAAAGTTGGAGAAAAGGTAAGGATCACAAATATGTTAAGGGATCTTCTGATGTTGTTTGTTTTGAATGCAGGAAACCTGGACATGTGAAAGCCGATTGCCCTACACTTCAAAATCATTCAAGCAAAGAAAAGGAAAAAGGTGAGGAGAAAGCCAAGTTAAGGAAGGACAAGAAGAAAATCCAAAGAGGTTTTTGGGCAGAATCTGGTACTGATTCCTCTGAAACTGTACCAGGGGAAGAGACTACAAATTTGTGTTTCATGGGAGAAAATCAAAGTGATGAGGAAGAGGTATGTAAACCAACCTATGATGAATTGTTTGAAATTTATGAAAAAATCCATGCATCATACAAAAAACTTAAGAAGACTCATGCTAGCCTAAAATTAGAACATTCAAATCTACAAAAAGAGCATGAAGTTTTTCTCAAAGATCATGCAATGATTGGTTCAAATCACATGGCTCTTCTGGATGAATTTGATGAGTTGAATAAAAAGCATTTGGAATTAGTTGATGAATATAATGCATTAAAAGCTTCACACACCTCACTTAAGGTTGATCTTAAGAAATCTAAAGAGATTGAGAAAAATTTGAGGATTGAGATTGATGCATTAAAAAGAACAAATTTGAGGATTCAAAAAGATTTGGAAACATGCAAGAAAGCTAGGATGACACCAACTACTAATCAAAAGCCAGAACCTATGAAGAAGCATTTTTACCCTAACCATTTAAAAAAACCTTTTCCTGGAGTTCAATATTTTTCTTGTGGCATGCTAGGACACATCTCACACACTTGCACAGTTTATCGTAGTACACGATGGGTGTGGAGACCAAAATTAAATAATGCACAGCATGGCACACAAGCATCACCTTCTACTTTTCATAAGATGGATCCCAAACCTGTTTGGGTTCCTAAATCTGACTGTTGTTGAGTTTTGCAGGTGTGCTCTTACCAAAGACCTCATGGGAGCATAGGATAACTGGACATAAGGAGGCTTGCAACTCAAAATTGCTTAAACTCGCTGCTTTATCACTTGCTTGAAATTTTTAGTTTTTTGTGTCTTTTATTTTTTTTTTTTTTTGTGCTAGTTTTGTGCTCTCTTTGTGTTGATTTTAGTTTGCTTTATTTTCATTTGTTTTGTTTTATTTTGTTTTGTCTACACGTTGCTCTTTAAATATGGCCTTCCATATGATTAATCCTTTCAAGCTTTTAGATTTTGGAGTTTTTTGGAGATAGTGTTTAGCTTTTCAAAATTGGTTAAAGGGAGTTTACTGTTGATGTTTTCCCTCATTCTGACTTTATTTAGTAGTATGATTTTCTTCTCAAAAACAAAAGTCTAAACTCGGTTTAACCAATGGCCTGTTATTTAACATCTTTTTTATCTTGCTACATTAATTTATCTTATGCATAATAGCCAAAGTTCTTAGATATCATTCAAGCTTTTGAAATCTTGCTATTGCATTTATCACATGATTTTGATTTTGTGTTGTGGATTGTTCTTCCTTATGTTAGAGAGAGAGCTCCTATTCTCTAATATTTGGAGGATATACTGACAACTAAATTTTTTTTAAAGGGTATATTAAAGAGTTTCTAGCTTGCAAGAATTAAAAAGGAAAGAGGCCAATGAAGCCAAATTGAAAAAGAAGCTATATACACAAAAGTGTATGAAAGAATCAAAAGATGCTCAAAAGATGCATCTGATTTGAACTAATTGGCCAGGACGATCGTATTATCGTCCTGGACGATCAAGCCAAATTTCAATCCTCCAAGACTGTTCCCAGGGCGATGCTCTGGCCGATCTTCTTTGATTTGTACTAATCGGCCAGGCCGATGTCTAGATCGGCCGGGACGATAAAGTCGGCTACTTGCAATTAATGAGCTCCTTGAGAGCTCTTCTATTTAAGAGCTCTTGTTCAAACATTTTAAAAGACTTTTGGCTGCTGCCTTGACCTGAGAAGACCTTGAGGAGAGAAAGAGAGAGAGGGAGAGAGAGAGGATCTTGTGAGGGGGAGCTTGTGAGGGGGATTCACAAGGGTTGCTTCAAGGATCGCTCTGCTTGTCTTTCGTCTGAAGTTTCTCGTCCGTGGAAGGGTCGGTAGAGGTAAGGAGTTTGCTTTTGGTTGTGGTTCTCTGCCAGCTTCAGGAGGAAGCAAAAGGAGGTAGGTTCTCTACCTTGCCGGGGTGGCAAAAAGGAGGTTCTTGTAAGGGCTTCTCCGCCTAGCCGTGGGGGCTAAAGGAGAGTCACGTTTTGTAGTGCAATACTTGGAGGGTGCCTCCAAGGAGTCGACGTAGGTCGAGTCGACCGAACCACTATAAATCTTGTGTTCTTATTTTTGCTTCCGCACTTTTTAATTCAGCATTAATTTCTTGTGGTGTGATTTGGTTTGTGATTTTATTTCTTTATCTTAAAAGTTTTTTTGAATACCAATTCACCCCCCCCCCCCCCCCCCCTCTTGGTTAGCTTGGGACTAAGTTCATAGGGCTTAACATCCCGAACGAACTTTCAAACCCTTCTTAATGTCTGAAACCACTAAGTTTCTAAGATTCAAATTAAAGGTTTTGTAAATGGAGTATAGCTCGAGGACTAAAAATAGTTAATGGAAGTTCCCTTTGGCCTAGAGAAAAATACTCCTTTAGGAACCTAGAATAAACTAGGCTTGATAGAAATGGCCTTTTCATGATAATGAACTCACTAGAGCATGCTTGTATTCACATTCTAAGGCTAATGGAGGGTTTGGGATAGATGGTATCCACTTTCTCTCAATATAGGAAAGCCCAGAAAAGAAAATATTAGATCCCACCTCATCTAGAATAGGAATATTTATAGAGGTTTTGGAAACTCATGTGGAATAAATTAAAGCCATAATTGGTTGTACCATTCTATTAGCTAGTGAGGAAAGGACTAGTATGTTTTTTAGTGCAGCTCCATCATTCATCAACTACTCCATGGTGCTAGAGAAGTTAAGAGCATTAATGCTTGATTGTGTTATTCGATGCTTCAGTATTATGAGGTTTATCACTTTGTCACTCAAATTATTTAGATTAAGGTGCTATGATGCTAATTTTTGGAGCTGTAGAGTAATGAAGTACTCGCAGTACTAACCATGGCTCTATCGAGATAATAAATTTAATTCCATTTTACTTCAGTTTCCAACACTTTCACTTCTTAATCTGATGATAGGGTGTTGTGGATGTTGCAGTTCTAGTGATTGGAGCAGTGTGCCATAAGTTCAACACTTAATAATTTTTCACCTTTTTCCTAAGATATTTTTGCACAACAAAAACAAAAAATAAAAATTTTTTATATCATTTAAGATTTTAAAACACTATAAAATTTACATTTAGTAATAATCTATTAATAAATTATCAAGATAATATAGCATTGTTACCACCAACTTTAAAATAGCGGGCCATGAAGTGTGTAGGGTATTGTTTAAATACCATCAAACTTTTTGAGTTGAGGTGATAAAAATCTTTTAGGATAAAGAACCAAATCTTATTCCATTGGGAAGTGTCTAACCCTTGTAATAGATGAAGTACCTTAGAAATGTGCCTTATATTCTTTTACTTATGCCATTTCAACTGCCTCTTCATAATTATTTTCTTTAGTCTTTTTTTTAAATGATTTGTTATATAAAAAATTCAATTAAATAACTTAAACAAATAAAATAAATTATTTAAAAATAAGAGAATATTCAATAAAAAAGGAATTAATTAAAAATAAAAAAGATTTAAATTATAAATAAAATTTAATTTAAATAAATTTAAAAAATAAAACTAAAAAAATTAAAGAAATGGAACAAATTATATAAATAATTTAAATAAAAATGGACTATATTCAGTTGATTTGATTCCTTAGGAGGAATCTAATGCATTACAAATACATGCCTAGGACTTATTGATCAATAACTTCATGCTCTTTGGAGCTATTAAGATTTATGCTCTTTAAACCCTAAGGCTAAATATCATAAACAGTTAAATTTTTTTAATAATCCCTAGAGGTTGTTTGTTTGAAATTTAAAAAGTTTAAACTAATGGATTTGATGATTGCAAGTAGGAGATGTATATATGAATTATTTAACTTTTTCAATGAGTTGACCCGCTTAACCCATCGTAGGATGACTCACTGATATCTTGGGATCAGCTAGGGCATCAAATAGATTCAGTTCAAGTATATGGATTGGTTCATTTGATTATAAGTATTGGTTTGACTCAAACTGATCATGTTAGTCCAATTTTAGGTAAATTTAACCAAGTCAATATTTGATAAGGGTAAGATGACCAAATATGTTCAAACCATAAGGAGTTAGTTTGTGATGTTTGTAGGAGAATAGTTCTTAATTCAACTTTGCAATCTTCCAAAAAAAAAAGAAAAAAAAGAGATGTTTGTAGGAGAAATGGAATTTAGAATAGGGCAATCCAATGGTTTGATCAATTAAGCTAGGTTGAGCTAGCTAAACTATTTCAATTAGAACAATCACTAGCTTAAGGGATTAGTCTTGATGGATTTAATATATGAAGCGGTTAATGGTGAGGATTGAAAAATGCTTAATGTGGAATGGCCAATACATTGTTGTGTCTAGTACACAAAGGATATTGATTATAATTTTTGTCTTTTATGTTTAGATGGCCTCAAGTAGAATTGAGGTACCATTGATAATTTGTATCATTATGGAGATATAGTTATAAAAATGGTAGAGCATCTCAAATTTTCAAACTCAATGATAAAAAATTAAAGCCATACTTACGAGTTGACATAGTTTGAGGTAGGAGTTTAGTACAATTGGTTCATCCTAAATAATAGATAAGCATACTCTAGTTAAAGATTATAATCATAACATTGCTTGGAAGGCAACCCAAATAATTTAAATGCTATCATTGTAGATACTTTGAAGTGCTAGTAGGCTATTAAAGTTGGTTGAAAGCCTAAGAAGAGATGAATGAGTATAATTAGCTATTTTAAATGAGTATCATCTCCCATATATTCATTTCCTGTCCACCTATTATTAGTCAAGTTTTCCATTCTACTAAGCTTTTGTCTTGCAAGTTTTAAGTGAGCATTAGAGCTTCTAGTGAAAGTTCATTAGGGATGTTAAGCCATTATGAACTATCCCAAGGCTAACCAAGATGAGGGGTGAATTAGTGTTTTAAAAATTCTCAATTAAAAATTACAATCACAATCAAATAATCACCACAAAAATAAAGTGCAGAAATTAAATGTGGAAAATGCAAGAAGAAAGAACACACTAAATTTTATAGTGGTACGTTCAACTTGAACTACGTCCACTCCCTGGAGCCTCTCCTCCAGGTATTGCACTAAAGTCAGTATCTCTCCTTTTGCGCCCACAGCAAGGTGGAGAAGCTCGTACAAAAACTTCTTTCTACCAACCCTGGTGAGGTAGAGAACCTAACTGCTATCACTTCCTCTTAAAGTAGGCAGTGAACCCAACCCCTTTTTCTTCCAACTGAAGTAGATAGAGAACCTTGATCAATTACTAAAGTAGACCTCTCTAGAACCTCCAAGAAACTAGGGATGATGACTAGAGAAGATGACTTAGATCCTTGCATGGGGTAGCCTTTATGAAATCCCTCATAAACTCCCCCTCATAAGATCCTCTCTCTTTATCCCTTACTCTCCCTCTCCTCTTATCTCTCTCAGGTTAGGACAATAATAAAATATACTCTTTTGAGTAAACAAGAGGTTTAATAAAGAAGGGCTTCAAATTTGCCCTAAATTGCAACAAATCAACAAATATCATCCATGAAGATAGACATATTATCTTGTACGATCACTATAAGTTCGGTTCAATCAACAGGATGATCTAGGAGATTTTGGATGATTAGAAGGTTTCTTTGCATAGAATGTCCAAGATGATAGGACATCATCCTATATGATTTGTTCAAGGCATCAAATATCATCCAGAAAATTACTCTATTTAGCTAGACTTTACTTGTCTTGGATGATGGAAAAATAACTAATCATTTAGGATGATTTCACGATCGTCCTAGCCGATTAGTTCAAAACATCAAATATCATCCATAACATTGCCCTAATTTCATGTTTGGATAATGAAAAAATAAGTGATCATCTAGGATGATTTATGGAACATCTTGTATGATTAGTTCAAAACATAAAGTATCATCCAGAACATCACCCTGGTCATCAAGGAAGAAACTAAGGTTTGTGTAACTGATCATCCCAGACAATACTTTCAATTATCCAGGATTATATGATTGAGCAATAAAACCTAAATTGCTTTCCTTAATTATCTGACTAATTTAGGCATAATTATAATTTATCATCTAGGACAATATCCTAGATGATGTCCAAAAATAAAATATGCCTAAAAGGGTTTACGGCTGATGCTTTCTTATTTGAGCCTATCATATAAGATGATGTTAATATTGTGTACGATGATTTGCTTAATTATGGTTGTCTTAACCAAAATGACATAATTAGAGCTTCTATTTTTAACTGATCATCCATAATAATTTTTTATCATCACGGATGATATGATTAAAAACAAAAAACTCTAAAAATATCTAGAATTTTTCCCTGAGTGTGTGTGTGTGTAAGGTTACTTAGCATCAAGACTCACTTTATTATATTTGACTCATGAAAAGAAAAAGACCCTTGACATATACTTACAAATTGACTGAGTCCTAATCTACCCAATCTTGAGCTTGCTTGATTTGCAATTTGATTTTCTGGACCAGAAACGTTAATAGACAAGGTAGACAGAGAGAAATAGAAGTGTTAGAAATGTTTGATATCATCAAAATTATAATTCTTGAATCGAGATTTGCAATAATCTCCCCCTTTTTGATGATGACAAATATTTGGTAGAAAAATCAATTTTAGCAGTTTAATTCAAACATCACAAGGAAAAATAATGTGAATCAAGAAGTTCAAATTTTACTTAAAAATAAATAGTTGGTACAAACACTAAATAGAAAATATTACAACGAAATAACGTAAAACACTATCACTACTACCCCTTTTGACATCACAAAAATGAGGAGGGAATTATAAAAGAAAAAATAAAATATAAACTAGTAACAAGAAATAAACTACATAATAGAAAAAATAGCACAAGAAAACAAAATATAAGTATGATCGGCCCTGATCATTAGAAGGAGGTTGTGGTGGCGGCTGAAAGAAGCTTAAAAGAGTAGCAAACTACACCTAAAAATAGGCCATGTCCTGGTCGTACTACTGCTGCTAGTGTGCCACATATAAATCAAATCGAGTAACATCCTCCGCATGTTGCTGCTCCTGTGCAACAACGTAGGCGTCAAATAAAGCCTCCCATTAGTCAAACCGCTCAACCAGCTGATCCAGTTGTGAGTGCTAGCAGAGTGGAGTAGGTGTAGGAATAGGTGTAGGAGCCACTTCCTCCTCAGCTGCCTCATGCTCTGGGTGGAGATGAGTACTGCAAAGAATGTGGAAAGAGCTATTGGTGAAGAAGGAAAACTAAAAGTTAGGTGGGGTAGGAAATTAAAGGTTATACTTGGATTCAATGACATAGGCTATAATGTGTCCTAAGGCAAGGTTAGGCTTCATTCTGTGTCCTGGATCCCTAATGCTACTGAGGTGCTCAATATAGTGGAAAAGAAGATCAGTAACATTGAATTCTCTATGGGCCATGATATAGAAAGTGATGATCAAAAGGAGAGGAGTTATATGGACACAATCACTAGCTTTAGAAATAACAAAGGTGCGAAGGATATGTTGGATGGTCCTATCATCCTTGACTAAGGTGCTGGATGCCCCATCATGATATGAAACAAGAGTGTTCCTAAGAAAGTGATTGGCTGGGGCCCAGTCAGAATCAAGATCTTGAGATAAGATATGAAGCTTGTCTCTAGTAGTGCATAATTGAAGGAGCTCGTAATAGTCCGGATAAGTGATTTCAAGTGGGTGTTTTTTAATATAGGATTGAAGTGCAGTGTAGGAAGAGTTGTTTCTAAGGCTTACAAAAAATTTAAAGAGTAGATTAGAATTGAAAGGAAAGGCAAGGGTATGGACGAAAGTGAGTGAGGTGTGCACAAAAAGATCAAGAATAGGGTAAGAGAGCATACGTGGATTGATAGTTTGGGACAAGGTGATCACAAATGTCTTATAACATAGGTAGGAGGCTTTGTCAGCCGCCTCAGTGAAATGAGGGTCAACATTGGCCCTCGAAGGGCTTCTAGCTGGCATTCTGGATCGCTTACCACCCTCTATAAACATTTGAATTATAGAATGAGTGAGAACATAGAGGAATAGAGTAATTTGGGGTGAGAAAAAATGTTTGAAGGCTACTATTTATAAAGAAAAGGGATGATTATCAATGACAATCATAGAATCATCCAGGATGATCAGCCAAAATTATTGTGTCCGAGACAATTTGTCAAAAAGGTTATTATATCATCTGGGATGATTAGACGTAGAGAATCATCCCGAGGAGTAATACCAGATATCCATTGAAAAATTAGATCATCCAAGACGATTAGATGGATTATCCCGGATGATCGATAATAATGGATCATACTGGCCAAATTTAGAATGTGTAATAGCTTTTCCATGTCAATCATCCAGGATGAACAGGTGGATCATCCATGATGATCACCAATAATTGAGTAGAATTTTGAGAAGTTCATCCAGGATAAAGAGGATCTTCCAAGTTGATCACAAATAATTGAACCAGAATATGATCAGATGGAAGTTTAAGAGTAGATTGAATATATCACCCAAAACATTATAAGTATCGTCTAAGCTGATGTAACAAAAATTTGAAATTTTATAGATGGATTTAGATGATCAGAGAACGCCCAAAAACATAAAAAAATAGTAAAATAAAATAAAATAAATAAAATAATGAAAATATGAGAAAACATGACAAAAAGAATGAAAGCACGATTATGCTAAATTTTTCATGTGATTGAATTAAAAAGTTATAAGAATCATTGATTTAATATCATCGAAATCTAAAAAAGGGTAGAACAACTGATCTTATTAGTCCTAACTCGGACATTTCATAGGGCAAATCAACTTTTAAAAATAAAAATATCTAACTCAAAAAAATCAATTGGATTAAAAAAAGATATCCATTCAAAACTTGGTTCCAACAAAATATTTTATAGAATAATATATCAAAGTAATTAGTCATAATCATGAATTTCAAAAATAAGCCCTTGAAAATATCAAGTAACACATGAATTCTTCTAAGATTTAAAGGTTTCAAAGAGAAGAAAGATTTGTTGAGTCTAGTAATTAGGTTGTTAAGCCTAAGTGAATGTCCTAAGGCTAACCAAGAGGGGGGGTGAATTGGCAATTAAAAAATGTAACTTCAACTCTTGGAATTTTAGAAAACCTTTTGAATTATTGATGCAAGTTAAAATTAAAGTTTAAAAATAAACTTTTCAACCAGAGTAAACAACTTGCAATGAAATTAAATGCGGAATAAAAAATAAGAAAGAACACACCATATTTATAGTGGTTCGGTCAAACCTTGACCTACATCCACTCCCCAGAGGCACCCTCTGAGTATTGCACTAATACCACAAAGTGACTCTCCTTTTGCTCCCACAGCAAGGCTGAGAAGCTTGTACAAAATCACTTTCACCTTCCCCGGTGCGGCGGAGTAGCCGGGTTCTTTAACACCAAAGAGATCTTCTTCTTGCCAAAACTTCCCTCAAGACGACCCTTGAATCCGATGGTAATGAGGTGCAAGTTCGCCGGAGCAACCGTGTGAATATCCCCTCCACACTCCCTTGAAATCCCCTCCAAGGATCTTCTCCCTCTCAAACTCCACCCTTTCCTCTCTCCCTTTCAAGTTCTCTCTTCAAGTTTTCTCCACAAGAACGAAGACACAATGACTGTCAAAGATACACTTTGTCGTCCTTTTACACTTCTCCAAGTGTCGGCAGAAAACCGGACCGATGTTGTTGAACTTCACTTGAGAGCCTTCGCCAGAGCAACCGTGTGAATATCCCCTCCACACTCCCTTGAAATCCCCTACAAGGATTTTCTCCCTCTCAATGATCCCTCTCAAGAGAAAACAACTCCAAAGGCACTTGTAATAGTTTCTAGGACTCCTTATATAGAAAGGACATGAAAAACCGCCCAAAAAACTGCCCAAAACAAGTTTTTCTGCGCACTGGATCGTCCCGTACGAAATTTTGTTCATCTGTACGAACCAATTTCATCCTGGACGAAATTGGTTTGTCCCGGGACAAAAATATTTCGTCTGGACGAACAGTTATATCAAAAGTCAGTTCCGAAAACTGCCAGAAACTACCATAGTCGGTTCCCATCGTCCTGGACGAACTAAACTTCGTCTGGACGAAATTTTTGCAGAAAGAAACTCGTCTTGGGACGAAAATGATTTTGTCTGGACGATTAGGACTTTAGAAAATATTTCCAGTTCAGTTCTTGTCCGTTCCATTGCTCTTACAAGGAGATAACTGATCTGATCGTCCCATACGAACAATGTTCATCCCGTACGATCAGTATAAAAACTTTTTCAAGATCTCCTTTAAGTTTGTGTAAATTTATTCACTCAATTACAATCACTCCCTCTCAAATTTAATTCAAATAAAAAGTACAAGCTTCAATTTCATAAAGTATCTCATGCTGAATTTGATTTGAAGTCTTCGTAATCTGGAGTTTGATTTTCCTGAAATATTAGTACACACAAGAGCAAAAACAAATCTTCCAAAAAGTGTTAGGAGATAACTACACATAAAACAATAATATTTGGAATCATCAAAATAATACAAGTTGCAAGAATGTAAAATATGCAAATAGCAACTTTCCTAACAAGCTTACTTTCTTGTGGGCTTATTTTATGCCTCTTATCAAATTATTGGTGCACTTTGCACATCTTTTAATTTTTTTTATACACTTTGTGTATCTTTTTATTTTTTTGGAGGCCATTGCGCATGTTTTTAGTTTTTCTCGTTTTGGGCTCATTTTATGCCATTGTCTTTTTTGTAAGCTAGGTCCCTTTTGAAACTTTTAAATGCTCTAAGTTGTGAGAATATCTTCCATATATTAGAGAAGAAAGACTCACTCTCTAATATAAGGAAGAGCAAACCACAAAGTCTAATCAAATTCATAAGATAAATGCAATGATGAGATTACAAAAACTTGAAAGTGATTATGACTTTAAACATTAATTATATATGATAAATTATTATAGCAAGATAGAAAAGATCTCAATCTCAAAGTCCTGTTGTTAATTTGAGATAGACTTTTATTTAGAAAAGAAAATTACATCTCTAAAATAAGTTAGAGGAAGGGAAACAATCAACAGTGTTTCTCCCTTTAACTAATTTAAGGATTGCAAACATTGACTACAAATTTTTAAAAACAAAAATAAGGGACAAAATTTCATTTCGATGTAATAAAAGAAAAAAGAAAAAGAAAAAAGTAAAAAAATCAAAATAATAAAAAAGAAAACATGAAAAGAATGATAAAATTAAACAAATAAAACAAAAGTTAATAGAATAAAAAGAAAATAATAAAAACCAGATTGAAAAATTAAATTCAGACTTCAGTAAGCATTAAGTTCATGCATTTATGTCAATCACACCCAATCTGGTCCTTAAGATGTTGAATTTGTCGAAGGCCAGTGATTTAGTAATGAGGTCAGCCAGTTGATTCTCAATTTCCACATGGTGTAACACAATATCTCCTTTGGTCACATGGTCTCTAATAAAGTGATGCCTTATATCAATATGTTTGGTCCTTGAATGTTGGATAGAATTCTTATAGATGTAGATGTGACTAGTGTTGTCATAAAGGATTGATATATGCCTACATGTAATCCTAAATCCAGAATTTGTTGCTTTAACTAAAGAACATGGGCTACATAACTCCCTAAGGCAATGTACTCAGCTTCAGTAGTGGATAGTGCAACAGAGTTTTATTTTCTACTAGATTAGGAGACTAAAGATTGTCCTATGAATTGGCAAGTCCCAGAAATGCTTCTTCTATCTACCCTATATCCTGTAAAATTAGAATCAGAATATCCAATAATCTCAAAAGAAGTGTTGTGCCTAGGATACCAGATTCCTAAGTTTTGGGTCCCTAAGCGATATCTAAGAATTTTCTTAACTGCAGTAAGGGAGGATTCTTTAGGATCAACTTGAAATCTAGCACAAAGATAATTACTAAACACTATATCAGGTCGACTAGCAATCAGATAAAGTAGTGATTAAATCATTCCTTTGTACTTCTTTTTATCAGCAAATTTTCTATTTAGGTCCTTATCCAACTGAACACTGGAGGTCATCGGAGTATTTATTAGCTTGGCTTTATTAATTTCATATTTCTTCAAGATGTTCTTAATGTACTTCGATTGATTTAAAAAGGTTTCATCATCTAATAATCTTATGCTAAACCACAAAAGTAGGATAACTCTCCAATCATACTCATCTCAAACTCCTTACTCATTATTTTAAAAAAAATAATCGCATAGGTTTTTATTAGAAGATCTAAAGAGTATATCATCAATATGTTGCAGATCTATGGCTTATGATTTTGATGATAGCAAACATTTTTTTTTCTCTACAACTTCCTTATCTACTGATATTTCAGGTTCACACGATCGGACTACAATTTGGAACCAACTCAAGATTGGGTAGACTAGGTCTGAGTCAGTTTGTACACTTTTTCCTTTCCTGGGTCTATTTTATTTCGTGTGCTCCTGATGATTTGTAACTTGAAATATTTTCTAACTGTTCCGTAGAGTTTACTATTTTTTGGTATTATCATCCGGGGCGATATTTATATCGGCCTGGATGATCTGTTCAAAAGTTGTTACCCTAATATGTGCCTCCTCATTAAAGTAGCCATCATTATGCAAAACACATCATCCTGGACAATTTTATATCGGCCAGGATGATAGGCTCAAAACAGAAAGAATCTGTCGCCAAATCTATTTAAGTATTACTTATTTTTGGACATCGTCTAGAGGATCATCCAGGACTATAAAATATCATCCAGGACGATCCAAAGCAATTTTTCAAAAATTTCTCTTGAATTTAAGAAAAGCAATTCTAACTTGATTACATGATCAAATTGTCCTGGACGATCGTAAAATCGTCAAGGCTGATATGCTAGACGATTGGACATCAGACAGCTATTTTTTAGGGCGATGTTTAGGATGATATTCCATGATTTGTTTTGATTGTCCAGGAAGATATATTATCATCCTTGATGATATGAACAACTTCTTTTGATCGCCTCAAATTGTCTCGGGCTGATGAGCTTAATTTGTACTAATCGTATAGGATGATATTTATATCGTCCTAGACGATAATGTTGTAAACTTGCATTAATGAGCTCATTTTTAGCTCTTCTATTTAAGCTATGATAAGGCACTTTGTAAGAGTTAGTGGTAGCCATTATAGCTTCGTCCTTTTGGGGGAAACTTGAAGAGAGAGCTTGAAAGGGAGTCAGGAAAGGGTAGAGTTTGAGAGAGCGTGAAGATCCTGTGAGGGGGGCCTCACGGGAGTGTGGAGGGGGTTCCATATGGTTGCTCCGGCAAGCTCGTACCTGAATACCGTCAGATTTAAGTCTTGTCTCGAGGGAAGTTCACCAAAGAAGAAGATCTCTTTGGTGTCAAAGGACCAGGTGACTCCGCCGCACCGGAGAAGGTGGAAGTGATTTTGTAAGGGCTTCTCTGCCTAGCAGTGGGTGCTAAAGGAGAGATACTTAGTTTAGTGTAACACTTGGAGGGTGCCTCCAAGGAGTGGACGTAGTTCAAGGTTTGACCGAACCACTATAAATCCGGTGTGTTTTTTTCTTATTATTGCTTCTGCATTTAATTTCCGCATCATTGGTTTTAATTGTGGTGAATCTTATTTTTGGATTTAAGATTATGTTGTTTTAAATAATGATTCACCTCTCTATCTCTTTATTAGCCTTGGGCTAGTTCATAGGGCCTAACATCCCTGACAAACTTTCAAGTGGTATCAGAGCACTTTCTTGTGTCATCTGAGCACTTTCACAATATAGATCTGAACAATGAGTAAATCATCTTCTACTTTCCTCAAAAAAAGGGTGGTGTCTACGCTCCCCTTAAGAAACTCCCTCTCTAGTAAGAATGTGCTAAGCCTTTCATACCAAGCTCTGGGTGCTTATTTTAATCCATATAAGGCCTTTTTTAATTTGTAAACATGATTTAAAAATTGAAAACTCTCAAGACCTTGGGGTTTCTCTATAAACACATCCTCTTTTATTACCATAGTTTAAAAGACACTCTTAATATTCATTTGGAAAAGCTTAAATCGTTTATAATAAGAAAAGGCTAGTAGCACTCTAACATCTTCCAATCTACCTACAGGAGCAAAAGGCTCTTCAAAATCAATCGCTTCTATTTGGTTATACAACTTAGCCACCAATCTCGCCTTATTCCTAACCACCACACTAGAATTATTCATGTTATTCTTAAAAACCCACTTGGTTCCAACTACACTTTGTCCCTTTGGTCTTTTTACAATCTCCCAATCATCATTCCTAATAAATTGGTTTAATTCCTCTTATATGGCTAAGATCCAAAACTCATCAGACGGGGCTTGATTGATGTTGGTGGGTTCAATCATTGAGATAAAGCCTGAGTGGTTTACTTCCTTTCAAAGTTCATGCCTAGTTCTAACCCCTTCAGAAGGGTCTCCTAAGATCAGTTCTTTAGGATGACTCAAATAATATCTCTAATATTTAGGCAAAGTGTGTGTAGATTCTACCCTTTCCTTCAGATTTATATTTTCTACTCCTTGGGTAATCTCACCCACTCTTTCAGTGTTTTTGGGCTCTACCCTCTTCTCCAAATTATCAATTCCTTGGGAAATCTCTCAAACTTCATCTTCATTCTCAAATCTAGACTTCTTAGGATCATATTCATCAAACACTTATGAGTAGTCTCCTCCACCACCAATGTCCTCTTGTTAAACACCCTAAAGGATTTCCCCACACTTGAATTTCCTAAGAACACTCCTTCATCAGATTTTGTGTTAAATTTTCCTAAGGGTGACTATCTATTGTTAAGAATAAAAACCTTACAGCCCAATACATCGAGGTGGGAAAGGTTGGGTGTCCTTCCCCTAATGATCTCATAGGGTGACTTATCTTGTTTTGCTCTAAAATTCACCATATTCAATATGTAATAAGTTGTGTTTACCAATTCAGCCCAAAAGTTTTTTGAAAGTGAATACTCTGTAAGCATGGCTCTAACGGCCTTAACTATGGTCCTATTCTTCCTTTCAACTATCCCGTTTTGCTGAGGGGTCCTAGGAGCTGAGATATTATGGCTAATCTCTTTATCCTCACAAAAGTCTCCAAATCTCACATTTTCAAACTCTCCTCCATGGTAACTACAGATGGTCACAATTTCAAAACCTATTCTTTTTAGAATCCAAGTGGAAAAGGATCTAAAATCATCAAAAGACACACTCTTATCAGACAAAAATTTAATCAAAGTGAACCTTGAGTAGTCATTCAATATCTTAAATCCTTAGACTTTCCCTCCTAAGTTGGCAATGCTAATGGATCCAAACAAATTCATGTGATGGACTTCTAAAGGTCTAGAGGTGCTAATTTTCTTAATGGAATGCAACGAGGATTGGACTTGTTTCCCTAGTTGGCATGCATCACAATAGTGCTTTTTGGTGAACTTAAGCTTGGAGAGACCTCTAACTAGGTGTTTTGGGGTCACTCTCCTAAGGGTTTTCATAATGGCATGACATAACCTTCAATGCTACAACTAAGACTCATCAGCGATAGTTTTTAAGCAAAAAGAAGCAGCACATTCAATATTATTTAAATTAAGACTTTAAATATTATTAATTTGCTTTCCATGCAAAATAGTGTTATTATTTAAGCTAATAATGTATGTATTTGTCAAATATTTTATAATGAAGCCCTTATCGCAAAGCTAACTGATGCTGAGAAATTTATGTTTCAGTTCATCTACAAGCAAAATATATTCAATCAAAAGATTCTTGGAGTTTCTGATTATATCTGAGCCCACCACTTTCCTAGTGTTATTTCTAAGAGTGACCTAGCCTCCAGCCCTGACCTCGAGCAAAACAAATTGGTTGGCATCTCTAGTCATGTGTCGTGAGCATCCACTATCTAGATACCACATGCTCTCACAAGGTCTTTTGTTAGAGTAACCCTACAAAATTATTAAACTTCATATTTACAAACATAAATAAGTTTGGGTCCCTACTTATGGAAAGAAGAATGCAATACATATGTGTTATACTATGAACCATACAATTTGGGTCTCCACACCCAATGTGTACAATGGTGAATAGTGCAACTATGTGAAATGTGTCTTAGCATGCCACATGAAATACATCTAACACCAGGAAAAGGGTTTACTAATCTACTCTAGTGTTGATGCTTCTTCTTAAAGTTATGTGATGCATGAAATGATGGTTTATCATTTTCAAAGTCTTTGAGTTTTTCTTTCAGTGCTTTATTTTCATATTCATAAGTTGCCATGTCAACTTTTAACCAATGTTCATTATTATCTAATTCCCTTGCAAGTTATTCTAATTTCTTAAACACTTTTTATAACTCAACATGAAATGAATTCAAGGAATCATGGGCATCAGATAATTCAATATTCTTCTTCTTAAATGCATCAAACTAATTAAGAAATGACATATGATTACTATCAAGTATAGAGTGAACTTTAAATAACACTTCATGCTCCTTTTGCAAATTTAAAAAGTTCCAATTTCAAGCTAGCATGCAATTTCTTAAGTTTCTTATATGATGCCTGAATTTGTTCAGAAACTTCAAGTAATTGATTGTAGGTTAGTTCACATACCAATTCTTAATTAGACTGACCAAGGTGATCGTCCTCCATTAAGCACAATTTTGTAGTCTCCTCCTTAGCTTCAGTCTCAGAGGAGTCAGATGTATAATCCACTTAGAATGCCTTTTAAAATTTCTTCTCGTCCTTCATGATCTTGAGTTTCTCCTCACCCTTCTCCTTGCTTGGGTGAGCCTTAAGTGTAGGACAATCAGTTTTAACATGTCCCAGCTTCCTATATTAAAAAAAAATTATATTTGCAGAGCTTTTAAAATTTTTATTACCCTTACCTTTATTCCACTTCTAATTGTGCTTTTTCTTCTTCTTTAGAAAGCTTTTGATTGCCTAGTGATTAAGGCAACATCATCGCTCCCAGAACTAGAAGAATCAGTATCCATATCATTGGCCTTCAACATCATAGTTTTCTCCTTCTTTTTCTCCCTGCATCAAACTTTCTTTGGTTCACTCCTTGCTCATAAGCAATGAGTGATCCAAGTAAGTTATCAACATAATAATTATTCAAATCCTTAGATTTAGTTATAGCAGTAATCTTAGCTTTAAAGGAAGAAGGTAAACATCTCAAAATTTTATTATTTTTTTCATAGTTAGTGAGCTCTCTTCCTAAGGCATGTAGTGAGGTGAAAATTTGAGTAAACCTTGTATACATTTCATAAATCGAATCACTAGGTTTCACATGAAAAAGTTCATAGTCATGATGTAAGATATTTAACCTAGATTGTTTAACTTCATTTGTTCCTTTATAAGTAATACACAATCTATCCCATATCTATTTAATAGTAGCACAACTTGAGACACGCATGTAATCTTTCAATTTCAAAGCATTAAAAGAAAAAATTAAACATTTTGAATTAGGTTGTGCTAAATCCATATCATCAAAAGTCCATTCAGTAAAAGAAAGTTTCATTTTTATGCTATTGATTTCACGAGTTGGCAGTGAATATCAATCCTTAATAAGCATCAACATGCGATAGTCAATTGATTGTAAAAATGTAGATATGTAAGTTTTCCAATAATCAAAAGGTAAGTTATCAAACAAAGGTGATCAAGTAATAGTATACCCTTCCGCAGTATTATGATTACTGAAGTTAGCCATGAATCAAAATTTAAAAGTTTTCAAAAACTATATTTTATGAATCCCGCTCTAATATCACTTGAATGTTCATTAGGGATGTTAAGACCTTATGAACTAGCCCAAGGCTAACCAGGGGGGGCTGAATTGGTATTTTAAAAACTCTCAATCAAAAATCATAGTCACAACTAAATAATCAGAACAAAAATAAAGTGCAAAAATTAAATGTGGAAAATTCAATATGAAATAACACACCAAATTTTATAATGGTTTGGTCAACTTAACCTACATCCACTCCCTAAAGCCTCTCTTCTAGATATTGCACTAAACTCAATGTCTCTCAATTTTCCCCCATAACAAGGTGGAGAAGCCCATATAAAAACTCCTTTCACCAATCCCAGTGAGGTAAAGAACTCAACTCCTTTCATTTTCTCTTGAAGTAGGTAGTGAACCTAACTCTTTACGCTTCCTCTTGAAGTAGGCAGAGAACCTCGATTAATTGCTGAAGTAGACCTCTCTAGAACCTCCAAGGAACTAGGGATGATGATCGGAGAAGATGACTTTGATCCTTTCTTGGAGAAACATTTATGAAATCCCTCATAAACTCCCCCTCATAATATCCTCTCTTTCTCTCTCTCTCTCTCTCTCTCTCTCTCTCTCTCTCTCTTACTCTCCCTCTCCACTTGGCTCTCTCGGGTCAGGATAGCAACAAAAAGTACTTTCTTAAGTAAATAAGAGGTCTTATAAAGAAGGGCTTCAAATTTGCCCTAAATTTTAACAAATTGACAAATATTATCCAGAATAATAAGTGAATCATCCTATATAATCAGTACAAATTCAGCTCAATCAACTAGGAAGATCTAGGAGAGTCTAGAAGATTAGAAGGTTTCTTTGTTCAGATCATCCAGGATGATTGGGCATTTTCCTGTATAATTTATTTAAGGTGTTGAATATCATCCAGATAATCGCTTTGTTCAGCCAGATTATACCTGGCTTGGATGATGGAAAAATAACTGATCGTCATGGATGATTTCACAATTTTCATTGCCGATTAGTTCAAAACATCAAATATCATCCAGAATATCGCTTTGGTTTCATGTTTGGATGATGAAAAAATATCTGATTGTCTAGGATGATTTATAGATTATCCAGGATGATTTTTGGATCATCCTATATAATTAGTTTAAAACATAAAGTATCATCCAGAACATCGCCCTTATTGTGCAGGAAGAAACTAAGGTTGTTTAACTGATCGTCCAGGATGATCATGTGATCATCTAGGATGATATGATCAAGCAATCAAACATTAGTTGCTTTCTTTAATTATCTAACTAATTTAGGCATAATTGTAATGCATCATCGAGGATGATGTCCTAGATGATGTCCAAAAATAAAATATGACTAAAAGGATCGGTGGTTGATTCTTTCTAATTTGAGTCTATCGTCCAGGATGATGCTAATATCGTCCAGGATGATTTGCTTAATTGCAGCTACCTTAACCAGGATGCCCAAATTAAGGCTTCTATTTTTAACTAATCATTCAGGATGATTTTGGATTATCCTAGAAGATATGATGAAAAATAAAAAAACTCTAAAAATAGATAGAATTTCTCCTTGAGTGTGTGTGTGCAAGGTTACTTAGCATAAGTACCTACTTTATTATATTTGACTCAAGAAAAGAAAAAGACCCTTGACGTAAATTTATAGACTGACTCAGTCCTAATTTATCGAATCTTAAGCTAGCTTGATTTATAATTTGATCTTGTGGACCTGAAATGTTAGTAGGCAAGGCAGTCGTAGAAAAATAGAAGTGCCATAAATGTTTGATATCGTCAAAATTGTAATTCATGAATCCAGATTTTAGTCAGCTTGGTTTGGTTGGATTAAGCATGCTTGGATGAATTGGATAGGTGAATCAAGTAAGCCCATTTGAGTGACCCAAGTTAAACAAAAATGTTGGGCAAGTCAAAAAGAGTAGCTTAGGTTACTAAGTATCTAATGGAATAGCATAGATTCACTAATTTGAGGTTATAAAAGTTATATCAATGAAAAATAGTATATAGACCATACGGGTCAACTATGGTTGATTGTGTCATATATGTTTAACCTATGCCTAATTTTTTTTTTTTTTGGGAAACCCACAGAAAAGTCTATGCATTAATTAAAGGAAAAAAAAAAATTCCTTAAAGGGACCTTTAGCTCTCTAATGCTTATAAGAGCTACAAGATTAAAACCCAAAAAATGTATGAGCTCAAGATCCATGCTAAATAAAAATATAATAACTCCTAGATACATTCTATGGTGCACAAGCACAAGCACCCAAAAAGAAGGACGACAGTAACCATCAGCATTCAGAGTGAGCTTCCTATCCAAAAAACTAGTAGCACAATGACCTGCACAAAAGTGATCCTACAAAAAAGAGTACAAGGCACAAAAAAGGAGGCGCAAAATAGTATAAATAGGAAGGGGTTGAAAATACCACCAGAAAGTCATATTATAGTTAGTCATAGCCCAACAAAGATAAAAAACTAGAGTCCATCAAATAATAATATAGGCATCTGAGCAACCATCATAAACCCAACGGAGAAGCAAAACAAAGCCACGAATATAAATAGAATGATCATTAAGGCAATCCTAGAAACTATCCACATAACATAAATCCAGCTCCAACAACCCAAATTCAGATAAACTATGCTACCCCAAATTACTAGCCATATATAAGAGTAGAACAAAACCAACAACAAAGAACAACAGCTAAATATAATACCCAGCACACACAAAAACAAAGTGGTGTGGATCCAAAATACACCAACCAACCCAAAAAAAAACAATAGTCAAGGTGAGAAGGGTTCGAGTAGAAAGAGCTCAAGATAGATTGGATCTCACAAACTTCACAAGGTAAATCCCAATGCCACTCCATCCAACCAAAAAACCTCAGCCACCCCCCACCCCCCATGAAATAAAATGCAAGTTGAACCAGCAAAAACTAAAAAAATGAGCTTCTAGCCTTTCCCAAAAATCCAACACAGGCTCCAGAAAAATAGCACCGGCCCAACAAAAAGGCCCCAGCAATCATAATAAAATAGGGCAACCCAGCAAAATACTCCCACTTGCCCAAACCAAAACCCACAGATCAACAAAAAGCTACCACATAACAGAAATAACCTACCAAAGAGAACCCTGCTAGCCACTAGAAAATAAGCAGCCACCCATTAAAAAAGCCCAGTAGCCTCTACAAAATAGAACAACCCAACAGGCCAGGTAACCACCACCTAGGAGCCTAGAAAGAATGCCACATCTAGAAGAATCTAGAAACAAATAGCTTACCCATAAACCCAATAAACCCATAACCAGAAGAATCCAAAAAAGCCAAAGCTTGAAAAAGGAGAGTAAAAAATGTGATGCATGTCAAGAAAAGCTTGCAATAATCACTCATCTCCATGAACCCATGACAAAACTAGATAAAGAACACCATAACAGAATAATAAAAAGTAGGGTACCCATCAAGAATAATCATAAGAAGAATCCCAAACCTAGGATAAGACCGTGCAAGCTAAAAAATACCAACAAGATAAGGCATCACACACGAATCAGATAAATAAGAGGGAATCAAATTAAATCCTAACATAAGGTAAACAAAATTTGTCCAATCATAAAAGGCATTTTAAAGGAGTAGGAATATTGGCTTTCAAGAAATCAATGAAGCATTCAAACCCTGATCCAAAATGAGCCAACAAATTAGCACAAGCATTACCTTCATTAAGCACTTGAAAAAAAGAAGCAATGATAAAAATCATTAAATGTTTAATATCCCTAACAATATAAAACACCTCAAAATTACAAACTGTGTCCACATCATCAAAAATGCACTAAATACTATGAATAGGCTCAACCTCAATACCCATATTAGAGATGTCAAGAGACATACAAATTATCAACCCATAAATAATTGTAGTAAGAGGAGCCAGATGAAAATTACCATTACGCAAAGGGCCCACAAATATAAGAATAACATTACCATGGCAATCTCTAATGATGCCACCACACCCCATGTTGTTAATCTCATTAGCAATTCTAACATTCAGCTTGAAACAACCTAAAGAGTGTTTTACCCAAGAAATAAATTGAGTTAAGGGGCCTCCAACCTGATACCTAAATGCTGAGAAATGGCATAGAAGTCTGAGAGAGAGAAAGTTAGAGAGAGAAGCTCATGGAAAGTAAGGAAAAATTGTTTTTTTCAAAAATTTCAAAATCCTGTCTTTTTGGCGGTCTATCCATCATAGCCAGTGGCGGTGATGGCGATCACTTATGATCTCCGGCAACCTCCTGTAAGTTCATCTCCCCATTTCGATCAATCCAATGTTCGTTTCAGGCCTTTCTATGGTGGAATTGAGATCAAGGAACCTTCAATGGTGATCCAGCAAAAGTCTCCTCCAGTTATCGGGAAAGGAAAGGATTTGGCGATTTATGATTCTGTTAAATTTCCAAAATTGACTGGAATTAAATCTCCTCTAAGAAAATTTAATGAAAAAGAAGCATCTTCATCTTCAGAGATGAAAATTTTTGTAAATAGATTTAGCAATGTCAACACCAATTTACTAGTTCAGGAGAAATTCGTCTCCTTTTCTGAGAAACTTAAGGAAAATAACCCTGATGTTTGTAATATTGCCATAGAAAGAAATGAAAAGGTCGAATCAATTATAGATCAAACTCCCAATCATTGGATCAGGAAACCCAACATCAAGGTGAATTTCACTAAAAATAATTCCCATATTCTGAAGACGAGAAGGCTATTTTGCTCAATGAATCAAATATTAAAATAAATTTTGAAAAACTCCAAAAATCTGTGGTAGTTAAGGTTTTCGGAAGAAGTCTTCATTTCAATTTGATTGCCAGTGAGCTCAAGAGGTAATGGAATTCTATTGGGAAGTTTCATATAACTTCAATTGGTCTCGGATGGATTTTATGTTCCTTTTCTGAAATGGAAGGAATGAAAAAAATCCTAGAAGGAGGTCCTTGGTACGTTAATGACTATATTGTGGGGATAGACTAATGGTCCCCGATGTTCTACCCTTCATCCTTTAAAGGTTTGACTGCTCCAATATGGGTAAGGTTTCCTCAACTTCCTTTAATGTGTTGGGATGAAGAGAATTTTGCGAGAATAGCATCTATGGTTGGACATCCTTTATGGATCGATGGCAATATGTTCCAGTGGAGCAAAAGATAGTATGCCAGAGTATGCGTTCACATGGCTCTAGATCAACAATTCCCTTCAGGAGTTTGGGTGGAAGGAACTTGTGGACAGTTTTTTCAAAAACTGGAATATAAGAAGGTATCCACATTTTGCTTTAAATGTGGTAAGGTGGGACATGTTTTGGGAGATTGCAAGGAAGTGAATTCCTCCAGCTTAATGAAAGATTCAATTAAAGAAAGTGTTGAGGTTGAATCAAATTTTATTCCTCAAGGTGGCGGCAATAAGGATGCTTATGGTCGTTGGACAATGGTCATGAACAATAAAAGGAGGAGATTCTTGCCTAAATCTGGAAGATTCAATTAGAATGCTTTCAAGGCCAACAAAACAAAAGCTATTTTTGTCAGGAAAACATATTTTAATAAAGAATTAGCAGTGGATCATTCAGTTTTTGTAAATCATATCCCAAATTTAGAACCAATTGTTGAAGCTGTGCATGAAGAAGAAGTAGAAATAAAAAACTTAGCTGGAATTATCAGTGAGAAATAAGAATTGATAAAGGGAATATTGTGTTGAAAGCCATTAAACTTGTAATTCCTGATTTTGAGAAGGTAGATTGTTCAGCAAAAACTACATAAGTTACTAACAAATTTAGCACCCTCAACTCTTGCTGTGAAGGAGAAGAAGATTATTCTTAAAATATTTCTAATGAAATTGAAGAAGGAGAAGTATTACCAGAAGATAAGCCTTTTGAGAATTCAGCTCCAGTAAAAGAAAATTCAGAATCTGTTAAAGCAAAGGTGAAGCTTCATAAAAAACTCAAATCATTGGGCAAACATAACATATTCTCTCAAAGAAGGAAAGGTGAATTGAACAAAATGAATAAGAATGGGAGCAATCCCATTTTTAATCATAAATGACTTCCATTGCTTTTTGGAACTATAGAGGGGCTAGAAAGAAAGAAGCATCTCGATATTTGAGGGAATTTGTTAAAGAAATTGATGTTTTTCTTTCTGGTTTGGTAGAAACCAAGATATCTTCAATTGACAGAAATGATATCAACTCCTTGATAGGAGTTAACTGGGATTATATCAACCATCCAGCTGAAGGGATGTCAGGTGGCATTTTAATTTGTTGGGAAAGAAATTTTGGTACTTTTTCTGTGATTCATGCTTCTTCACAAATGATAGTGGGTATTTTCAAAATTTCAAGCAAAGGTGAATGGCTAGTGGCAACTGTTTATGGAAGCAAAGAAGTGTACAAAAGAAGGAATTTATGGGATATTCTTGAATCTTTCTCGGACACACATCTCCCTTTTATCATGGAAGGTGATTTTAATTGTGTGTTATCTCAAGAAGAAAAAAGAGGCGGCAAGAGGTTTTTGTTCTCTCAAGGACCTCAATATATGAATTTGTTAATGAGCAAGTGTGATTTCCATGATACTGGAATTATTGGACCAAAATTCTCTTGGTGTAATAACAAGAAAGGAGGAGCAAGGATCTTAGAAAGATTAGACCGGTGTCTTCAAAATTCTATTTCTTTGTCAATGATTCAACATGCGGTGGCTCATCTCTTGGGGAGAATAGCTTCTGATCACTGTCCAATATTAATTAAAATCTTTAATAAAGGTTTTAGTAAGAAGAAACAAATTCAATTTGAAGAAATTCGGGCCTCTTTTCCAGCATATTACTCTATAGTGGCAAGCTCATGGAAAAAATCTGCAGGAGGTGATGATGTACAAGTGCTGAATCTGAATTCTAAAAGAGCTTTGAAGGCTCTTTTCTACTGGAGTAAAGCAAAACTTTCTAATTTGAATAAACAAAAGGATGAACTTAAGGAAGAGATCTTGAAGTTACAAGAAGAAGAGGCTTTTTCAGGTAGCCTATCAGATGATAAAATCATTCTACTTAAATCTAAAGTTTTAGATTTAAATTCTACCTTGGGTCGGCTAAGCACTTGGTGGAGACAAAGAGCCAAAGTCAAATGGATGAAGGAATGTGATTATAATTCTAAATATTTTCACGGGAATGCTACAGCCAAGAGAAACAGTAACTTTATCAATCAAATGATAGATTGTAATGGTATTCTTGTAGAAGAGCAAAGCAAAATTGAAGAAGTTCTGCTAAATCATTTTAAAGAGAAATGGAAATATAGAAGATGTAAGCTTCCTGGTTTGCCGAAGTTCATGGAAACTCTGGGAGATGAAGACAAGAACTTTCTATTGGTTGATTTCACAAAAGAAGAGCTGGATTTTGTTATCCGAGAATTGAAAGGCAATATTACTCCTAGTCTTGATGGCCATTCTTATTCTTTTATTAAATGTTATTGGAACATAATTAAAGAGGAGGTGTGGAAAGCTATTTGTCAATTCTTTAATTCTGGTGTTATGAGCAAAGATAGGAAGGATGCAGCCATTATGCTTATTCCAAAATTGAAGAATCCCATTATTCCTTCCAATTATAGACCAATAAGTCTATGCAAATCTTTTTAGAAGATTGTAGCAAAGATGTTAATGAATAGAATGATGGTCTTTATTCCTAAATTGATTTCTGAAAATCAAGTTGCCTTTGTTAAGGGTAGATCAATATCTGATAATAAATTTTTTTCCCAAGAAATCCTTAATGAATTTAGATTCTCTAAAGCAAAAAAAGGATTGATGGCTATCAAAGTGGATATGGAGCAAGCCTATGATTGTATGGGATGGGAATCATTGAAGCAAGTTTTAAATTTACTTGGGTTTCCTTGGAAATTCTCAAACTATTTACTTCAGTGTGTAATTGATACGAATTACACTATTATTATCAATGGCAAAAATTTAGAATTTATTGAAGCAAAATGCGGTTTCAGGCAAGGTTGCCCATTATCTCCGATTTTGTTCATTCTGTGTTCCCAGATTTTAAGTGAAGCTTTCAATAAAAAAGTCAACAATATTGCCATCAAAATTGCTATAGCTGGGGAAAAAATTAATCATTTGCAATATGCAGATGATTCTATCTTCTTTTCTGAAGCAAACCGTAAATGTGCCAAAACAATTTTGAAGATATTGAAGAACTATAGTAAATGGATGGGTTAGAAGGTAAATGCACAAAAATCGTCTATCTTGTTTGGGAAATCAGTTGGAAAAAATAGATCCAAATCTCTCACTAAAATCTTGGGCTTTAAAGAAGTAAAGGAATTCAATTGCCTGGGAGTAAAAATGGCATTGAGAAGACTTTCTAATGCTGAGTTTCAGTATTTGATTGAGAAAGCTTTAGACAAATTATGTAAATGGAGTAATCGGTCTTTGACTTTATCTGGCAAGATTCTTCTTATTAAATCAGCTCTTTTATCTGTACCAATATTCATTTCTACTCATTCATTAATGCCAATGGGAGTTCTTAATGATTTAAATAAATTGTGTAGAGTTTCCTATGGAGGAAATTTGACAAAAGCAAAGGCCTTCATTATGTTGATTGGGGAACGTTATGCAAACAAAGAAGATGGGGAGGACAAGGAGTGATATCTGCTGTTGAAAAAATTTGTCCTTTGAGGGCTAAATTTTTTTGGAACCTTATTTCAAAACTGAACTCCTTGTCGAATAGAAATCTGATTGTAAAATATGGTGAAGATTTCTGGAATTCAGATAACTCTTATGGAAAATCTTCAACTTGGAAGATCTTCATCAATGGAGCAAAATCCCTGAAGAAAATTATGAGGTGGAAAATTACAAATGGCAATAAAGTGAACATGTCCAAGGATATCTGGGTATTAGACAATGGCATTGAACGTTGGCGAACGTTTGTAGCAGAAATTCAAGATGATCAAAATACACTAAATGCATTTATCCAAGATGGTTGATGGGACATTTTGAGATTAAAACAAGTTTTTGTTGAAGAACTTGTTAAATTGATCATATTTATCCCCATTCATAGAGAAAGTGATGCAGATGTGAGGGAGTTATTGTTCAAATTCTCAGGTAAAACAATTTCAGGCATGATAGCAAAACACAGGAAGAATTCTGAAGTTGAAGACATAAACTGGAAATGGTTAAGAGACCTTAAATTAAGCCTAAGAGTGGAATTGTTTTGGTGGAGACTGAATCATAACTCTATTCCTTCTAATGAGTTCTTGATGTATAGAAGGCTTATTAACCACAATGGATGTCCAAGAGGTTGTGGTAATGTGGAAAATGTTAAACATATAGCAGTCCAATGTTTCTTCCTTCATAAAGTTATTGAAAATATTAATAAGTGGGGTTATAAATTTTTGGTTTTCTCCAGCCTTGATTTATGCTACAAAGAATTGCTCTTTATGTCCAAATCTAACCCTTTTATGGGTAATTTATATTGTACAGTTGTATTCTATTATTGGAAAAGCAGGAACAAATTGATACACGATAGCAAAGAAGATAGTGTTAATTTGATAGCAGCAAATGCAATCAGTATGGCTTCTTCTTTTAATTTCTTTAATCTAACGTCGGTCAACTGGGATTCTAATCGTCTTAGGTTGAATTCAACTACTTGGAATCCCCCTCCAACCGATTGGATTAAATTTAATGTTAATGCTACTCTTCATAGCTCTTATAAATCAGGAATTGGTGGAATCATAAGAGACTGTAAAGGAAGATTTGTATTTGCATTTGGATTTAAAGCCACTCACTGGGATTGTTCGGTATTGGAGCTGGAAGCTATTTTGTCGTTGAGGAAGCTTATTCAAGATTGGATGTATGAAGCAAAAGGCATTATCATAGAAGGAGATAACTTCAATGTTATGAAGTATGTGAAAGAATTGCTTAGCAAAAAGGATTTCTTTGAAGACAGAACCATACAAGGTGATTTTTTGTTTTTAAGAAATTTTAATCAAGTTATCATTCAAGTTGTGAATAGGGAGTGCAATAAGTTAGCGGATTGTTGTGCTAACATTGCTAGTGATAATGATTTGATTTGGGATAGATTAGATTGCAATAAGGTTCCTCATATTTTCTTTAAATTGTTAAAGGAGGAATGTGACAAGTGTTCCTTGTCATAGTTTGCTTTGTTTCTTGTTTTCTATTAATATAATTGCTTCTAGCATTTCTTCAAAAATCAAAAAAAAAAAAAAAAAAAAAAACCTGATACCTAAATCAGGAGCAACATCATAACAATTGTTGAAACCTTTAATAGAAAGCATCTTAACAAAAAAAAAACTCAATAACTTATCTTTAATATTCTTAATAACACTTTGAGAGTCCACTCTAATGCCATTAAAAAGAGAATTATTCCTCTTCATCCAAAAAAACCACAAAATCAAAGAAGGGATAACATTTCTAATATGGCCTTTAGAATTAACAAACCAAGCATTGAGCAGAGCATGAATAGACAAATTGGCATTAAAATAGTTTAATTTGAATATATTATCAAAATGACACTAAATTTTAACAGCTAAAGGACCCGAGATAAAAACATGATGCATACTCTTCACATGATAACAACATTGACATTTTTACAGAAGAGCAAAACCTCTCTTGATGAAATTATCATTCGTAGGATTAAATCTATGTCAAATTCTCCAAATAAAAATGGCAATAGTAAAACATATACTTATATGCCAAATCATCAAAAAAATGGTAGTGACAGCATTTTAGGTCTAAACACATGCCAAGCATCTTTTAATCTAAAAACCCCATCATTAGCCAACTTACATAATAAAACATCCTTTGACTCCAAGTTCAAAGGGAGATTGAGAATTTTTTGAATAAAAAAGTTAGGAGTCACATTAGCAAGGTCATCATAATCCCAACAGTTATCATTAATAAAATAATTTACCTTAACTGTAGTAGTAGAAGTGGAATTAACTAGGGAATCAATAGAATTATTACTTAACCATTGATCCTACAAGAAAAGATGCTACCACCCCTAAGACCCCAAGAGAGATGAGGGTCCACCTCCCACGTAACCTTGCACAGCCTTTGCCAAACTATAAAATCACCAATATAAAAAGAACAAGTAGTAGGATGCTTCCCCACACAATATTTGGAAAACATAAATTTATCCCATAAAGACAACTTAGCATGAAAATTAATCCATAATTTAAAAGAAAAATCATGGGCCAAATCATCCATGCTTTTACAGCCCAAGCCACCCTCCTTTAAAACACCACATCACTTATCCCAGGAAGGCTAAGCAATTTTAGTGTTACTATTAGAGCCCTACCAAAAAAACTTAATAAGGATTTTATCAATTTTATTACAAACCATTTTAATGGGAAGAAAGGTTTTGAAAGAATAGATAGGGAGAGAATAAAGAACACTTCTAATGAGAGTAAGCCTACTCCCAAAGCTCAAGAAATTATAATCCCAAGACAAAAGTTTATTCTGCATAAAGGTAATTAAATCATCAAACAAAAAATATTTATATCTACCTTTAAAAAGAGGAATACCAAGATACTTGATAGGTAGCTAGCCATACAAAAAACTAGTAAGGTCTTTAGTAGCCAAGATAAAAGTATTATGCCCCTTGTCTGAAACAATGAAACAATATTTTTGATTGTTTAAAAAAAGGCCAATAATAGTTTGAAAATTGTAAAAAAAAATCCATAAGCTTATCAATCATTTTATAAGAAGCATTCATAAAGATGATAAAGTCATCAGTAAAAAATAAGTGAGATATAAGGAAACCCCCCTAGTCCTGAAATAAAAGTGGGATGATTTTCAAAAGGTTAGAAAAGCTTCTAAAAAGATAATTTACTATAATAATGATAAGAGCCGGAGACATAGGGTCTCCCTTCCTTAAGACATGAGAAGATTTAAAGAAACCCAAGCTCTTGCCATTGATAATAATAGAAAAAAAAAGAACCTTCAATGCAATTTCTAAGAAGGTTAATGAAAACTAAGCAAAAACCAAATAACTATAGGAAGTTATAAATGAATTGCAAACTAATGTTATCATATGCTTTGGAGATATCAAGCTTGAGGATAATATTACAACCCCTTACCTCTATATCCAAATCATGGCATAATTCCTAGCCCAACAAAATATCATCAGAGATAACACGACCTTTAACAAAGCCCATTTGGAAAGGATAAATAATTTTAGGAAGAACAATAGTTAACCAATTCATGAAAATTTTAGAAATTAGCTTACTTAAGAAAGTGCAAAGACTAATAGGTCTAAAATCAATCGAAATTATAGCATCATTATTCTTAGGGATAAGAATTATAGAAGTATAAGAAAAAAATTTAGGCATAGCATGACCAACAAAAGAATCCAAAACCACAGTATAGTGATCATCCTTAATAATACCCCAAGCTTTTTGAAAAAATTTTGTAGTGAACCCATTCGGACCAACAACCGAGTCTCCATTCATATCAAAAACAATTTCTTTTAATTCATCTAAAGAGGGAATTTTAGAAAGATAACCATTAATTAGATGAGATTGGGGATAATAATAGGGTTGTCAATATTACTAGGGATAAAGACCATATTAAGCATATCCTGGAAGTGTTGAACATCCAATAAGGCAATTTCCGCAGTATTCTTAGTAACATAACCATCCTAATGTTTGATTTTATTAATGGAATTCTTTGCACATTTTCTTTTGACCAAAGCATGAAAATATTTTGTGTTATTATCACCTTCTAGCAGATGCTTAGTAGTAGCTTTTTGTTTCCAAAAAGTTTCCTCTTGGGAATTTAATTTAAAGAGATAAGTCTTAGCCTCTATAAGTAATAAAGTATGTTAGAAAAGTTTTTTGTTGAGTTTAACAAAAAGTTTATAGGCATTATAGTGTTATCATATAAGCTAGGGTTTAGTCTAACCTAGGAATGGTACTGTTAGGGAGGTTTAGGTTACTTTAGGGTTTATGGATTTTAACCATGGTCTAATAATTAACCATAGTTTGAGTTACTTTTAAAAAGTGTTTAAGTTTATCTTAGGATACTTAAGATCTAATGAAAAAGGCCTAGAATGGCTAGATTAACCAAAGAATTAAAGTGATATGGCTTTAGGACATAAGGGATATTTTATGAATTCACTAGTCAAACTTGGTTGCTTTGGTTTTGGGTTTTCAAATTACTTCCATAATTTAAATATGTTACTTTGGTTAAGTTTTAAGGACATTATCTTAGGTTTAGGTAGAAATGAGATTATTAATAGGCATATTTCATAATTTAGAAAGCTATAAGTTTTAACTAGGGTTTGGCTCTAAGGTCAAGTTGTAAATTGGTTCAAAGATCATTAAATAGAATTTGGAGGTGCTTATAAGAAGGATTGAGTTACCTATTTCTTTCTGAGACAAAATTTTTATGTTTTTTTTTTTATGGGGGGGGGGGGGAGGGTGGGTCCCATTAAGGGGACTATGCGTTTATTGCAAAATAAATTACACGGTCATTAGAGGGACCTTAAGCTTACTATTTCTTAAAAGTGATAAAAAAGAAAAGAAAATAAAACCTAAAAGCTTAAGGTCCCTATTAGAAAGAAATACAAAGAAACCTAAGGACAACCTAGGGTGGCCAGTAGCCAAACCACAAAAAAAGGAAGGATCAAGTGATGATCATTGAGCAAGAATTTGGGCTAGGTGTAAGAACAACTAGGCACTAAGGATGGAAAAGAAGAGGGATCATACCTCATTAAAAAATGAGGTGATCAAATGGATGCCTGATAGCTATAGTGAATAACCCTTAGTTCACCGAGGTGTTGTGGCATTGATTAAGGAAATTAACTAGATTAAAAAAGGATTTAAATTTTGAATAGGTATTAAAATTAAAGGACAAAATTTAATTCAATCATATTTAGATTTATATGCTTCTTAACCTCTTTTAGTCTTTTTTTCTTATTTGAGAATGATATAGGCCTATTTTAGTTAAAATTATAGGAATGAAGTTGATTTTAATCTTAAAATGGGGATTACCAAGGAAATTTAGTGATTTGAATTCATAGATTTTCATAAATAGGAGATGTCCAATGAGGACCTAAAATTAACTTTGAAGACTTCATTTTAATGATGGATGAATGTCATGGAAGGTCTTACATCCAACCCCCAAAGATAGATGGATAAAAAATACCATCATAGAAATTACCCTTAACTCCGAAACATTTTATGAAAAAAGGTGGCCATATCAGGCCTCATACCTAACCCTAGAAAACTAGTTAGAGAAAGAATGCCATATCAAAACAGAAATCTAACCACAAGAAACTGGGTGAAGAAAAGATGTCATATTAGGACTCATACTTTACCCTAAAAAACTGCATAAAGAAAGGATACCATATCAAGACTCACACCAAACCCCAAAAAATTTGATTAAGAAAGCATGTTGTATATAGACTGGCACCTAATCACCAAAAACTAGATGAACAAAGGATGCCATATAATGACTCACATCTAACCTTGAAAAACTATACAAAGAAAGGAAGTCAAATTAAAACACACACCTAACCATGGAAAACTTGGCAAATAAAATATGTTGTAGGAGTACTTATGCCTACAAAAATTTGACAAATATAATAACAAGACACACACCTAACTCAAGATGAACACCTAACTAAAAAAAAAATTATTTTCTCTTTAAACCTAAAATGGCCTACATTACCCGTATATAGTCCATTGGTGAGTATTATCTCTTATACATGTAATTTCAGAACATAGAGAGGAAAGTAGTTTGATTATCCTTAATATGTTTATTGTATCTAAACATTTAATAAAGATAAAAGTTTAAGAATTTTTATTGAGTTCAAAGTTTTAGAAGTAAACATCCATTACTTTGGACCTAATATAGCCAAAAAGATTGAAGATTATACCAGTAACAAATCTTTGAATTTTATTGAAAAATATAATCATATAATGTAATCACATATAGTACTACTTAAGATATCATACATTGATAAGAAGAATAGGATGATCACTAATATAATCAACTAACTAAAAAGACCATCTTTAGTAGACTTTTTCTAACACCAAAGTATCTTATCATGTTGGCACAAATTTCCTGCCAACTTACGATAAGCCAAAATAGGTCATCAAACAAATTAAGCCAAGTGTCTTACATTGAGATTTTTGGAAAAAAATATTTTATCATATGCTTGAACCATGAGAGCATGATATAATTCAAGGTTATATTCAACTTTCAAGTGGAAAAAATATTTTATCATATGCTTGAACCATGAGAGCATGATATAATTCAAGGTTATATTCAACTTTCAAGAACTTCCCATCAAAAACTTTCTTATCTTCTAATCAATTATATCAAATTGTTAAAATGTTAAAATTTTCTTATTACTCAAGGTTCTACACAATGTCTGATATGCCCGCAAAGATTATCCCTACTTTTCATGGAAATATTTCTTAATATCATCTATATATATATATATATATATATATATATATATATATATATATATATATATATATATATATATATATATATATATATATATATATATATATATATATATATATATATATATATATTAAATTTACACAATGTTTTATTAATGGCCTTAACCAAATCATTTTACCAAGGTTAATATATGTTCGATTATCTCCAATTACTATTTTGATGTCTGGTAAAATTGTCTATCTCAGTGCATTTAAAAAAAGGACCATTATCATGCTTCTCAACATTGCAATTGCAATGGCTCTCTGGCTCAGGTTTTCTAGGCAATTTTGAGGCGATTCTAGGGTTCACTTCTTCGTGCGTCCCTGATCCTCCTTATATCTATTTTCCTCAATTTTTTCATGATTTTCCTTCTCATGGTTTTCTTTTCAATATTTTTGTGGCTTATTTTTGAGGTTTTTCGTTGGTTTTTGTGTGGAGGGATACGATGTCTCTGACATCGTCCATCCTAGAGGCTACTTAATTAGAACTATTCCTTTAAGGATGCTTTGGTGGGTTCTTCTTCCTCTTCTGCTAGGATTCAGTTTGTGCCCACTTCATTTAAGGGTTTCCCTACCCTAATGTTTGAAGATTCAATTGTGTCGTAACTTGTTGTGCCTTATGCATTAATGTTGGTTAGTAAATTTGTTCTTCGATTTCCTAATCTTGATGTGACCTATAAGTTTTTCTTTAGTCTTAAACTATCTAGTTCCTTGAATGTTGGTTTATTGAATCCTCATCATATTACTATTCATCTTATCAATGACTTGGATTATAGTCGCATTTTCTCTAGGAGATAATATTATATTCAATCATGCTAAATGTGGTTACTCAAATGGACACCAAATTTCTATGTGAGGGAGGAATCTCCCATTGCACCTTTATGGATCTCTTTCTCGAATTTACTGTTTAATTTTTTTAATTCACAAATTCTCTTTGGATTGGCTTTGGTTTTTGGCAGACCATTATAAACTAATCAAGCTAATCAAGCTATTTCTTCCCTATCTCACCCTCGGTGGCTCATGTCTTAGTTAAGTTAGATGTTTCTACGAAATATCCTAACAATATATGGCTTGGTTCATAATTAAATGGTTACTTTCAAAAATGGAGATTGAAAATCTTCATATTTTTTGTTCCAATTATAAAATGCGTGGCCATGGGATCAATGAATGCTTTTGATTACATTGTCATCTTCGAAAGGAGAAAATTATATCTAAACTTTATATAAAAATGTCAATATTGTTGGTGATGAGAATGTTGTTGTGAATATACTTCTCATGTGTTAGAGGCTCCTGTTGCCAAGGGCCTGGAGGCTAATGATAAACTTGATATTTCTACCTCACCATAGCAGGAAGTTTCTAATATTGGTCCTATGCACAGTGTGGGGCAAACTACTGTTGAGCATTTGCTAGATTCTATTCCTTATCCTAAAATGATTCCTGCTTTTGATAATAATTTCTGTGTGGCTAATAATAACTTGACTGATATGGATCCTACTATGATTTCTAATATCACTACTACTAATTCTTCTATCATTGTTATTCAGGAGAAAGCTCAAGTGGACTTAGTGGTTGGGGGAGTTCATAAAGAGAAATTGTTTGTGATGGATGATTCTCCCTTAGAGCAAGAAGAGGTTAATGAACATACTACTAATACACCAGAGCCTATTTTAATAGAAGATGAATTGTCACAATAGAAGAGGCTAGCTATTGCACAAACTGAGAGTGGGAAGGAATCTTCTAAAGTTGTTGAAACTAATGTTTCTACCTTGGAAGATGGTGTTTTCTATATGGAAGGTGAGTTTCCTCTCCTTAGGGGGCTTTTAGGTAAATTAAATGAAAGGAAGCTTCCATTATCTGATAATTATCATACTGATGCTTTCACTGATACGGAGGTGGATATGTTAGCTAAATACTATGCTAGAGAAGATCACAACTTGAGCTTTTCCAAAAGTCATGGTAAGAGAGGTAGAAAACCAAAAAATGTTTTCTTACAATCCTCTAGAAACACTCATTCTCATACTTCTCATTAATTCTTGTTTTTATGTTTAACACTGTTATTTGGAATGTTCGGGGTATAGGTTGCCCTTCCTCTAAGCTTAGAGTTAAAAAATTTTGCCGTATTCATAATGTGTGTATTCTTATTTTTCTTGAGCCTCTTATTTCTATTGACAAATTACTTGGTACTACTAAATTTTTAGGTTTTAAACATGCTAAGTTGAATGTGGCCAATAAAATTTGGGTTTTCTAGAAAGAATATGTTAGAATTGATTTTATTGGTTATTTTACTCAAGTCTTGCATTATAATATATAAAGTTCTAGTTTCAAATAATGTGCTTTATTTATTTATGCCACTTCATCTTGTTATACTAACAAGATTTTATGGGATCAAATCATTCAATTTCATAGTATTTGTAATCTTCCATGGCTTGTTGTTGGAGATTTCAACACTATAATGAACCCGTCTGAGTGTATAAGGAGTTCTCTCCCTATCTATCAGTTGATGGATGATTTCAATGGTATGATAATGGATTGTAACCTTAATGATATTGGTTTTTCTGGAAATAATTTCACTTGGCATCATGGCCATTTGTTGCAAAGGCTTGATAGGGTTTTATTTAATAATGTATGGCTTAATTCTTTTAAGTTCACTAAGGTTGACCATATTAGCCGCACCCTTTCGGATCATTCTCCTCTTCTTATTAAAATTTAAAATAGAGCTAAGGGCTTCCCTTCCCTTTTTAGATTTCAAAATATGTGGTTGCTTCATGATTCATTTCTTGATGTTGTTAAGCATAATCGACATGAACCACTATTACCTGATGATTCTTTCTCTGGTATGAATAGACTTTAGCAGTTGAAAATGCATAAGAAAGTTTTGAACTGGTAGAATCATAATATCTTTAATAATTTTTTTTCTAACATTTTAATTGCAGAAGAGAAGGTGAACTCTTTTGAGGATCAAGGCCAATTGGATACTTCTATTCCCAACTTCTATTTTCTAAAAGAAGCCAAGGATGAGCTTTATAAATTACAAGCTCAAGAATAATTTCTTTGGAAATAAAAAGCAGTTGTTAAACATTTGGTTGAAGGTGATATTAATACTAATTATTTTCATTCTTTGGTTAATAAGATGCGTTTTATTAATTGCATTCATAAAATTATTCACAAGGATGGCTCTGTTATTGAGGGTAATGCTGAATTACTAATTTGGCTATTCATTTTTTTTCTTTCAAAGTCATCTAAATAAAAACTCTGTCCCTTCTACTATTGACAATCCATCCATTATCCCTAGTCTTATATTTCTTGATGATAATTGTGGCATGTCTACATCTCCTTTTATTGAGGAGGTTCAAAATACTATTTTTGGTATGAATGCAGACTTTGTTGTTGGTCCTGATGGTTTCATGACTAAGTTTTTTTAGAAAACATGGCCTATTATTTATAATGATCTTTTTACTACTATCTTTGATTTCTTTAATGGTAATCCTATTCCTATGTTTTTTTCTTCTACCTCTATTTTGCTATTCCCAAGAATAATTTTGTGAATTCGTGGCATGACTTTAGACCTTTTAGTCTATGTACTATCTTTTATAAGTTTCTATCTAAATTTTTTATGAATCACCTTATCATTTTATTGCCTAAGCTGATTTCTCCTTTTCAAATGGGCTTTATCAAAGGGCATGTTATTGCTGATAATATCTTGTTGGCTTAAGAGTTTTATCAAGATTTGGACCACAAGGTGAGAGGTGGAAATATAATTCTAGAATTAGATATTTCCAAAGCCTATGATAATATTAATTAGACTTTTATTTATAACATCTTAAATTTATTTGGTTTTAATCTTAATTTCATCAATTTCATTAAATCTTGCATCAAAAGCCCTCATTTTTCCATTATTATTAATGGTAAGAGCCATGTCTTTTTTAAGGCTTCCCATAAGCTTAGATAAGGAGTTCCTATTTCCCATGCTGTCTTTATTATTGCTGCTGAGTACCTCTCTAGAGGTCTTACTGATTTTTTAATAGGTTCCCTAGCCTCTATTTTAGAACTTTTGGTGGCATTAAAATTTCCCATTTATGTTTTACTGATGATTTTATTTTTTTTACCAAAGCCTCGATGAATAGGATTAATAGAATTCTATGTTTCTTTAACCAATTTGAATTATTTAATGGTTTATCTTTTAATAAGTATAAGTGTTATTTTATTGCTACTAAGAATATTCCTTCTAATCATGTTGTGGCTATCAAGAATCTCATTGGCTTTACTCAAGGTTTTTTGCCTTTAAAGTATCTAAGTGTTTCTCTTTATAAGGGCAGAAAGAAGTCCTTCCTCTTTGATTATTTAATTCATATAGTGCAGAATAGACTTTCTTCCTAGGATTCCAATTTTTTAAGTTTTGGTGGTCACCTTATTCTTATTAAAAGTATTCTTTCCTCTATTCCAGTTTATAGTTTTCAAACTCTTTTCCCTTCTAAGATTATTTTCAATAGGATTGATCGTGTTTATAATATTTTTTTTGGAAAAGTCTAGGCACAGTTCTAAAATTCACATGTCTTCCTTGGATAAATGTTGTGGGACTTTACATGAAGGGACTTTAGGGTGTAAGTCAATGTTTGATTTGGCCTATGCTTTTTTGTTGAAGCTTTTGTTCAATCTTAGGGCCAATGTGAGTCTTTGGGCTAACTTTATGGTTGCTAAGTATTGTGGGGGAAGACACCCCTCCATGTTTTGTTTTAGTAAGGTCCACACTAAAGTTTGGCAGCATCTTTTATCTATTAAATAGGATGTCAAGCCTTCTACTTGGTGGGGTCTTGGTAAAAGTAATATTTACTTTTGGCAAGATTGTTGGCTGAATGGTCAGTCGATTAACTCTTTAATGAATTCTTTCTCCATTGATTATGTGAAAGTTAATTACTTCTTTCAAATGATGGTTAGGATTTGGAGAAACTCTCTTGTGTTCTTTCTGATTTCATTATTCATCTTATTTTAAAGATCCCTCTTAACATTAATTTTATGGATGTGTTGCTTTGTGATTTTACTAAAGATGGTTGTGTTAGAGTTAAAGATGTTTGGCATTCCTTTAGAGCTAAACATGACACTTCCAAGCTTTTTTATATGCTTTGGCATAAAAGTATTCCTTCCATAGTTTCTATTTCTATATGGAGAATTTTACATAAAATTATTCTTACTTATAAGAATTTGAAGAGGAGAGGTTTTATCATTCCTTTTAAATGACTATGTTGTTACCATGTTGATAATGTGCATCATGTTTTCATTTCGAGCCCCTTAGCTGTTAAAGTCTATACTTATTTTGAGGACATCTTTCATTTCAACTATTTTACTATGAGGGGTTCTATTAATTCTTTACTTGATTATTGATTTATTAATTCTAAAGGCCATGTTAAAAACTTGATTCTCTCTCTCATTCTTTGGTTCCTTTGGTTGTAGAGGGATAATTCTCGCTTCAAGGGTGTGGGTATGAGCCACCATAGAATTATTCATAATATTAAGGATAAAGTGGTGGCCCTTTTCTCTGCTAACTTACTCTCTTTCAAGAATTTTCAAAACTTTTCCTTTACTGCTGCTACTTTTGGCATTAACTTGGAGGTAGGTAATTTTCATAGGGCTCCGAAGTGTATTACTTGGATGAAGCCTCAGCCTAATTTTCTTTAAAATAAATATGATATTGGTTTTGCTGGTCCGAGTCCTAATGGTAATGAAAATTTTGCTATTACCTATGCTGTTCTTCATGGTTTAAAATCTTTGTGCCAATCTTTACTACATGAATGTTGTGGTGGAGGTTAGTTCTCACTTTTATTACCATTTTCTTATTGATAAGGAGAATAATATTTGTTCTCCTGCTTTGTTTTAAATTCAAAGTGACATTAGGAAGCTTTTAAATACTTTAAACTGCTCTTTTTCTATTATTTTGGAGGAGGAGAATGCTTGTGCTCAGTCTATTTGTAGAAGGGGTGGTGATTTTAATGTTATGATTGAGCTGTCAATTTCTAATATGCCATTCCTGGTTAAAGGCCTCTTAAGATTGGATCAAATTGGGTTATCTTATGTTAAGCACTAGTTTTTGTCATTTTGCTTTCTACGGGTGGTTGTGGGGCTCTTCCAGTCTGCATTGTTTTGTTGTATTTCTGTGGCGTGGCATGGTTGCTCTTCATTTCTAGTTAGTGGAGTTCTGCTTCTTTGATTTCTTATTATTGTATACCCAGTGGTCTTTCTCTTATTCTTATCTATCCTGGTGTTTGATCTTCTGCTACCTGTTGGACTTCGAGGAGGTTTGTAAGGTGGTGGCTGGGACTCTTCGAGTTTGCATTTATTTTGTTGGCTTGAATTCCATTGCTTTTGGTATTTTTCCCTGGAACGTCTGTCACGGGGCTATATTATTTGGGTGAATTGGTTTATTTTCTCCTTGGGTATTCTCGGGAGATGAGGTTTATTGCTACTGTGAACCTAGGTGTTTATGCTAATTACAGATCTCTCCCTATGTCTTGTGGTATCTGGAGCCTATTTTTTTTGGGTTGGTGGGTCACTTGTTGGGTGGATTCTTTTGTCTGGCTTTCTCTTCCCTTGGGTAGATATTTTTTGAACTCCTTATTATTTCTGACTGGGTTGTTGCAAGGGTGCAGGTTGGTTTTTCCCATTCCTATTTTATTGTACTAGTTGGTTTGGGCTATCTTATGTTCTTTGGATCTCCTTTTATCTACCTTGGCAGCCTGTTATGTTTTTATGTTGTGAGCATTGGTGCCTTCTCTTTGTGTTACCCTTTTTGGTTGATTATGGAGAAGTGTTTTGGAAGCTTAATTTTCTTAGACTTTGATGGTCGTTTACTAATCTGTCATTCGATTTTTGTGTACATATTCTACAAAGCTGATATTGTGGTGGTTAGTTTGGTTCCTTTTTTTCTATTAAAATAATGTTTATGTTATTAATTTTTTGGACTATCCTTACATATTTCTTAGGCCATATTACTGCTATATTTAATTTTCCTATTAGCCTTTTTGCGGGTTCCTTTTTGGGTTGATGACCATAAAGGTGGCATAGGGATTGGTTGCATGGAGCCTTTTATTTATTTTTGTTTTGCTCCTTATTTTTGGATGCTTTCTCTTAACCCCGGTATAATGTACTTAGGTCTTCTTATACTAATCTATAGTGGGGAACTCGAGATCTTAGGTTTTCTTTTTCTATATTTTTGTAGCTCTTTGAGCAGTGGCGAGCTTCAAATCCCCTTAAGGACTATGTACAAATTTTCTTAATTAACGCATATACCTTTTTGTGGGTTTCCCTTAATAAAAAAGGTGGGTATAAAAGACTTTAACTTCTCATAAAGGGATGGCTTCAAAACATTTATAGTAGAAATAAGTCAAAGACAAAATAAATTGATGGCCTTTGGAAGAAGGCAGATCGAGAGGATAAATAATGACATCCCTAACTTTCAAAAGGCCTTAAAAGCAATTATCAAGTGCAACATATTAAATGGTTGATACATAGTTTATACCATGTACTTGACACTAGAGATAATTATGTGCATTTATCAAATATTCAACTATCTTTGATGACCAATAGTATCCCACTCTTTTAATTTTTTATTTTCATTTAAGACAAGATTGGTGAGCACCAAATTATCTAGCATACACCTCAGTCTTGTTCTTATGAAGAGAGAGCCTTTCTTTTGAAGTGTTTTCTTTAGAGAAAAGGTCTGAGGAAAGAGAAAGATGTCTTTTGATTTGAATTTTCCTATGATGGGTTTTGTGCTGGTAATGATTATGGAAGAGGGATCTTTGATCATCATCGACTGGTGTTTACTCTAGATTAGGGTTTTCTTCTGGTGCTAGGTTGAGGTCATGAGTAGTATGGTAAGTTTCCTTAGACCTTCGTATGGTGGTAGTTTGGGAGGCAGTTTGCGTGAGAGAGGGAGATGTCAGGTGGTTTACAAAGATGATGTTTTTTTAGGCCCTGTTTTTTGATTTCTTGTGTCGGTAGTGTTGGTAAAGGACAGCTTAGTATTTTGAATTTTAAGTTAGTCATCGATGATGTTATTTGACTTGATGGTAAGAAGGGTGATGAAGATTTTTATGTAGGTTTCTCTTTCTAAGGTGTTCTTCCTATTGAAGGTTCCATAGTTGAACAGTGTGATGGAGATGTGGAACAGACTTCTATTTTTAATGCAGCTAGGTCTATTCTTTATCTGATTGGGTTGATGGAGGATATGTCTTGTAATGTTGGTCCTATATATAATCAGGTCAATAAAAATGTTAAGAAATCAAGTAGAAGATTACGCCCATTCCAAAAGGGAAGGATGAATGCCTTAAATGAATTTTATTACATGAAAATAGAATTATTCTTAAAGAAAACATTGGGAGTCATATATGATCAACTTTTAAGATTTTAAATGATGTTATGCCAAAAGTTGTAAATCATAATAATATTTGGAGGAAACATTCTCATCATTATCTGATCAACTCTGAAGTGTTCTTTAATTATATAGTTGATGGATCAATTGTGTAAAATTATAAATATGAAAGCATTGGAGGATGCTATGATTATTAAACTATTAGGTAAAAAATGTCCACTTCAAATTAAAAAGACTATGGAGAATTTTTTTTTTCCTTTTGAGTTAACAAGTTTAGGGATAGAATGGATTCTTTGTTCATTCCAACAGCAGCAAGTAGTTGATGGAATTTTAAGTAAAGGGCCATGGTATATTGGTGGTCAGATATCTGGATAAGATAGAGGTCCCAACAATTTTCTTCGTTTTCTATCAAATGTTTGCTATCTCTAATTTTGATCCATTTACCATTTTTACCTATTCAATATTTGGATGAAAAGAACATGGGGATGAAAAAGAATGGATTGAGTAAGTTTGAACGCACATTGAAATCATCTAAGATGAATATTTTGCATTTTTCTAATAAGGTTGTTGGGTTAGTATGGGTTAAGATAGAACAGATCATTTTGAAGTATCGTGGTCTTTAAGGTGTTGATGAAGATTAGGGCATGTGTGTTACTACTGATGCATGAATTAATATTCTTAGTGTTGGTGGTGGTTTAATTCAGAGTATTCTTGGAGTGGGTATGAAAGTAGGTAATAAATGTATTATTATGTCTATTGTTTCTGATTCAGAGGGTGTTGTTGATGAGGGAAGGGGTGTATTGAAGGGTTTTGAGGGGTGTTGATGAGGTTGTGGGGGTTTCTGGTGGTCTATCTTTCATGGGTGAGAAGGGTGTTATTGATCAAAGGGTGGTTATTTCTAGGGCTTCTTAGGGTGTTGGTTTGTGTTTTGATGGTAGTGGGACTGGTGGAATGTCTGATGGGGTTATTGGAGTTCATTTTGATAGTGGTGTTGTTGAGAGTGGGAAGGTTTGTAAGGTTATACCATATTGTAGGAATGATCAATGATATCTTATTAGGAGCAGCTTTTGATCCTGTTATTAGATAAGCATAAGAAGATGTAAAATTAGGGAGGCCTAAACCAAGGATATTTAAAGAGCTTAAATTGTTCAGTCCCATTGAAGATTTCCTGAGGAAGCAGAGATTGGATGTTGGGGAGAAAATGGGGATTGAGGAAAAAACTTATATTTCTAATTAATTTCTTCTATATCATTTTGTTATTGTAGGGTGCTAAGAAGAGGGAGGATGCTCTATATGTGAGAGAATTTGTAAAAGGAAAATATGACTTTTTTATTGGGATTCTAGAAACTACGTTGACTTCTATCAGTTGAATGGAAGTCAATAGAATCATAGGTTATTTATGTGAATTTCTTCCATTTTCCTACTAATGGAAAATCAAGAGATATTTTAGTAATATAGAGAAGGGATATTTCTTCATTCTTTTTTCTTGAGGCCACTGATCAATATGTGACAAGTAGATTGGAAGCTCCTATCGAAGGGGTTTAGATTATCAACATAGTATATGGAAATAAATACATTCATTTTAGAAGAGCATTATGGATAAGGTTAGAGGATTTCTCCTCTAAATAATATCCTTCAATATTTAGGGGATTTTTTAACTAGATCATATCTAAGGAGAAGAAAAGATGTGGTAAGAGATTTGTATTATCTTAAGAACCATAAGAGATGAAAGTTTTTATGGTTATTAATGGCTTACATGAAGTTGTAATTGTTGGACCTATGTTTACATTGTGCATAAAAAAAAAGGGGGTTGGGTAGGATTTTGGAGTAGTTAGATAGATGTTTGGTGATTGCTAAAGAACTTCAAAAGGTTCCTTTTGTTAGACATACTACTAGGGTGGCTTCAGATCATTTCCCTTTAGTGCTAAATTTTTTATCTACACAAGCTCCTATGAGGAAGGAATTTTTATTTGAAGACATTTAGACTTCATATCCCACTTCTTGGGGAGTCATTTATAAGGCTTGTAAGAAATCTAATTTAGGGAATGAAGCTGGAATTTTGCAAAGAAAAATGAGGAGATCATAGAAGCATTTGTTCTATTAGAGAAATAATAAATTTAAAGAACTAATGGAGATGAAGGAGAGTCTTTAAAATCATATTCTAGAGCTACATATTGAAGAATGTGTGTGTTAGGAGAGCTTCACCAAGATAAGATGGTTATTGCAAGATAAAAAGTACATTTATTAAATGTTACTATTTCAAGGGTGGCTACTTGGTGGAGGCAATGAGCTAAGACTAGGTGGTTGGAAGAAGGAGATAGTAATTTAAGGTTTTTTAATGCTTTTCTCTCAGTAAGGAGCAATGAAAATTATATAAACCACATCAAAAATGAAGTTGGAGAATTGTTTAAAAATCAAGAGGAGAATCAGAATATATTTTACAAGTTCTTTTATGAATAAGTGGAGGAATAGAAATTGTGTTTTTAGTCGATGGAAAAAAGTTGTTAATGTGTAGCAAATTAATGATGGGCTAAGAGTTATGTCAGAAGTTGATTTTTCAGAGGAAGATGTTTGGGAGGCTGCTAGATATATGAATAATAATAAAGATTTGGGAAAGGTTTGGATTTTAGTTTCATTCTTATTAGGATATTTTCAAGGAAGATGTATGGTGGGCAATCTATAATTTCAATAATTTGGGAGTTAAGCTAGTAGTTTGGAAAGATACAATTATTATTCTTTCTCTGAACATTCAAAATGCAATGGAACCTTCAAGGTTTAGGCCAATTAGTTTATGTAGGACTATTTATAAGGTGGTGGTTAGGATGATACTCAATAGATTGAAATTTTTCCATCCTTATATCTGAGGAGCATTTTTTTTTTGTCGAATAAATCAATTTTTGATAATTATATTCTAGCTTAACAAATTTTCAATAAGTTTAGATACTCTAATTCCAAGATGAATGGTTGGTTGTTAAATTTTAAATGGAACAAAGATATGATAGTATGGGGTGGTCTTTATTAATTCAAATGCTCAAATGTGTGAGATTCCTTATTAAATTTTCAAACTTGATTATGTAATGTGTGAGGGATCCAAGATTTCATATTCATGTTAATGGGAGGTCCAATTCGATTGTTAAAAAGAGTGGTTTTAGAAAAGGTTTTCCATTATCTCTATTTTTGTTCATAATATGTTCAGAATTGGGCTCTTTTGCCATTAACAAGAGAGGGGGGTGGACTATGGTGATCAAAGTGCCTTCAATTGCTAAAAGAATTACCCATTTATCTATGCTGATGACAAGCTTATTATTATTTTTTTAATAAGCTACAAAACCAACAACCAATATAGTTAAGATTATACTTGAATATTATAAATGTATAGGTTAGAAATTAATAGCAACAAATCTAAGATTTTGTTTGTAAATAAGTTAGTAGAATGAGAATCAAGAGGATGATAGATATATTAGGGTTTAGAATGGTGAAGGAGATATCTTATCTTGGATTAAAGATTGCCCTAAGAAAGTTAGTAAATAATGACTTTCAAAATATCTTGGAGATTGCATTGGATAGGCTAAATGCTTAGGGTAATCAATTTATTTTTATTGCTGAGAGGGTTGTTCTAATTAAATTGGTTTTCTCATCTATTCCTTATTTCTTAATAACTCACTCATTAGTACCTAAGGGTATACTATATTAGTTATATAAATTATACATGAATTTTGTTTTGGCATAAAGATAATGGTAAATAAGGCCTTCACTAGGTTTTATGGGTGGTATTATATATACCAATTGAACGAGGAGGTATGGGGCTGTATTTAGCTTTACCAAAATAGGTCCCTTTAAGTGTTACATAGGCATGGAACTTTCTTCAAAATCCAAGAACACCTTTAAAAATGAATATTATAGTCATATATGGTAAGGAAGTGTGGATAGTAATATGAATAGAGGATTGTCAGCGGCATGGAATATTATGATAGATAGTGCTCGATTCCTTAATCCAATTAAAAGATGGAAATTATAAAATAGAATAATATTATGTTGTTGGCAGATGTTTGATTATTGGATAGAAATTTGGAGAAATAGCTAACTTTTACTGATTTTCAAAATTAACATTTTATGAAAGTGGGTACAGTATTAGAGGAAGATTAAAAGTGTGATGTTCGAAAGTGGCATTAATTGTTTGGGGAATAAACTCCCAATGGTTTTCAACAAATTCCTATCTACCGTGAATTATTAGAAGACCAACCTGAATTGATGAGATAATTTTCCAAGAAATTTATAACAACTATGGCATATAAAAAATCACTTCAAATTGTTCTTAAAGATGAAAAAAAATCAAAATGGTAGACTAAATTTAAGCTTATACCAAGGGTTCTATTATTTTTGTGAAGGATAAGTATAAATGCTATACGAATTAATGCATGGCTAGTATATAAGAGATTACAGGATAGGAATTTGTGCCTGAGAGGTTGTCAACAAGTTGAACACAATGCCCATGTTGTAGTTCATTATCATAAATTACATGAGATACTAGCTATTTTTAATAAATGGGGTATTCAAATACCAATTTTTTAATCATAGTCTGAATGTATGAAAGAGTTAGAGACGATGGCAATAAAAAATTCAGTAATGGTAGATATTTACTGCAGTTCTTATTTTCAGTCTTAGACTGGAGAATCAAAGTCTTCAGTACCTATAATTATAACAAATTTTTTAGCATCTATAAATAAATTGTATGTTAATCCTTTACAGTGAACTAAGATGCAAAATAGTTTAATAAGCTAAATAAAAATCATTAGTATCCCCCTTATAGATTGGATTAATGTAAATATAGAAGTTTCCCTTCTCAAATATAGTAAATCTATAATTTGTGGTGTTATTTGTGACCATAAAGGAAAACTTTTATCAACCTTTGGTAAGAAAGTGCAACATTGGGATATTGCTCAATAGAAATCTGAGGCAGTTTTGGCTATCAAAGATGTAATCTTGGATTGGAAGCTTGATACGAAAGGTATTATAATAAAAGGAGATAATGTCAATAATATCAATAGGCTTCAAAAGGAATTGGAAAGAATCTGAAGATCCTTCACTTTTAAATGATTTTATCAAAATAGTTTTTTTGTTACTTGAATAGGGATTGTAGTAAAGTGGTTAATTTATGTGCCTCTTCTGCTATGTTAGGAAATTTTTATTATGATAATGTTTTAGATATTAATACCCCTTCTCATCTTTTACTTCTAATAAAGAAGGAATGTGACAGAGTTTCTATCTTATAGTAGTTTGTAATAGATTTTTATTTCAATGAAAATTACAAAGTTTCAAGAAAAGAAAAAGAGAGCCCTTCTCTTAATCTTGTTTGCAATTGAATTTTCTAGAGCAAGTTTACCTATTAGAAATAAGTTATTAAAGGGTTGTCACCAATCATCCACTACATTATAAATAACTAGAATAATCTCACCATTTATTTGAGACTTAATATTTATATATTTGGAATATAAGGGTAGAATAACCTTTCAGTTGTATACCTCTATAGAAATGGAATATTCTTCTAGATAAGATAATGTCATCATAAGCTTTACTAGGAAATCTACCATAAAATTTCTTTAATAGGGTAACCAATACAAGTCACATTCAAAATTTAATCAAAAAGTTTCATCATGTATTAAAAGTAGGGAAGCAAATTAGGTTTTACTTTATTGTAGATTTTAGCAACCTCATTAAAAATACATTAGAAATTTCATAAAATCTTTTTTTTTTTTGGATACGCATAGAGGGGCTTATGTGTTAATATAAAAGAAGGGTAAAGAAGGATACAAGATCCTTGAAGGTGACTTTCAGCTCACTAATGCTCAGAAGAGAAACAAAAAATATTCAAAATAAAATCTAAGAGCTAATAGTCCCCTATACTAAAAATTACAAAATTACCTAATAACAATCTAGGGCTGCAAGTATGTAACACCCAAAAAAGGAAGATCATAAAAAAGGAATTTAACACAATCTTCCAATCAAAAGTAGTCATATAGTCTAAAGAAACCTCAGTCCATTGTACCTACAAGAGAAAGTATCTACAAAAGGGAAACAAGCACAATAACACATGGAAAAAATAAGAAAGATAGTAACTAGATAGAATTTGTGACCAAATAGAATTAAAGGAACTAAAGGTGAAGTACTTCCAATAAAAAATTATGAACATTTCCTTGTTTTTGTCAATCTAAAAACCCCCCATTACACACCTTATAATAACAAAACACAATGGCCAAATAAGTACTAAAACAAATAGGGAAATGAAGGAAAATCTCATGAAAGCATAACTAAATAGAGTAGTTATACCACACCCGAGCCATACCTAGAGTAATACCAATACTACAATAAAAGATATCTTTAAACCGTAACAACATAAATTGAAGCTGCCAGGTGGTGAAGTTTCCCGAAAGAATATAGAATCTAGGAAATACCAAATCTTGGAAAAGATTCCTCCCATCCCATAGATGAGGATTAAGCATCCCAACAGTATGGAAAATAGGGAAATCATATAAAAGGATAAAGCAGTAGATAAATAAGAAAAGTAATAGGAGAAAATGAAAATGCCCATAGCTGAAGTACCAATCCTCTCCCAATTAAAGAGAAGAATTAAGTAGCCTAACTGTAAGGAAAATAAGATAACCAAATAAAAAGATAAAGAAACATATAAATAAGAAAAGGAATAACCTCCCAGAACTATAGATCCAGAGCTAACAACAAAAGAACAACCCATCAGTATTGAGTTTTTAGCGACCTTGGATAGGCTTAGTCCATTTAATAATAGTGTCTTTGCAGAAATGAGTGTTAGGCATAAAATTGATACTAAAAATCTGAGCAATTGGATGACAACCATTAAAAGAACTCCTATTCATCAAGTTAGAACAATATAACTTTCTCACCTTTTCTTTGATATTTATTACAATTTTCATGGAATTTATATTAATGTTCTTATGTTTTGACTCATTTCTATTTTTTCGAAGGAACCAACAAATAATAACAGGTAAAAGTTATGAATATGGCTTCTAGGAGTAACAAACTAATCTTGCATAATACTCTTAATAGTGTTATAATCCTTACAAAAGTGGGTACTAAAGAAATTATCAAAATACAACCAAAATTTCATAGCAATAGATTCATTAGCAAAAACATGATTCAGAGTTTAAATATGATAACAACATTGGCATTTGGAAATAATTCAAAAACCCATCTTGATAAGAATACTATCAATAGGCATGCAATTATTAAAAATTCTCTAAATAAGAATAAATTAAGAGATCAGAATACCTTTTTGCCAAAAAGTAAATAAAATATAATTATTAGGCTAATAATTCCCAAGTGAATGACAAACTTCCTTTAATAAAAGCTCCCGTCCTTAGATTTATTAAACAAAATGCAATCACTCTTACCAAGTAGAAGAGGAATTTTCAAAATGAGAAAAAATGTTAGAATAATGAACCATTTCTCAAAGAGAATTCACATTCCAAATCCTATTATGAATAAAATGAGAAAATTTACAAGCACTAGTAGTATGGGTATTGAACAAATTATCAATACAAGAAAAACCTATCCAATTATCTTGCAAAAAAAAGATGACACCCACACCCAAACCCCACTGAATGAAACTCTTGGCTGCCCATATAATGGTGTTTCCCAATTAAAAGAATCAACTTTTTTTAAAAAGATAGTTTAGGAGATGTTTTCCAACACAATACTTGGAAATAATAAGTTTAGCCAACATGTTTTTTTTAGATCATAAATTGAACTACAATTTATAAGAAAAACCTAGAACCACATCACTCAAGTTCTTAAAACCAAGCTAACCATCATGTTGGACACCAGAACAGTTGTCCCAAGAAGCCCAAAATAAAGTAGATTTACCCCCTTTGCTACCTAAGAGAAATTTGTTAAAAATTCTTTCCAGCGTACTACAAATATTCACACTAGGATATAATGTATGAGAAAAATAGATAGGAATAAAACCTAGAACACTTTTGATTAACACTAATCTACCCCCAAAAGAAAGAAAATTAAAATCCATAATAGATAGCTCTTTTTTAATATTAGAAAAAATGTCACCAAATAAATGCAGTCTCTTCTTGCCCCTTGAAAGAGGAGTGCCTAAATATTTAAGGGGGAGTTGCTTGTCAAACAAATCAAAGTTATTCTAGATAGACTTGACTTTTTGATTGGAGATAGTCTTAGAAGCGATAAAATAGCTTTTTTGAGTGTTAAAAATTAACCCAATAACATTTTGAAAAAGACTAAGAAATTTAAAGAGCATATTAAGCATTATTTCTGGAACCATTAGTAAAAATAATAAAATCATTGGCGAAGCTTAAATGAGAAATAGGGAAGCTACCATTAATGTGAAACTATAAAGTGAGATGTTTTCTAAATAGTTCATTCAGACCTCTAGAAAGGAACTCAGCCAACAAAATAAACAAAGCAGGGTATAAAGGGTCCCCCTGTCTGAGCCTATGAGCAGCAGCAAAAATCAATGACATTTTCCATTGATAATGACATAAAAGAAACAATGTTTGATACTATTTTTAATGAACCTAAGGAATTCATGATTCAAACCAAATTTGTTAAGCATAGTTTATATAAAAGGCCAACTGAGATTATCATAGGCCATGGTGATATTAATTTTGAAAATAACATTACCACCAAAAACTTTAGCCTCCAAATTATAGACTAATTCTTGAGCCATGAGAACATAAGCAAATATAGAATTACCTTTAACAAAACATGTTTCTCTAAAGAGATAATATTATGGATAATTAATGCTAATCTATCCATAAGTAGCTTAACATTAAGATTACTGAAGAAAGAACAAAGACTAATAGGACTTCAAGTCACTCCAAAATTTTGTGAACTTGTTTTTGAGAAATAAAATAATAGAGGTTGCAGAAAAAATTATAGGGTAAGGGTTTCCCTTGAAGAAAACAGTAATAACATTTACTAAATCATCTTTAATAATATGTTAAGACTTTAGAAAGAATTTTGTAGTAAAACTACTAGGGCCAACAACTATATCGGACTTCATATCTTTAATGGTTAACCAAATTTTGTCAATATATTGAAATTTAGTAAGCATCATATTATCCTCTTCAGAAAGAATAGAGTGAATATAAAATCCAAATCCTAAATCAGTCAAAAATTTTTGTTAAGCATATTCTTAAAGTAATCAATACCCGATTCATTAATCAAATAAGAATCATCAATATGATAATCATTGGTATTAGAAATTTTATGAATATGACTAGTAACTTTCCTATGATTAGAAATATTATGAAAAAATCTTACTATTTCATCCCACTTAACTAAGAATTTAGAGGTAGTTTTTTTTCCAATAAACTTCTTCTTGTTCCTAAAGTTTAAATAAGATATCATTGGCCTCATTCAAATAAGTAAGATTGCCACTAGAAGGATTGTTCATGTACCTGTTATCAGTTTAGACCACTTGATTCTTTACTTTCACAATATTAAAAAATAAAATTCTTGAAAAAAATTCTGTTCCACAAATTTAGCTTTTGCTTAAGCCTCTTAAGCTTAAACCAAAATCTAGTCATATGAACAATATTATCAGAGGGAAATAAAGGAGCATACCAATTATCTTTAGAAATGTTGAAAATTGAATCAAGAAGAATCCACATGTTTTGAAATCTAAAAAATGATGGATTGCTATTATAATGCAAGAAAATATTCAAAATAAGAGGCGAGTGGTTAGATAAAATTATAGGTAAATGCTCAATGTGATTATTATGAAACTTAGATATCCATAAGTTACTAAAGTGAATACGATCTAACCGTTGCCACATGGTATCATGATTCCACATGAAAGCATTGCCAGTAAAACAAATATCATGTAAGCTAGAGTTTAAAATCATATTATTAAAATCTTCCATTGCAAGAAGGTTAGGAGGGTTCCCACCAACTCTCACAGAAACATTACTAATAGTATTAAAGTAACCACTAACCAACCAAGGCTCAATAGTATTAGAAGCAACGTTAAAAATTTGTTTCCAAAAAAATCTCCTCTCAATCCTAGAAGAAGAAGCTTAAACAAAAGAAGCACAACAGGAAAATTTAAGGAAATTAATACTAGTGTGCATAGTATTAGGATAATCATTTAAAATGCTTAAATTGGCCTAATGTTTCCAGAAAATCCAAATCTTATTAGAACAAATACTAAAGGATCAATCAAAACCCAAATAAACATGAGTCAAATCCAGCTTCGTGGAGGAATTTAATGGCTCATGTAAAACCAAAATATTCGTATTATGAATCCTACATAAATTCTTTGCTTTATCTATAAGGGGAGATTACGCACACCCCTAATTTTCCAAATAATGTCATTAACCATTGGAAGAAGAAAGATTAGAAGCTCGGGGGACCTTAGATGCTTGACCATTCGTGGGATTATTATTTTTAATGTTATTCTTACCCTCTTTGGTATAAGACTCCTTATTATTGGCATGTTGTTTTTGGGTCAGGCATAACATTGAAACATCAGTAAAACTTTTAGTCTTCCATATTTGTGAAGCATCCTTATTAGGCATAAATTTTTCTTCTTTTATATGGTTATCTTCACCAACCTCCTCCTTTTAGGTGAAAGATTTGAATAGGATTATCTCCAATTATTGTAAGTGGATGGGGCAGAGAGTTAATGAATCCAAATCCATGATTATCTTTGGAAATCATACAAATAAAAGAAGTCAGTAGGTTGTAAGTAAAATTCTGAAGTTTAAGCAGGTTAAAGAAATCAGCTACCTTGGGTGAAGATGGCTTTAAGAAGACTGAGATTTCCAGAGTTTACTGGAGTCAGCTGCTAGTAAATTGAATACTTGGGGAAAGAGATGCATTTTGTTGGAAGGTAGAAGTGTCCTTGTTAAATCTGCCTTCTTATCATTACCTTTGTTTTTATCTTCTCTCTCTCTTATTCCTTTGAGCATTTTAAAGGAATTTGATATGATGTGTAGGGGGTTCTTATGGAGTAAGAATATTGGCAATTCGGGTATTCATTATGTATCATGGGAATTACTATGTAAATCAAAATGTGAAGGTGGCCGAGGACTGTTTTCTCCAGTTGCTATGGTTGGTCCACTCCGAGCTAAGTTTGCTTGGAATTTTTGCATTAAACCGGATTCTTTGTTGAATCAGGTTTTGAGACCTAAATATGGGCATGATGTGTGGTCTTCCCCGATAAAGACTGGTTGCTCTCCTACTTGGAAGATCATTACAATGGGGGCTAAATATTTTAGAAATGTGGTGAGATTGAGCGTTTCTACTAGGGATTCGATAAATTGGTTGTATGATACTTGGATCTTGGACAAATGTATTGCAAAATGGCCTACTTATATTAATCTTCAGGATTACACAGACTTCAATCTCAGCTCCTTTATTTTTGAAGGTCAATGGAAGTTAGATAAGCTAAAAGAGGTATTTGGAGAGCAGCTCATAGAACTCATCTTAAAAACTCCGATAGTGGAATATAGGGCGTCTGATCAATTGGAGCTTATTAGAAAGTTTTTTGGGAAATCCATTACAGATCTAACGTCTGTAATTGCCGTGGATCAGGAAGAAAGAACTGCTCATTAGAATTGGATGAAGAAGTTTAAATTGAATCCAAAAATTGAACTTTTTTGGTGGAGAATGTATAATAATGCCATTCCCTCTAACTCTTTTCTTGTGAATAGAAGACTTAGCTCATTCTCAGGATGCCCGAGGGGTTGTGAAGCTGTAGAGGAAAACAACCATATTTTGGGGGAGTGCTCTAAATTCTGAAATGTAGTTTCATTACTAAATAACTGGGGCTTTCAGGTTCCGGTTTTTGACTGCTTTGCTGATTGTTTGGAAGGACTTCAGAGGTTTGTAGGGAGTAAATCTCTCGCTGCAAACATTTTCTGTACAGTTAGTTGGCTGGTAGGGAAGAGTAGGTGCAGATTGGTTCACGGAGACAAGGAGGAAACAGATAATTTGATTGCAGCCAATGCTATCTCTTATGTCATTAGAAGTAATTTTTTAAATTTCCAACCAGATTGCTGGGATGCGAACCAGCGTTTGTTGTCTTAACATTGGAATCCCCCACCTCCCGGGTGGATTAAAATTAATGTAGATGCTGATATGATGAACAACAATACAGCTGGAATTGGTGGTGTTGCTAGAGATGAAAAAGGTCGGTTTCTGCTAGCTTTCGGAAATCAACTTCTACAATGGGATGCGGCTCAAACAGAGTTAATTTGTGATGCAAGATTGGATGTTCGAAGCACAAGGTGTTATCATTAAAGGGGACAACCTCAATATCATTAAAGTGCTTCAAAATGCGGTCAAAAGATGGAAGGTTAGTAAAGTAATTGAAGAGAATTTGGCCTTTTTACTTGATTTTAAGCAGATTGTTTTCTCTTGTTCTAGTAGACTTGGTAACAAATTAGCGGATATTTGTGCTAATTTGTCTTTAGAGAGATCTTTTTTCTGGGAAGATCTTCATTGTGATTTCATTCCTCCTTCTTTCTTATATTGTTTGAAGGAGGAATGCAAGGATTTAGAGATGACTTGAGTAGGTTGTATTTGGTTTTTTCTTCGATTTTAATGCATTTATTTGCATTGGTTTTCAAAAAAAAAAAAAACCTCATCCTTTTAGGGTTGCTCCCCACTAATATAGTCTAAAACACATGGTTTTTGAATCAAAGCACACAACTTTCTACATGATGCAACTCATTTTCCTTATTTCAATATGAGACCATTCTTTCTTAGGAATGCTAGAAGGAACCGTCAAGTCGCTTTCATTCTTTTGAATAATCTACCCATCTGTTTGGGCCATGGTATGAGATTCCACTATAGTAAGAATAACTAAATTATTTTTTTGATAAAAACTAGGATTTTTTAAAGGTATGGTTTCATTGTTATCCTGAATTGATATAGTAACATATTTGAATTATATTGAATGTGGCCATAAAAATCATTAGAACCATTCTTATTAAAAGGAACCACATCATTTACCTCTTTGTTTCTTTTTCTAAGTTTAGGATGAGACAGATAACATTCATTGGATTGAATGATCATGAGCCTTACAATGAGAGCAAAAATTAGGTATATTTTCAAATTTAACCATTTGTATATAACCAATAGCCTTCGACCCAAGCCACACCTATCTATGATATTTTTTTGGTTATATCCAATTCGACATGAATCCTTGCCATAGAAGGTCTGAAACTTATGGTAGTAGCTTGGTCAGTTTGAAGGGGTCTACTAAATATGATCCCAAAGCTTGTAAAATAAGTGAGTTAAGGAAATGAAGTCTCAAATTAGGAAATGAAAGCCATATAAGAACTATAAGAGACTCCTCTTTAATATAAATAATGGTTCAATTGATTAATCTTATTTGATAATTATTTATGTAGACCACCAAGAAAAAATCTGACTATAATTAAAATCATTAGAAAGTTGAATAGAAACATGCTGACAATCCAACACACCAATAGAGAACACTGCAAAAAGTTTCTAATTACCAAAGAATGACCTAATAAAATCTATGTTATGACATTTTAAAGAAAATTTCACTACCAACATAAATTGGTAAGGAGATTCAAGTTCCAAAATATCATCATCAAAAATCACCAAAACAGGAACACCTTTAATAAAGGATTTAGAAAAAGAAAATGAAGAATCAATCAAAGATGCATTACACAGAAGAATATCACAAAAAATAACAAGATTTAGGGACATAATCATTACCGACTACACCAAAAAACCGTTATTAGCCCCCACAGCACCTAATGGAGGAATACCCGAAGGGGAGGGAGTGGAAGAAGATGGATCAGCTGCCATGATGAAAAACAGATGAAAAGGAACCAAGGGTCGAAGGCCTCTAGCCAAACAAGCATAAAAAAGCTAAGAGATCCAAAGTATTAAAAAAAAAAAAAAAATTAGTAAACACCACGAACAACTACAGGAGAAGCCCGATCGCCACAGCCCAAGTGCACAGAAGAGAGAGAATATGAATGTTAGAATGTAATAAATCTCTAAAATTCTCTATTTCTTTAATGTCCATTAAAAAGTGTTAATTCTATTTCATTTATTAAAGTCTTTGTAATTAGCCATATAGTTCACATAAGGTTCTATTAAATTGTAAGAATAACACAATAGGCCGTTTCAAGTGTTACGAACACAAACCTATTACCAAAATTACTGTGATAGCATCTTGTGTTTCTTTAGTCATTTGAGAAAATAAAATGGAATCAAAATATAATTACAAGGTAGAACTTTTATACATCTCTAAGTCCATGATTTACTCATAAAAAAATCATCATATTAGGAGACTCAATAAAGAACATGTATACATCTCTAAGTCCATGATTTACTAATAAAAAAATAATCATATTACGAGACTCAATAGAGAACATGTATGTTGCTAGGAATTTTGTCAGGGCATTGCCTTTCACAATACTCAAGGTTATGAAGGCCATATTAAAGGAGGAATCAAGTGTAATTTCTTAGTTTCTTGTTTCTTATTCTTCTAATAATAATATTAATGCACTAGGTTGCATTTTCCTCAAAAAAAAAAAAAAAAAAAAAAAGAGGGCCATATTAAACTAGAGGAGAACCATAGATTATCATTTCATATATGAAGACAACATTTGATGAGTTGTAAGGTATAATAAAAGGTTTACTTTATATATAAGCTTAACTTATTGAGGTAACATGTAATGTATTAATTTAAGCATGGTAATAATTAAGAAAAAATATATTTCTTAATAAGTGGGTAAATAAATTCCATTAGGATTAAACATAGCTTAGATAATACAATGCATTATCTTTCCTTCCATATTAGTTTGAGCTAATAAGGAGCCCAAAGATTTATTTGAGCCATAATATATAAGATGAAGGGTTCCCAAGAATGAGAGTTGCAATGATTGGAGGTATCAGTAGATATTACATTTACTTTCAAAAAAATATGGTATTTATCATTCAAATGAAATTAATCATCCTTTTTTCCATAAGATAGCAAATGGCTACGACCTATCAATCAAATTAAAAATAAATTATCATAGATATGTTAACCTACCTTAAAAGGGCCTTACTTGAGTAAGACTTTTAGGAGGTTTCATATCTAAGTTACCTTTTGTTTTAGATAGATATCTTTCAATTTTATAGTTTCTAACCATAGATGTTAAAAAATTCCTTGAGGTAATACCAAAAGTGTTATTGAAAGGATTCATTTTTAAGTTTGTAGAGGTGCGCAACCACTCAAAGACATTATCTAGTAATGGAAATGGTCTTCCATTTCATGACTCTTGAAAATAAGATCATCAACATAACACTCCACTTATTGGTGGATAAGTTCATAAAAATATAGGTCATAGTGCGCTAGTATGTTTCTCCAACATTCTTGAATCAGAAGAACATAACCTTGAAGGAAAAGATCCATATAATTGTTTTGAATGAAATGAACTTCTCATCTTCAAGAGTCATATTGATTTGATTATAACCAAATGAACCATACATGATGAAAAAATTTGCATGCAAATAGTTAATATCCACCCAAACATAAAATAAGGGGCTAACAAAGAGGAATATTCCCCCCCCCCCCCCCTGAATAATGCCTACATGAATTAGATTACAAACTTTAGTTGTAACTTCTTATCCAAGTTCTAAGTGCATGCATCATGGGGCTTACTTCCCATAAATCATATCAGATCGAATTTTGCGTTTAAGAATTTCCACATCTAGTGATAATTCTAGTGTATCATTATAACACTAGGAAAAATAGTCCCTACACCCCAAAATCAACTTGGCCATGTCATTTGATTCATCATCATTCAATAATAAACTTATTAAAGTTGAATGAATGTTTCCTTCATTTCCAAGGTTCATTCGTATTAAATCATTTATATTTAATTTAATTTTATATTCAAGTTTTGGACATGCATCCATAACCTAAGAGTCATTTATATCATCTAAAGCTTCTAAATATAGGTCATTACAAGAATTTCCATTCTGTGTAAAATGATTTCACAACCTATATTATTTGATAGAATAAAGTAAAATTAATCTTTATGTACTAAACCATCAATACCAAATCCAATGCCTACTTTCATTTTTGGTTTGTATTATTTTATATTTCTTAAATTTCAAATAGTTGGGCTTCACCTTTGGTTCATGTAGATGGTGTCAAACCTTTTTAAGCTAAATTTCAAACACATAAGGGATACCATTGATTTCATAACCTTCATACTCTATGTCAACATAGATTATCTTTACATCTATGTAAGTACATGTGTAATGCCAAATAAAATCCCTACAAGCTTTATCAATTTCAGCCAAAACTCCAACCGGAACTAGGGAGTGAGTGCAATGAAATACCAGAATAGATAGAATAGTAGATTTAGCAAGAGTAAATCTTCCTGACAGAGAAAAACAATTTGCTACCCCAAGTATCCAACTTTCCAATAACATTTTCCAACATGAAATTGAAGTCTGATGCCATAGTACTCCTCAAAACAATCTTAACCCCCAAATAATAGAATTATTTAACAATTTTAATTCCCATTACTTGAGCAATACTCTGTTTTCTTCTTTTACTCACAACTGTCTCGAAAAGAATAAAAGATTTAGTATAATTGTTCTTTTGTCCCGTCCAATTACAATAATCCAACAGAATACCTCTAATCCTCTTTACCAACTTCATATTAGCTTAAAAAAAACTCAAGATATCATCTTCATAAAGTAGGTGAGATATCCTAGGAGCATTATTATGTATTTTAATTCCTATCTCATTGTCCTCTTGAATTAAAGCATTTGATAGAAGTTAGGAACATAGAATAAAGAGAAATGGAGATTAGGGACAACCTTGATGAAATCCGTTATGAGCACAGATCCACTTTGAAGAGTTCCCATTAATCAAAATAAAGAATCCTAGATTTTGTACACATTCCAAAATAAGTTTGGAAAAATGCGAAGAAAAGCAAAAGTATATCAAAATGTGCTCCAAAGTCTTCCAAGACATACTATCATATGCTTGCTCCATATCTATCTTGAATGAAACCAATCTTTTTGAGGATTTAGAATATCTAAATTTGTGAAATATTTCTTGAGCAATTAAGACATGGTCTGATAATGAATGACCTTTAATGAAAGCTAACTGATTTTATGAAATTAGATTAGGAAACATAGAAATAAATATATTGAGAAGAATCTTAGCCACAAGTTTATAAATATTTTTACATAAACCTATTGGCCTAAAATTTGAAGGTATCATTGTCATATCCACCTTTGGAATGAGCACAATCAATCCATCTTTCCGATTGGTTTCCATTATAGCTATGAAAAAAAATGTCTTAAAGTATTACAAATATCTAATTTAATGATGGACCAATAAGATTTAAGAAATGGATGTGTAATACCATCCACACCTGGTGAAACCTTTCCCCCAAATTGGTTTATAGCTGCTAAAACTTCCTCCATAGTAAGCTCGGTATTCAAGACTTCTCTATCATGATCTGTCAATATACCTCTCAGATTTGGCCAATGGTTCAAGGAACAAGATCTTTACTCCCACATTTTTTTTTTCAAAGAATTTGAAAAAAATGTTTTCAATTTGATATTGACCTTCTACCAATAAACCATTTTCATCTTTAATCTTGAAAATATGTTTTGCATTCCTTCTATCATTAACAAAAGAATGAAAAAACTTAGTACTTCAATCACCATCTTTTGTCCATTTTACCTTAGCTCTTTGCCTCCACCAAGTGTTCAATAGAGCTAATATACTATTGAGCTCATTAGTTTTTTATCTAAGAACCAAAATCTTCTCCTCTAAAAGATTTCCAACAAAAGATTCCACCATTTGCAACTCTAAAATCTCCTTAATTAGATTAATCTTCAATTGATTAAAGTCTTTCAATTTTTCCTTGCTCCAAAAATAAAAAAACTTTAAAGCCCTCTTAAATTTGATGTCGAGAATATCCGAGTGGGCACCCCCAATATTTCTATTCCATGCCTTTTGAATAATAGCCACTGAAGCAAAATGAGAAGCCCAAGTGTCTTCAAACTTGATGTTGCGCTTTGATTTTAGAAAATCATTCCAATGTTTCAACACAATTGGACAGTGGTCTGATGCCACTATAGAATAATGATAAACCACCAATAATAGATTAGAATTAATAGCTGCTGAATTAACAAAGCATCTATCCAATCTTTCTAAAATACGAGCTTACCCTTATTTTTTATTGCACCAAGTGTGCAATCGTCCAATAAAATCCACTTCATGATAATCATTATTAGATAAGAAGAATTTCATTTTCTTAAGTTCTTGGGAAAAGATAAGTCTTTTCCCTTCCCCTAATCATTTTTGGACAATAGGCAATTAAAATCACCACCCACTACAAAAGGTTTATCTTTTAAAGCATAGACCTCCAAGTGATTCCAAAGCTCCCTTCTTTTATAATCATCATTATTTCCATAAACTGTAGAAATCCTCAAACTGCTTTGTTATAAATTTCCAAATCTCCAATCACACATTGATATGAAGAATACAAAGTATTAAAAGCCACCTTGGTATTCCAAAGGACAAAAATTTATCCTGACAAACCATCATATGGAAGGTGGAAGAAATTCCAATCTACTCCAATGAGTAAATTAATATCCTTTCTCTCCATAGAAGAAACTTTAGTTTCTAAGAACCCTACAAAAATCACACCATTTTCTTTAACAAATTCTTTAAGATATAGAGAAGCATGGACTTTCCTAGCTCCTCTATAATTCCAAAAAGCAATGGAATTCATTGATTGGAAGGAGAGCAAGCACCAATCATCTTGCCTCTATTCCCCACATCCAATTTTCTACTTCTAGTCATTAGCTTAATTGGGCCAAGTGTTTTGAGCTCCTTACCCAATTTCCTTTTGACAGAAGTAGTACCCATCTTGCTAATTTCTTCAATTATTGTCATATCCTTCACATTTTTAGAAGTCATATTACAATCAACAATAATTTCCTTATTTAAATCAGTTGCAACATTGTTAACATCCTCTTCTAAATTATTAAGAATATCAAACATATTCTTCTTCAAGATAGCAAAAGGAATAACAATATTAATCTTACTTGAATTAGATTCATTATCAACCACTGGAGTTCCAGCAACTTTTTCCAACAAGCCTTCAATGATTTGTCCATCTTCAATATTCTCATCAGAGACTACAACAATAGGTTCTTCATTGGCTTCAATTGAAAATCCTTCCAATTCAGCATCATTATCCTTCTGGCTCCCAATAGGAACTGATATCTAATTGAATTCTTCATTATTATTAGTCTCCACATCTTTCACAATAGTAAAAGTCCAATTCGATCCAATAGTAATTATATCATCATATATAGCAACATTTACTCCTTGATTAGAAATAGCATCAGGAATAGGAACCTTTCTTCCTTGATTTGAAACAACAATAGGAACAACTCTCCACTTTTCTTTAACAGAAAAATGCATATCTTTATTTAATTTGGGTTAAATATTCTCAATGCATTGACCCTCTTTTTCCTATAATTGACATGAACCCAATGTCCATATGCTTTTTCAACTATCTCCTCTTGATCCACAACAATAGCTTCCTTATTTCTAGCAATAATTCCTTCCTAGTTATCAATAGCTGCAGCATGTGAAGGCACACATGGAGTTTCTTTATTAAGCATCACTTTAGATACAAGACAATTGTCCATCAGGTGACCAATTTTGCCACAGTTGAAGCAAAGTTTAAAAACTTTTTCATATTCATTTCCTTGATAGAATCTACTAGAATCATCTTCCACCCAAACTCCTAATGGAAGTTGTTTATCCAGCATAATTCAAACACATATTCTAGCAAATTCTCTTCTATTCCATTAAAACTTGTTTCCATCCAATAAAAATGGCTTTCCCACTTGAGATGCAATCCTACAAATATTGATATCATCCCAGCAATGTAAAGGTAGATTAGGTAATCTAATCATCACTGGAGCAGAAAGACCCTTCAAAGAATTTAGAGAAAACGTAGGTGCCCATTAATCAATACCCACTATATGAACTTTAACAAACCAAGGTCCCTCACTTAAAATTTATTCCATGATATCAGAATTATCACATGAGCAAAGGACCCAATTTAGTCCTAACATAGTAAGTTTGAAATTCCCAAACCAGCTCCATTGTCTGCTTAACTCAAGGTTGATAACATAAAAAGGAATGTTGTCACCAAAAACTTCGATAACTAAAACATTCTCAATTCTTTTAGTGTTCTCCAATACGTTTTCCACATGTAATCTCACAGTTTTTCTATCCTGAACCAAAAAAGAGCCAAGGTCCAAATTATCCACTTTCAAATTTGCATTTCTAGACCAAACATTGTTTTTCAAATTTCCCAACTTATTAATAGTTTCATGAGGTGAAATCTTTTGACAAACTTCATTTTCATAATTCAATTCCCCTGAAGTATAATTTGCAACTTTCTCAAAAAGCAATTATGTAAAACAGGGGAATTACTAAGAGATGTTTGAGAACCCGAAACATATAACTTATCTACATTCACAAGAATATTGTCCATCACAACAACACTACCATTTCCATTTATATATTTTAAGAGCTGATTACTAGGACTGCAAGGAGTAAAATTACAGAATCTGCTCACATGTATTTTGAACTCTGAAGATGACAAAGCATTCAGACTCATAGATTTTAGTTTCAAAGATTTTGAAATTTTAGGACTTTTAATGCAATCCTCAACAAGAACATCTTTACCTTTACCAATCACCGGAATCTCCATCGTAGAATTTAAAAGGGCACCTTCATTAATTACCAATGGCACCTCCTTAGCAATACGAATTCAATTTCTTACATTCAGCTAATCATTTATTGAGACATCAATAAAAAATCTATCAGCAAGCTTCAAACTCGGAAGGGCAGTCCTCCATGAACCGCCATAAGGATGATGAATTTGACCCATTAATAACTGGTAGATGATCAAAGGTCGATCACCATCAAGATCGAGCGGCGTGAAATCACCGAAAATGGAAAATTAAAAATCTTACTCTCTCTATAAAATGTCTCTCTCTCTAGAAATGGCTCCTAAGAAGAGTTCAAGGTCATGTCATTGGGTCATGATGTGAATTATTAAACAAATTTTTATATCAATTAAATACAACTCTTAATAAGCTATGAACAATTATCAAAATAATAATGCATTTATGCCTCTAACATTATAACAACATGAACTAAAGTGTGATAAATGTTATTTCAAATTTCTAGTATGTAAAGATTTTTAAATGAAGACGGTATAAATCCTTTTAGAAGTCCTTCCTACTCTACATTAAATTATGTGACCTTCCTCTTTACTATTTTCCTTAAACTTTCTTTTTATGTCATCCATAATTCTTCTATGGACTTTGTTAACACAAAATATGAATCTTCTAGAGTGTACTCTTCATATTATGTATATTATATTATATTTATTTCTAATTTCTTCTTTTCTTGAGCTTCCTTCTTCACATGGTCTTTAGCTATAAGCAATATGATAGGAGTGGCTATCACCTTAGGTTGTCGAACTACTTTTCATTAAATGTCAAGGCTAGCTGAGTTATATAATTGAGCCTCCTCATATTAGTGAAAAAAAGTTAATTAATGATCACTAGGATGATGGCTATTAAGAATAAATTAGTTATGCTCTTAAAAGTATTGAGAAGCTTCAATTATGGTACCAGAGGCAAATTAGGATGATGGTGACGGATGTTTAGAGATAGAATGATTTACTTTTATGATTATTATTAGATACCCTTTTGTGTTGACCACTAGTCAAAAAGAAGTTGTCTATTCTTCTAGAGAAACCTTGCACTTCTTGGTGTTATTTATCACGAGATAACTGCTTTCTTTTTTAATTTTTCCCCACTTTTAGTGTTTGACGGATTCTTTACATTGGTTCTAGTAGCATTATTCTAAATTTATTAGTTTAATATATATTATTTGAACTTTTTAGAAAGTCTTCTTTTATCCTACAAAGGTTGTCAACATAATTCTAGAAAGTTCCTTTTAATAAATTATTTATTTTTCTAAAAAGCTAAGTTTAGTGGGTGCTTGAAGAATGGAGGAGGTGAATTAGCTATCTTCTTCACATCCTCTTCTCCATGAATAGGAGAGAGGGATGTAACCTATTACAACCTAAGAGTGTAGAGGTGGAAGGGATTTCAAACTTACATGTCTCTTTGGTTATAACCATAATTAAATCATCATTTAATATATTTTTCTTCATCCAACCTTTGCGTAATATAGTGATTCTTATTCTTTTTATAAGTTTTGCTCATGGTAGATGTTGAAATAGATGATGACCCAATTTAAATTTGTCAAGACCTTCAAGAGACAAGAACATAAGATACTATAGAAGACATCAGTTTTGAGTATAATAAATAAGCGGGGAGTGTCGATCCTGGTAAGCATAGAGGATATAGAAGCTATAGGGGAAGCCACAAACCCATATCCCATAGTGATTTATTAACAATATAGATTAGTCTTCAAGATTTATTGACTATAAATAAAGCTATTGAATTATGAAAAATTGAGTTGGCCTTGTTTTACTATATTGTTTCCATACATATATACCTAAAGGCAAGATGTTACTATAATAGATATACTACGAGGATTGATTTTAATAGTTTTAGACTTTATGATGGATAAGGATAGATTTCTGAGTTTTAAAAATTTTATAATAAATTTTATGTATCAATCCTGTAAGCATGTCAAGCTACAAAAATAATAGATACAATATACCCCTAGAATAGTGAAAAGGAATGAAAGAAAATTTAATATGGAATTTAAAACCATAGAATAATTGTTTGGATCTATCATATAAGTACATGAAGCTATAAGGAAATGCAACTTTAACAAATTAAGATAATAAGAAAATAGATTGAAAGAAAGTTTAAACAAGATGAAACAACACCATGCACTCTAAATCACAAAGGATTGTAATTATAATGTGTTGGTAGATACACGAGAAATATATTTTCTTTATATATTAAAATTAATTTTAGACAACACCCTGAATACACCTGAAATGATGGAGCTCTCTAAAAGAACTGACTGTTGACTATACTTAACCAAGGGATAAATGGGTAACATAAATAATGAAACAATGGTAGTTTAAGCCTATGTGGAGTGTAAGCATACTACAAATGTCGAAAATATCTAACCATTATTAAATATAGATAGATGAACCATCCTTAAAGGTGTCCTAATTTAAAGATGAACCAATATGAGCTAGTGATTTGAACCTAATTTAAAGGTATGTGATAATTTTTATAGAGGGCACTTATATCCTCAAACCTTTGATATGATGCAAAAAAAGCTTGACACTATAAAAATTACATTTTCCCAATTGAAATGGCATAAAAAAACGACTTAGCATTTTTAAACCATGGTTTTAGTTTCTACAAAGTGAAAGATGGGTAAGGTGTTATTTATTTAAGAAAGATGCCTAACTACATAGAAATTGATTTTATGGATCTAACTAATGTATTAACACATTTATAAATATTATAAATATTCTAATGCAAGTCTAAGATTAAAAAAAAACCTTAATTTCTAGGAAAAAAGCAATAGCATAACAACTATAAGACTAGAAAAATATGCTCGACACCATCGCTTAAGTTTCCTTCACTTGCCACTAATGTGTGCAAATTTTTTGAATGTATAATAAGAAACTAAAATGCATGCATAATCCTTAGAAATTAAATGGTGTGTTTAATTAGATAAATTTCACATTTTGTTAATTCCTAACAACCATTTATTCTAGACTGTTCTATTCCGGGTTTTTAAACCACGGATTTCCTGCTGCTACTGATGGCGGCGGAGGGTCGCCGGCCGTTGATGGCCGACGGTCAAGAAGATGTAACACATTCATCCTCTGGTTCGGTTGTTCCTTCCCGTCTGTTTGTATCATCTCCCCTGGCTTTTGGAGATGGAAATTCAGGATTTTCGAACTCCAAAAATGTGAAGAGTTTTGGAAAATCGTTAATCATCAATGAAGGAGGATTACTTCTTAAGAAGAATGAAGTTGAAATCATTGGAAAAGGGAAGGAAGTGTTGGTGGAGATCAAATCAAAAATGTCATTCAAGAGCAGCATAATTTTTGGAATTAGTATCGATGGAGTATCTCCATCTTCGACATCTGAGAAAGTTGTTATCAAAAATGTTTCTAGCTCGGTAATTGAAGAGGGTTTCAAATCGGCTAAGGATGCTAAAAATGGAAATGTGACTGAAAATCTACCAATTGAAGATAGCTTTACATTGGAGAAATCAAATGGGGTTTCTTATTCAGCTGCAGAGGCTAAGAGGATTGAAGATGTTAATGAAGACACTCGACTGGATCTAGTTAAAGTCAAAAGTTGCAATTCAAGTGAACTTGGAGATTGTGTGGAAGGAGCTATTAATAACCTTCCAAGACCTGTCAATAATGTCCGACCAAATGCCTGGAGCAAGAAGGATAATAATAAGGTGGATAACCTTAATATTGGTGATTATCTGTTGAATAAAAGAAAAGCAGTCAAGCTCTGTTTGCAAAATGAATTAGAGAATTCAAAAAAATTAGAGAAAGCCCTGGAAATTTAGGTATTCAGAGGTAACATCCCTTTCCCTATTATTAGTGATGAATTGAGAAGGCAATGGGCTTCTTATGGGAAATTTCATCTAACAACATTAGGGATGGATTGGGTATTGTGTTCATTTCACAAACAACAGCCATTGGAAGTAGTCTTAGCTAATGGGCCTTGGTTTGTTGGAGGATAGATTATTGGAGTAGACAGATGGTCGCCAAGTTTCTCACTGACGTCCTTAAAAGGTTTGACATCTCCTGTTTGGATCAGGATGCCAAATCTTCCCTTACAATGCTGGGATGAATTGAATGTCTGCAGAATTGCATCCTTGGTTGGGAAGCCCCTCCTCATTGATGGGAACATGTTTCAGTGGGGAAGACGAGAGTATGGAAGAGTTTGTGTGCGCATTAAACTAGATGAACAACTCCCTCTTGGAGTTTGGTTGGAAGGTAGTACAAGAAGATTTTTTTCAGAATATAGGGTATGAAAGGATTCCGAATTTCTATTTTGAATGTGTTATAATTGGCCAGCTTAAAAAAGACTATTTAAATAGTAAAGTCAATTCTAGCTAGGTTGAAGTTCCTTCAAAGCAAAAAGAAGTAGAAATCATCAGTAAGCCAGTTACTGATGGTTCTTCAGAAGTTAAAGAGAGCTATGGACCTTGGGTCCATGTTAACTATGGGAGGAAAAACTACATGAACAATAAGAAAGGTTTCCAACATTCAGCCAACAATTATGTTATTAAGAACACATATTTAGATAATAAATTTGTGGAATTGAACACCAAAGCTGATCTCAAGGAGGTGGGAAAAGAAGTGCATTCAGTTCAAACTGATTCTATTCTGACTGATGTGCAATTGGATCTCAGTAAAAGAAGTGAAATAATTCCATAAGTGCAGCTTGAGGGTCGGATCAGAGAACAGGAAGAAAAAAGCAACATTGGTATGGAGCCTAAAACTTTTTCTGCTGCTGTGACTGAAAATAACTTTAATGTATTGAATAGCCTGTTAAAAGAAGGGGATATTACTTTCCTCATGAAGCAATTGAGCATTCTGTGGTTGAGAAGGAAGATTTGGATGTATGTATTGCTGAGAAGAATACAGATATTGCCATAATGTATCAGGTAATATGGTAGAAGCTTTTACAAAGAAAAAAGGTACAAAACAACTTAAAGTTTTGGGGCCTATTAATTTGGCTCCAAGGATTAGGAGGTTGGATGGGGATAAGGTGGGGATGGCATCCCCTCAATTCTATTAATGTCATCAATTGCATTTTGGAATTTTAGAGGAGCCAGAAAGAAAAAGGCTTCTATGTATCTTGTAGATATTGTGAAAAACTATAATGTTTTCTTTTTGGTTTATTAGAAACCAAAGTTGCTACTATGGATTGGAAAGATGTGGACAATCTTATTGGTCTGGGCTGGGATTTTTTTCATATTCCATCTGAAGGGCTTTTTGGAGGGATTATTCTGTTATGGAAAAGAAATGTTGCTAATTTTTGTGTATTGGAAACGTCTAACCAATTTGTGATTGGTGATATGGAAGTATATAACAAAGGGAGTTGGCGTGTTGTTCCTATTTATGGGAAGAAGGATGCATACAAGAGAAGAGAGATTTGGGATAGACTTGAAGCTTATTCTTCCAAGGACTTACCTATGGTAATAGGAGGAGATTTTAATTATATTCTTTCCAAAGAAGACAAAAGGGGAGGGAAAAGATTCAATTTTTCCCTTGGATCCAAGGAAATGAAAACCTTCTTGACTAACAATGATTTGCATGAAGTTGGAATTTTAGGCCCAAGATTCGCTTGGTGTAATAATAAATCAGGGAAGGATCGTATTCTTGAAAGATTGGATAGATGCTATTTGAACTCAGCTACTATTTTTTCCTCTCAAAGATTGATGATTAGGCATTTGCCTCGGGTAGCTTCTGACCACTGCCCTATTCTCCTAAACTTATTTGGTATCCAATCTAATTTCAGAAAAGTTATTAGATTCAAAGACCATTGGGTTGCTATCAAAGCATCAACTGCTGTTGTAAGGGCTGTATGGCTAAAGAAATATACGGGTAGCAGCTTCAATATTTTGAATTCTAAGTTGAATAGATCCTTGAAGGCCTTACACTACTGGAACAGAGCTAAGCATTTAAATCTCTTTCAGTTGAAAGATTCATTTCTGAAGGAAATAGAGGATTTGCAATCTAAAGAAGCTGGAGAATTTTGTCTCACGGATGAAGAAATCTGGAAGCTGAAAGTAAAATTGACAGAATTTAACTCTGTTTTAGACCGATTAGACTCTTGGTGGAGGCAAAGAGCTAAAGTAAAGTGGATATTGGAGTGAGATCATAACACAAAATTCTTCCAGTCATTTGCAATGGCTAGGAGGAATTCTAACTTCATCAATAAAATCAAAAATGACAACGGGGAGATGGTAGAAGATCAACATAAAATTGAAGACATCATTGTTCAATTTTTCCAAGCTAAATGAAAAAACAGAGAATGTAAATTGCAAGGCTGGCCAAAACCAAGAGGAAACTTAAATGAGGATGATGTAAATCTGCTAAATAAAGCTTTCTCTATTGAAGAAGTTGAAGATGTTATCAAGCAAGGTGCCAAATATATCTCTCCAGGTATTAACAGTATTACATACTCCTTCCTCAAGGCATATTGGAAGATCATCAAGAAAGATTTCTGGAATGCAGTGAATATTTTCTTAGAAAACTCTAAGATCGATCCTAAATGGAAGGAAACTCTCATTGCTCTTATTCCTAAAGTGGAAAATCCGTTGGATCCTTGCAACTTCAGGTCAATCAGTCTTTGTGATATAATCTATAAGGTGGTGGCTAAAGTTCTCATGAATAGAATGGCTTCTATTATTCTAAAAATCATCTCCAATGAACAGGTGGCATTCTTGAAGGGGAGATCATTAACGAATCATGTTTTGGTGGCTCAAGAGATCATGCATAAGTTCAGGTGCTCTAAATCATCCAAAGGCTTTGTTTCTATTAAAATTGATATAGAAAAGGCTTATGATTCAATGGGGTGGCCGACGCTTAAAAAAGACTTGGAGTATTTTGGATTTCCATCCAAATTTTCAAATCTTATCTTGGACTGTAACAAAGACCCAAAATTCTCTTATTAATGGCAATGCTTCAAATTGGATTCATTCTAATAGTAGATTCCGACAAGGGTGTCCATTATCCCCTTACCTTTTTATTTTATGCTCCCAATTATTAACCAATGCTTTTACAAAGAAAGAGGAATCTTTAGGCATTCGGGTGAACAACACTGGTCCAAGAATTTCTCACATGTTGTATGCAGATGATGTGATCATTTTTTTTTATACAAAGCTTCAAAACATTAAAGAGATCTAGAAAATTTTGTGGCTAGACGGGCCTTAATATTATTGCTTCTAAATCTTCTCTTCCTTTTAATAAGATGGTGAATATAAGAAGGAAAAAATAGGTTGCCCGGATCTTGAAGTTCAAAGTTGTTAAAGAGCTAAATTACTTGGAGTAAAACTAGCTCTTAGAAGATTGGTTCGAAATGATTTCCAATTCATTATTGAAAAAGCTCTTAAAATTACAAACATTTGGGGAGGTAAATTGATGCCTTTAGCTAGGAAAGTAATGCTTGTTAAAATTGTGTTACTTTCTTTTACCATCTTCCATTGCACTAACTCAATGATTCCTAGAAGTATTCTTGATGAAGTTCGTAAAATTGGTAGAAGTTTTATTTGGAACAAATCAAATGGGAAGCATGGAATCCATTATGTAAATTGCGAAGTCATGTGCTTACCTCTTAAATTGGGAGGTAGAGGATTACATTCTTGTGCTAACAAGGTTGGCCCTTTAAGAGCTATGATTGCTTGGAGATATATTCAAGACAAAGAATATTTACTTCACAAAGTTCTTTATCCTAAATATGGTAACCTGTTTCGTTCTGAAACGGAAAAAATTCACGGTTCATTTGCTTGGAGAATTGTTTCAGATGGATGGAACTTTTGAAGACTGTTTTGAGATGGTCAATTGATAATGGCAAATCAATCAATATGTTACATGACTGCTGGATCCTGAACAAAAGCCTTAGAAAATGGTCAACTTTCATCACTAATGATATTGGTGATTTTATGGTTGATAGCTTCATTGAAAATGGTTTCAGGAATTTTGAAAAACTGAAGCAAGTTATGGGTCCTGAGCTTGTCAAACTTGTTTGTCAAGTTGATATTAAAGCTGAAACAGATAGTGATTTTTTGAGTTGATTAAGCAGAGGACTGGAAGATCATTATCATCTATGGTGTGTGAATCTACGGTATAGATTCCATGTACAGCTAAATAATAGAACTGAATTGGAAAGATTAAGCTTATGCCTAAAGTGGAAATGTTCTGGTGGAGGATTTTCCATGATGCATTGCCTACCTATCAATTCCTTGTTTATAGAAGGTTGCACATGTATCCTGGATGTCCTAGAAATTGCAATGAAGGAGAAGATATTGAACATATTGTGGTCAGCTGCTGTAAACTACAGGAAACAATTCGAGTTTTAAATAAATGGGGTTTTTTATCCCAAATTTTTCTAATCTAGCAGAATGTTATAACTGGCTGTTCAAAGAGGAATCATTCTTGGTTTCTTTATTCTATTATTTAATCTTCTTCAATTGGAAATCCAGAAACAATCTTATTAATAAAGGTATAAATGATTTTGCTTTGACTATAGCTACAAAAGCCTTAAGCTATACTTCTGTTGCTGCTCTTGGAGATTGTGGAAATTCAGGTTTATTGGGTGTTAATCAACCATCTAGGTTGTGTGATCTTCATTGGCACCCTCCACCACCTGATTGGATCAAGATTTATATAGATGCCTCTTTGCTTCCATCATACAAAGCTGGAATAGGAGGTGTTTTTTGGGATTGTAAAGACAGATTTATTTTGGCATTTGGTATGACCGGCACTCATTGGGATGTCTCTTATTTGGAGTTATTGGCTACTCAATCTACAAAGGAAGTCATTAAGGATTGGATGTTCAAGTTTAAGGGAATAATTATAGAGGGAGACAATGATAATATTATCAAGTTCCTTCAACAAGAGAAATGAAAAGGTACCTCATTCTTTGATAGTTTTCAAGGTTCTAATAAGTTTGATCATGTTATTTTTAACAGTATTAATAGAAGTGGTAATAAGTTAGTAGACTTGTGTGCTAACTATGCCCTTATTAGTTCTTTTATTTGGGATGATATTAGTTCTTACAAGATTCCTCCTTTATTTGTGTCTTTATTAAAGGAGGAGTCGACTGTCTTTAGCTTGTAATTGCTCTTTTGGTTTTCTTCATTAATGCAATTTGCTGCATTTTCTTCAAAAAAAAAAACCATTTATTCAATGTAAATCATATGCAATAAAGAAACCTAATGAAATTAGTTTTTTTTTCTAAAGTATAAGAAAGTATGAGTACATAAAGCAAAAAATCAAATAAAAATTGCATTTAAATAAAAAGAAAGGCCATGGGGTGAGTTCCACTTAATTATAACCCTTGTTATACTCTTTATAAATATAAGCAATAGAGTAATGGCATAAAATTTACACCATAATTTCTACTCCTAGGATGATGCAAGTCTTTTACATAAATGAAATGTTCCCTCTTCTTCAATTCTTCTTCTCCAAGCTTAGTTTTATCCTCTAGTAAGGCTTCTAAGAGAAAGAAACTTCCTAAGGAGGAGGTTCTTTCCTTTGGTTTGTTATTCCTAAGGACGGATGATTTCCTTTAATACATTATTTGATTTATTTATATGTACTATTAAAAAAGAATAGAATACTTTATATTACCTATAAGGATCTGTGAAAGAAAAATGTATTTCGTAATAATCACATTTCAAAACACATTTCATCATACAATGCTACAAAGCGCTTGCTTATTTCTAAGCAACTTATAAAGCTAGGTCATGCTTTTTTTATTTAAAGGGGATAAGAAAACATGTGAACCTATAAATAACTAATTAGTTTAATTCATAAATAATTTCCTCCTTTTATCATAGATCCACATATGCATTGTCACTTACAAAACAAGAAATTAGTTTTAAAGACTTAGATTCTACTAACTTAGTGAATTTAACTTGTCATCAAATAATCAATACATCATAAGTATAATCAATCACCAAAACATTCACACATCCATCAACATCCTTCTGGTTAGAGTAGAACATAGGTGGTAAGTACAGCACTCAAAATAAAATTGTGCTCCAAGTCTAAAACAAAAGTTCAAACATACAAAAATTTGTCCAAGGTTTTGTGAATTATACATTTTTATTAGGGTTTTAATATTTTATTTTCTAGTATTTAATTTTTTTAATGCATATGGGGCATTTAATTAAATTTATGTTCTAAAGTGTTAAAGCTTTCATTATCATTTTTAGGATTTATGGTTTGAGTCTTATCTTAAAGTTTTAAACAATACATTGAATACTGAACTCATAACTGTAATGGGTTCAATTTAAATGAATATTAAACCCCCAATAATTTAATTCTTATATCGAAAAGAATAAAAAAGTCATACAATTGATTTTAAGTTTTTTAGTTATTTAATGTTTATTTACTTTGAGGAGGTTAAATATATTTTTTTTGGATTGATTAAAATATTTTTTCCTATGATTGTTATAAATTTAATATATATATATATATATTGACAAACGTAATACTCTTATAAAAGTTCTAAGGATTTAATTTAATTGAAATGTGTTGGTTAGACTATGTTGGCCTTAAGTTTCCTTTATGTTTATGAAAGTTTGATAAAGATGTTAAGCCTAACTAAAGTTTTCCCTATGCACACCAAGAGGGGGGTGAGTGTATTGGTGAATTTAAAAATTAATTACTGAATTTAAAATCAAAGACAATATTTTTGGATTTTCCAATATTTAAAAAACAAATATCAATATTTACTAAGTGTGGAGGCAAACGAATTTAACAAAATATCTAAGCAACAATTTCACAATTTTAACTAAGTAGTCACAACATAATTAAAATTAAAAAAAAAAGAAAAATATGGATAATAAAAATCATAACAAACAGACCAAAGATTTCTAGTGATTCGGTTAAACAATGGCCTACATCTACTCCACCAAGTCATCCACTCTAAGTATTGCACAATCACGATAATGTCTCTCCTTTTTCCCCCAAAGCAACGCAGAGAAGCCCTTACCCAAATCACTTAAACCAAACTTGGTGCGACATAGAAATGAAAGCTTTATCACCCTCCAAGCAATGGCAGTGGAACATCATTCTTATTCTCTATCATTAAGAAGGAAGAGTACCTTGAACTCATTTCTCACCCTCCTGGTGCTGGAAAAGAACCACATCATTAAACTAAAGAATTTCTCCATGGAGCCACAAAAAAAATCTAAATAGATAACTAGAGGAACAAGGAAAGACACTTTACTTGGAGAAACCTTGAAAACCCCTCACACCACTCCCTCACACTCAAGTTCTCCTTCTTCTTCCCAAATCTCTTTTGGAGTTTCTTCTCAAAGCTCCCTCTCAAGAACACTCAGTAGCCAAAGAATTGAAATAATTCACTTGATAGAGATTAAATACAAGGCCTCTAGTTCTAAACCCTGATCGTCCAGTATGATCATGTTGGTGGAATTTTGAAAACATGTTTTAAAAAATATTAGTTTTCTTTGGGAATCTTAAAATTGAAGATTAATTCTAAATCTAAAGTTGAATCAACTCGGTAGAAAAAGTATATCACCCCGAATGATGAAAATAAAATTTCATAACGGTGTTTAGACTTAGAATTATGAAATTCACCTTGAATATCATGACCGGATTCTAGAAATAACTTCGTATAGCCTCGAGGGAACAAAGTGAAGTTCAACTCAATATCCAATTTTAATATTCAAGAAGTACGATCGTCGGGTTCACATCCAAAGCCTTATCAAAGAAGGGTGTATCTCCCCAAAGGGAGATAACACCATTCAATAATAATCCTTCAAATGTACAAAAGACGATCATTTTTTAACTCTTTTCCAAAGAAATCTAATAAGATTTTAGAAAAATTAATTTTAAAATCAAGTGCGTGTGTGGTTCCAAATCTCATACGAGCGCAAGCCCTCGTAGTTAATTATATCGTAGAGAGACAGAGTCCCCTACGAAAACTCTCAATTAAAATAGTGACAGAATTTTGTAAGATCGTCTAGGAGTGATATAAAAAATGAATGAAGTTTGGAAAATCAAAAGGGAATGGATCAAGATTGAACAGTTATTAACAGAGTTAAGAGAAGAGAAGTTGGGGACACTTTGAGAGTCCAGAACCATCCGGAAGTGTCCCAACTTAATCTAAGTGTTCGGCTTTACGTTTTAGGATTGAAATGAAGCTTTAATTAGAGTTGAGCATATTATTAGAAATTTGGGATTATAATCCTAAAATTTGGGGTCTTATAATAAAAAAATTATGCCCCAGATCTTAAATCTAATTTGGACACTGGACCACAGTCGTCCGAACCTAACAAATGCAGTGCAAGGTTTGGACTTACCCCGGCCTGGATTGGGGAGCCAGCTAACCACCTAGTTGATTTAAAAGAGATGAGTCCGGTCTTTTATGAAAGAGTGGTAGGGATGTTTTTTTTAAAGTTTTGGAGAGCTGGGGCCGACATCTAGAGATTTTCCTAATTGGCCTCTTTGACTTATGTTGGGTGCAAAATGCTAAGGACTAATGCAATTAAAATTTTAACTCTTTTAATTTGTTTCTAATGCAATGCATGCTAGTTGACAGCTTTAAATCAAGTATGCTTGAAACTTTAAAAACAGGCTTAAAAAATAAAATCTGGACTTCCCCAGGTATGGCACCTCGTCCTCATAGGTCATACTATCTGGACTATACCCGCAGGCGGGGAAGGGTCTAAAACAAGGAGAGAGTAGTGCATAAATATGCATGCCACCCCGAGGTTGATCCCCGGCTAATTCTCTAAATTCGTTATCTTTCTATGTTATTTAGACTCACTAAAATTTTAAACTTTTAAGACTACGAGTATAAAAATTTTCACACCCTTACGAGTCTTACGTATCCAGGCAAAAATAAAATCGGCATATAAACGCCAAAAAACTAAAAAAAGCAGGCTACCTTAAAGGCAATAATCTCAACACATCAAATATGAATGAATTAATTAATAAATGTCCATAGGCAAAGTTGCCTTGCTTATTAATAACCAGAATTTTGCATAAAGTAAAGTGGCTGGGCACCACTAACAACAACCCGAATTCTAAACCTAGTAGAGACGCAAGTGGTTTTGAATGGGATACTCTTTGTCTTCAAGTCTTCAATCTTGTTCTCTTGCTGGTTCATCTCCTTCAGGCTTCTTGAATTCTTCGTAGTAGGCTACCCAAATGGATAAGAGGACACTTTCCTTGAGGGTGAAAGTTCGTTAGGGATGTTAAGCCCTATGAACTTAGTCCCAAGCTAACCAAGAGGGGGGGTGAATTGGTATTTTAAAAACTCTTTTCACAAAGAAAAAATTGCATAAACCAAATCACACCACAAAAAATAAATGTTGAATTAAAAGTGCGGAAGAAAGAAAAAGAATATAGAAATTTATAGTGGTTCGGTCGACTCGACCTACGTCCACTCCTTAGAGGTACCCTCCAAGTATTGCACTACAAAACGTGACTCTCCTTTAGCCCCCACAGCTAGGCGGAGAAGCCCTTACAAGAACCTCCTTTTTGCCACCCCGGCAAGGCAGAGAACCTACCTCTTTTTGCTTCCTCCTGAAGCTGGCAGAGAACCACAACCAAGAGCAAACTCCTTACCTCTACCGACCCTTCCACGAACGAGAAACTCTAGACGAAGAACGAGCAGTACGATCCTTGAAGCAACCCTTGTGAATCCCCTCACAAGCTCCCCCTCACAAGATCCTCTCTCTCTCCCTCTCTCTCTTTCTCTCCTCAAGGTCTTCTCAGGTCAAGGCAGCAGCCAAAGGTCTTGAAAAACGTTTGAACAAGAGCTCTTAAATAGAAGAGCTTCAAAGGAGCTCATTAATTGTAAGTAGCCGACTTTATCGTCCAGGCCGATATGTACATCGGCCTGGCCGATCAGTACAAAACTCAAAAGATCGGCCAGAGCATCGCCCTGGATATACTCCTGGACGATTGAATTTTGGCTTGATCGTCCACGATCGTCCTGGCCGATTAGTACAAATTCCATCAGATCGGCCAGAGCATCGCCCTGGATGGACTCCTAGACGATTAAAATATGGCTTGATCATCCCGGCCGATCTCACGATCGTCCTGGCCGATCAGTTCAAATCAAAGGCAAATCGTCCTAAGCATTGCCCTGTTTTTGAGCTGGCCGATATTTATCATCCTGAAGTAACTTAAGGTTTTTGAATAGATCATCCTGGCCGATCCTACGATCGTCTAGGACGATATGATCGTATCAATCATCCTTAATTACTCCCTTGATTTCCTGATCAATTAAGGCATAATTTGGTAATTTCGTCCAGGCCGATCTGTGGATTGTCCTGGCCGATAATTTAAAAATACAGTATACCTTAATTGTCTATAGCGGCTACTTCTTTCTATTTTGAGCTTATCATCCTGGCCAATACACGTATCATCCAGGCCGATATGTTAATGACGACTGCCTTAATTAAGAATCCTTATTTAGACTTTCTGTTTTAAGCCTGATCGTCCAGGACGATGTAAATATCGTCCTGGCCGATGTGAGCAAAAATAAAAATTCAGTCTCTCAAGTGTGTGTGTAGGGTTACTTAGCATCAGTCTCTTTGACCATTACAAGTAGACTCAAAAGGTGAAAAACAAAAGTACAGACTGACTCAACCCTAAACCTATGCAATCCTGAACTGGCTTCTTCTTGATCATCCGATCTTCGATTCCTGAAAAGTTAGAAGCAACAAGTAGTCCAAGAGAAATAGTGTTTGTCACTCATCAAAACATAAGCCATGAAAAAATAGATTTGCAACAATCTCCCCCTTTTTGATGATAGCAAACACAAGTAGGAAAATTTAAAAAAAAAGGTTCATTAGAAATTCAAAGTTACAAACCCCAAACCCAACAGCTTTTTCCTACCACACCCTACTCCCCCTTTTGTCATCACAAAAAGAGGGTCCAGATACAAAAGAAAACACCACAATAAATAAAGACTAACTAAAAAAAAGGAAACAAACAACAGAAAGTACAGACTAAAATAACGAGGGATCCAGATCATCAGATGGAGGTGGTGGAGGTGGCTGCTGAAAGTAGGGTTGATGCGAAGATTTGCAAAAAATTCAAAAAAAAGCTCAGTGTGAAAAGGAAAGGCGAGAGAAAGAATGAAGCAAAATGAAGTGTGAGAAAAGAGATCCATTACCAGATATGAAATGTGGGCAGGATTGATGATTCTAGAGATAGTTATCCCACACTCTTTGTAGCGACGGTAGGCAGCCTGATCCTCTGCCTCCCTGAATCGAGGGTCCAGAGTTGCCCTCGAAGAACTCCCAAACGCCTAACGAACACGTTTCCCACCAGCCCTAGAAGAGAGTTAGCAAGAAAACACAAAAGGAAGAAGAGTGAAAAGTGTGAAATCATGGCTGGAACGGTCAGAATTTAAAGAAACGGTCATATCGTTCTGGCCGATCGCAGAATCGTCCAGGCCGATATGGCTCAATAATTATGTACAGGCCGATCGGTCAGAAAGGCGGTCCGATTGTCCGGGCCGATCAGATATCGGCCAGGCCGATTAGACACAGGAGATCATCCCGAGGAGTCAATCCGGACGACCGTTGAAAAAGTAGATCGTCCGGGCCGATTAGGTGTTTCATCCAAGACGATGCACAATAATTGATCGTACCGGCCGAAGTTAAAATATTTTAAATTCTTGCCACGTGTATCGTCCAAGATGAACAGTGGATCAGCCAGGACGATTGTCCAATAATGGATCGTCCGGGGCCGAATTTAAAGATCAAAACGTGCTGACATGTGGATCGTCTAGGACGATCCAGTGTATCGGCCAGGACGATGCACATAAAATGCATCGGCCAGACAAAATATTCTATCGGCCAGGACTATCATCATGACAGAGTTCGATCATATCATCCAGGATGATATAGGATCATCCGGGACGATGAGTTACAGCAAGCATAGAAAAGGTCAGTAGATGGATTTTGAACAGAATTTGTCATATCGTCCAAGACGATAAAAGTATCGGCCAAGATGATGTGACTAGGAGTTGAAATCAAGGAAAGAATGGTGATGATCAAGACCCTCAAAAATAAAACAAAAGAAAAACAGTCAAAACACAGTAAAAGAAAAACAAAAATACAAGGAAAATATTTTTGGATTTTAATTTTTCTATTTTTTTTTTTATGGAGGCATCATATGAGAATTTTTCAAAAAGTTAAACTTTTAAAGTTCCAAGAGATCAAGGAGTTTAACAAATCCCAATCAGAAGAAGGTAGAACATCTGATTCTGTTAACCCTCGATCAGACATCCTTCAGTGTACAAAATTCTTTTGGAAAACAGAGATCTAACTCAGAATAAGTAAATATGATACAAAGATCCATTCAAGACTTGTTTACAAAGAAAATATCTCATAATTAATAAACCAAAGTAATTTTTCTCAATCATGAAAATTGAAATCAAGTTTTTGAAAGTATCACATAATCAATGCGTTCTCTAAGTTTTAAGAGTTTCACCAAAGAGAGGATAGCTTGCATCTAGTGGGCTCATTTTATGTCTCTTGTCATTTTGATTGGCTGTTTTGAGCATCTTTTGATTTTTTTGATACACTTTTGTGTATATAGCTTTCTTTTCAATTTGGCTTCATTGGCATCTTTCCTTTTTAACTCTTGCAAGCTAAAAACTCTTTATTATATCCTTAAAAAAACTTAGTTGTGAGTATATCCTCTAAATATTAGAGAATAGGAGCTCTCTCTCTAACATAGGGAAGAACAATCCACAACACAAAATCAAAATCATGTGATAAATGCAATGGCAAGATTTCTAAAAACTTGAAAGATATATGAGAACTTTGGCTATTATGCATAAGATAAATTAATGTAGCAAGATAAGAAAAGGATCTTAAATGAAAAGCCATTGGTTAAACTGAGTTTAGACTTTTGTTTAGAGAAGAAAATCATACCACTAAACAAAGTCAGAAGGAGGGAAAACATCAACAGTATTACTCCCTTTAACCAATTTAGAAAAGCTAAACACTATCTCCAAAACTCCAAAATCTAAAAGCTTGAAAAGATTCATCATATGGAAGGCCAAATTTAAAGAACAACGTGAAAACAAAACACATAAAAACAAAACAAAAAAAATGAAAACAAAGCAAACTAAAATTACACAAAGTAAGCATAAAAACAAAATAAAAGATAACGCAAAAACTAAAAATTTCAAGCAAGTGATAAAGCAGCGAGTTTAAGCTATTTTTGAGCTGCCAACCTCCTTATGTCCAGTTATCTTATGCTCCCACGAGGTATTTGGTGAGAGCATATCTGCAAGGCTTAACAACAGTCGGATTTAGGAACCCAAACAGGTTTGGGATCCTTCTTAGGAAAAGTAGAATGCAATGCAGGCATGGTATGTTGTGAATCATGCATCTTAGGTCTCCACACCCAATGTGTACTACGGTGAATGGTGCAAGTGTGTGAGATGTGTCCTAGCATGCCACAAGAAAAACATCTAACTCCAGAAAAAGGATTTCTTAAATGATTATAATGCCTCTTCCTAGGTTCTAGCTTAAGATCAAAAGTGGAAGTCATCCAATTTTCTTACATGTATCAAAATCATTTTGAATCCTCAAGTTAGTTCTTTTTAATGCATCATTCTCAATCCTCAAATTTTTCTCAATCTCTTTAGATTTCTTAAGATCAAAAATAAGTGAGGTGTGTGAAACTTTTAATGCCTTATGTTCATCAATTAATTTTGAATGCTTTTTGTTCAACTCATCAAATTCATCAAGATGAGCCATGTGATTTGAATCAATCGTTGCATGGTCTTTGAGAAAAACTTCATGCTCTTTTTGTAGATTCGAATGTTCTAATTTTAAGCTAGCATGTGTCTTCTTAAGTTTTTTGTATGATGTATGGATTTTTTCACAAATTTCAAACAATTTATCATAAGTTGGTTTACATACCTCTTCCTCATCACTTTGATCTTCTCCCATGAAACACAAGTTTGTAGTCTCTTCCTCTGGTTCAGTCTCAGAGGAATCAGTACCAGATTCTACCCAGAAACCTCTTCGGATTTTCTTCTTGTCCTTCCTAGACTTAGCTTTCTCCTCACCTTTTTCCTTTTCTTTGCTCGAGTGATCTTGAAATGTAGGACAATCGGCTCTCACATGTCCAGGCTTCCTGCATTCAAAACAAACAACATCAGAAGATCCTTTAACATATTTGTGATCCTTACCTTTTCTCCAACTTTGATGATGCTTTTGTTTCTTCCTTAGAAAGCTTTTGAATTGCCTTGTGATGAAGGAAACTTCATCGCTTTCAGACCCAGAAGATTCAGAATCCGATTTATGCGCCTTCAGTGCAATATTTTTCTCTTTTTTCTTCTCACCTGCATCAAGATTTCTTTGATTCACCTCTTGCTCGTAAGCAATGAGTGAGCCAAGTAAGTTATCAATAGAATAGGTGTTCAAATCCTTAGATTCAGTGATTGCAGTGATTTTTGCATCATAAGACGAAGGCAAGCATCTCAAAATCTTGTTAACTTTTTCATAGTTTGAAAGTTCTTTACCTAGTGCATGCAATGAAGTAACTATCTGAGTAAACCTAGTGTACATGTCAGAAATCGATTCATGAGGTTTCATACGAAAAAGTTCGTAGTCATGCAAGAGAATATTTAAACGGGATTGTTTAACTTCATTAGTACCTTCATAGTTGATACACAATTTATCCCAAATCTCTTTACCAGTTTTGCAAGTTGAGGCACGCATGTAATCCTCAGATTTTAAAGCACAAAAAAAGCAGTTCAAACATTTTTCATTTAATTGAGATAAATCTCATTTATTAAAATTCCATTCAGTAAAAGCAACTTCAGTTTTAACACCATTAATTTTACGAGAAGGTGGAGAATAACCTTTTTGAATAAGCATCCACATGCGATAATCAGTAGATTGTAAAAATGTTGACATGCGGGTTTTGGAGAAATCAAAAGGTAGATTATCGAACAAGAGAGGTCGGGTAATAGAATACCCTTACGTAGTGTTGTGATTCCCAATGTTAGCCATGGATCAAATTCAAAAAGTTTTCAAACTTTAAATTTTCGAATCCCGCTCTGATACCACTTGAAAGTTCGTTAGGGATGTTAAGCCCTATGAACTTAGTCCCAAGCTAACCAAGAGGGGGGGTGAATTGGTATTTTAAAAACTCTTTTCACAAAGAAAAAATTGCATAAACCAAATCACACCACAAGAAATAAATGCAGAATTAAAAGTGCGGAAGCAAGAAAAAGAACACAAAAATTTATAGTGGTTCGGTCGACTCGACCTACGTCCACTCCTTGGAGGCACCCTCCAAGTATTGCACTACAAAACGTGACTCTCCTTTAGCCCCCACGGCTAGGCAGAGAAGCCCTCACAAGAACCTCCTTTTTGCCACCCCGACAAGGCAGAGAACCTACCTCCTTTTGCTTCCTCCTGAAGCTGGTAGAGAACCACAACCAAGAGAAAACTCCTTACCTCTACCGACCCTTCCACGGACGAGAAACTCTAGATGAAGAACAAGCAGAGCGATCCTTGAAGCAACCCTTGTGAATCCCCTCACAAGCTCCCCCTCACAAGATCCTCTCTCTCTCCCTCTCTCTCTTTCTCTCCTCAAGGTCTTCTCAGGTCAAGGCAGCAGCCAAAGGTCTTGAAAAATGTTTGAACAAGAGCTCTTAAATAGAAGAGCTTTAAAGGAGCTCATTAATTGTAAGTAGCCGACTTTATCGTCCAGGCCGATATATACATCGGCCTGGCCGATCAGTACAAAACTCAGAAGATCGGCCAGAGCATCGCCCTGGATACACTCCTAGACAATTGAATTTTGGCTTGATCGTCTAGGATGATCTCACGATCGTCCTGGCCGATTAGTATAAATCCCATCAGATCGGCCAGAGCATCGCCCTGGATGGACTCCTGGACGATTGAAATTTGGCTTGATCGTCTTGGCCGATCTCACGATCGTCCTGGCCGATCAGTTCAAATCAGAGGCAAATCGTCCTGAGCATCGCCCTATTTTTGAGCTGGCTGATATTTATCGTCTAGAAGTAACTTAAGGTTTTTGAATAGATCGTCCTGGCCGATCCTGGGATCGTCCAGGACGATATGATCGTATCAATCATCCTTAATTACTCCCTTGATTTCCTGATCAATTAAGGCATAATTTGATAATTTCGTCCAGGCCGATCCGTGGATCGTCATGGCCGATAATTTAAAAATACAGTATACCTTAATTATCTATGGCAGCTACTTCTTTCTGTTTTGAGGTTATCGTCCTAGCCGATACACGTATTGTCCAGGCCGATATGTTAATGGCGGCTGCCTTAATTAAGAATCCTTATTTAGACTTTCTGTTTTAAGCCTGGTCGTCTAGGACGATGTAAATATCATCCTGGCCGATGTGAGCAAAAATAGAAATTCTAAGTCTCTCAAGTGTGTGTTTGTGTGTATGGTTACTTAGCATCAATCTCTTTGACCTTTACAAGTAGAATCAAAAGGTGAAAAACAAAAGTACAGACTGACTCAACCCTAAACCTATGCAATCCTGAACTGGCTTCTTCTTGATCGTCCGAACTTCGATTCCTGAAAAGTTAGAAGCAACAAGTAGTCCAAAAGAAATAGTGTTTGTCAATCATCAAAACATAAGCCATGAAAAAATAGATTTGCAACAGAGGGGAAGGCCACTCTTTCCTCTTTGGGTAGGAAAGAAATGATCCAAATTTGGATCTCCAAATAGAAAAGGGCTAATCCCCTAAGGGGTGTCCATTTTTCTTTGGAGTCCAAGCTTTGGATCTATGTATCCTAATTCAAAACTTTCACAACACTTGACACTTATACAAATTACATTTATATCAAATCAAAATTCTAGACTCTCCTGCAAGGTTATCCAAAGTAGTTAATAAATCAAGATATATTTATTCTCAAGCAGTTATATATATGCAAAAAACAAAGTAAACACACTGGCCACGCTCTTTTTATTTGGGGGCTTTAGCAACTAAAGTACATGTGCAAGCATTTATAATAATTAAATTTTTTTATTGACTTAGACCGCTTTTTATTGCCCTACATGAACGTGGCCACGTGCAGAAAACTATGTGAACATCTAGATCGTACCTATCCTAGGGGTAATCTAGTCGCCAAATGCATCAATCCATCCACAGAGTGCAGAAAAAGTAAACAGACATAGCAAAGCAATTTCATCCACAACATGCAGTAAAAATCACGAAAAATCCGGCACACAGCAGTTAAGTAAACACCGGCCTAACCTACATCTAAAGTTGGTTGTCCAAGCAAACCATCTAAAGTGTGTGTAAAAGGTCATGTGGTTAGGGTAGATCCTAAGCTGGGTAGTTAATTAGAGTTGTCTAAAATTCAGGGTTGATTAAGGTTTAAAGGGCAATTTAGATTAAAGTTTGAGTATTAATATATTAAGGATTTTAATCAAATATATTTTAAAAGTTAATTGATTACTACCTTTGTTTCACACCGAGACCGCGAAGTTTATTTCACCTTTCTTGGGGCTAAGCTAATAGCCTCGTAGGCCTGAGTTGCTAGTAGCAATCAGGGTTAATTAAGTTGATTTAAATTGGTTGGAGTTAAAAGAGTGGATTAATATAAAAAGGAGTTCATTCCTGATTTTAATGGATTTGTTGAGAATTTTATTAGTCTATTAAGAAAATTCTGGAATTTAAGAGGGTTAGTGGATTTTAAAAGATTATCTGGATATGCTAACTAAAGGGTTAAAATTTGACTTTTAGAATTAGAGAGAAATTAAGAGGTATCAGATTTTTAATAAATACTAGACCAAATTATGAGTTGTTAGACATGTGGTACATTCAATTTGGAGTTTTCTATTAAAAGTTATGATTTTTAGAAGTTTTAACCCGATTTTGACCTAGAGTTGACCAAATTGTTGACTTTTGATTTTGACCAGATTTTGATGATTTGATATTTTTAGAAAATACTAGATCTTAATGGGAGTCATTAGACATTGATTTTGACTGATTTGGAATTTTTTATAATTAGTTATGAATTTTCAAAGTTTTCTTAATTATTTGAATTTTAAAATTCCTTAATTAAGAAGGTTTTGATTATTTTGACCCAAACTCATTCCAATCTGCATGTAATCATTCCCAAAGGTCAGGTATGACCCATGGGAGTGTTTCTAGTAATTTGAAAATTATTTGAGATTTTTTAATAATTTTTAATTAATTAAATTAATTAATTATTATTTTTCAATTGAAATTCAATTAAAGTTAAATTCAAGGTCCGGTCAAAAAGATTTTATTTCTTTTAGGTAGATAATTATGTTATGAAAATTTTAAGGTATTATTTGTAATTTTTGGATTAAAATTTGATTTATAATAATTTTTTAAATTTTTTGAGTCCTTAAATGGGTTGAATTTTGAGAAGGATAATTTTCTAACCTAATGAGCTCCAAACTCAGTAAAATTTAAACATATGGTTCAAAATGTCACTAAGTTTAATGTGTTTGAGTTTCACCCCTATTGGGTGTGTGTATAGTTCCCTAAATTTTTTTTAAATTTTCTAGACATTTCCTTAATTATTTTCCTTAAGTGTCCCTTCTGTTTAAATGGGCATGCAATTTGGTGTGTCTAACCCTGGTACAAATACATTCACATCACAAAAGTTTTATAGGAAAATACTAAGTATCTAATGAGTTATGAATTTTTAAAGTTTAGGGTCCAAAATGGACCTTTTACCTTGAAAATTCACATAACAAAAAATTAAAGAGCATCTAATCCTAGAAAAATCACATAATATGCCTAAGATGCTCAAGAACAGTCCACCAAAATTTGGGATTAATTTGATCCTTGGATTATAAGAAAATTAGGAAAATCTAAATTTAAATAAAATCAATTTTCTTATAATCCAGAACTCAAAACAGATTAAAATTATTTTTATTTAATACTACATTAAAATATCTTTCCAATGAGCCCAAGGATGTCCAATTTGGTAGAAAATTCAATTTATTATGAATTTTGGAAGATTTTGAGCATTTTTGAATTATTTTTGACCAAGTTTGGTCAAATTGGCCAATGATTGGCGCGGCGACGTGGCACCATAGCATAATGCCACGTGTCACTCGTGGTTTTGACTGACCCGAGTTTGAATCCCAGCTAAGACGCGCGTGGTATGCCCAGATCTGGGCCGTCTGATCTTCGATCGGACGGTCCAGATCATTTCCTATTCATTTTGACTAAAAAACTTCAAATGCTCATATCTCTCAAAATACTCAACGAAATTTGAAACGTAGCTTTAGGGAAATATAGTCTTCTAACACCTGAAGTTTGGAGGCCTCATGTGTTGTAGATTTGCTACAGTTTAAAGTCAAAGTTTTAGAGAAAGTTGCGATATCTTACAATCCTGTTGACGGATTTTTATGTACTTAGGCTCGTTGAAAAGCTCTAGATATCCTCTACAACTTTGCTAAAGGACCCAAGAACTTTTGGAGGCTAGATCAAAAACTGCTACAGGAATATCATTTTCTCTCTATTTCACTCTCTCTCTTCTCAGTTTGGGGTCCTAGTTCAAGCAACACACACTCTAATGGCTGGAGAAGCTTAGTTATAAGGGGGGAAGCTTTTTCATGCCTTGGGGAATGTTTTGGGCTGCTGGGATTGAAGTTTTTGGAAAGTAGGAGGGTGAGATAAAGTTTTGAGTGAAAAGTGAAGTTCTCTCCACCCCTCCTCATGATTATCATCCTAATCTTGATAAAGGGAAGATATTGGGTGATATCAAATGTCCTCTCCAGCCATCATTATGCATAGAACTTGAGTTATCAAGTGGGCTATACTTACCAAGGTGATAAAGCCACTCATTAAGTAGGTTTGACCACTTTGACTAGTCAAAATGCCACATAGGTTGATGAGGTGGCATGGGGAGTGTTATGTGCTGCTGGAATGATAGGTTGAAGAGGGTTTGATGCCTAAGAATGAGGCTTGAAGGCATGGAAGGAGTTTAAGCTAGTTTGACCAAGTCTAGAGGTGTTGACTTGGTCAAAATGATCATGAATTTACTCATGTCATACCAAGGGATATTTAAGATGTTAAATGATGTGAAATCAAAGGTTCTTAAATCATCGAGTGAACATGAGTGAAGTGAATTCAATCTTGAGTCAAATATTAGACCTTATATGAGGCTTATCAATTGAGTGGAAAGGTGTATTCAATACATGGCTTTGACCATAGGTTTTACCATGTAAAATCAAGGTGACTTGGCTTCAAATAAGTTTGAATGGATTTGACTCAAGTTTTGAGATGGGTTTGAAAGTTTAAGGGGTTTTGATTTGATCGAATGGGTTAGAATAACCCATTTAAAGCTTTAAGGGGTACTTTTGTCAACATAGGTTGACTTGGTCAACAAAGTTGACCCAAGATTTGGAATTGTGTCCAATAAGTCCCAAAAATTATTTGAAAACATTTAGAAAAGGTTTCAAAGATTTATAATCAAATCAAGTCAAGTCTAGGTCAAAAGTCCCAAAATTCCCTTAAAGGGCATTTTGGTCATTTTAGCCCAAAGTCAATTATGGGTCAAATTGATTCTAGAAAGATGTGGATTATTTCTTAAAAAGTCAATATCAAGGTCCTGGGAGTGATCAAAAGATTTGAAGGGGGTTCCAAGGTCAAATTCGACTGGGTGAAAGGTCCAGTGGTATGGACTGTAAATGTTTGAATGTTTTGCAATCATTGAAATTGGATTTAGTTTATGGTGTTAAAGTCCTCCAAATGAGTTCAAATTTGGAGGGTTGGCCCTATAGGTATGTCGCATCAATATAGAATTGACAAACTCTGAATTAGATGCCAATTGATAGGATTTTAAGGTGATGGAAAAATCACCTAAAAGGGGCTTTACGACCTAAGTCTTTAGCCTAAGAATTCTGGGTTTGGATTGAATTTAAGATCTGGACTGGGCCTAAGGGCTAGGAGCTAGGAAGATCCTATGATCTAGGACTCAGGAAGGAATCAAGAGTGACCTCATACAAAAATGAGGTCAATAAATGGACTCCCAATATGTGTAGTAGAAGGAACTTCTGCTGCACACTATAGCGTTGACCGAATGGAAATTTTGAATAAAATTTTAAGAGTATAAGGGAGGGCATCACCCAACCTTATGTCTATAGGATGCTGATAAAAGGCTTACACCTAATAGACAAGATAACTAGAAAACCAAGGTAGGGATTACCTAACCTTGGGTCTAACGAAGGGCATCACCCACCCTTAGGTCTATAAGATGATGATAGAAGACTTAATCCTAAAAGATAGATTAATTGGGAAACCAAGGTAGGGAATACCTAGCCTTGGGTCTAAGGAAGAACATCACTATACCTTAGGTCCATAGGATGCTGACAGAAGACTTACTCCAAATGGACAATTCAACTTGGAAACCATGGTAGGGAGTACCTAACCTTGGGTCTAAGGAAGGGCATCACCCAACCATAGGCCTATAGGATGCTGATAGAAGATTTATTCCTAAAAGACATATTAACTGAGAAACCATGGTAGGGAATACCTAGCCTTGGGTCTAAGGAAGGGCATAACCCAACCTTAGGTTCAAAGGATGCTGATAGAAGACTTACTCCAAATGGACAATTCAACTGGGAAACCAAGGTAGGGAGTACATAACCTTGGGACTAAGGAAGGGCATCACCCAACCTTAGGCCTATAGGATACTGATAGAAGACTTATTCCTAATAGGAAAATTAACTGGAAAACCAAGGTAGGGAATACCTAGCCTTGGGTCTAAGGAAGGGCATCACCCAACCTTAGGTCCATAGGATGCTGATAGAAGACTTACTCTAAATGGACAATTCAAATGGGAAACCAAGGTAGGGAGTACCTAACCTTGGGTCTAAGGAAGGGCATCACCCAATCTTAGGCCTATAGAATGTTGATAGAAGACTTATTCCTAATAGGTAAATTTACTGGAAAACCAAGGTAGGGAATACCTAGCCTTAGGTCTAAGGAAGGGTATCACCCAACCTTTGGTCCATAGGATGGTGATAGAAGACTTACTCCAAATAGACAATTCAACTGGGAAACCAAGGTAGGGAGTACCTAACCTTGGGTCTAAGGAAGGGCATCACCCAACGTTAGGCCTATAGGATGCTGATAGAAGACTTATTCCTAATAGGCAAATTAACTGGGATGGTTGTGTGGGGAGGAAGCTTGCTCCACACAGCAGACCAAAACTGACAAACTAGGATGGTGCCACAGAAGGCGTACTCCACCACTAATCCCCAAGTCAAATGCCAGGGTGGTGCCACAGAGGGTGTACTCCACCACTAGCGGGTCTAATCCTAAGGGAAGGAAGGACCTAACCTTAAGGAAAAGAGAATTGAAAATAATGATTGATGGTTTTGAATTTGATTTGATTTCATTGAATTTGAAGGGGTGAATTTGATGTTTAATTTGATATTCATTCGGCATGAATTTCTTAAAAAAAATGCCCAAATGAGAGGAAGTATCTGGTGGTATCTTCAAAATTAATCAATTGCCATGAACCTCCCTTATAGATTATCTCTAAGGTGGTCTATCTAGTCAACATTGATTCAAAGCTTCCATTGATCTTATGGTGGACTAAAATTGGTCTCCAAAGGACTATGTCCAAGTCTCCTACTTGGAAAGTCCTGAGGTAACACAATTTTATTACGAGCTTGAATTATACGTGACTTATGTAATTTCAAATTTTGTTGAGTTCAAAACAACTTTTTCAAGGCCTTCAAGCTCTTCTGATCAAAGTTGGGCACTCTACTCAGTTGTGACTCAATTTTGAAAAGCAATTTCCAGTGATGTAAAACACTCCTCTATGTGAGAACAACCTTGGACACAGCATAGAGTGTTATTTTATAGAGTAGATCTTAACAAGAATGATGCCTATGTTTAAGGATTCACATATATCTCTCAAGAATGGGATTTGAATTCTTATCGAGAATAGAAGATTAATTCTTTTTATTGAAAATTTCCTCTTAATCATTTGGACCCTGTCAGAACGACAAGTGGGAACAAATTTAAAAGTATAGTGAGAAGTAGAGTGACTCCAATTGACCCGAAAAGAGTTAAGGTTTTGAATTTTGTTGACCCAGATCAAATTTCATAGAATTTGAACTAGGTTCTCCCTTATAGAAATTTTTAATTAAAATCAATTTCAAAAGGGTTTAAGTTGAATCGAGAAATTTAATCTTTTCAATTCTTTTGTATAGAATTTTCTATCTGATGAACTCTCTATGCAGAACAATAAATCTATATTCAAGATTTTTGAAAGTCAAGCTATTAAATATGATCGGGCTCTTTGAGATTTAAGGATTTAAAAAGAAGGAAGCCTCTTTCACTTTTTTTTGTGATGTGCTTTGCACACTTTTTTATTTCTTTGGCGCACTTTACGTTTCTTTTGATTTTGAATTTTTTTAATGCACTTTGTGCATCCTTTAAATTTTTTTTAACAAAAGGCTTCACTTTCTTTAAAACCTTAACATGATTGCCCTTTTTTTTTTTAATCCAGGATTATATCACAAGTATAAGAGAAGGAAATTCATTCTCTTATCCAAGGAAGAATAATCCCCAAATTGGACCCAATCTTTTGATAAGAAAATATTAACTTGACTTAGAAAATCATTGAATAGATTTAGAACATGCAAGAGAAGCCTATAAGATAGAAAGCTGCGAGAAGACTGAGAAGATTTTCATTTCAAAAACCAACTTAAGTTTGATACAAATTTCAATTCAAAAATCAAATTGACCCAAAAAAGCGGTGGGAGGGAAGGCCTTTAAAGATCTAGTGGAGTCAACCACAACTCTCTCCTATTTTTGATTTAAAGTAGAGGTCATTTTTTATTAAAAAGATGGATCAACTATCTTGAAAATTCTGACCCATTACACTTGAGAAATAATATGATTTCCTTCAAAATAGCAAGTCCAGGTGGAAAGACCCTATCAATGTAAATTATATTCCACAATCTCTTAAAAGATTATTGTGGGGTCTGCACTACCCCTAACTAGTGATGCATCATCTCAATCTATGGATCTATCGCGATAGGACCCCATTTAGAAGTTAAATTCAAATGGTGTCACTATCTGATAAGATCTCAGATCCATTATTTTTCTCCTCCCTAATTTTTAGTGATATAGCAATTATGAGAGTGGCACCCCGAGCGGTTTCTGCATCTCCTCCTCTATAGATGATATAGTGGAACACGTATAATAACGTAACCAAACATCATCTAGTAGAGTGGATGGGTCATAACCTGCAACTGGGGGCCTATAGTCTATTATTATCGATTTCTCAATTTAGATTTGGTAGATCTTTTCTGTGCAATAGTCAAAAGAGCAAAGTGGTTATCACACTATCATTCTCACAACCTCCCTTCCTTAAGTATGAGGAAGAGGGTGGGAGTGGCTCTTCCACCAAAGAGGGGGGTATGTGAGAGGAGCAATAAACCCTCCATTAGCCTCAAATTTGACTTAGTCTTAAGGCTTCTGATTCAGCAATCTTTCTAGCCTTTTGAGTATATTTGATTTCCTTGAATTAAGGGAAGGTGATTTAAATCAATTGATTTTGAAATGGAATTGAAATCTTAAAATCAATTGATTTTCTTCAAATTTTAGAACTCAAAATATTGTGTTTTCACTCAACATGAAGGTTCACAAAATTGATAAGAAAATCTCAAGAGTTGGACTTGACTCTCTCATTCCACCAACTAACTAGGGATGAAATGTCAAAGCTTATATTTGGTTGAGAAAATTTGAACTTAATGTTGAAATTAAATGGATTTTCTTTAATTTTTGAAACTCAACATGTTAATTTTTTTTTTTTTGAACATGCAAGTTTAGAAAATTGATGTGAAAAAGTGCTAGGATTGGGCTTGACTCTATCATTCCACTAATCGACTTGGGGTGAAATGTCAAAGCCTACATTTGATTGAGAAGATTTGAATTTTAGGGTTGAAAATAATAGATCTTCTTCAAATTATGAAACTCAACATATTGAATTTCATTCGAATATGCAGGTTTACAAAATTGACATGAAGACCTTAAGGTATGGCTTGACCCTTTCGCTCCACCAATTAACTTAGGGGCAAAAATTTCAAAGCCTGGAGTTGTTAGAGGGAGAGTTGAATTTTGATTTGGAGACTGAAGGGTCTTCCGTAGAATGTGAAACTTAGCATACTCGAGATTTAATCGAATATGCAAGCTTGCAACATTTACGAAGATCTTAAAGAATTTAACTTGACCCTTTTACTCTACCAATTAACTTGGAGGCAAAATGTCAAAGCCTGACTTGGATAAAGGTTTCCTCACTCACCTCTCTGTTTGATAGGTCTTTTCTTTTAGATGTTGGCCAACTCACCCAAGAAAGAAATGAGTAGAGGGACCAACGGAAGAAAGGTAATTAAAACTACCGATGAAACAAAAATTCGTTACTATTAGAGGTGGAGAGAGATTTGTCTCACCGGGCGTGCCATTTTTTGTTGGTGGAATTTTGAAAACATGTTTTGAAAAATATTAGTTTTCTTTGGGAATCTTAAAATTGAAGATTAATTCTAATTCTAAAGTCAAATCAACTCAGTAGAAAAAGTATATCACCCCGAATGATGAAAATAAAATTTCTTAACGGTGTTCAGACTTAGAATTATGAAATTCATCTTGAATATCATGACCGGATTCTAGAAATAACTTCGTATAGCACCGAGGGAACAAAGTGAAGTTCAACTCAATATCCAATTATAATATTCAAGAAGTACGATCGTCGGGTTCACATCCAAAGCCTTATCAAAGAATGATGTATCTCCCAAAAGGGAGATAACACCATTCAATAATAATCCTTCTAATGTACTAAAGACGATATTTTTTTAACTCTTTTCCAAAGAAATCTAATAAGATTTTAGAAAAATTAATTTTAAAATCAGGTGCATCTGTGGTTCCAAATCTCATACGAGCGCAAGCCCTCGTAGTTAATTATATCGTAGAGAGACAGAGTCCCCTACGAAAACTCTCGATTAAAATAGTGACGGAATTTTATAAGATCTTCTAGGAGTGATATAAAAAATGAATGAAGTTTGGAAAATCAAAAAGGAATGGATCAAGATTGAACAGTTATTAACAGAGTTAAGAGAAGAGAAGTAGGGGACACTTTGAGAGTCCAGAACCATCCGGAAGTGTCCCAACTTAATCTAAGTGTTCGACTTTACGTTTTAGGATTGAAATCAAGCTTTAATTAGAGTTGAGCATTTTATTAGAAATTTGGGATTATATTCCCGAAATTTGGGGTCTTATAATAAAAAAATTATGCCCCAGATCTTAAATCTAATTTGGACACTAGACCATAGTCGTCTGAACCTAACAAATGCAGTGCAAGGTCTGGACTTACCCTGGCTTTAATTGTGGAGCCAGCTAACCACCTAGTCGATTTAAAATAGATGAGTCCAGTCTTTTATGAAAGAGTAGTAGAGATGTTTTATTTAAAGTTTTGGAGAGCTGGGGCCGACATCTAGAGATTTCCCTAATTGGCACCTTTGACTTATGTTGGGTGCAAAATGTTAAGGACTAATGCAATTAAAATTTTGACGCTTTTAATTTATTTCTAATGCAATGCATGCTAGTTGACAGCTTTAAATCAAGTATGCTTGAAATTTTAAAAATAGGCTTAAAAAATAATTTTTTAGAAGACTGAGCTTCCCCAGGTCTGGCACCTCGTCCCCATAAGTCTGACTATCTGGACTGTACCCGCAGGTGGGGAAGGGTCTAAAACAAGGAGAGAGTCGTGCAGAAATATGCATGCGACCCTGAGGTCGATCCTCGGCTAATTCCCGAAATTCGTTATCTTTCTATGTTATTTAGACTCACTAAAATTTTAAACTTTTAAGATTACGAGTATAAAAATTTTCACACCCTTACGAGTCTTACGTATCCAGGCGAAAATAAAATCGGCATACAAATGCCAAAAAACTAAGAAAAGCAGGCAACCTTAAAGGCAATAATCTCAACACATCAAATATGAATGAATTAATTAATAAATGTGCATAGACAAAGTTGCTTTGCTTATTACAAACCAGAATTTTGCAAAAAGTAAAGTGGCCTGGCACCACTAACAATAACCCGGATTCTAAACCTAGTAGAGACGCAAGTGGTTTTGAAAGGGATACTCTTTTTCTTCAAGTCTTTAATCTTGTTCTCCTTCGGGTTCATCTCCTTCAGGCTTCTTGAATACTTTGTAGTAGACTACCCAAATGGATAAGAGGACACTTTCCTTGAGGGGAAGGTCACTCTTTCCTCTTTGGGTAGGAAAGAAATGATCCAAATTTAGATCTCCAAATAGAAAATGTCTACTCTCCTAAGGGGTGTCTTTTTTCTTTGGATTCCAAGCTTTGGATCTATGTATCCCAATTCAAAACTCCACTTTCACAACACTTGACACTTATACAAATTACATTTATATCAAATCAAAATTCTAGACTCTCCTACAAGGTTATCCTAAGCAGTTAATAAATCAAGATATATTTATTCTCAAGTAGTTATATATATGCAGAAAAGAAAGTAAACACACTGGCCACGCTCTTTTTATTTGGGGGCTTTAGCAGCTAAAGTACATGTGCAAGCATTTATAATAATTAAATTTTTTTATTGACTTAGACCCCTTTTTATTGCCCTGCATGAACGTGGCCACGTGCAAAAAACTATGTGAACATCCAGATCGTACCTATCCTAGGGGTATTCTAGTCGCCAAATGCATCAATCCATCCACAGAGTGCAGAAAAGGTAAACAGACACAGCAAAGCAATTTCATCCACAACATGCAGTAAAAATCATAAAAAATTCGGCACACGGCAATAAAGTAAACACCGGCCTAACCTAGATCTAGAGTTGATTGTCCTAGCAAACCATCTAAAGTGTGTGTAAAAGGTCGTGTGGTTAGGGTAGATCCTAAGCTGGGTAGTTAATTAGAGTTGTCTAAAATTCAGGGTTGATTAAGGCTTAAAGGGCGATTTAGATTAAAGTCTGAGTATTAATATATTAAGTATTTTAATCAAATATATTTTAAAAGTTAATTGATTACTACCTTTGTTTCACACCGAGACCGCGAAGTTTATTTCACCTTCCTTGCGGCTAAGCTAATAGCCTCATAGGCCTGGGTTATCCAGTAGCAATCTGGGTTAATTAAGTTGATTTAAATTGGTTGGAATTAAAAGAGTGGTTTAATATAAAAAGGAGTTGGTTCTTGATTTTAATGGATTTGTTGAGAATTTTATTAGCCTATTAAGAAAATTCTGGAATTTAAGAGGGTTAGTGGATTTTAAAGGATTATCCGAATATGCTAACTAAAGGGTCAAAATTTGACTTTTAGAATTAGAGAGAAATTAAGGGGTATCAAATTTTTAATAAATACTAGACCTAATTATGAGTTATTAGATAGGTGGTACATTAAATTTGGAGTTTTCTATCAGAAGTTATGATTTTTAGAAGTTTTAACCTAATTTTGACCTAGAGTTAACCAAAATGTTGACTTTTGATTTTGACCAGATTTTGGTGATTTGATATTTTTAGAAAATACTAGATCTTAATTGGAGTCATTAGCCATTAATTTTGACTGATTTGGAATTTTATACAATTAGTTGTGAATTTTCAAAGTTTTCTTAATTATTTGAATTTTAAAATTCCTTAATTAAGAAGGTTTTGATTATTTTGACCCAAACTCATTCCAAATTGCATGTAATTATTCCCAAAGGTTAGGCATGAGCCATGGGAGTGTTTCCAGTAATTTGAAAATTATTTGGGATTTTTTAATAATTTTTAATTAATTAAATTAATTAATTATTATTTTTTATTAGAAATTAAAGTTAAATTGAAGGTCCGGTCAAAGAGATTTTATTTCTTTTAGGTAGATAATTATGTTATGGAAAAATTAAGGTATTATTTGTAATTTTTGGATTAAAATTTGATTTATTATAATTTTTTAAATTTTCCAAGTCCTTAAATGGGCTGAATTTTGAGAAGGATAATTTTCTAACTTAATGAGCTCCAAACTCAGTAAAATTTAAACCTATGGTTCAAAATGTTACTAAGTTTAATGTGTTTGAGTTTCACCCTTATTGGGTGTGTGTATAGTTCCCTAGAAATTTTCTAAACTTTCTAGATATTTCCTTAATTATTTTCCTTAAGTGTCCCTACTATTCAAATGGGCATGCAATTTGGTGTGTCTAAACCTGGTACAAATACATTCACATCACAAAAATTTTATAGAAAAATACTAAGTATCTAGTGAGTCATAAATTTTCAAAGTTTAGGGTCCAAAATGGACCTTTTACCTTGAAAATTCACATCACAGAAAATTAAAGAGCATCTAATCCTAGAAAAATCACATAATATTCCTAGGATGCTCAAGAACATTCCACCAAAATTTGGGATTAATTTGATCCCTGGATTATAAGAAAATTAGGAAAATCTAAATTTAAATAAAATTAATTTTCTTATAATCCAGAACTAAAAACAGATTAAAATTATATTTATTAAATACTACATTAAAATATCTTTCCAACGAGCCCAAGGATGTCCAATTTGGTGGAAAATTCAATTTTCTATGAATTTTGGAAGATTTTGAGCATTTTTTGAATTATTTTTGACCAAGTTTGGTCAAATTGGCCAATGATTGGCACGGCGACGTGGCGCCACAGCATAATGCCACGTGTCACCCATGGTGTTGACTGACCCGCATTCGAATCCCAGCTAAGACGTGCGTGGTATGCCCAGATCTGGGCCGTCTGATCTTCGATCGGACGGTCCAGATCTTTTCCAGTTCATTTTGACTAAAAAACTTCAAATGCTCATATCTCTCAAAATGCTCAATGAAATTTAACGAAATTTGAAACGCAGCTTTAGGGCAAAATAATCTTCCAACACCTGAAGTTTGAAGGCTTCATGTGTTGTAGATTTGCTACAGTTTCAAGTCAAAGTTTTAGAGAAACATATCGATATCTTACAATCCTATGGATAGATTTTGATGTACTTAAGTTCGTTGAAAATATCTCGATATCCTCTACAACTTTGCTAAAGGACCCAAGAACGTTTGGTGGCTAGATCAAAAACTACTATAGGAATATCATTTTCTCCCTCTTTCACTCTCTCTCTTCTTAGTTTGGGGTCCTAGCTCAAGCAACACACACACTAATGGCTGGAGAAGCTTAGTTATAGGGGGGGAAGGTTTTTAATGCCTTGGGGAATGTTTTGGGCTGCTGGGATTGAAGTTTTTGGAAAGTAGGAGGGTGAGACAAAGTTTTGAGTGAAAAGTGAAGTTCTCTCCACCCCTCCTCATGATTACCATCCTAATCTTGATAAAGGGAAGATATTGGGTGATATCAAATGTCTTCTCCAGCCATCATTATGCATAGAACTTGAGTTATCAAGTGGGCTTGGCTTACCAAGGTGATAAAGCCACTCATTAAGTAGGCTTGACCACTTTGACTAGTCAAAATGCCACATAGGTTGATGAGGTGGCATGGAGAGTGTTATGTGCTGCTAGAATGACAGGTTGAAGAGGGTTTGATGCCTAAGAATGAGGCTTGAAGGCATGGAAGGAAGTTTAAGCTAGTTTGACCAAGTCTAAAGGTGTTGACTTGGTCAAAATGATCATGAATTTACTCATGTAATACCAAGGGATATTTAAGATGTTAAACGATGTGAAATCAAAGGTTCTTAAATCATCAAGTGAACATGAGTGAAGTGAATTCAATCTTGAGTCAAATATTAGACCTTATATGAGGCTTATCAATTGAGTGGAAAGGTGTATTCAATACATGGCTTTGACCATAGGTTTAACCATGTAAAATCAAGGTGACTTGGCTTCAAATAAGTTTGAATGGATTTGACACAAGTTTTGAGATGGGTTTGAAAGCTTAAGGGGTTTTGATTTGATTGAATGGGTTAGAATAACCCATTTAAAGCTTTAAGGGGTACTTTTGTCAACATAGGTTGAGTTGGTCAACAAAGTTGACCCAAGATTTGGAATTGGGTCCAATAAGTCCAAAAAATTATTTGAAAACATTTAGAAAAGGTTTCAAAGATTGATAATCAAATCAAGTCAAGTCTAGGTCAAAAGTCCCAAAATTCCCTTAAAGGGCATTTTGGTCATTTTGGCCCAGAGTCAATTCTGGGTCAAATTGATTCTAGAAAGATGTGGATTATTTCTTAAAAAGTAAATTTCAAGGTCCTGGGAGTGATCAAAAGATTTGGAGGGGGGTCCAAGGTCAAATTCCACTGGGTGAAAGGTCCAGTGGCATGGACTGTAAATATTTGAAGGTTTTGCAATCATTGAAATTGGATTTAGTTTATGGTGTTAAAGTCCTCCAAATGAGTTCGAATTTGGAGGGTTGGCCCTATAGGTATGTCGCATTAATATAGAATTGACAGACTCTGAATTAGATGCCAATTGACAGGATTTTAAGGTGATGGAAAAATCACCTAAAAGGGGCTTTACGACCTAAGTCTTTAGCCTAAGAATTATGTGTTTGGATTGAATTTAAGATCTTAATTGGGCCTAAGGGCTAAAAGCTAGGAAGATCCTAGGATCTAGGACTCAGAAAGGAATCAAGAGTGACCTCATACAAAAATGAGGTCAACAGATCATGGATCATCTTGAATGATTAGTTTAAAGTACTCTTATTAGTTTTGTACGAAGAGCTAAGTTTTGTATGATTAGTTCAAGGAATTAAGCTGACTATCAAGGATGACTTAGATCATCATCTGGTATGATTAGTTCAAACAACATTAATTTTTATCAATTATGATTAGCGATGATTTAATTATCATCACAAGCGTGAATCTAGTCATAAATTACATTTTGTCAAATCATCTTCTATGATCTAATTGGATGAATTAATCCAAATTTTTTTATTAATCATAGGATTTATTTAGGAAAAAATTATTTACATCATACAATATGATAACTATCATCAAGTATGATTTGAATAAAATTTTAATTTCAAAATATTGCCTAAAATGTGATTAGCAGTCGTGATTTTAGCTTATCATCCTATATGATATACATCGTATAATATGATTAATTCAACTTGCTTTAATTATCAAAATTTTTCATTTTAATCATTTTCTGATTAGCTGATCATACGGTACGATATGAATTGTACATTATGATTAGTTCAGAAAATCCAACTTCTAATATTATCACTAACTCATTCCCTTAAGTGTGTATATGGATGGTTTGTAAGCTTAGTACCCACAACATACATGATTTGACTCAAGAAAGATAAAAGTACATAAGAATTGAAAATGTGGACTCTTTATAACATACTTAACCCTAGTCTACCCAATCTTAAGTTAATCAAACTTACAAGTGAATGGTGGACCTGAAATATTAGTGTATAGAAAAAAGTAAATTTGTAATTTTAGCAATTAATAGGACATAAAATAGTAAGAAATTCAATAATATTTGTAATTGTCAAAATAATAGGACTTGGGTCCATATCTAAAATAATCTACCCCTTTTTTACGATGGCAAAAATTATAGGAAAATAATTCTCAATTATATTTTTGCTATTTCCTAAACTCCCCTTTTTTAGTGAATATTTCAAAAATAGTGAGTTTTTTATATAAGAAAAATGCATATGTAAAGAGCACACAAATAGTAGGAAAAGAAACTTAATCATTTCAATCATAAAGTATAACCTAACAACAACAAACTACTCCCCCTTTTGACATCACAAAATGAAGGAAATTGATAAAAACACCAAAGAGAAACACATAAATCATAAAGAACTAAGGTAAAAACAGTATAGACATAGGAATGAAAGCATAAAGCAAACTAAGAGTGGGAAGGAACCTGATCAAGTAGAGGTGGAGGTCGTGGTGGTGGTGGTATGAAGAATTGGTGGATTAAAGCAAATTGCTCCACAAACCAAGATATGTCATTATTGTATTGTTGTTGTTACTGTGCTATATAGTTATCAAAGTGAGCTATATCATTGTCATAATATTGTTGTTGCTCTACTATGTAGGAGTCAAACAAAGCTTCCTGTTAGTCAAACCTCTAAACTAGCATATCGTATTGAGACTGCTGATGGACTAGTGTTGGTCCTGGAACAATTTTTGGTGCTGGTTTTGCCTCAACTTCCACTTCCTTATCATCAACATAACAAACATTATGGTGGCAAGCAATATGAAGGACATGGAAGGAGCTATTGGAATACAAACTGGGAAGCTGATCTAACAGTGTACTAAATTAAAAGTTGTACGTAGACTTCATGACGAAAGCAATTATGTGACCTAAGGCAAGATTTAGCTTTCTTTTATGTCTAGGAACTCAAATGAAGGTTAAATGATAAAGATATTGAATGATTAGATTAGATGAATTGAAGTTGATCTCAATCATTATAAAGTAGGTAATCATGGATAGAAGAGGTGCAATGTTAATTCAATCCATGGTTTTTGGAATTATGGAGTTATGAAGGATATACTGGATGATTCTAGCATCTTGCACTAAGGTATTAATATGGGCAATTTGGTATATATGATTATTGTCCCTAAGGGTAGTATTTTTAAGGGTCCAATCATAATCAAAATTTGAAGCTAGAAGGTGAATGTTTTCACCAGTTGTTAAAATATAGAGGGATTCATTAAAATCTTAGTAGGTGATTTTGATAGTCTTCCTATTTATGTAAGAATGGGGGGATGTGCCCTCAATAATGATTTATAATCTAGCAAAAAATTCAACAAGAAACTCTAAATTAGAAGGGTAAGATAGTGTTAGAATAAACTAAAGGGTTGTGAGAGAAAAGAGAGAAAGTACCAAGAAGTTTAAAACTTCTTGGTTTATGATCTTGGAAGGTGTGATCCCAACAATTTTGGATTATTTTTAGGCTTCTTCATTAATAGCTTTGGCAAATCAAGGATCCATACAACAGACAAAATCACTTTGAGAAGAATCACTTTCCACTAAGGAGAGAGAAGGTTTGTTTTTCCTGTTGATAGGAGATTTTGAATTTCCATCTGCCCATGTTTTGAGCAAACCCGGTCATGGCGTTAGAAGATAGTCGGCCTCCTCTGGCCAGAGGAACTACCATCGTCAGACCACCCCAACCAACATCCAGGATGATTTCACATTTTAAGTTAGACTCGTCGCCACCAGCTTTTGGAGAAAATAGAAGCGAAAAGGATTGCAAGTTTTGGTTCACAAAAGAGTGTCCACTGGTAATTAATGAAGGAGGGTTGATAGTAAAGAAGAAACTTGATTGCATTGGTAAAGGAAAAAACATCTTGATTGAGAATGATGTCAGTATCGATTCTAAAGGAGTACTTGCATCGAATCTGTTATCTCAGACAGTCAATTCGGCTCTATCAGTAGCGTGCATGCCAAATTCCTGTGGTAATGTGGCAGTAAATATGGAGAGTACTCCAAATGGAATTTCAAACTCAATCGTGAATATCCAGATTACTGATGATCTAGAAACATAAGATATAAATGCAGCTATTAAGGAATAAAACAGGACATATACAAGCAAAATCAAAGCTGGTCTATTCACTGTCAGAGAATGTAATACTGGAGAGTTAGGAAACTATAATTTCAACAATAATGTTGGAACTTCCAACACAAGGAATTCAAATACTGGGACCAATGCTTGGAAGAAGAAATTAAACATTAAATTTTTAGATTTGGACTTTGGCACGAATTTTGTTGAAGAAGATGGTGTTGTTAAATTGCATATAGAAAAGGAGATGGACAACTCTAATAATTTGAAAAAGGCCCTTATGATTAAAGTGTTTGGTGATAATGTTCCATTCCACATTATAAGCTTAGAGCTAAGAAAGAAATGGGGAATTTTTGGAAAATTCCACTTAACTCAACTGGGCTTAGGATGGGTTCTTTGTACTTTTGAAGAACCGAAAGCCTTGGAGGAATTTATTGCTTCAGGATGTTGGTATGTTAATGGCAATATCGTGGGCATGGATAGATGGACAGTAGCCTTCTCCCCATCTTCATTTAAAGGTCTTATAGCTCCTATTTGGATACGTATGCCCAATCTACCTCTTGAATGTTAGGATGAGGTGAATGTTTGTAGAATTGCTTCCATGGTGGGCACACCATACTTTATTGATGGGAACATGTTCCAATATAGTAGAAGATAATTCACGAGGGTGTGTGTGTGAATCAAACTTGATGAAAATTTATCCTTGGGGGTTTGGGTGGAAGACAATTTGGGTAAATTCTATCAAAGCATAGAGTATGAGACATTACCCACATTCTATTTCAACTATGCAAAGCTTGGTCATTTAAAAGAAGAATGTTTAAAAAAGGTTTCATCCAACAAACAAAGCATACCAAATGTGGTAAATCAAGTTAGTATGTGTTGCAAATCTATTTTCATGACTTATGTTTTGATGATTGACAAACACTGTTGATTCTCTTGGACTGCTTGTTACTTCTAACTTTTCAGGAATCATAGATCGAACGAACAGACGAAGCCAGTTCAAGATTGCGTAGGTTGAGGGTTGAGTCAGTCTATACTTTGTTTTTTCTCTTCTTGAGTCTATTTGTAATGGTCAAAGAGACTGATACTAAGTAACCCTACACACACACACTTGAGAGACTTAGAATTTCTGTTTTTACTTATATCGGCCAGGACGATATTTACATCGTCCTGGACGATCAGGCTTAAAACAGAAAGACTAAATAAGGATTCTTAATTAAGGCAGCCGTTATTAACAGATCGGCCAAGATGATACGTGTATCGTCCAGGATGATAAGCTCAAAACAGAAAGAAGTTGCCGCCATAGACAATTAAGGTATACTGTATTTTTAAATGATCGGCCAGGACGATCATTGATCGGCTTGGACGATATTAACAAATTATGCCTTAATTGATCAAGAAATTAAGGGAGTAATTAAAGATGATTGATACGATCATATCGTCCTGGGCGATCGTAGGATCGGCCAGGATGATCTATTCAAAAAACCTTAAGTTACTTCAGGACGATAAATATCGCCCAGCTCGTATTTAGGGCGATGCTCTGGACAATTTTTCTCTGATTTGAACTGATTGGCCAGGATGATCATGAAATCGGCCTGGATAATCAAGCAAATTTTAAATCTTCCAGTTTACATTCAGGGTGATGCTCTGGACGATCTTCTGAGATTTGTACTGATCGGCCAGGCCGATGTCCATATCGGCCTTGACGATATTGTTGGCAACTTGCAATTAATGAGCTCCTTTGAAGCTCTTCTATTTAAGAGCTCTTGTTCAATGTTTTGTAAGACCTTTGGCTGCTGCCTTCACTTAAGAAGGCCTTGAGGAGAGAAAGAGAGAGAGAGAGAGAGAGAGAGAGAGAGAGAGAGAGAGAGAGAGAGAGAGGATCTTATGAGGGGGAGCTTGTGAGGGGATTCACAAGGGTTGCTTCAAGGATCGCTCTGCTTCTTCTTCATTTAGAGTTTCTCATCCATGGAAGGGTCGGTAGAGGTAAGGAGTTAGCCTCTGGTTGTGGTTCCCTTCCAGCTTCAGGAGGAAGCAAAAGGAGATAGGTTCTCTACCTTACTGGGGTGGAAAAAAGGAGGTTCTTGTAAAGGCTTTTCCACCTAGCTGTGGGGGCTAAAGGAGAGTCACGTTTGTAGTGCAATACTCGGAGGGCGCCTCTGGGGAGTGGACGTAGGTCGAGTTGATCGAACCACTATAAAATTCTATGTTCTTGTTTTCTTGCTTCCGCACTCTAATTTCCACATTTATTTTTGTGGTGTGATTTTGGTTTATGAGATTTTTATTCTTTGTGAAAAGAAAATATTTAAAATACCAATTCACCCCCCCTCTTGGTTAGCTTGGGCCAGTTCTATAGGGCTTAACATCCCTAACGAACTTTCAAGTGATTTCAGAGCACTTTCTAGTGTCATCTAAGAACTTTCAGTATGGACAACTTGGTGGAAGGCAAAAAGGGCTCTAATCCAGCTACAGAAGTTCAGGCAATCACTGAAGACAAAGAGAAGGGGTACGGTCCATGGATTCATGTTGATTATAAGAAGAAAAAAATCTCTAAAGCTATATCCAATAAAGGATATAGAGCTCTTGTGGACATAGAAGGTGGTAGAAATTTGAAAGAAAATCATGGCAAAGTTACTGATGATGTGATTATTCTCAGAAATCCAGAAACTGTTGATACCAAGGGAGACAAGTCCTAGTTGATAGAAGCAATAACGGATTTAGAAAATTCAAGATTGGATACAAAGGATGGGAAGAATATATCTTCTTTGAAGGAGAAAAGCTGCTATAATAGAATGGAGTCTCGAAAAAAGCTAGAATATTTACCTGGTAAGAATTCTACTGTTAGTAGAATTGATGTTATTAATAACAAATTTGATGTGTTGAAGATAATTACTGAAGGAGGAATCACTAAAGATGTTCAGTCCCTTGATCATGAAGAGGTATTGATCACTTCATGTGATATTATAGCATAACCGACAGGCTTTGAAAGAGAATCTTCTACAGTCAAGAAGAAAGGAATTAAGCAATTAAAAGGTCTTTGACTAGTGAAGCGGATGCCTAGAAATAGAAGATCAGATAAAGAAGATAAGGATAAAGGGGGGAGACTTTCCCCACTAATCCAAAAATGAATTCAATAACTTTTTGGAATTATAGAGAAGCTAGAAAGAAGAAGGCTTCTCTATACCTCAAGGAAGTGGTTAAAGACCACAATGTTCTTTTTGTTGGTTTGTTAGAGACAAAATTGTCTTCTATTGATAATAAAGAAATTGAATCTTTGATTGGTACTGGATGGGATTTCTATTATGTCCCTTCTGCTGGGTTATCAGGAGGGATCCTAGTAAATTGGAAGAGCAACTTGGCAAAATTCTATAGGATTGATTCTTCTTCTCAATTCCTCATACGAGATTTGGATATCCCCTCCATATGAAGATGGAGAATAGCCACTATCTATGGCAGCAAAGATGTTTATAAAAGAAGAGAGCTTTGGAATGGTCTAGAACCTCACATTTCCACTGATTGGCTTATGGTGATAGGTGGAGACTTCAACTGTCTTCTTTCTAAAGAAGATAAAAAAGGAGGAAGAAGATTCCTATTTTCAATGGGGCTTAAAGAAATGAGATCGTTCATGACAATAAATGATTTACATGAGCAAGGATATGTTGGTTCTATGTTCAGTTGGAGTAATAATAAAAAAGGGAGGAACCAGATCATGCAAAGGCTTGATAGAATGATTGTCAACTCAAATGCTGTTAACCTCAATCAACATTTGGTAGTGAAACATCTTCCTAGAATTGCTTTGGACCACTGTCCCATTCTTCTTAACTTGTTTGAATCAACTCAAAAAATTAGAAGTCCAATTAAATTCGAGGATGTTTGGGATTCATACCCGGCATCCTATGTAGTGGTGAAAAAAGCATGGAAGAAGAAGGATACCGGTTTAGCGGCTGATATACTAACCTAAAAAATGAAGAGAACTCTAAAATCACTATTTTTTTGGAGCAAGGCCAAACTTAAAAACCTGAACCAATTGAAGGAAAATCTCAAATTGGAGATTCTACAGCTTCAAACAAAAGAAGCTGAGGTCGGTATGTTGTCTGCAGATGATATTTGCTTACTGAAATACAAAATTGATTAGTTGAATTCAACTTTGGCACGCTTAAGCACTTGGTGGAGACAACGTGCAAAGGTTAAGTGGATTATGGAAGGTGACCAAAATTCTAGATTTTTTCATTCAGCAGCCAGTGCCAGAAAAAAAATTCAAATCTCATTTCTTGTATTAAAGATGAAAATGTGAATGAGGTGGAAGAGCAAAATCAAATAGAAGAAGTTTTAATTCAATTCTTCAAGAAAAAATGGTGTGAAAGAAGTTTCTTGCTTGAAGGGTTGCTGTTGAACCAGCAAACTTTGGGGGAAGAAGATAGAAATCTGCTTTGTAAGGATTTCTTGATTGAGGAGGTGGAAATGGCCATCAAAGAATCTATGGGTTTCATAGCACCAGGTGAGGATGGAATTACCTATACCTTTCTAAAAAATTATTGGCCCATTATCAAAAACGATGTGTGGACAACTATTCAGAAATTTTATTCCACGGCTAGTATGAATGAGAAATGGAAAAAAAACTTTTATTGTGTTAATTCCGAAAAATACCAATCCAAAATCAGCTCATAACTATAGACCAATTAATCTCTGTAATACGATCTACAAAGTTATTGCTAAGGTTCTTCTCTATAGACTTTATGATGTAATTCCTAGGCAGATTTCCTTAGAACAAGCTGCATTCATCAAGGGGAGGTCAATTCAAGAACATATTTTGATTGCTCATGAACTTTTCCATAAGTTCAAATACTCTAAAGCTTTTAAAGGACTTTCTCCAACAAATTGGACATGAAACAGGCCTGTGATTCTATGGGGTGGCCTACATTGAATAAAATCCTGGAATACTTTGGGTTTCCTAGCTTATTTTCAAAACTAATAATGGAGTGTGTTCAAAAACCCACTTTTTCTATTTTGATCAATGGGAAACCTTCTAACTGGATTAATGCTAAATGTGGTTTTAGACAAGGTTATCCCTTGTCACCTTACCTTTCATCCTTTGTTCTCAATTTCTATCAAATGCTGTTATTGAGAAGGAATCATTTGGTGTTTGGGTGAGCCATAATAGTCCAAGGATTACTCATTTGCTATACACGGATGTTGTAATATTCTTTGCTGAAGAAAAACTCAAAAATGTGAAGATGATAAAGACCATTATTAGAAGGTATTATAGTTGGACTGGGCAAACAGTTAACACAAGCAAATCTGGAATTCTTTTTGGGAAAGCTATCAGTAGAAGGAAAAAAAAAAAGAAGATTCAAGGCACTATGGGGTATAAAGAAGTCAAGGAGTTCAACTATCTCGGAGCAAAGATGGCGTTAAGAAAGCTCTCCAAAGTGGATTTCCAATTCATTTTAGACAAAATTTTAATGAAGATGAACAACTTGGGAACTAAATTCCTCTCTTTGGCTCGAAAAATAACTTTAGTGAGATCGGTAATCCTTTCCCTCTCATCTTTTCATTCCACTATATCTCTTATTCCTAGAGCTATTTTTGAAGAAATAGAAAACTTATGCCGTAATTTTATTTGGAATAAGATGAGTAATGGGCATGGTCTGCACTATGTTTATTGGGATAAATTATGTGAACCAATACTTAATGGAGGAAGAGGGAAACAATCTTGTTCCAACAAAGTACGTCCTTGAAGGGCCAAACTTGCTTGGAGATACATGAAGGATGATGAATCATTATTGCATAAAATCATATACCCCAAAAATGGTTCATGTTGGAATACTAAAAATATAATTTATTCTAGTTCGATGGCCTAGAAGATTTCAAAAATGATGGCAAATAGCTTAAACCAATTGTGAGATGGGACATAGATAACGGTCAATCAGTGGATGTTCTTGAAGATATATGGATTCTAGACAAAAGCCTCATCAAATGGCCTACTTTTGTAAATTCTCAAGTGAGAGGACTGATTCAATGATAGTTGATAGATTTATCATGGGAGGCTAATGGAAAGTCACAGAACTGGAGAAATTTTTTGGAAATGTTCTCGTCAATCTAAGAAGACTTCAAAGGTATGATCAATGCCCAAGAGGATGTAATGAGGAAGAGAACATAAACCATTTGGTGTGTAAATGTTCAAAGATTATCGATGTAATTCAACATTTGAACAACTAGGGATTTGTTATACCTTCCTTGTCTTCTAAGGAAGATACTTATAAGTGGCTGGAATCACAAAATGTTTTTTTATCCAACTTGTTCTGCATTGCAATATACTTCTCCTGGAAAGAAAGAAATGAACTTGCTCATGGGAAAAAAGAAAGAAGCTCGATGCACATTATAGATGAGGCGATAAGCTATACTGGAAGTTCCTATGTTCCTAATTATAATTTGACGGGGCGGTTGAGTACTAATCAGCTAATGCTATTGGAAAATCATTGGTACTCTCCTCCACCCGACTGGATAAAAGGAAAGGTTGATGCAACTTTATTATCTTCTTACAAAAGAGGCATTGGAGTGTGGTTAGAGATCATAAAGGCAGAATATCGATAAAGATGTCATCAAAGATTGGAGGCATGAGTACAAAGGAATCATTATTGAAAGTGACAATGCTAATATCATCAAATTCATCCATAAAGCTCTCAAAAAAGAAGGTAAAGGTATTGATAGTATTTCCTTTATAGATGCTTACAATTATGTTATCTTTAATTGCATTAAGAGAGATTGTAATAAGTTAGCAGACTAATGCGCTAACTTTGGAGATTTTTCCTCTTTTTTTTGGGTTAATCTTCTGCTTGGTAAGGTTCCTTCTTCATTTGTTGATTTGTTGAAGGAGGAATCTTTAGCTTGTTCTTTGTAGGCTTTGCCTCTTGCTTTTTAGTTTATAAAGCTTATTGCTTTCTTCAAAAAAAAAATCAAGGATCCATAGGGTGTCAAGAAGAACTTCCTACTACAGCTCATGAGCACTTTCCTTCGACCATTTCAAAGAATAAGATCTTTAGGCAGAAGGGAAGAATAATGGAATAGGATTTGAGTGAAGAAAAGCTTCAAATTTCCTCTCCTTAAATTGAATGGCCAAATCATACACTATGATGGATACATTATACAATATGATTAAATGCAGTCAATTTCATCCAATTTAGTTGATTAAAATGTTTGTCTTAATATACAGTACAATCAAAATTGTACTAGACAATTAGACAAAAGACATTCTTTTAGAGGCATCAAACTAGATGATCATTGACTTTTCTAATTGTCCAATATGAACATGTGTTCATACAGTATGATACAATATTAAATATGTACTACTTGAATTCAATTCATTTAACTTTCATATCCACTTGTATCGTACAATATAAAAATGGTGTTCATATATAATGGCACAAATAATTTATTAATCTTAGACATTGGATTTATTGTGATCATTAATTTGGTATTATTTTAATATCTTACAGTACGATGTAGTACTGTATAGTATGACATGAAAAAAATTTAGAAAGTGGTTTGTGATGATCAAAAAAACTACATAAAAGGAACACAAAACAAACTATAAGAAAAAACACAAATAATCATAAAAAACATCCAAGAAGAATGAGGCGCTAGTGAAAGAAAAGAAGATCAGGCGTATATAATGAAAAAGTAACTCTACTGAAAGATCTTCTTATCAGAAAGTAGCTCGACTGAACACCAAAACAATCAAGAAAAATGTGTGTATACAATTCGAAAAGAAAGAGAGATTTTAAATGATTCTCTCCTGAAAAGCTGTGCTGCTTTCAATCAAGTTCGAGAAGTACTTACACCAAGCGGGGACCGGCTTCGCTAGACCATTTTGGTCCATCCAGGCTAGGCTCTATTGGGCGCTGGCTTATCGTAAACAAACAACAAACTTGATTCATAGCATACAATTGTTATATACGGAAATCTATTTTCAATATCGTATCATATAGAAAGAAAGAAGTAGCTCTACTCACCCTTACCGGATAGTAAAGAAAGATACTTTGAAAGAAACAGGATTGAGATACTTCAATGAATGTAGTGAAGCTAAAGCAACAGTAGTCTTTATATCATTCGTGGGCGCAGCTAACTCCCCATGAGGTAACTTTCTGATTTTCCAAGGTAAAAGAGCACCTGACCACAAAAAGAAATAGGAACATCGTTCCTATAAATGGAACGACCATACTACTCTCCAATCTGAGTTTTGCTCAAGTCTTGAAGAAATTCAAGGACATATTCGAAGAAATTCTGACCGTCGGTCGGAATGGTTTGTGGATTCCGAACAGCTATGATGACTTAACCTAATAAGATAGCAATTATAACCCAAGAAGTGATAAGTACTTGGGCATGAATTTGTAAACCTCCTATTTGCCAATAGAAATGTTGGCCTACTTCTACACCTCATATATCGTATAACCCTTTGAGTGTAGAAGAAAGTCACGAAAAAGTAATTATTTTATTTTCAAATAAAATTGATTCAAGAAAGAATACCTATAACACATAGTCTAGTCCTTAAGGTGCTAAAGGTTTTAAAATTTTGGGGTTTTGTAAATATATCTGATAATTGATTTTCATTGGCTACATGATGTAGCTCTATCTCCCCTTTTGTCGCATGATTTCCAATGGAATTGAGCCTAATGTACATGTGTTTGGTCCTAAAATATTAGATTGAATTCTTTGATATAAAAATTATCACACATGATTTGAATTGTTCCTACAGGTAGTCCAAGATTTAAGATTAGTTCTTTATGCCATAGGACTTGTGCAACATAACTTCCTATAGCTATATATTTTGCTTCAATGGTAGATAGGGCTACAAAGTTTTGTTTTCTATGAGATAAGTAGATTAATAATTATCCTATAAATTAGCATGTTCTAAAGGTGCTTTTTCTATCAACCCTACAACGAGAAAAGTCTGAATCATAATATCCTATGATCTCAATGGAAGTACTATGTCTAGGATACCATATTCCTAAGTTTTTGGTTACAAGAAGATATCTAAGAATTCTATTAACAATTTTTATGAGGGATTCTTTGGAATTTGCTTGAAATATTGTAAAGAGATAAACACTAAATATGATATCAAATCTACTGGAAATCAAGTAAAGCAGTGATTTAATTATTCCTTTATACTTCTTCTAATCAACTAATTTTTCATTTTGGTCCTTATCTAACTAAATAATAGAGGTTATGGGAGTGTTTATTACCTTAGCATTATCCATTTCACATTTCTTAAGGATTTCCTTTTTTTTTTTTTTTTTACTAAGGAATGTTCCATCATCCTTCTACTTCATACTAAATCCAAGAAAGTAGTTTAGCTCTCCCATCATGCTCATCTCAAACTCCTCACTCATAGTTTTCAATAATTTATCACAAAGAGTTTTATTTATAGATCTAAATAGTGCATTATCAATATAGATTTATACTATGAGTAGGTCTTCTTCTTTTTTCTTTAGGAAGAGGGTGGTGTCTACACTACCCTTAACAAAGGCTCTATATAGAAGGAATGTGCTCAACCTTGTATATTGGGCTCTAGGTTCTTGCTTCAACCCATATAAAACCTTCTTTAGTTTGAATATATTATTAGGGAATTTTGTGTTCTCAAAACTTATGGGTCGCTTAAAAAATACAACCTTTTTAATTACCCCATTTAAGAAAGCACTTTAAACATCCATTTGATATAAATTAAATCCTTCAAAGCTAGCAAAAGCTAAGAGTAATCTAATGGCTTATAATCTAGCTAGTGTGGTAAAAGTTTCTTCAAAATTATTCCCTTCAATCTGATTGTATCCCTTAGCTATTAATATAGCCTTATTTCATACTACAATGCTAGATTATTTCATTTTATTCAATAAAACCCATTTGATTCCTACAACACTCTAGTCTTTAGGTCTACTTACTAACTCTCAAACATTATTCCTAACAAATGGATTCAATTTTTCTTGTACTTCTAGGATCTAAAATTCATCAGCTAGGGCTTGATCAATATTAATGGATTCCATTATTGAGATAAATATAGAATGAGTAACCTCCTTTTTAATTCCTTGCCTAGTTCTAACACCTTCATTTGGGTCTTCTAAGATCAATTCTTTAGAATGGCTAGTATAATATCTCCTTTTTCTAGGCAGTGGATCCTAAGGTTCTACTCTATCTCCTATGGTAATGGATTTTACCCCTTAAATGATCTCTACTTCTTGTTCTTCAAGTTTAGAATTAAATGTCCTATCTGATTTATTAAATAACACATGGGTAGTCTCTTCTTCTATGAAGATCCCGTTATTAAAGATTCTACATGCCTTATATATAAATGAGTAACTTAAGAAGACACCTTTATAAAATTTTGGATAAAATTTTCTAAGGGTGATTTTCCATTGATCAGGATAAAGCATTTACACCCAAAAATAGACCAGTAAGAAAGGTTAGATATCCTACCCTTAACGAGTTCATAGGGTGTCTTATTCAACTTGGCTCTAAGATTCACCCTATTTAAAACATAACAAGTAGTATTTATTATTTTTACCCAAAGTACCAAAGGTGAGAGTATTCGGCTAGCATGGCCCTAGTTGCTTCTACCAAAGTTCTACTTTTTCTCTCAACATTTTCATTCTTGTAAGGGGTCCTAGGGGAAGCGAATTTATGTTCTATCCCTATCTCTTTATAGAAATTTTTAATAATAGTATTATTCTAAAACTCTCCACCATGTTCATTATGAATGGTTGAAATTTTACACCTCTATTTTCTTTATATATAAGTGGAGAAGGTTTAAATTCCTCAAATGATTCACTTTTATGTGCTAGGAATATAACATAGGTAAATCTAGAGAAGTCATCTACTATTACAAATCTAGATTTCTTCCCTCCTCAGTTGGCTATACTAAATGGTCAAAATAGGTCCATATGAAAAACTTTTAGTGCCCTAGGGGTATTGATGTCTTCGATTGAGTTAAAGGAAGACCTAACTTGTCTTCCTAGTTAGCAGTCATTAGATAGGTTGTTTTTATTGAAGTCTAACGTAGGTATGCCTCTAACTATGTTTTTCTGGGTAATAGTCCTACGGGTCTTCATGCCTGCATGATATAATCTCTTATTCCATAGTCAGGAATCATCAATAATAGTTTTAAAACACAAGGAATTAGAATACTCAATATAGTTCAAATCAAGCATATAAATATTACTTACCCTTTTTTCCTTCTAAAACACATTTGCTTTTTAAGCTAATCATGAATTATGTAAATAAAAATTATATATCAAAACCTTTATTACACAGTTGGCTAATGCTCAGTAGGTTATTCATTAGGCCATCAACTAATAAAGGTTACTTTCTGAGTCATTTGCTTTTAGTGCTATCACTTTATCCTTCTTCTTGTCTCCTACATCCTGTAATATTTGACTCACACATGCTCTTAGGAAATGAGTGATCTTAAAAAGCTATATATGGAATAAATGTTAAAATCTTTTGATTCAAAAATGGTGGTAACCTTAGGATCATAGTTACTTTGCAAACATCTAAGAACCTTATTAACTTTCTTAAAGTTGGAAAGTTTTCTCCTTAAAGAATGCAAAGATGTTACGATATGTGTAAACCTTATGTACCAATCTGAAATAGTTTCATTAGGTTTCATGCGAAAGAATTCATAATCAAGCAATAGGATATTCAGCCTAGATTATTTAACCTCATTTGTTCCTTGATATGTGATACACCATTTTTTCCATATTTCTTTTCTTGAGATATAGGTAGAGACTCTTATATAATCTTCTGACTTAAGAGCACATAAAAAATTATTCAAATATTTTGCATTCGATTCAGCTAAATATATATCCTCATTACTTCATTCATTAAATGTTAACTCAATTTTAATGTCATTTATAAGATGACATGGTTTAGTATAACCCTCTTGTACTAAAAACCAAATGTGAAAATTAATAGATTGCAAGAAAATAGACATGCAAACTTTCTATAAATCAAATGGTATTTTGCCTAATAAAGGTGGACGAGTAATAGAGTAACCTTCTACATTATTTCTATTTTTGAAATGTGCCATGGATCATTTTCCTCTAGGTTTCCTAAAATAGTATTTTAGAGTACCACTTTGATACTAATTAAAAGTTTGATAAGGATGTTAAGATTAAGTAAACTTGTCCTTAGGCACACCAAGAGGGTGGTGAATTGGTTAATTTTAAACCTAATTGCTAAATTTAAAAACAAAGATAACATTTTTGCATTTTTACAAATTTGAAAAAAAATAGCAATATTCATTAAGTGTGGAAGCGACTAAATTTAACAAAATATCTAAACAATAATTTCATAATTTTCACCAAGAAGTTCTAACATAATTAAAATACAAAAAGTAAATTGCAAAAAATAGAAATTAAAAAAAACACACTAGAGATTTATAGTGGTTCAGTAAAATAATAACCAACATTGACTCCCCAGAGTCCTCTACTCTAAGTATCACACTATAACTATAATGTCTCTCCTTTTTACTCCACAACAAGGTGAAGAAGCCCTTACACATTTCACTTCCACCAAACCTGGTGCGACAGAGAGCTAGAAGCTTTGTCATCCTCTAGGAGATGACAATGAATCTTCAATCTTTTTCTCCCTCCTTGAGAAGACAGAGTATCTTAAACTCCTTTCTTACCTTCCTGGTGATGGAAGAGAACTATTGCAACTTAGAATTTAAAATTGAGTTTTATGTAATGTGATTATATGATGATAACAAAATATTATTATTCTGTTTACTATTTTCTCCTAACATACATTGGATATATTTCTATTTATTCTATGTGTACTAAGATTTTAGGGAGATCATACTTCAAACTGCTGAAGACTTCAAGACTGAGTAGAATAGGATTTCATGTAATGGAGTTAGTAATTTTTATTTTCTTGAGTCTAAGATAGTGTGATTGTAGTTGGGTAACTTTGCACACACATAAGGGAAGAGAGTTAAAATTGAAATTAGAAAATTTTTGTATACTATTTGTATTATACCATATTAACCTGTACAAATGACTAATAGTGTATGAAATAGGCTTCGTACCAGATTGTCTCATGATTTTTGAACTGTTCATATCGATAATCAATATATCGTACAGATGATCTATATATCATATAGATAATTAATAGTATACAAAATAAGCTTCATACTAGATCATCATGATGAATTTAAACTATTTATATAGATGATCTACATAACATACAGAGGTTTTATAGTGTAAAAAATAAGCTTCATATGAGATTGTCCAGACAAATTTTAATAATTTGTACAGATGATCTACATATCGCATAGATGATTGACAGTGTACAAAAAAGCTTCATATTAGATCATCCAGATAAACATTAACTTTTCATACAGACAATCTGTAAATCATATAGATGAATAACAGTGTATGAAATTGTCTTTGCACTAAATCATCCCATGGTTTTTGAATTGTTCATATAGATGTTCCATGATCGTACTGTATGATCTGACTCATTTTCACTTTAAAATTTTAGTTTATGGATGATTTTTTATGTGTCTTCTATATAATGAGTCCTATAAATTAACTTATAATCAATTTTTTATGAATTTTTCTTGAGAGTGAAAACGAAAGTGATTTGTGAGAGTGTTTGGGAGTGGAGAGTGCTATATCTTGCAAGAGGAAATTGTGAAGGATTTACAAGGTTGTCCAAAGGTGATCCCTTCGTTACTTTTCAAAACTTTTTCCTACTTCTTTTATGTCTCTTGAGAGAAGATCTCTAGAGTAGGTCTAGTACTCTGCTTTCACCTGGAGGCTAAAAAAGGATGATGGTACTCTGCCTTCCCCAGAAGGGTGAAAAAGGATGATATTACTCTGCCTTCACTAAGGGAGTTAAAAGGAAGATAATACTCTACCTTTACGAGGAGGGTGAAAAAAAGCGACGGTACTCCGCCTTTTCCAGGAGGATTAAAAAGGATAATAGTTCTCTGCTGCACTGGGTTGGTGGAAGAGAGATGTGTAAGGGCTTCAATGCTTTGCTGTGGGAGCAAAAAGAGAGTTACTTGAGTTTAGTGCAATATCTAAAGAATGAGTGTCCAAGGAGTGGACGTAGGTCTAGTGGGACCGAACCACTAAAAAATTTGGTGTTCTTCTATTCTTTTACTTTTCACTGCATTTGTTTCTGCACTTTATACTACTTTGGTTGAAAAATATTTTGTGAAAATCTATCATTGAGTAAAATTTCTTAAAATAGGCTCTAATTACCAATTAACCCCCCCCCCTACTCTTGGTCAGTGTTGGCAAATTTTTATTAGGTCTAATAACCTGCACAAACTTTCAAGTGGTATTAGAGCCTATTTCAAAAATTAAGGATTTGATAACTTTATGGATAAAAAATCATGGAAAATTTCTAAAATCAGAACACTCCTGAATGATATTTGATCACTAAACCACTATTATTTGATAGCATTCCTTTTAACTTTTAGAAAACTCATACGTCTACTTTTCTGTAATCACTTAACTATCGTATGTAGATTTTAGTACAGGAAGGTTACACTATACCAACTAGACTTGTTGATGGAATTAGGATTTAAACACCATTTATTGATTAGATAAAAAAAGAAAAAGACTTAGCTTAGTTAAATGTAAAATGTTTAAATACTTTTTTCTATGCTATGAAATCTAAGGACTACATGTGTGTTATAACAAGTAAAACTGGAAAAGAAATTTATGATAGACTTTTCATAATGAATGAAGGAACTAATGAGGTGAAACAATCCAAATTAAACATTTTATTACACGACTATGAACCTTTTTGCATGAAACTAAATGAGTCAATCTCTGACATGTATATACATTTTACTCAGATAGTTACCTCATTGCATGCTTTAGGTACGGAACTAATAAATTCATAAAAAATAAATAAAATTTTACATTATTTACCTATTACTTATGATGCAAAGATAATTGTCATAACTGGGTCAAAAGACCTAAATATATATTTTATTAATAATCTGCTTGGATAAATAATTTCTTACAAGCAATGAGTGACTCAAAGATAAATTGATGCAGTTGATAAGTAGAAGGTGAAGAATATCGCATTAAAACTGGATGATTAAGAAAGTGATCAATCACTTGCTAATGATGAAGAAGATATTGTTCTCATAATGAGGAAATTCAAAAGTATCCTAAGAAGAAATCAACAGAGACATCAGTAGTGGAACATATGTAAGTTCTACAATAATGCAAAATTTTTTAAGGAAGTCATTTGTTATGAATGCAGGAAGCCTGGACATATTAAAATTGATTGTCCGAATCTCAAAGCTAGTTCTAGCAAGGAGAAAGTTGAGGAGAAAACCAATCTTAAGAAAGGTAAGAAAAGACTGTATAGTGCTTTTTGGGCTAACTCAGCTTCAGATTCCTCAAAAATAGAAACAGAAGAGGAAGTTACAAACTTGTGCTTAATGGTAGACAAACTTGATCATTCGGATCAAGAAGAGGTACATAATTTATCATGTGACAAATTATTTAAAGTTTTTTAAAAAATAAAAATATAAGAAACTCAAAAATCTACATTACGTATATTATCATAGAATAATTAACTTTATAAAAAGAGCATAAAATTCGTAGGAATGATCAGACATCCATACATAGCAACCACATGACATTGTTGGATGACTTCAAAGATTTGAATAAGAAACATGATTTATTGAAAACATCATATACTGATCTTGAGAATGAATGTTCGATGTTTATAGCTGAAGTGAATCAAAGATAACATGAGTTTAAAGTTGACAATGTAATTTTAGATAGCACAAACTCATATCATAAAGATAAATTGAAGGCTTTTAAGGAAAATAAGATACCCCCTACACTTGAATAATTTTATAATCCTGATTAGAAGAGTAAAATTTCAAATCCAAGGAAAAGACATTATAACTCACATAGATTTGTATATCCTTTCCTAGTGTTAAATGCTTTTCATGTGGAATGATATGACATATTTCTCACACTTTCACAATTCATAGTAGAACACAACTAGTATGGAGATCTAAGATGCCTAAATCAAAGCATATCAAACATATATCTAGATTATCATTGCTAAGTGGTGAACCAAAATTTATTTGGGTTCTCAAGTCTAATGTTTGATAATTTGGAGAAACACTCTTATATAAGTCCTTCTAAGAGCATTTAGTACCTAAATAGCAGATGTTTGAAGAATATAACTAGAGATACAACTCAATTCATATCGCTAGAAGCCATGAATGGGGGAAAAGTGACAATAGGAGACAATACCACTAGGAGAGTGCAAGGTATATATATGATTGGCAATAAGAAATTTTTTTTAATTGAGAATATATTATTGGTTGAAGGCTTAAAATATAACTTATTAAGTATTAGTCAGCTTTGTGATAAGGGTTTTAACATTAAAATTTTATCCACAAGCTATATTATAAGCCAAATGGAATTGATGTGTTGCATGGAATTAGGGTAAATAATATTTACACTTGATTTAAATTATGTTAAATCTTCTAATACTTTTTCTCTCAATACTATCACTGATGAATCATGGTTATGACATAAAAGACTCTGTCAGGCAAGCATAAAAAATCTTAGGAACATTACCCATAAAGAATTAGTTAGAGTAATACCCAAATCATACTTTACTAAGGATCAAATGTTTGATGCTTGTCAATTAGGAAAATAAGTTAAGTCCTCTTTTCTTTCAAATAGGAAACGTAGAACTAGAAAACCTATAGAAATCCTATACATGGATCTTTTTGGACATGTTAGCATTGTAGGTATAGGAGGAAAAGTTTTTGGGTATTTAATCATTGATGATTATTCAAGATTCACTTAGATTAAATTCTTATCACACAAGAGTGAATCATTTGATGAACCTAGAAATTTTTCTACTTGGATATAGAAGAAGCTAGGTTATGAAATCATTACAATTAAAAGTGATCATGGAGGAGAACTTAAAAATAAGAAATTTGATGATTTTTGAAAAGAGAAAAGAATTGATCACAATTTATCAGCACCTTAGACCCTCAGTAGAATGGAGTTACTGAAAGAAATAATAAAACTTTGATAGAGATCGCTACAACCATATTAATAGAATATTCTTTTCCAAAATATTTCTAGGATGAAGTGGTAAGTACAGCTTACTATGTTCTGAATAGAGTGAACATTAGATCTAAGTTGAACATGACACCCGATGAACTTCTTAAGAGGAGAACACCTAACCTTTCACATTTACATGTCTTTGGATGTAAGGTGTTCATTCATAATAATGGTAGAACTTCTTTAGGAAAATTTGATCCTAAATCAAATGAAGGAATTTTTATTGGATTTTTTTTAAGAAAATGTCGATTGCATTAAAGAGAAAAATTTCTTGGATATTCTAGTATTTGCAAATCTTATAGAGTTTTTAACAAGAGGACTTTGGTAGTTGAGGAGACCACACAAAGTTTTTAAAGATTCTAGTATTTTTGAAGAGCCAAGGATGGTGGAAGAATATATTTAAAATATCTCTTATGGAATTGAAAAAATAAAAATTGAAGAGAATATTAGAATGGAAAATATATTGCTTAGAGAGTGGAAATATTCTAAAAGTTATCCTAAATATTTGATTTTAGGTGAACAAAATAATGGTGTTAGAAGTAAGCATGGACTTAGAAACGACGTAAACCACTCAGGTTTTATTTCCATGATTGGACTCACTATTATAAAAGAAGCACTTTCTAATGAATTTTGAATTTTGGCAATGCAAGAAGAATTGAATCAATTTGTTAGAAATGATGTTTGAGAATTGATTGAAAGGCGTAAAAATCAAAGTGTTATTGGAAATAAGTGGGTGTTCAAAAATAAAATAAATAATTTCAGAGTAGTGGTTAGAAATAAGACAAGATTTGTGGCCAAGGGGTATAATCAAATATAAGGAATTGATTTTGAAAAAACTTTTGCCCCTGTAGCCAGACTTAAAATGATAAGATTGCTATTATCTTTGCCAATTTTAATAGTTTTCAATTGTTTCAAATGGATATTAAGAGTGCCTTTCTTAATGGGGTGATACAAGAGGATGTTTATTTTGAGCAATCTCTAGATTTTGAAAATTCAAAATTCTCTAATCATGTGTTTAAATTGAAAAATGCATTATATGAACTAAAATAGGGATAAAGGGCTTAGTATGAGAGGCTATGCACATTCCTACTAGAAAGATCATTTATTAAATGAAGTGTGGATACCACTCTCTTCTTAAAAAAGATAGGAGATGATATAGTCATTATTCAAATATATGTCAATGATATCTTATTTGGATCCACTAATAAAAAACTTTGCGATGATTTTTTAAAAATAATGAGTAGTGAATTTAAGATGAGTTTGATGAGATATTTGAGTTAAATTTGTGGTTTTATTGTAAAGCAGAAAGAGAATGAAACATTTCTTATCCACTCAAAGTATATTAAGGACATCCTCCAGAAATATGAATTAAATAAAGTAAAACCAATTAATACACCAATGAGTTATTTAGTATAATTAAATAAGGGCTCTAATGAAAAGTCTATTAATCAAAGGAAATTTAAAGGAATGATTGGATCATTATTTTACTTAACTTCTAGCATACCAAATATCATGTCCAGTATTTATTTGTGTGCTAAATTTTAAGCTGATCCAAAGGAATCACATTTGACTACTGTTAAAAGAATTTTGAGATATTTTTGGGAACTTAAAACTTAGGGATATGGTATCCTAGGCATAGCTCTTCTTTTGAAATAATTTGATATTATGATACAGAATTTGTAGGATGTATGGTTGATAATAAAAGTACATTTGGAACTTGTTAATTTATTAGAAACTCTTTAATTTTTTGGTCTAATCAAAAATAAAATTCAGTAGCCCTTCCTACTATTGAACCAGAATACATAACATTTGATAGTTGTGTGGAACAACTTCTTTGGTTAAAATAATATCTTATTGATTTATAATTTTCAATTGGCACTATTCCAAATTTTTTTGATAATACAAGCACCATATGCATTTCAAAGAATCATATTCAACACTTTAGAACCAAGCATATAGACATAAGACATCACTTCATTAGAGACCATGTCAATAAATGAGAAATTGAGCTACATCATACAGCTACTGATAATCAACTTGTAAATATTTTCACAAAACCACTATCTTTTGAAATGTTTAGCACCTTAAGAACCAGATTAAGTGTGATTCACATTCATGCTTAAAATTTGTAATTCTGCAAATTGCATTTGTAATGTATTTCATGTATGGTAATGTTTAAGGTTTGTTCTTTGTTTGTATTTCATTCATGATTGATTGTTTCTCTATTCTTTATTTGTTTTCCATTTATATTATTTTTTTTTCAACTTTGCATCTCATTGATCTTGGATAATTTGTATTTGGAAAAGAGTTTTAATAATCATATCTTAAGTTACTTTTCCATTCATATTATATGAACCACTTTCGTATTGTATGAATTTAATAAACTATATATGATACTTTTCCTAAGTCGAGGAGACAAAATGAGATTTATGTAAGAATATCACATTGTATGATTACATCATCATCTATATGATCCCTTAATTTTTATTTGTATGAATGAGATGAACTTTTCGAATGATAGTTATTTTCAAAGATTATATGTACAAAATCACATTTTGTCTATATGATTCAATTATCAATTAGCATGTGGACGATCTCAATCGTTTTGTTTGAAAATTATTACAGATTGTCTCAAACAAAAACATGTTTGTCTGTATGATCAATTTGGTCAAAAAGTCTTATGATATAACTCCTCGAGAATTGTGGTTTATAAAAAGTCATTTCATCACATTAACTATTTTGTTAGTTTCTATTCATATGTACAAAATTATTTTTGTCAAGTACAAACATAAAATTGTACGTACGAAACTCATGTTATATTGTACAAATTTCCCTAATTTCATTAATTTTAAGGCCTTTCTTTGAATTTCTCATCATCCTTTTGCTTTTAAACTTTCTTGTGCTCAATCTTTCATAAAATGGAAAGTAGTATTAAGCGTGCTAAACATTCAAGGGGTTCTTCATGTTGGTTCAATCAATGACATGAAAATTTTCTTTCTAGAGAGAATGAAGATGCCTACCAGTATTACTTCAAAACAAAGATAACTCCATCTCTTTTTCTTATCCAAGAAGATAACAACTTTTAGGTAATGCCCCATTTTGCTTCCACCCAATTTGCTTTCATTCTCACTTTGATCAATGCCTTTCATTAGATACCTTCTATTACTATTTTTCTAATCTTAGAATGTGACAAGACAACACAATCGTGCTTCTTTTATTCATGGCCAAAGGGTAGAGATAATTAAGATACATTTAAGCACATATTTACACCTTAGAGTTGAGGGTGTTAGAGCACACACTATGATATCAAGAGAGGAATTTTATTGGTCCACCATAAATCAAACCCTTAGGGGTGTACCTTCAGTTAATCACTTATCTCATGTGTACACTCTAAATAAAAATGCCAAGATCATCTAGCATGTGTTGAGAACTTCAATTATTCCTAAACATGGTGATCGTATAAACCTTACTCCTTTGTTTTCCATAGTCACTTATCTTATAATGTTGAACACTATGATTGATGAAGCCCAGTTGATTTTGTACTATATAAATAAAATAATGGATATTAGACTTCGTCCAGTAGAAGGAAGATGAATGTGGCTTTAGGATATCTAATTGCCTATGTCCTTCAGAAGAAGTACAACTTAATTCATCCTGATCCCCCAAAAACTTTGCCAATCTTCTTCACCAATGCTTCTTTCTATTCTCTTTTTCATTGAGATCAGGGGGATGAGGGAGATGAGATGGGAGGAAAAGAAGAGGCTCCTGCACCAGCACCTATACCTACTCCTGGACCCAAGCAACATTTATATCAAGAAATGTTCCAACGATTTGATTGACTTGAGTCTCACTTTGACCAACATTTTGATCATATTAAAACTTGCCTAGACCCACAAGATATTAGATATAATGAAGATATGGGATTGATCAGAGGATAGCTTAGCTCAATCAACACCCAGGTAGCTACTAACAATAGATACTTTACGATGTTCACCCCTCATCAGCATCCTCCAAATAAAGATTTTCCAACATATTAGTTTTCATTTTCTATTGTAATGTTATATATTTTTTGTGTTTAAGTTTTCATATGATGGCAGTTGAATGTTTGTGTTATTATTTTAGCTCTATTTACATTTATATTTTTAGTTTGTTTTTTTTTTTTAAATGAAATGTTGTTTGTCTTATTTTGAGGATATTTTTCTTGAATTATTTTAGGTTTCTATAGAATAATCAAATGTAGTTGATTTATTGAATGAAAGTTTAAAATATTTTGCTCTACAAATTAATTTCCTTATAAAATTTTATTTCTCAAAATTTTAAATTAAATTGTGATTAGATATAGATTAGAAGATCATTTTTATGTTCTTATAGACAAATATTATTTCGCTATAATTATTGCAAAAGATATGTCTTATTTTAATTTTATTTCTTGTTCAATGTGTTTATTTTTATTAATTATTAGATTTTGTTTTATGATTTATTCAGATCAAAAATGTAAAAAGATGCATAATGTGTGGCAAGCTTGGAAACATGCATAAAATGTGCCATAAGTTTAAAAGATGTGCAATGTTCACCAAACTAAAAAGATGCACAAAATTAGCCCAAATTGAAAAGATGCATAAAGCGTGCCAAAATTTGAAAAGATGTGTAATGTCACCAATCAAAAGTAACATATAAATCTTTCCTTTATCTCTATATTTCTTACACAAATCCATTCAATCAACAATAATATCCACTATTGAATTGGAAATTAATTGATCTTTATTTCATCATTTTTGCAATAATTACTTTATTTGATAGGTCTATAATGAACAATGAGCTAGATTGACTTTTCTTATCTTAATTGTTCTTTGATTAAAAATATCAGACTTTCCTTTTTTGCATAAGGACATTAATGTTGTCTTTTCAAATAGTTTAAAATCCTCTTCTTCATCATCTATTAGATTTGTCAATAGCAACTTACTTTTTTAAGAGGTACTTCCCCTTTCATTGTTATCAAAAGGGGGAGTCATTTTTTAAAGTTTATTTTTTTATTGAATTAATCGTGTATGTTTGTTATATGTGTGGTGTGTATGTTTTGTTATTTTTGAATTCATTTTGGTGTTTTGGTTTTTGATTTTTTTTATCTTATTTTTAATTGAGCATTCATTGAGGGGGAGCTTAGAAGAAAAAGGACCTTTAATGTTAATTCAAATAATAATTATTTTGCCATCATCAAAAAGGGGGAGATTGTTTCAAATTAGAATTCATGATTGAGTTTTATGTAATGTTATTTTTTTATGATAAAAAATATTATTGTTATGTTTACTATTTATCCTAACATGCATTAAATATATTTCTGCTTATTTTGTGTGTACTGATATTTCAGACAAATCATAGTACAAACTGCTGAAGACTTCAAGATATAGTATAATAGGATTTCATGTAATGAAGTCAGTAAATTTTATTTTCTTGAGTCTGAGAAAGTGTGATTGTAATTGGGAAACTTTGCACACACACTCACATAGGGGAAGAGAGTTGAAATTTAAATTGGAAATTTTTTTACCATATTCGTATAGTATGATGTCAGTTCATACAGATGTCTGACAGTATATGAAATAAGCTTTGTACCAGATCATCTCATGATTTTTGAATTGTTCGTACATATAATCTATATATCGTTTAGATGATTGATACTGTACGAAATAAGTTTTATACTACTTTGTCCAAATAAATTTTAATTTTTCATATAGATGATCTACATATCATACAGTCGATTGATAATGTTCAAAATAAGCTTCATCCCAGATCATCTAGATTAATTTTAACTATTCGTACAGACGATCTACATATCGTACATACAAGCTGATTGTATATGAAATAAGCTTCATACTAGATTGTCTAGAAGAACTTTATTTATTCGTGCAAAAGATCTATAAATTTTACGCACAATTAACATTATATGAAATAGTATTCATACAAAATAGTTCCATGATTTTGGAACTGTTCATATAGATGATCTACGATTGTACTGTATGATCTAACTCATTTTCACTTTGAAATTTTAGTTTATGGACTATTTTTTATGTGTCTTTTATGTAATGAGTCCTAGAACTGACTTACAATCTATTTGTTGTGAATTTCTCTTGAGAGTGAAAAGGAGTGTGAGTTGGGAGAGTGTTTGGGAGTGGAGAGTGAGAATCTTGCAAGAGGAAATTGTGAGGGATTCATAAGGTTGACTAAAGGTGAGGATCTCCTAGTTTCTTTTCAAAACTCTATCCTACTTCTTTGAAGACTCTTAAGAGAACATCTCCGAAGTAGATTGAGTAATATGCCTTCACTAGGAGGGCAAAAAGGATGATGGTACTATGCCTTCACTAGGAGGGTGGAAAAGGATGACGGCACCCTGCCTTCACCTGAAGGGTAAAAAAGGATAATAATACTCTATCTTCAATAGGAGGGTGAAAAAGGATGATGGTTCTCTTTCGCATCTTGTTGGTGGAAGAGAGATATTATAAGGGATTCTCCACCTTACTGTAGGAGAAAAAAGGAGAGTCATTTGTATTTAGTGCAATACCTGGAGAATGAGTCTCAAGGGAGTGGACGTAGGTCTAGTTGGACCAAACCACTATAAAATGTGGTGTTCTTCTATTCTTTACTTTTTAATGCTTTTTTATTTTCTGCACTTTATATTACTATGGTTAAAAAATATATTGTGAAAATATATCTTTGAGTAAAATTTCTTAAATCAGTTTTCTAAAATCTAAGAGATTTTTTAAATTACGAATTCACCACCCCCCCCCCCCCCCCCCCCCCTCCCACCCTCTTGGTTAGCCTTGGGATAGATCTATTAAGTATAACAACCTACACGAACTTTCAAGAACCAGGTCTATGAGCTGAAGAATTTTTCTCATGAGCCAACCAAGAAACCTAGATAGACACTTGGAGGAAAAAGGAAAGACACTTTGCTTGGAGAAACCAAGTGAACCCATCACACTCAAGTTCTCCCTCTTCTTCCCAAAGCACTTTAGACTTCTTTCTCTAACTCCCTCTTAAGAATACTCAGCAGCCATAGACTTGAAATAAGTCACTTAAGAGAAATTAAATACAAGGCCTCACAAAAAGCCCTAAATTTAATTATGCTGAATAGGATCATCCTGTACAATTTGTTCAAAGTACTACTTTTAATATTGTATGAAGAGCTACTTTTTTTTAGAGGAAACCCATGACGGGGCCTATGCATTCATTAAAGAAACAATTGCAAAGTACTTAAATAAAACTCAAGCTCACTACTATTCAGCAGAGCTACAAAAACTAAAAACCAAAAAAATACTAAGAGCTCAAGTTCCCTGCTAAGCAAAATTACAAAAAATTCTAAGTACATTCTACGATGCGCAATAGAGAGAACCCAAAAAAGTAGAGAGTAATAAAAATAGGTAGTCAGCTCTAGCTTTTCCCCCAAGAATTCACCACCACAATTATCTATACTAATCATATTCTGCAAAAAACAGTAGTACACAGTAAAATAGGAATAGCTAAAGTAATAAAAGATATTAGGACAAAAATACCAATAAAAATATTCATAACCACTAAAAGGTGAGCATCCATGACCAAAGGGGTACCAACCCATACTCCAGCATCTCAGATACATAAAATGCTACAAAAAGATCATATCAGTAATCTGCAACCAAGCTAAGGAAAAAGGAAACCAGGAACCACACCCCCAACCAAGAAGAGAACACCAGACAACCCAGGCTATAAATAAGATCATAGAAAGAGACAAGGAAAACCAAGATCCAGCACCACCAGAGCACACCAACATTCCCGAAGATAAGGTCCTAAGAAAATCCAAAAAATGCATAGAGAAAAGCAGCCAACCCAACCCTAGCAAGCTGATGGCGACAGCATAAATGAAGAAACCTAGAAAAAGAGAAATCCATAAACGCACACTTATAACTTGGGAGAAAAAAAGATAATGCCCAGGCATAGAAACCTCTAGCCATGATAAAAGAACAACAAAATGCTCCCAGTAAACATGCATAAAGCCTAGCTACCCAACAAAAACAAACCAACCTACCAGGCAACAGAAATGGGAAACTTGCAAAAGATAACACCCAGGATAGTCCCTAAACAAAGCAGCCTAGCAGACCAAAATAAGCTGATAGGACAGAACAGAAAGCACCTAAGAAAAATTAGAAAACGCCACATCAGACAACATAATGTTATAGGAAATCGACATCTCGTAGGCCTTAGAGAACCAAAAACACAAGCCAATACCAAGGCAGTAATAGAAAACACACCCAAACTCAAAAAACTCTAGCTTGGACCAAGCACCCACAAAAAGCTCCTGAAAAAAAGGCCCAACACCCAGCCACCCGTGAGAGGAAAACTAATAATCCATGCAACAAAAATGATAATGATGTACAAGGCAAAGCCAGGCATCCAACCAAAAACTAACACCCACCACAACATTAAGAATTAACATAGGGTAGACCAATCTTGTCCAATGTTATAAGACCTTTCACAGAAAGAGGAAGAGTAGAAACCAAGACATCAGTCATATACTCCAAACCACAGCCCCATTTGAGAATTGAATGAGCACTAGCATTGCCCTCTGCACAAATAATAGAAAAAGAACAATTTAAATGGTTCACAAAAATTCTAATATCCCTCCTGAAATAAAATAAATTAGGAGAGAAAATAGTATAATTCCTCAAATTAAAAGACTGAAAGTAGTAATTAGCACCAAACTCAATAAAAATATTAATGTAATCGAGAGAGAAGCAAAGTCATAAACCATGTATAATAGCATAGGAAATAACAAAGTTAACATCACACTGATATAAAGGACTAGCAAAAGCCAAAATGCAATTACCATCTGAGTCTCTGATCATACCACCACAGCCTTCCATAGAATTTATGCTAACACCATCCACATTTAACTTAAAAAAATTACAAGGAGACTTCATCCACACAATACTCCTAGGAACTTTATAAATAATATCCATCTCCAACTTAATACCCAATTCAGCCACAAATGAGAGATTGTTCTTAAAATTCTTAACATAAAGTTACTTAGCAGAGTAAAGAGCCACAACCTTATCTATAATATCGTGAATAATTCTATAATAGTTCATAACCACACTATTGAAATGAGAATTATTCCTATCCAACCATAAATACCAAAGGATAAGAGAAGGAATGACATTTTTTATATGACCTTTGGATTTAACAAGCCAATAGTTAAGTAAAGAATTAATGGAAGCAGAAGTATTAAAATAATTCAAATGGAAAATTTCATAAAAATAAGTCCAAGCTTTGACCCCTAAGGGATCAGAAATATAGACATGATGCATATTTTCGATGTGATAACAACATTGGCATAAGGATAAAACCTCTTTTAATCAAATTGTCATCCATAGGAATAAACTTATGAAGAATTCTCTGAACAAAAAAAGAAACAGTAGAAGGAAAACTTTTATGCCAAATCATATAAAAATTTTTGGAGGCCTCTTTTTTAACCTTAAAGGAATGCCACACATCCTTAAGTTTAAGTTTTTTTTTTTTTTTTTGGAGAAGATTCTTATAGCATTAAAAGCAAAAAACTATTACAAACTAGAATAGAAAACTACTAGGCAATCCCTTCCAAACAAAAAAGGGAGCCTTATTAAAAAGAAAATTAAACATAATGAAAATATTAGAAAAGTAAGAAATCTAATTATGCAAATAAGACCCTCTACTTCTCATTTTAAACTAATTGGGGTGGAGGGGATACCAAAGATAAAACAACCAAAATGGTTGGTTAGTATCCTAGATTTCATAATTAAGTAAAAAATAAGAGATAGAAAGATGCTTTATTCCCATTACTATTGTTCCATATTTAAAATACCAAACTATGCTTAAAAAAAGTCTAGAATAGCAAGTTTTACCAAAAAAAGAAAATGAATTGAAATAAACAAAAAAAACTCTATAGCCAAGCGATGAACTCGGGTCTGCACAGCTCCACAACATCTATTTTTTACATGCTCCATCAACTCCACATAAACCACAAACCAGGCTTGCAAATCATTCTCAATTATCATAAGCTTATCATTGGATAAATGGTGAAGTGACTCCAATCTTTCACCAAGAATACCAAACTTTCTTCCTCTCAAACTGCCTTTGATAGGACCAAACAAATTCAAGTCTAAATTCAACTTCTTCTTATGAAGCACTGATTTAGATGGAAAGAGGAACTATCCATCTTCAATCGAGTCTTCCCCATTATTTTCCTTATCATTCTTGGATACAGACGTTTCCTCAATATGTTTTAAACTTCCAGAATTTTGACTGATTACAGCAAGAATCCCAATATTACCTTTAGGATTAATCAAATCTGAATGTTCTTGATTTGTCAGTTTGAAACCCAACTCAGCTTCTATAGCATACATAGAGCCTATTAGAATTATTCCTGGAATCTCATCAACAACTATTTCACCTTCTTCAACTTCAGTTGAACATGAGCCAATATTTTCCTTCCTAGCATCCTCTTCTCCACACAAGGATCCAAGAATTTTAAAACTATTATAGTCCATAGACATTTCTGTTACCTTCATAATAGGTTCTTCAACATTTTTAATTTCTCTTTCTTCATTATTAGAAGGAGACGCTTCTGGCACATTAAATCTAGAATCAGATTTGGCTCTCACTTCATTCCTTATTCCCATTTGTCTTCTATTATTCCTTTTAATATTAACCAACATCTAAGGCCCATAAGAAGCCATATTAGAATTAGCATTTTGCTATTTTTCAATAAAAACCTCCTCATATATGATTTTCTTACCCATATCCTCCATCTCTTCAAACCCCACCTTCAAGCTACAACCATCACATAAATGACCAACCCTTCCAGAACTAAAACAAAAAAAAAAAATCTTCTCATACTCAACTTTTTGAAAGAAATGCCCATTTATCCCTTCCACCCAAACACCCAAAGGTAGGTGTTTGTCAAGCTCTACCCAAACACATACTTTTGCAAATTCCCTCCTAACCCATTGAAACATATCACCATCAATAAGTATGGGGATTCCTATCAAAGAAGCAATTCTTGAAACATTGATTTCATCCCAACAATAGAGTGGAAGGTTGGGCATTCTTACCCAAACAGGAGATGACAAGCCTTTCAATAAATATGTAGAGAAGTTCAAACTCCATTTGTCAAGCCCAACAATGTGACCATTTATGAACTAGGGTCAACCAGATAAAACATTATCCATAGCTTCTTGTGAGAATAACGAACAAAGCAACCATCTAGAACCAAGCACAGTCAAATGAAACTTGCCAAACTACATCTATTGACATTGCAATTCATTTATTATCACATAAATTGGAATAAGTTTACCAAACACCTTCACCACCACTAAAAATTGAAGTTTATTTGAGTTGATATTCATATTCAGTTCGTTCAATTTAATAGCCAAACCATCCTCCGAAATAAAACTTTCCTCCTTAGACATACTTAAGTTTAAAGTTACCATCTTTAGTTAAAGCACATAACTGAACATCTTCAGAATTAGTGTTCAGAGGGATCTTCAAAATTTGCTGAATAATAGAATCAGGAAGTAAATTAGAAAGTTTCTCCAAATCCCGACCATTATAAATAAAAAAATAATTAACCTTCATAGTATTGTACGAAGTATTAGTAATATAATCAATTGATTGGCACCCCAACTTGCTATCATGCCAAAAGAAAATATTTCAACTACCAAGGCCCCAAAAAATGAAATGTTCAACAACTAATTTAACATTGCAAAGATGCTACCAAACTTTAGAATTAACTTTACTAAAATAACATGTGGTAGGATACTTTCCCCCACAATATTTGGCAACCATAAAATTAGCCCAATGGCTCAAATTATCACAGAATTATACCATAATTTAAGAGAGAATGCATAAGCCAAATCATTCATAGATTTACACCCCAGTGAACCTTTATCCAAAGCACCACAACATTTATCCCATGAAGACTAGTGGATTTTAGAAGTGCTACTAGCCCCTTTCCAAAAAAAACTTATTGAAAATTCTATCAATCCTGTTAGAAACTGTCTGAGTAGGGAATAAAGTTTGAAAACTATTAAAATGTATAGAACAAAGGACATTCTTGATAAGAATTAACCAACCAACAAAGCTTTAAAAAATTAGAATCCCAAGACAAAAGCCTGTTATGCACCACCATCATTAAATCATCAAACAGAAAGGACTTATTTCTACCTATATAAAGAGGCACACCAAGTTACTTTAAAGGCAAATGGCCATAACTAAAACTAGTTAAACTCTTAATAGCCATAATACAAATAAAAGATACTTTCTTAGCAAAAATAAAGCAATACTTATGTTTATTAAGAGCCAAACCACTCATCGATTCAAATTGGTGAAAACACCTCAAAAGTCTATGCATCTTATTCATTGAACCATTCATAAAAATGATAAAATCATCAACAAAACATAACTATGATCTATGAAAATCACCTAACATTCTGAAATAAAGTATAGGGTGCTTCTCAAAAAGATCAGCAAGACCTCTAGATTTGTATTAAACTGTAATAATGAAAAGGGCCAGAGAAATGGGATCACCCTGTCTCAGCCCATGAGAAGCCTTAAAAAACCATTACTCTTACCATTCACAATGATAGAAAAATAAGGGCTTTTAATACAAAGTTTAATAAGGTTGATAAAAATTAAATCAAAATTAAACAACTTCATAATATCATAAAGGAAAAGCCAATTAATATTATCATAAGCCTTGGAAATATAAAATATTAGAATCATATCACCAACTTTCACCTTGACATCCAAATCTTGACAAAATTCATGAGCCAAGAGGATATTATCAGCAATAGCACGCCCTTTAACAAATCCCATTTGGAAAGGGGAAATAATTTTAGCCAAAATAACCATTAATGATTCATCAAAATTTTAGAAAGCAATTTGTAAAAAAATGTGCACGGACTAATAGGTCTAAAATCATTCCAAGTATTGACAGGCTTATTTTTAGGAATAAGCATAATAAAAATAGAAGTAAAAAACTTAGGAATAGAATTACCATTAAAGATGTCAATAATAGCAGAAAAAAATTGTTCCGAATAATATGACGTGCTTTCTAAAAAAACTTCATAATGAAACCATCCGGCCCAGCAACCGACCCACCATTCATACCCAAAATAGTTTCTTTCACCTCCTCTATAGAAGGATGTTTAGATAAGTAAACATTATCCTCATGAGAAATAAGAGTAAGGATGATAGAAGGATTGTCAATAATAGAAGGATTAAAGGCTTTATTAAGATGATTATTAAAATATTGAACAACTAAATTAGCAATTTCAACACCATCTTCTATAACAGAGCCATCAACATGATTAATTGTATGGATACAATTAATAGCACATTTCCTCTTAACCAAGGAAGGAAAATATTTATTATTATTATCACCCTCAGCCAGATGTTTAATAGACTCTTTTTTCTTCCAATAAATTTCCTCTTGAGCTTGTAATTTAAAAAGGCCATCTTTAACCTCTCTTAACAAAAAAAAATTAGCTTTAGAAGGTAGCAATTGACATAGATTCTCATAAGAATTCAATATATCTTTCATAATTAAGATTTCAAAAAAAAGATTCTTAAAAACATTATGATTCCACCATTTTAAAATAAGCTTAAGCCTTTTCAGCTTAAACCATAATCTCCTCATACCATAAATAGCATTGTCCAGATATAGGGGAGCATGTCAGTTATCCTTAACCAAATTCATAAAAGAATCATGAAGTAACCACATGATTTGAAATCTAAACTAAGAAGGGAAATCCCTAATTCTAGGCTTAATTTTAATAAGAAGAGGTGAATGATTAGAGAGGGTCCTACAAAGATGCCGAACATTAGTAAATTCAAAAGAGTTAAGCCAATCATTATTAAATAAAACATGATCTAACATTTATAATAAATGCCCACAATGCCAAGTAAAGTTATTACCAGAGAAACTAATATCAATTAAGTTATAATCCATAATCATTCTATTAAAATCCTAAATAGACTGAAAGATAGGAAGAGAGCCCCTTATGCCTTCAGACGGGTTAGCTATAGTAATAAAATCTCCAACAATAAGCTAGTGAAGTTTATAAATTCTATGAAACTGAGTAATTTGATCCCAGAAATCCTTTCTAGTATAACGAGAGGAAGCAGAATAAACAAAAGAAGCATAACCTTGAAAATTAGAACTTTCAATATTACAATGTAAAACTTGAGTATAATCATTAATAATGTCCACCCTAACAAAATATTTCCAAAAAACCCAAATTTTATTGACCACATTCGAGAAGGCATATTTAAATCCGAGAAATTTATCAGTACAAAGAATCTTATCAGAGGAAATAAGAGGTTCAAACAAAATAAGAATCAAAATATTATAAATACAGCATAAGTTTTTAACTCTAAACTTAGAAGAAAGGCACCCAATGCCCCTAACATTCAAAAAAGAGTTAAACATAAAAAAACAAAAGGTTAATGGGAAGTATGCGAACGGGTGTTTCTAGGTGATTGTAAGATAAAATTCTTTTACTTCCTACCTCTCCTACCATGACCCTTGCATAAACTAGTATCATTATCATCTCTAGCAAAACATTTAGCCAACATATTCATATCCTCTAGGTCAGTAAAAACATCACTATAATAGTGACCATTCAATGGAAATGTATTTTCATTAATGAAACTTGACTATCCCCTGGGAAGAGGCATTCTCCTTCCTCATATAACACATTACAAACTACATTTATTTCATTGTTCATAGCATTATCACCTATCTCCTTCACCATATCAATTTGTACCACATCTTGAACAATCACAATAGTATGATCACAATCCTCATCCACACCTCCATCCTCCATGAGAGGCTTAAAAGAAATAGTATTTAGGTTAGTATCAATGCTTTGATACTTTTCATTATGAAAAACAATAGGTAAAGGAGAGATAGAGTTTAGATTGACTTCCTGCACTTGATTCAACTCCTTGACAATAGTAGGATTTGGCTCAACCTAAGCAAACTCCAAAATAAGGAATTCATGAATAGGATTTTACACTTGAGAAACATTACCCACAATTCCATCAGGATTAACAATATCTAATTCAACTAAAGGAGAATCATTTTTTATGCATAGGTTTATAAGAATCCTTTTCCTTCCAGAGATGCAGGTGTAGCTTATAACAAGCATTAAAACCATGCCCCTGCATCTTACAGTGAGTACAAAAAATAGGTAGATTTTTTAAATCAATTTTTTGAAAATAGCTATTAAGTTTCGAACCAACCCAGACCTCATTAGGATACTTCTTTGAAATATCTAATTCAATTAACACATGAGCTACAGACGACCGTGAAGTGATGTTGTAGCTTGATCAGTTTGCAATAGTCTAAAAAAGATAGAAGCCAAACCGAATAATATTTTAGAATTGAAAAAATGTAAATGAAGATTTAGAAAAGAAATCCACACATGGGCGATGGAATATTCCTCATGAACATCAAAATCAGGTGTCCATTTCAACAATCTCATTTGGCAACCCTAAATATAATAGGACCTTCAATAGAAAATATGACTATAATCTAAATTTTTGCTCAATTGAATCGCAATATGCCTGAAATCTAACAAACTGACATGAAACGATCCATATAATTTCAGATTTAAAAAAAAAATTTTGAATGATGTCTAGATTCGGCAACCTAAGCATGAACTTGTCAACAAGAGTGAGTGCAAAAGGAGCAGCCAACATAAAAATCACAAAGTCCTCAAGCAACATTGCAGGACAGCCTTTATAAGAAGAATGAACAAAAGAAAGTTTTATGGAAGAAGAAGACGAGCCAGCCAGAACATCCTTAAACAAATGAGACTTACCAGACAGAAGCACAACATATGGAGGGATAGATGATGACGACATCATCATCTCCTGAAAACCTCAAAAACCAAAAACACACCAAAGAAATCAAGCAAAACCAAGACAAAAAAGGAAACTAAAGAAGCTAAATGCAAGAAGAAAATATGAAAATAAATGCCATACATAAGAAAAATTGAGATCATGAGTGAAAGCCCTAGAACGCATCAGAATCGCCTCAGAGCAGAGAGGCGTTGCAACTTTAGCGTGGTTTAAAGAAGTATGAAGAGCTACATACTATACAATCAATTCAAGGAATTAATCTGATCATCAAGGATGATTTAGATCATTTTTTTGTATGATTAGTTAAAATGACTTTAATTATCACCTAGTACGATTGGCAATAATTTAATTATAATCTCATATAGAAATTGGGTTGTACAGTATGATTGGTCAAATCTTCCTATATGCTCGGATTGGATCAATAAATTCAAATTCATTCACTAATCACAGCATTAATTTTGGAAAGATTTCATTACGTTGTGCAGTACGGTACTTATCATCTAGTATGATGAGTATAAAATTTGAATTTCAAAATATCTTCTAAATTGTGATTGGGGGCTTTGATCCTAATTTCAACTAGTCATCTTATATAATGTACATCATATAGTATGATAAATTCATCTTGAGTTAATTATCATAATTTTCCATTTTAATTATTTTTTGATTAACTGATTGTATAGTATGATATGAATCGTACATTATGATTAGTTCAAAAAAACACCACTTCTGATATTATCACTAACACACTCCATTGAGTGTGCATTAGCATGATTTTCATGCTTAGTATCCATAAAATACATGATTTAACTCAAGAAAGATAAAATACAAAAGAATTAAAAAGACATACTTAACCCTAGTCTACTCAATCTTTATCTATCAAACTTACAAGTGAACAGTGGACCAGAATGTTAGTGCATAGACAAAAGTAGATATGCAATAATAGCAATTAACAAGAGATTGCATGGTAAGAAACTCAATAATATTTGTTATCATCAAAATCGTAGGACTTGTGTCCAAATTTATAATAGTTTGTATATTTATGTTTAAATATAATTTAACTTTATTTAGTGATTTTGTATATTATAAATTTAATAAATTTAATCACATTTTAAATTATGATTTTAATTTTTTATATTTTATGTTTTTTTTTAATTTATTCAAGAATTCTTATCCTATGGGCTCATTTACTGATTTCTTAATTAAGGTTTGGTGATCAACTTGCTATAAGAATTCCAAACTCCATGAAATTTTTTCCATAAATCATTAATGAACCAAAGACCCTCTCATGAAAGTTTCGAGTCATTTGAAAGCAAAAAAAAGTTTAAAAGTAACTTTTCAACAAGGGTGTCTCCTTCATAATTAACCTACATTTGACCAAAATTTGACTTTGACCATAATATTTAAACTTTTTTTTTCTTATAATTTTTAAGTTCTTTAGCTTACTAAGGGAGCAAATGTATATATATATATATATATATATATATATATATATATATATATATATATAACCTTTGAGGAAACATTTATGAAATTCTAAATTAGAAATAAATTTATGCACTAAAAGTTTTAAATTAAAAAATCTACATAGTAAACGGTTGAGTGTGCAGCACATTTTCCCCCAACATCATTCAATTGGTTATTCAAATAATGAGGGACCCATTAACACTTCTAATTTATTAATAGTCTTTGGACCTAAGATAAAATAATTATGATTAAATTACTCAAAATTGTTGGACAAATGCATAGATATTGGTCTGATAAAATTAGAGCCGTGAAAGGAAATGAATGGCTCTAATTTCATCTTCTTTCGCCATTAAGATATGAGAGCAATTCATGTAAAATTAATTGATCTAAATGTTTCACCACATGAATCCATCTCAAATCGATCCAATAAGATCACAGTGATATCAATGATCAATCTAATTACTAGATTGCAATGGATTGATCAATCCCTTCATAATGTCCCAAACCCCAAAATTTTTAAGATCCTAAATGAATGTTACCTTGATGTAGTGAAGCATATGAACTTGAATTAGTTGTTGAGAGTTCATTTGGAACTATAACATATTACTCCTATAGGGCTCAACTAATGAAATGGGTTGGATTGGAAAGACACTTATACCAAACTAACCACATTAAAACTCACTCAAATTAAAACTAGCAAGCTGCTAGAGGGTTAGGAATTGATGGCACTCACTTTCTCTAATGATAAGGAAGAAAATGTTGGATCTAAGCTCATTTAGAATACAAATATATATATAGAAGTTTTTGAAGCACATGTAGATATAATTTAGGCCACAACTAGCTATATCAGGCTATAGAGTTTGCAAGGAACAATGTATTAATAATTAGCTTTTAAAGTTGATTAAGAGTTAAGGAATATCTAGATGAGTGTAACTGGTTATTTTAAATGAGTGCATCTCATGTTTGTTTATTTATCAGCCATGAATGCTCAATCAGGTGTCCTTTTTGGGCTATCTTGGGTTAAACAAGTTTTAGGTGAGTTATAGAGTGATAAGATTGGGTTAAATTGAGTTATTATGGGTTGAAATGGGATATGATCATTTCAAATATGACTTAACAAGCCAATTTTGTAGAACCAAGAATCCCAACACTTGGGAGATTCAATGATAATATCCTAGGGTCCTTATTATCTAATGGAATAGATTGGATCCACTAATTTGAGGATATGAAGATTATATCAATGTAAAATGCTATATGGACCACATGAAATAACTAGGGTCTAATTGTTAACCATGGCTAACCCATAGCAAAGATTGGCAGTAAAGTAGGTTTAACATAGGAATATACCTTTTGGGAGGTTTATAATATTTTTGGTGATAAATAAATTATACCTGCTCATCCCCTTTTTATTTATTAAATTAATTTTTCATAGTTTAGATTATACTATCTCGAAAGAGAGACTAATGCTTTACTATCAATTTGAAAATAGAAATGATGATTACTTTTAAAATAAAACATAGTATAGGGAATGTAAAATTCAACTAAAAAAATAAAAGTAGCATTCATCTATCCTTTTGAAAAATAAACTAATAAAGGAATAAACTTATAATTTATGTCAAAGATTTTCCTTAATTTTGAGAACTAAAGCAAAGTTTAATTATTCTATTAGGTTTGAGATTCCCTATAGAGGAAACTTCTATAGTTTATTACATCTCAAGAAAAGACTTAACAAAACTCTTGATAAAAGTTTAGACAAAACTTTTAAATTAAAAAAAAAAATTATCAAAGATTTGAGAAAAAAGCCTAATAATTAATTTAGTTATAGGTTTGAGTTAATAATTTATTTAGGAATTGGATAAACCTGCCTTGGAGGAGATATTGAGGGTGTGTATATAATCTAGACTTATGTCTTCTTTGAGTGGACAATCAGCTAACAACCTAAATAAAATTCAATGCCTTGTTAATGCAAGATAAAAGCTCTTTATTTAACTTGAATCAAAGAGGTTTTCATTTAGAATTTCATTAGGACTCTTTAATATGAAAATGCACTTAATTAGCATAATACATAATGCATGATTTATAAAGTAGTGTATAAATAAAACTTTTATTCATTTATTTAGAGTGGAAAGTAAAGTACCACCTATGGTTTGCTGAAAATTTAAAGATGGCCAAGCTCTATCACAATAGGCTTGTATTGTACCTTCTATAAAATATAAATTAAAATATGACTGATTACTTTATTATTTAAGTCTTCTAGCTCATGTGTCTTCTATAATATTCTTAAAGATAATGATCTTCAAATAATGAAGAGTCATTTTCTTGTGCAACTTCATAAGTGTATGTAAGCAATCATCTCTAAATCTTTTAAAACTCTTTACATGTTTTTAGCTCAATCTACCTACTAAAAGATATTTACAACTTTACATTTCTATTTACAATTTATATCTACATTTGAGCCTAAGAACTATGAAAGTTCTCAGATGGCACTAGAAAGTGCTCTGAAAACACTTGAAAGTTCGTTAGGGATGTTAAGCCCTTATGAACTGGCCCAAGGCTAACAAAGAGAGAGGTGAATTGGATAACTTTAAAATCAAAGATAAAACTCAAACCAAAATCACCACAGAAATCAAAGTGCGGAAATTAAATAATGCGGAAGCAATAATAAGAAAAGAACACACCGGATTTATAGTGGTTCGGTCAAACCTTGACCTACGTCCACTCCTTGGAGGCACCCTCCAAGTATTGCACTACAAAAGTGTCTCTCCTTTAGCCCCCACAGCTAGGCGGAGAAGCCCAAGCCCTTACAAAATCACTTCCACCTTCCCCGGTGCAGCGGAGTCGCCGGGCCCTTTGACACCAAAGGGATCTTCTTCTTTGGTGAACTTACCTAGAGACAAGCCTTGAATCCGATGGTACTAAGGTGCAAGTTCGCCAGAGCAACCGTGTGGATCCCCCACCACACTCCCTTGAGTTCCTCCCCCTCACAGGATCTTCTCCCTCTCAAACTCCACCCTTTCCTCTCTCTCTTTCAAGCTCTCTCTTCAAGTCTCCCCCACAAGAACGAAGCTCCAATGGCTGCCAAAGACCCTTACAAAGTGTCGTGCCAAGCATAAATAGAAGCTCTCAAAATGAGCTCATTAATGCAAGTTGCCGACATTATCGTTCGGGACGATAGGTATATTGTCCTGGCCGATCAGTACAAATTCAGCTCATCAGCCCGGGACGATTTGGGATGATCAGAAGAAAATTGGTCACATCATCCTGGCCGATATCATGATCGTCCAGGCCGATTAGTTTAAAACCGATTTCAATCGTCCTGATCATCGCCCTGAATATAAGCTGTCCGATATAGATCGTCCAGGCCATCATCCTGGCCGATCATGCAATCGTCCCGGACGATGTGATTGTATCAATCAACCATGAATGCTTTCCAAAGATACCAGATCAATTTAGGCATGATTGAGTTAGATCATCCTGGACGACAATAATATCGTCCTAGCCAATTTCCTAAAGCAAAGAATTCCTAAACTGATTATGGCGGTTGATTCTTTCTGAATTGAGATTATCGTCCTGGCCGATACAAGTATCGTCCAGGCCAATCTGTTGACGGCTGCCTTAATGAGGATGCCCTAATTAGGGTTTCTGATTTTGGACATATCGTCTAGGACGATATAAATATCGTCCCGGCTGATATTACCAAAAATAGAAATCTTATAGGGAACAACAGGAGATCTTCCAATTTATAATCCAACTGGTCCCACACCAAATACAACAGACTCAAGAAAGGAAAAAGATTACAAACTGACTCAGACCTAGTCTACCCAATCTTGAGCTGATTCCAAATTGCAGTCCGATCGTGAGAACCTGAAACGTTAGCACATAAGGCAATCGTAGAGAAATAAGGAATGTTTGCTATCATCAAAATCATAAACCATAGATCCGTAATAAACTAGACCTGTCAATTTTGGGTCACGGGTCGGGTTTAGGTCGAACCCGGAATTGACCCGGCACTATTCGTGTTTGGGTCAACCCGACCCGTTTTCACAAACAGGTCATTTTTCTGTACCCGCACCCGACACGCTTCGACTTCGGGTCAACCCGACCCAACCCGCTTCGGTTTGGTTTTTTGAGTTCCCGTGCGGTGCAGAGGCGATGCAGCGGTGGCGGTGCAGCAGTGGGGTTGCAACGGCGGCGGTGCAGCTGCAGTGGCAGAGGTGCAGTGGCGGCTGCAGCGGTGCAGCGGCCCGATGCAAGCTGCGACACCGACGTGAGCGAACAAAGCGCCGGAGCGGTCACCATCATGCGACCGTGCGACGCGATGTCGCGCGTGGGCCTGGCCGCGTGGGGCTCGATGCGGGTAGTGGCCACTGGTCAGTGGGGCAGGCGGGCAGCCCGTGTACGCGTGGGACAGAGCAGGGTAGCCGGGATACGGGGCAGGCGCCAGGCGGGCAGATTTGGGCAGAGCTGGCAGGTTCGATTTCAGTGTCATTCCGGGTCATTCCAAGTCATTTTCGGGTTGCCAGGTCAACCCGAACCCGACTCGGCTTTGCAAACGGGTCGATTTTCCAGACCCGAACCCGACCCGCTTCGGGGTTTGGGTCAACCCAAACCCGAAATTTTTGGGTCGGGTTCGGGTCGGGTTTTCGGGTCGGGTCCAATATTGACAGGTTAACTAAGAACATTCTACTCTTTGAAGAAAAGTAAATACTAACATTGACTCAACAAATAGAATATACTAAAAAGTTAGGTGCAATATAAGTAAAGTAAATGTGTAGAGCTAAGATCTAAAAAATTAATGAATGTATGGCATCCTAGAGTATAGAAAGTAAGCAAGAAAAGAAAGTAAACTCTCTCTTAGCAAGGTATCTAACACCATAAAAAACTACTAGTCTAGCCTGGGCTAGAGTTGGTTATCCTAGCAAACCATCTAATGTGTGTGCAAAAACTAAGTAACTTCAATATTTCTTAGTCTAAAATTTATTCATGTTATCTACATTTTATATTTATTTCTTTTCTAAAAGGTTTAAGGGTTCAATTTAAAATTAAGTTTTAAAGATATAATGTTTTATATTTTATTAAAGTGTTTGTGTTATTTAATTTTATATTTTAAAGTACATAATGTTAAATAACTCCAAAGTTCATGAAGTCATTAATCAACAAGTCCTAATCCCATAATTGTAATGAATTTTACTCTCACTAAGTATCAAATCATGTGCATAGAGTCCTTCATTTTATTTAAGTTATTTATTTATATAAGTTTTAAAGAACACTATTGATTAATCACCACAAAGCTTAAAGCTATTAATTAATATGTCCTAGGCTTTCAAATGCAACACATTTGAGTCCCCAAAAGGGATTAAATAAGTGAATCTAGGCTTCATTTATCTAATTTTAAAACATTTATTTAATTCATTTTAACTTAATTTAATTTAATTTAATTGAGTTTGATTTATGATTTAGGTTTATTTAATTTTAAATAAATTTATTGTTAATTAATGTTCTTGAAAGTTCAAGGAGGTTATGAAACCTTAATAAACTAGCTTGAGGCTCACCAAGAGGGGGTTGAATTGGTAATTTTAAAATTACTCAACAGAATTATTGATGTATTTTTCATGAAAAAGATTTTAAAACAAATTCAAACAATTAACTTAAAATTGTGAGGAAGTATATACAAATAATTCATTTTGCAACCCACAACCTATACTAAGTTAAATTGATTTTAAATATTAAAATTCGTTCAATAAATTTAACTTATAGATAGTAGAAAAATTCTTTTATATTAATGCACTTTTGCATTTCTTCAAAAAAAAAAAAAGATAATAGAAAAATGAAATCACAGAAAAGTTAATGTGAAGAGGAAAAGCACACAAAAAATTTTTATATTAGTTTGGTCAAACTTAACCTACATCCATTCCCTAGAGTCCTCCGCTCCAGGTATTACACCAGTACTAAGTGACTCTCCTTTTTCCCCAAAACAAAGTAGAGAAATCCTTACAAAATCCATTCCAATAATCTCTAGTGTGATAGAGTACCAGAAGCTATGTTACCCTCCTAGTGACGGTAGCGAACGTTTAATCTTTTTCTCCCTAATAGAGAAGAAAGGGAATCTCATCTTATTTTCCTTCCTCCTGGATAAGGTAGAGAACATCAACTCCTTTTTCTCCCTCCTAAAAAAGGAAGAAAACCACAGCTCCTTTTTCTCCCTTCTAGAGAAGGTAAAGAACCAAGAGGACTTAACTTTCAAGCCTCTCTCCTAAGAGAAACTTCGAGGACTCACCAGGCCATAGGAGGAAACTAGGTGCAAGCTAGCTAGTAGAAACCATGTGAACCCCTCACAGTACTTCTCCCTCATGCTCAACCTCACCTTCTTCTTCCTATCTCACCCAAGAGCTCTCAAGAGACCATCCCTCTCAAAGTTCCTTCAATAGCCAAAAAACACCTCTCTCTCTCTCTCTCTCTCTCTCTCTCTCTCTCTCTCTCTCTCTCTCTCTCTCTCTCTCTCTCTCTCTCTCTCTCTCTCTCTCTCTCTCTCTCTCTCTCTCTCTCTCTCTCTCTCTCTCTCTCTCTCTCTCTCTCTCTCTCTCTCACTTTTAAGTGATTATTAAAATATTTCTTAAGTATTATTCTTCAAAAAAGCCCCTAAAATTTTAAGTTATTCATCTTTGTTCATGTAATACAATACATATTTATGATGTATAATCAATTGAAGAACTAGACCCATCCAGTATGATACAAATAGTCATTTAGATGAATTATTTAAATTTTGCAAACATATTGTATAGTATGATCATGAGGTCATCTACTATGAACTTATTATCTTATTTGTATTCTTATGGGATGATTTTTGAGATGATTGAAAATTAGCTCTGACAATTGTCCCATATTTTTCTAATCATGCAGTACAATTAGTTAATTTCCAATAGGTCGTCAAATATAATGTAAAAATTGTACAATACGATTAGTTCAAAAATAATGATTTTATTTGGTACGATCTTTGGGACTACCAAATTTCATCTCTGTAAATCATGCATATGATAAAGGTTGTACAGCATGATCTACTTTAATTAATTATCCATGATTTGAACTACTAACTATAGGGGATAGTTTAAGTAAAATTTCAAAATGTTATATAATATAATTAGGATCAGATAGAATAATTAGTTCAAATATTATTTTTTAAATTTCCTGCTTAATTTATATGGTGGCATGGGTTTATATATCAAAATGAATCAATAATATGATAGGTATCATATAGTATGATCAATTCATTTAAATTAATGATTCAATAAGCCATTAGAAAATTTTTCTAAATAACTGACGATACAATACAATTATAAGTCATACAGTATGATTAGTTCAAAAAAATTATTTAAAATTTTCCCTACTCTTTATGTGTGTGTGTGTGGACGATCACCAATTTCATACACCCTTATGTGGTTAGACTCAAGAAATAGAAAATTACAAGAAAGTTAAAATTACAAATTTTTTAACTTAATATCATATTCTATCAAAGCTTGAGTCTTCAGTAGTCTTTAGCGGTGTATATTTTTCATGAAATATTAGTGCGCACAAACAAAAAAAATATCCACTATTTATGCTAAGAGAAATAAAAATACCCAATCAATAATATTTGTTAACACAAAAAATCATAAGCTAGGGATCCTGGATTGCATCAATTCTCTAATTTTTATTTTTTATATTTATTTAAATTTATTTTCTTTTTTTTCTTTTTTATTTAATTTATTCTATTTATTTTCCATGGATTTATTTAATTAATTTATAAATATTGATTAATTTTTTTATGAGTTTATATTTATTTTACATTTATTTCCATTTATTTATTTTGTGCTCTACATTTAATTTTATGTGAGTTTTATCCTTTATTTGCTATGTTGATAAAGGTCTGAAATTTTTTTAATTTTCTCTAGAATTTTAGAGGTTCATCATTTTTAATAAATTCTACACTTTATTTAGAGTTCAATGTAATTTAGTTAATATTTTAAGGATTTTTATTTATTTAATAACTATGTTAACATAATTATCCTATTTAAATGAATTAAATAGTTCAAGTTGTTTGGCTAACTTTAATTTTTCAACCAGATCAACTCTAATAAACTTGAAGTCATTAATAAAGGCCACAAATGACTTCTAATGATGCAAGAGTTTAGAGCCATTTTAGAATTATTTTGTATTTTTAATTATTGTATTTATTTATTTATTTATGGGGCTTTTATTTTTTATTTAAAGATTGATTCATTTAGAATTTGCTGAGCTTTACTTTTATTTTTTCAAGAATAAATTTAAAATTTAAATGATTAATTAAAAATCTTTTTTTTAATAAAACACTTAGATGGGCCTATATGTTCAATAAAAAAGGAGTACAAGTTCTTAAGAGGGATCTCAGGCTCGCTAAAGCTCCAAAGAGTTGCATAAAAAAAGTAAAGAAAATCTAGAGATCAAATTCCCACCTATGTATAAGCCACAAAAAACCTATGAAAAACTCTAAGGTGCTAGGAGACAACACCCAAAATCAAGAGATCCACCATAAAGCTTTCAAAATAATCATCTTGCCAAAAATGAAAATCTGCCACAACCAAATAAACAACCAATATCTCCAAGAAAAAAAGACCTTACAAAACTACATGTGAAAGAACCAACAGAATGTAATAATATATAGCATTAGCTAACTAGTATTTTTTTTTTTTTTTTTTAAATTGCAAAATGCATTAAGGGAAAGCCAAAAAAAAAAACTATTACAAACTAGTAAGTGCAGCAATCATACTCCTTTTTTAAGATGTCAGACAGTGAAGAAGGAATATCAAAAAAATTGAAGGAATCAAAATAGAAATTATTATCTAAGGCTAAAGAAGCACACTCATCAGTGGCTTTATTACAATTCTTGGGGATATGATGGAAGATTACCTTGTTAAAGTCGTAGAGAAATGACAGCTTCTCAGCAAAGAAGTTATTCTCTGCTTGAGTAGATTTCAGCATATAATCATGAAGGGACTTGATGGCATTGTAGTTGTCACCCTCAATTATTAAGCCTTTTTCTCTCAAGCATCCAATCTCTAAAGAATTCTTTCAATGTAGAGATAGATTCTAATTCAAGTTGATTGATGTCTCATTCTAATTTCTTCTTACCAAAGGCAAGGAGCCTTCTTCCTTTGGAATCCCTTGCTACGCCACCAATGCTTGCTTTATTAGAGGCCAATAAGGAAGCATCAATATTGATTTTTATCTAGTCTAGTGGTGGGGGGTGCCATGAGGATTCAGACTCCAAAAGGAGAGAGGCATCCCAGTTAACTAGCATTGGATAATGTTGCGGATCAATGGTTTATGATTTTGATGATAGCAAACATTTTTTTTCTCTATAACTGCCTTATGTACTAACATTTTAGGTTCACACGATCGGACTGCAATTTGGAATCAGCTCAAGATTGGGTAGACTAGGTCTGAGTCAGTTTGTAATCTTTTTCCTTTCTTGAGTCTGTTGTATTTGGTGTGGAGTCTGTTGATTTGTAACTTGGAAGATTTCCTGTTGTTCCCTATAAGATTTCTATTTTTGGTAATATCGGCCCGGACGATATTTATATCGTCCTGGACGATATGTCCAAAAGCAGAAATCCTAATTAGGGCATCCTCATTAAGGCAGCCGTCATTAAAGGATCGGCCTAGACGATACCTGTATCATCCAGGACGATAATCTCAATTCAGAAAGAATCAACCGCCATAATCAATTTAGGAAATTCTTTGTTTTAGGAAATCGGCCAGGACAATATTATTATCATCCAGGATGATCTAACTCAATTATGCCTAAATTGATCTGGTATCTTTGGAAAGCATTAATGGTTGATTGATATGATCACAACATCCGGGACGATCTTTTTATCGGCCGGGACGATGTCCTGGACGATCTACATCAGCCAGCTTGAATTCAGGGCGATGATAGGACGATTGAAATCGGTTTTAAACTAATCGATCTGGACGATCATGATATCGGCCAGGACGATGTAACCAATTTTCTTCTGATTGTCCCAAATTATCCCGGGCTGTTGAGCTGAATTTGTACTAATCGGCCAGGACGATATGCCTATCATCTTGGACGATAATATCAGCAACTTGCATTAATTAGGTCATTTTGAGAGCTTCTATTTAAGCTATGGCAAGGCACTTTATAAGTGTCTTTGGCAACCATTGTAGCTTCGTTCTTATGGGGGAAACTTGAAGAGAGAGCTTGAAAGGGAGAGAGGAAAGGGTGGAGTTTGAGAGGGAGAAGATCCTGTGAGAGGGAGGAACTCAAGGGAGTGTGGTGGGGGATCCACACGGTTGCTCCGGCAAACTCGCACCTTAGTACCATCGGATTCAAGGCTTGTCTTGAGGGAAGTTCACCAAAAAAGAAGATCTCTTTGGTGTCAAAGGACCCGGTGACTCCGCCGCACCGGGGAAGGTGGAAGTGATTTTGTAAGGGCTTCTCCGCCTAGCTGTGGGGGCTAAAGGAGAGACACTTTTGTAGTGCAATACTTGGAGGGTGCCTCCAAGGAGTGGATGTAGGTCAAGGTTTGACCGAACCACTATAAATCTGGTGTGTTCTTTTCTTATTATTGCTTCCGCATTATTTAATTTCCGCACTTTTTTTCCCGTGGTAATTTTGGATTGAGTTTTATCTTTGGATTTAAAGTTATCAAATTCACCTCTCTTTTATTTAGCCTTGGGCCAGTTCATGAGGGCTTAACATCCCTAACAAACTTTCAAGTGTTTTCAGAGCACTTTCTAGTGTCATCTGAGCACTTTCAAGTAGTATCAGAGCGGTTTTCATAAATAAGTTTTTAAAAGCTTTTGAATTTCGATCCATGGCTAATTTTTCAAATCATAACATTGCGGAAGGATATTCAATCACAAGACCTTCTTTATTTGAAAATATGTCATTTGATTTTTAGAAAACTCGTATGTCTATTTTCTTGCAATCGATTGATTTTCGTATGTGGCATATGATTTTAAATGGTTATTCTTCACCGTCACGAGTTTTAAATAGAATTAAAGTTGATATCCCTTTTAATCAATGGAGTAAGGAAGAATGAATGGATGCTCAATTGAATGCGACGTCTTTAAATTGTTTTTTTTTTGTGCTTTAAATTCTGATGATTTTTTGTTAATTTCCACGTGCACTACTGGTAAGGAAGTTTGGGATAAATTGCACAACATATACGAAGGCACTAGTGAAATCAAGTAATCTAAGTTGAATTTGTTAATGCATGATTTTGAATTATTTTCCATGAAACCTTATGAAACGATCTTAGACATGTACACTAGGTTCATTCAAAATGTAACATCATTGCATGCCTTAGGAAAAGAATTTTCAAATTTTGAAAAAGTTAACAAAATTCTTCATTATCTATTGGAAAAGTTTGATGCTAAAGTAGTTGCTATTTATGAATCAAAAGATTTGAATGATTATTCTATTGATAATTTGATTGACTCACTCATTGCCTACGAGCCAGGTTTGGGTCAAAGACTTTTGGATGCAGGTGAAACGATCGTTCTAAAAGCTGAAGATACGGAAAGAGGAAACTTAGTTGGTGATGATAACAATGACTTGTCAAGCAAATCACAAAGCTCACCAAAGCATAAGCAAAAGTGGAAAGGTAAAAGTGGTAAGGATGTCCATATTTCTTCTAACGTTATTTGCTTTCGATGCAGGAAGCCTGGACATATGAAAAATCAGTGCCCTAACTTAAGAATTCTTCCTACGAAAGAAAAGGACAAGGCGGAGCAAAAATTAAACTGAAGAAATAATGAAAGGCAAAAAATCTCATGGGCAGACCTAGTTTTTGAAGAATCGGACCAGGAGAGAGATAATGGTTAAAATGCTTATTTGAGTTCTCTTTTTTTTGTGTTGTGTTATTATTTTCATGTTTTTTTTTTGTTTTTTTTTTGTTTTGTTAATTCTTTGAAATTTTTATTTTCGTGAAAGTTTTTTTCTCTGATCAACACACACATTCACTTTTCTAAAAATGAAAAATCTACTTCCTATTTTTTCTTGAAACCATTGGTAAGTTGCGATTGACTTCTCTAGAACAGTCAAAGGAAGGAAACTCATATTTTTGATTCTCAATCTCTACTTCCAAAAAAAGGTTATCCTACTTTTGATTTAAAATCTTTTTCATCTTTTAAATTGGTTTTTGAAACAAAATTTTTTATCTCCCTACGTTTTATTTATCGCATAGGAATCTTTTGCAAGTTTTTGAATCTAAATCATAATTTTCTTAATCAAGAAATTCAATTTGTCACTAAGATGGGATTTCCTTTGTTTCTAAGATTTAGAAAAGGAAGCATATTCAAAAAAAAAATTTTGGACAATGATGCCAAAAATAAAAGATGCGCAAAGTCGCCAAATTGAAAATATAGAATACACAAAGTGTATCAAAAGATGCGCAGTGCGCCAACCAATTGTCAAGAGGCATAAAATGAGCCCATAAAGTTAATGCTTACCATTATTGTACTTCATAAAAAGCTTAAGAAAACCCTTGATACTTTTGATACTTGAGTTTGGAAATCTGGATTCTTGATTCAAAAATTCGTGCATTGATCTTCTATTAGATATATTTTATGGAAGGAGTTTTTGAAAAATGATTGTTTCTTTCTCTAATTTATTTCATGATTTAGATATTGAATTAAAAAGTTTTTGAGCCTTTTTAAAGAACTTGAGTTTGGATTATCAAATTATGAATTTCTAAACTTTTCTGGGCTATGCGTTGTCAATCCAATTCTACTAAGTTTTTGATTAAAACCAAGAGGTAACTTTCTCATTTTAAGAATATTTTTTTTCACTAGATTAGAGAACATTTTTTTTTTGTTTTGTTTTCTGTGCCTTCTCTCTTTTTGATAATGTCAAAGGGGGAGAACGCACTTGTATCCCTTGTTTTCTTTTCAAAAATTTAAAACAAACAAAAATATTTTTATCTCCCCTATTTTTTTAAAAAAAAAGTGTTATTCAAGTGAGGGGGAGATTAGGAGAAAATATTATGTTTTGAAAATTCAAAATTAAAATGTTTTGCCATCATCAAAAAGGGGGAGATTGTTGCGAATCATTGGTTTATGATTTTGATGATAGCAAACATTTTTTTTCTCTATAACTACCTTATGTACTAACGTTTTAGGTTCACACGATCGGACTGTAATTTAGAATCAGCTCAAGATTGGGTAGACTAGGTATGAGTCAGTTTGTAATCTTTTTCCTTTCTTGAGTCTGTTGTATTTGGTGTGGGGTCTGTTGATTTGTAACTTGGAAGATTTTCTGTTGTTCCCTATAAGATTTCTATTTTTGGTAATATCGGCCGGGATGATATTTATATCATCCTGGACGATATGTCCAAAAGCAAAAACCCTAATTAGGGCATCCTCAATAAGGCAGTCATCATTAAAGGATCGGCCTGGACGATACCTGTATCGTCTAGGATGATAATCTCAATTCAGAAAGAATCAACTGCCATAATCAATTTAGGAAATTCTTTGTTTTAGAAAATCAGCTAGGATGATATTATTATCGTCCAGGACGATCTAACTCAATTATGCCTAAATTGATATGGTATCTTTGGAAAGCATTAATGGTTGATTGATACGATCACATCATCCAGGACGATCTCCTTATCGGCCAGGACGATGTCCTGGAAGATCTACATCGTCCAGCTCGAATTCAGGGTGATGACCAGGACGATTGAAATCGGTTTAAAACTAATCAGCCTGGATGATCGTGATATCGGCCAGGACGATGTAACCAATTTTCTTCTGATCGTCCCAAATCGTCCCGGGCTGTTGAGCTAAATTTGTACTGATCGACCAGGATGATATGCCTATCGTCCTGGACAATAATGTCAGCAACTTGCATTAATGAGCTCGTTTTGAGAGCTTCTATTTAAGCTATGGCAAGGCACTTTGTAAGTGTCTTTGGCAGCCATTGTAGCTTCGTTCTTATGGGGGAAACTTGAAGAGAGAGCTTGAAAGGGAGAGAGGAAAGGGTGAAGTTTGAGAGGGAGAAGATCCTATGAGTGGGAGGAACCCAAGGGAGTGTGGTGGGGGATCCACACGGTTGCTCCGGCGAACTCGCACCTTAGTACCATCAGATTCAAGGCTTGTCTTGAGGGAAGTTCACCAAAGAAGAAGATCTCTTTGGTGTCAAAGGACTCGGCGACTCCGCCGCACCGGGGAAGGTGGAAGTGATTTTGTAAGGGCTTCTCTGCCTAGCTGTGGGGGCTAAAGGAGAGACACTTTTGTAGTGCAATACTTGGAGGGTGCCTCCAAGGAGTGGATGTAGGTCAAGGTTTGACCGAACCACTATAAATCCGGTGTGTTCTTTTCTTATTATTGCTTTCGCATTATTTAATTTCCGCACTTTTTTTTCCATGGTGATTTTGGATTGAGTTTTATCTTTGGATTTAAAGTTATCAAATTCACCTCTCTTTTATTTAGCCTTGGGCAAATTCATGAGGGCTTAACATCCTTAACAAACTTTCAAGTGTTTTCAGAGCACTTTCTAGGGTCATCTGAGCACTTTCAGATAATGGTTAGTAGCAACGAATAAGATATTTGCAGCCAGAACCAAAATGGGTGTGGTAGATTTACCATGTTTAACATCATTCTGACTATTCCAAGAACAAAAAACTGTTGTACAGTAAATCATTACAATGTCCAAGCACACTTTGGAAATACTTCTTACGTGTGAAAGACAATACACCAAGGATTTGAAGATGGGAATATTAAAACCCCAAGATCTTAATTTGCAAAGTATATCAGTAAGAAATTTACAGTGGATGGCAACATGTTCACAATCTTCAACTTTGAGACACCCTCTAGCATAAAGTTCATCATTTTAAAGTTTTATGTATTTCAAAAACACATTAGTGGGAATAGCAAATCAACTCATCCTCCACCAAAAAATTTCAACTCTTGGTTTAAGTTTTAACTTTCTTAACCAATTTGAAAACCCAAAATCATCATCATCAAAGTTAACGGTTTCAGCATAAGCCAATGCTGAAATAGATTTTCCTGATAATTGTTGAAGGAGTTCAATTTGATAATCTTCCCCCTCATGTATAGTGCAATGCTACACAATGAGATTGACTAAGTTTTCATTAAAAAAATGATTTAGGTTCAACAAATCCCAACTGCCATCACTGAGAATGAAATGTTGTAGCTTCATATCTTCCAGCCCAATGCAGTCTGCAAGCATGGGCCCAACTGATGATCTCTTTGATTTATAGCATTGGATAAAAGCTATGAACACAAAATAAAAAGGTAAGGTGATAAAGGACAACCTTGCCTAAAACCACTTCTAGCTTCAATCCATCTAGTGTTTTTATCATTCAAGAGAATAGAAAAGTGCACATTGATCACACATCCCATGATAAGAAGGTATATCTTAGTTGGAAATCCAAACCAATTTAAAATGATATCCATAGCCCCCCAGCTCGTACTATCAAAAGCTTGAGCCATATCAAGCTTAATAGCCATAAGTCCTTTTCTGCTTTTAGAAATTCTGAATTTGTTAAAAATTTCATGAGCTAAAAGGCAATGATCAGACATAGATCTACCCGGTATAAAAGCGACTTGCTCCTCAGAAATGAGTTTCGAAATGCAACATTTCAATCTATTTACAATCATGGTAGAAGCAATCTTGTAAATAGTTTGATAAAGGCTTATGGGACGAAAGTTAGAAGGGGTTACCAGGTTTTTGATCTTTGGAATGAGAACCACCAAGGTGTCTTTCCAAGCACAATGCATATGTCGTGTTGTGAAAAAATCATTCACAGCTTTCCATGTTGCATCTTTAATAATGTCCTAATAAAATTTAAAAAGGAGGATGTGCAACCATCTAAGCCTGGAGATTAGTATGAGCCTTGTTAAAAAACTGCAGTGGTTAGATCATCCGTGGTAAATTCAGCATCTAGCAAATCCCTTTCAGTATTATCAATCTTCTGATCCAGATAAGCCGAAGGCCAGTTCAGATGATTACACTTTCTTTATTTCCATTTAATTTCAAAAAACTTCAAGAAGATTGCTTCAATTTGATCCACGTCTTCAACCAAATTTTTACCATCATCCTTGATTTGCCAAATCAGCTTTCCATTTCTCCTTACAATAGCATAATCATGATAAAATTTTGAATTAGTGTCTCCCTGTTCATTCCAAGTGGTCTTAGCTCATTGGTTCCACCACATGGACAGCCTGAGCAAAGCTACATTAAGTTCACTAATCTTGGCATAGAGAATAGTGAGATTCTCAGGATTAAGACCACCAGCCAAATCCTCTTCCAGCTGTAATTTAAGTATCTCCTCCTTCAGCTCATCCTTAAGCAAGTTTAAATTTTTGGACTTGTTTTTATTCCAAAAATAGAGAGACTTTAATGATCTCTTGATCTTCATATTAAGAACCTCTACTACATTTCCAAATTGTTCCTCTCCCAGGCTTTAGTAACTATCTTCCAAGTGGCCGGATAAGATTTCCAAGAATCCTCAAACCTGTAGATTTTTTATTGAAGCCGTTGCACATCATCAAATTTGAAAGCAATGGGGCAATGGTCAGAAGCGACCTTGCTAAATGTCTAAATGAAGCAGAGGGAATGAGTTGAAGGGCTACAGAATTCAGCAAACAACAATCCAATCTATCCCAAATCCTAGCAATTTCTTGCTTATTGTTGCACCAAGAAAACCTTGGACCAACAACACTCAAATCATGAAGATCATGGTTTGCCATAAACAGTTTCATCTCCTTGGACCCTTTAGTCATACAGAATCTTTTTCTGCCTTTCTTGTCTTCCTTAGAGAGAAGGAAGTTAAAATCACCTCCTACAATGGAAGGAACATCCCCCAAAACTTGTCTGTCGAGACTATTCCAAAGGTCTCTACTAACCTGATAATCTTTATGGCCATAAACCATAGCCACTTGCCAACTTCCCTTGCTAGGAGTCTTCAGAGTTCTAAAAACAAATTGTGAGGAGTGGTCAATCACATCAAAAGAAACCAAATTCCTCTTCCTAAGGAACAAAATTCCTCCAATTGTGCCAATGGCTGGATGATGGAAAAAATCCCATTCAATGACAAAAATCCTGTTAACATCACTTCTACCAATTTTAGCTAGCTTGGTTTCAACCAATCCAATAAAAAAATAGCATTATCCTTCACAACCTCCCTTAGGTAAAGAGTGGCCTCCTTCTTCTTGGCCCCTGTACAATTCCAAAAGATAAAAGAAGACATTAATAACATAAAGGGGAAGAGTCCCCTCTTTTTTTCCCCTTGCCTTTAACTTCTCTTTTCCTTAAGACAGGTTCAATAGGTTCCAGGAATTTCAACTGCAGGTTGGATTTAATTTTGCCAGAGTTAGAAAACTCTTTCTCCAAAATTCCCTGTATAGTTTGCCCAACATCACCAATGTTCTTGGAATCAGTGGATTCAATTACTTCAGTGTTAGCAACTGAATCAATTACATTTTCAATAAAAACATTTTCATCTACAGAAGCATGAAGGATGGAAGTAACAAAATTCCCAACAGATGCAACAGAACCTTGAATACAATTAACCAACAAAGGATCAATTTCATTTTTGGCAGGTAAGACAGGGACATGAGTAAAAATAGGGGATCCAGCGGGAAGAGCATCAGTTTGTTCCAAAACTTTGGTTTCACAAACAATAATATTATCAGGCTCATCAAGCTTGTTGATTTCTCCCAAGATACCATCATCCAGCACATTGGTTTCCTCAGTAAGAACTTCAAAAAAATTTGTCAAGTTAACATCAGCAATAATAATCTCAGTCACCCACTGGTTGTCAATAAAAGATTTGTCTAGACCCAAAGCAGCATATGAACTAGTCCCAATTTGGGTGTTATTAATACTTCTACCAGTAGTGTCAGCATGCCTGGCTTTCCAGTTGGTAGAACAATTCCATTTCAGATTTTTTTAAATTTAACATGTATCCAAGGGTCGTATTTCTCATTATTACCATGCTAATTAGCATTATGTTGGACAACAGCATTCTGGTAAATAGCATTCTCTTGGACAGCATCATTCTTATTAAAACTATTATCAGTCATCTTGTCAGACATAGGTCTAAGAACCAGACAATCAGATTATAAGTGTCCATTTTTGGCACAATTAAAGCAAAATGATGTTAATTTCTCATACTCAACTTTTTGGAAGAATCTTCCACCCAACCCATCAACCCAAACTCCCAAAGGCAGTTTGGTTTCTAAGTTAATACGGACACGGATCAGTGCGAATTTCTTCTTATTCCATTGAAAGGAATTACCATCCAAATACATTGGTGTACCAATTCTTGAAGCAATCTTGGCAATATTGACTTCATCCCAACAATGTAATGGTAATAGAGGAAAATGGATCCAAACGGGTGAAAATAAACCCTTAAGAGATAGAGGTGAGAAGAGGGGCGGTCATTTGTCCAATCCAACTATATGACCTCCAATGTACCACGGACCACCACTAAGAACTTCATCCATGGCTTCAGGGGTCTTGAAAGAACAAAGAATCCAATTCAATCCCAAAGAAGTCAATTGAAAATTTCCAAATTTGTTCCATTGCCTCCGGAGTTCATTGCTACAAACCAAAAAGGCGATGTTCTTACCCAAGACTTTTAGAACAATAGAATTAGTGAGAATTTTGGAATTGGCCACTTCCAAATCAGAATTCAATTTCACCCCCACCCCATTAGAAGACATTTCCTAAGAATTCAAATCAAAGTTGATCTTGATATGATGAGGTTTTTCTAGTAAAGGAATCTTTCTGGTTACCAGGTTCTTCAAAAGGCAGATCAACGATAATTTTATTTAATGGAATAGTGTTGATGGTAACAATAGGATTCGAATGCTTATCCGAATGATTGAGAGGTCCTTCTTTATTTTAAACAATCAAATAAGCTTTATGGGTGAGAATCGTAGAAGAAGAAGCATACTGATTCAAGGTTCCAAAAGAAAACCCGTTGGAGACAAGACCTGAACCAGGAAGTTATTTTAAACCTTAACGATCAGTCACAGAGGCCAACAAAGTAGATTCAATCAAACTTTTTCCCTTTCCAACAACTTCAGGGGGATGTAAATTGTCATGTTGGGCAATTGAACCAAAACCTTCTATGATGGTTAAAGGTTTACAACAACTACTAGAATTCAAAGAAAATAGGGAAGCCGATGGCGGTCGATTTGATGGAGACGATTGATCAGAAGCAAATCAATGATTAGAGGATGGATGGACATTCAGCGGAGTTCGACGATCTGATGGTGGTCGGTCGGCCAGCCGACGTTGCCATGAAGGAGGTGGATTACCCAAGAAAAAATAAGAATTGAAAAACCTTTTCTCTCTCTAGAAAAATACAGAGTTTCTCTCTCTAGAAAAATGCATCTTTGCATCATCATTAGTTAACTAGTAATAGTAACAATAACAGTAGTTAGAAAAGTGACCCTCCATCAAAAGATCAATAAACTTGTAGCCATACCAAAAAAGACAAAGCAATAATAAAAGAAAAGGGTAAAACCTGCAACGCCAAACATAAAACCAACAGACTTCCAAACATGTGAGGAAAAGCTAACACCAACAACCATACCAACTCTTAAAATATCTAAAAAAAATAATCAATGAAATGAACTCGATGAGCATTCAAAGAGTACATACGGAAAGGACTAATAAAAAAGAGGGAAAAAATAAAGCTATAGACCACAGGGTCAAGACCAGTAGCAGGAAAATTAAATAGCTAAAAAATAGCTGCAACATCCAAATCAATAATAGTAAGAGAGGCCATCCTGGAAGAAGAGAAACCCCTGCATAAGAAGAGAAAATAAACCCCTTCCACAACCACAAACACAAAATAAGAGTTCTAATTCATAAGTCATCCATAATACAAAACAAAGAGCCTAAAATCAAACCATCCTAAAAACATGTTTTACATATCAAACCATAAAGGAGAATGCATATATATATATATATATATATATATATATATTATATATATATATATATATATATATATATATATATATATAGTATATAATATATATATATAGTAGAATTATTAATCTTAGCAAGCTAACATGAAACAAACAGATAATGCTAATAGATTAACCCAAAACTAAAAAACCAACCTGGATGATGAAAACGACAGAGGGGATATATAAGGAAAAAAAATAAGAGAGATAAAGCAACTGAAGTGGGATGGGAAAATTAAGTTTGGGAGCATAGTATATGCATTGCAATTATGAAATAAACTAGACCACAGCTCAAATCTAATCCAAAACCAACCCATCCATCTAAGAGAAACCCTATAGATGATGAATGGTTTGGAATATACCAAGAAGCAATAGAAAATAAAATTTAGAACAAGTATGTTGTAAGAGATTCTCACCCACCACTCCTAACGAGAAAGCAAGCAAAAAGGAACCAACACTCTTCAACTAGAAAAGGGCCAAAAATAATTATCATTGACAAAGAACAAGGGCACCACTCATTGCTAGCCACAAAAATGATAGTCCAAATTAGCCAACCAAGAAAATAGTCCCTATATAATAGAATCCAGTAGAGGAAAACTGGACCATAATGGAACATCCCATAAAACTCTAGAATAAGAATAAATGAGCAGCAATAAAGATAAGTCAAAATCTAAAGAATTACAATCATAGTCAAATTTAACCCAACCAAACCAGTTATAAAAGAGGAAGAAAAGATAAAAACGCAAGAAATAAAACATAATAGCATAAGAGAAAAAGAAAAACAAAACCCAGCAAAAAACTAAGCCACTCCTCACAGGACATGGCAACCAACAAATAGCTATAACTGAACATAGGGAACCCAATTTTATCCAACCTTATGAAACCTTTAAAGATAGAAGGAAAATGTAAGTAGTCAAGATCCATAAGGTAACTAAAAGAACACCCATAATTTAGCTAACTAATCAGGACAAGTATTACCTTCCCTAAGAATATGAGTCAAATTTAACATTAAAAGGGATCATAAGATTTTTAATTTCCCTAATGAGATAGAAAAAATCAAGACTACAAATATTAACATTATAATTGTTCAGACATTGAAGCAAAAAATAGCATCAACCTCAATCCAAATGTTAGAAATGCCAAGAGAAAGACAGACTTCTCAGCCCATATAAAATAGATAATAATTTAGCATAAATAACATAGTAACTATGCAAAGGGCTAGCATAAGCCATAATAGTATTACCATGAGAGCCCCAAATAATAGTGCAACAGCCACAACTAAAGCTTTTAACTGAGTCAATTGCATTAAGTTCATAAGAATGCATAGAATGCTTGAGCCAAAATACCAACCTAGGCTCATCAATAAAATGGTTAGCATTCAAAGAGATACTGAAATGATATGCCATAAAAGAAACTCCTTTAAAGTTTTTAGCCCCCAAAAGATTGGTATTAAACAACTTCAACACTTTATCTTTAATTTTACTAATAATATGTCAATGGTTCATGATGATATTGTTAATAAAAGAGTTATTTCTCACAAGACATAAGAACCACATAATAAGAACATGGATCACATTCTTGATACGACCATTACAATGGATAAGCCACATTTTAAGCAATTCAAGAATTGTGTTTGTACGATTAAAGTGATTACTTCTAAAAATATCATCAAAATCAATCTAAACTTTTGTTTTAATAGGGTCAAAAATAAAAACAAGGAGCATATTCTCCACATGGGAACAACATTAACATCAAGAAGGCAAAACAAAACCTCTACCCTTTAATTTATCATCTATAGGAATAAACTTATGCAATATTCTATAAATAAAGATAAAAATAGAGATAGGAAATATTTTTTGCTAAATCATAGAATACACTTAAGAATAAACTTATGCCAAATTATAGTAATAGAGGTAGGAAACTAGGTTGTTAATTCTAAAAGAATTCCACGCCCCTTTAAAGGTAAAAGTACCAATGTTGGAAGGTTTAAATAATAAATAATCATCAATATCTACATTCAACAGAGTATTAAGAATGAATAATAACAACCACATGAAGCACCTCAGCAAGCTTTTTGTTGTCCCAATTATTATTAATAATAAAGAACTGAATTTAATATAGAAGCAGTGTTAGTGTTGATCATAGTATCAATAAGGGATGAAACTAACTAGTGGTGTTGTCATAAGAAAATGTTGTCAGAATAAAGACCCCATTGGAAAAGGTTCTCAGCTTTCCATTTAATATTACATAATATTTTCCACACTATAGAGTCACCTTAGCATTCAAAAATTTAGCACAAAGGCTTTATTTGGAGAGAAATTAAAACCATAGTTGAATATAAAAGCATGATCCAAATAACTCATATTTTTTGCAACTTAAACCCCGTCCATCACCACACAACACTTACTCTAAGAAGACTAAAGCATTTAGGATTGATTATTGATACCCTTCCAAAAGAATTTGTATAACAATCTTTATAACCTATAGCAAATAACAATAGTGGGTTGAAGGGTTTAAAACATGTAGACATTAAGGAACAACAAAAACTCCTGATGAGAGTCAGTCTAGCCCCAAAGGAGAGCATACTAAGATCCCAAGAAATCATATTCCTTTAAACATAAGAAATAAGATCATCAAAAAGGAAAGACTTTTCCATACCATCAAAAAGAGGTACACCCAAATATTTAATTGGCAATGAACTATGAATAAAACTAGTAAAACCTTGAGTAATACTAATGCGCTCTTGAGACATCTTACTAGGAACAATAAAATAAATCTTACTATTATTGAGGAAAATACCACTGATGTTTTCAAACTTACAAAAAAATCTCATGAGCATGCTAATTATATCCAAGGAACCATTAGTAAAAATAATAAGAACATCAAGAAAGCTTAAGTGAGAAATTGGAAAACCACCCATGGTACTATAGTTAAGATTGGGGCGATTATCATAAAGAATAATAATGCCTCTAGACAAGTATTGTGCAACAATGTTAAATAAAGAAAATGAAATGGGATCACCCTAACTTAAACCTTTAGAAGACATTAAAACCATCATTGTTCTCATTCACAATAATAGAAAAAAAAAAAAAAGAAATCTCAATGCAATTTTTTATGAGATTAAAATAAGTCAAATTAAAACCAAATAATTGTAAAATTTTGTAAAGAGAACTCCAGTTGATATTATCACTAGCTTTAGCAACATCTAACTTGAGTATAATATTCCCCCCACTCACCTTGGTATTAAGATCAAGAAGCATTTCTTGGGCAAGTAAAATGTTACCAGAAATGACTCTCCCCTTAAACATAAATAGTTTGAAAAGGAAAAATAATTTTAGGAAGAAAATGGGCTAGCTAATTCATGAGAATTTTAGAGATAAGCTTGTTAAAAAAAAGTATGAAGGCTAAAGGGCATAAAATCATCCCAATAATTAGAGACATTCCTGTGAGGAATAAGAATAATGGAAGTGGCAGGGGAAAACTTAGAATTAGAGATACCACCAAAGAAATCTAGAATAACATCATATAAATCACCATTAATAATATCCTAAGCTTTTTGAAAGAATTTAACGGTAAACCCATCAAGTCCATCTTGCAACTCGAGCTCACGAGTTTATATTTTTGATAATAACAAACATTGTGGCTCACATATTTATGTCAACTTATAATTATAATGTATATTTGTTTGTGTGCGTACTAACATTTCAGTAACACCATACACCATCCAATGAAGACCCATGGCTCAATATTAGGTCGAATAGGTTATGTTGTAAAGAGTCTATAATATTCATTGATGTATTTTGGATTTCTTGACTCTCAAGTCATGTAAGCGTATATGCTTGCTTAGTAACAACGCACACACACACACTCAAGGGGAGTGAGAGTGAGTCAAAACCAAATGTTTAAAATTTTAAACTAATCATACTGTATAATTTATTGCATATCTTGACCCAAGTACTGTTGATGATAATAGGCATTATTATTCCTTGATTACTACCATTCATGCATATCTATTTTATGTACTTAGCTCACTAGCCTTTTAGGTCCACAAGTTCACTTAGAATATCAATCAGCTCAAGATCAAGTAAACTTAGATTGAGTTAGCCTGTAATTTCAATTTCAATGCATCTTTTACCTTTATTGAGTAAAATGTACCTTGGTGGATCCTAAAGCTAATTAACCTTGTATTTACACACTCATGGGGAAAATTTTAATGAGTTAGAGTTTTTTTCTATTTTGTTCATATCGTACAGGACAATTTCAAATCATTTTTGATGATTAGTAAAAATAGAAATCATAATTAGGGCATCTGGGTCATGTAAACTTTCTTAAGAAAATTTCAAGCTTAGCTCACTCGATCATTGCACACTAGTTTTCTCAAGAGATTCCTAGTCGATTTAGGGCTTTCATTCATTATCACTGGTTTTGATCTCCTAGCAAGTTTCTTTCAAGTTTCTTTTCTCATTTTTTTCTCCTTGGTTATTTTTCACCTAATTTGTGGCTTTCATTTGAGGTAGTTTTTTTTTTTTTTTGTGTTTCATTTCAAGAGATGATGACTCCACCAACATCTAGCCCTCCAATTTCCTTATTTCATGGGCCGCTCTAGGTCTTTCAAGGAGGTTTTATTGGGTTCCTCTTCTTCTATGCCTAAACTTCAATTTTTATAAACCTACTTCAAGGTTTCCCGACTTTGATGTTTGATGAGGCGGTGATCTCTCAGTTGTCCACTCCATTTGTGCTCACTCTTATTGGTAAATTTCTTCTTTGTTGGTTGAATCTGGATGTTATCCATAAATTCTTTGTTAACTTGAAACTCATGGGTGCCTTTCATGTTGGATTATTGGATCCACGACATATAGCGATAGAACTTACAAATAACCTTGATTATAATCATATATTTTCGAGGAGGTCATACTATATTCAAGCTTGTCAAATTCATCTCCATAAATAGACGCTAAACTTTGATGTTAGGGAAGAATCACCTATTTCTCTCGTGTGGATTTATTTCCCCAACTTGAGACTACATTTTTTTACTGGGAATTTTATTTAGTCTTGCTTCTATTTTTGGTAGACTATTATAAACTGATTAAGCCACAGCATCTATCTCACGCCCTTTGGTGGCTCGTATTCTTTCTAAACTTGATATTTCTAATTAACTCCCTAATGAAGTGTGGATAGGATCAGAGTTGAATGGTTACTTTCAAAAAGTTGATTTTGAAATCCTACCTATTTTTTGTTCTCATTATAAAATGCATGGTCATGGTGTTATTGAATGTTTCAGGTTGCACCCTCAACTGCGAGAAGACAAAGCTATTTCTAAACAACTTGAAGGCAAGGATGACAGTGCAGCTAACTCTAAGAATTAAAATCTAACTTTTTTTAAGGTTGAAGGAAATACTTCCAAATCATGTGATGAACCAATACTTGTGCATACTGAATCGCCCCTTCTCACGGTGCATGTTCCTCCATCCATTATCATTGAGAATGATCCTCCCTATGCTTAGGGTAATGTTATTAGTAACACTACCAGCTTATCTAATGAATGTGATAATTTAGATAAACAAAGGCTAACTATTACTTCTCCTCAAAATACTGTAATCTTTGAATTATCAGTTATGGATTGTATGTTGAATAACAATAAGTGTACTAATATTGACTCCTCTCAATCTATTTCTAATGATCATGGAACTTCTCTTGGAAGTGAAAGGTTTAGTAGAGAGCTTGTGGGGTTGGATAATAACTTAAGGGTTTGGCTTTGGTTGTGGAAGAGAATTTGGAACTGGGCTTTAATAGCAATAAAAGTGTTGATAGAAATTTGTTGTAGGAAGGTGAATGACCTCAAAAGGCAAAGGAAAATGGTTGAAAATTTATAGTAAGTCTCCCTCTAATTCTCACTATCATAATGATGCTTTTCATAACACTAATGAGTTGGACTTTTCTGCTAAATGCTTTGCTAAAGATCACAATGATATTAGTTTCTCTAAATTTCAAAATAAGCATGGTAGAAAGAGTAAGAACCTTATTTTACATTCGCCAAAAAATATACGTTCACAAACTAGTCGTTAGATTTCTTTTTTAAGTTTAAGCCTATTATTTGGAATGTTAGGGGAATTGGGTGCCCTTCTTCTCGTTTGAGGGTTAAAAATTTTTGTCGTATCCATGAAATTTTTGTTCTTATTTTACTTGAACCTCTTGTTAATGTTTCTAAATTATTTAGTGATGCCAAATTTTTAGGTTTCAAGCTTGCCAAATCAAACTCTACTAATAAAATTTGGTTATTTTGGACAGATCTAGTTCGGATTGATATTCTTGGTGACTTTACTCAAGTTCTGCATTGTAATATTAAAGTTTTAAATTTAAATGGTTGTGTTTCTTTTGTTTATGCTGCCTCTTCTCGTAGTACTAAAAATATACTTTAGGATTGGTTAGCTAATTTTCATATTATTTATCATTGGCCTTGGTTGGTAGGTGGTGACTTTAACACTATTTCTATTCCTTCTGAGCGTATTGGGGGTTCCACTTCTAATGTTTATACTATGGAGGACTTTAATAATATGATTTTTTATTGTAATCTTATTGATATTGGCTTTTCTGGTAACAAATTTACTTGGAATCGGGATCATTTATGGCAATAGTTGGATCGTATTTTATTTAATGATAGCTAGCCTAACTCTTTTAACTCTATTTCTATTGAACATTTTAGCGTATGCTTTATGATCATTCTCCTTTAGTACTTGGGCTTAATATTAGACATGTGAATTGTTTTCTTCAGTTTAGATTCCAAAATATGTGGTTACATCATGACTCCTTTCTAAATGTGGTTCAGGATAACTGGTTGGCCCCTTTACATCCTGATAACTCTGTCCTTGGAATGAAAAGATTTTGGCTTAAATTAAAAAGACTAAAACAACTCCTAAATTGGTGGAATCATAATGTTTTTAAAAATATCATTACTAATATCTTTAGTGCGGAAGATGCAGTCAATAATATTGAGCTTAATTGTCAACGGTCTCCTTCTAATGCTAACTTTTCTTTACTAAGAGAGGCTAAGGATTACCTTTTTAAGTTGCAAGCTCAAGAGGAAACTTTTTGGAAGTAAAAAACTGGTATAAAGCATCTGGTGGAAGGTGATAATAACACGAAATATTTTCAAGCTTTAATTAAAAGGAAGCGTGCTAAGAACTCTATTAAAAAAATTAAACGTGAAGATGGTTTTGTTACTAAGAATGCTGAGGAAATTGCTTTATTGGCTTTGCAACATTTTCAAAATTCACTTAATAAGGTTTTTACCCCCAATATTATTAACAACCCAGCTATTATTCCTAACCTTATTTTGCAGGAGGATAATGATTTTCTTTCTAAACTTCCTTCTTTTAAAGAATTAAAAGATATTGTTTATGAAATGAATGGTGACTCTACTATTGACCAGGATGGATTTTCTACTAATTTTTTTCAAAAAACTTGGCCTAATATTAGTGAGGATCTCTATTCTTGCGGTGATGGAGTTTTTTGATAGCCATGTTATGCCTAAATTTTTTACATCTACTTTTATGGTTCTTATTCCTAAGATTAATGATGCTAGCAATTAGAATGATCTTAGACCTATTAGTCTTTGCACCTTTTTTAGTAAGATAATTTTTAAAATTATTATGAATTGTTTAATTATTTTCCATCCAAAAATTATATCTCCTTTTCAAATAGGCTTTGTCAAAGGTTATCCTATTTGTGATAATATTTTTTTGGCCTAGGAATTCTGCCATGACTTGAATGTCATAGTGAGGGGTGGTAATATTATCCGTAAGCATGATATCTATAAGGCATATGATAATATTAATTAGCAGTTTTTTTATAATATTCTATATTTATTTATTTTTAACTTGAATTTAATTAACCTTGTTTGAAATTGTATTGAGGGTTCTTATTTTTATTTTATTATTAATGGCAAGAGTTCTATTTTTTTTTTTAAATCTTCTCACAGCTTAAGACAGGGAGATCCTTCGTCTCCAGCCCTTTCCATTATAGCGGTTGATTATCTTTCTAGAGGCCTTGTCAACCACTTTGAAATTCACCCTAGTCTTTATTTTAGGACCTTGGGTGGTTTCCCTATATCTCACTTATATTTTGTTGTTGATTTTATCCTTTTTATCAATGCTTCTCGTAATAAGATTAATAAACTCTTGGATTTATTTTAGAATTTTGAAACTATTATTGGGCTCTCTTTGAACCATCAAAAATGTTGTTTCATTGTCTCTAATAAGGTGCCTAATGCTCATATCTTGGCTATTAAATACCTCACTTATTTTGTGCAAGCCCATTTACCTATTAAGTATCTTGGTATCCCTCTTTTTAAAGGTATAAATAAGTCTTTTTTATTTGATTATTTAATTAATTCATTGCAGAATAAACTTAGGGCTTGGGATTCAAATTTCTTGAGTTTTGGGGGTAGGCTTGCTCTCAATTAGAAGTATTCTTTGCTCTCTCCCTATTTATTCTTTCCAAACTCTATTACCCACTAAAATGGTGTGCAATGGAATTGCTAGAATCCTTAATGTTTTTTTGGAAAGGGACTAATAGTAACTCTAAAATTGCTTGGTCTTCTTGTGTGGTTTTGAAGGAGGGTGCCCTAGGGTGCAAGAGCATGTCTAATTTGGCTTATACTTTTTCCTTCAAGTTATGGTTTACTTTTTGTGCTAAAATGAGCATGTGAGCTAAGTTCATGTATTCTAAATATTGTGTGGTGAAGCATCCTACTATTTGTTTATTTAATATTGGTGATTCTAAACTTTCGCAAAGGATCTACAAGGTTAAATGGACTTTAGAGCCTCTTCTTTCTTGGGGCCTTCGTGGTGGAAACATTTTCTTTTGGAAGGATCAATGGTTGGATAATTAATCCATTGATTCCATCATTAGTACCACCTCTACTACTGTGGTTAAGGTAAACTTTTTCATTACTGATAATTGTTGGGATTATGATAAACTTGCTAATGTGATTCTTGACTCTATTATTCAAAAAATCCTAACCTCCCTTTGAACCTAGAGTCAGAAGATCCTTTATTATGTAAGTTGGCTCAAGATGGGGTTTTTAGATTAAAAGATGCTTGGCATGTTTTTAGAACCAAAAATTTTGTTACTAGTATTTTCTCTATAATTTGAAATAAAAACATTCCTTCTACTATTGCTACTTTTATTTGTAGAATTTTACATAGATTCATTTCTATTGATAATAACTTGATCAAAAGAGGTTTTATTCTTTCGTCTTAATGCCAATGTTGTTACCATGTGGAGAATATGCATCATGTTTTTGTCTCAGGTCCAATAGCTGTCAAAATTTTGTGTTATTTTGATGATCATTTCAAATTAAACTATTTTAATACAAATTTGTTCATTAATGCTCTACTTAACTCCAGGTTTATTAATTCTAAAGGCCATATTAGAAGCGTTATCCCCTCTCTTATTTTATTGTATTTATGGATGGTGAGGAATAACTCTATTTAATGGTATTAGAATGGATTATTAGAGGAATGTTGCGCCTATTTTTTGTTAATTTGCTTTCTATCAATAGTTTCAAGAATTTTAATTATATTGCTCCTGATTTAGTCTTTAGGTTTGGTGAGCTTTTGCCTATCTCTGAGTCTCAGTATGTTTCCTAGGTTAAACCCACTTTGGGTTGCTACAAACTGTGCTTCCTATTTTTTCTATTAGTTGGTGTTGGCTTTTTTGATATTCTTTTTAGGCCTTCCTGCCTAGGTGCCTCATTGGTTAGGTGCTGGACTAGTATCTCCATTTCTATGTTGGCTTTATTCTATTAGATATATACTGGGTGGGTTGTTCTTGGCCAACCAGTTGGGGTTATTTTTCCTTGGGTTTCCAGCACCTATTACCCATCTATTTGCTAGGGGTTTTGATCCATTATTTGATTTGGTTTTTTGGTGGGTGGTGTTGTCTTCTTATCCCATCTATTTTCTATATTTGCTTGGGCTGACGTGACCTAACTATTTTTCTTTGGGTGCTTAATCCTTTGGCTGGTTGGTTTAAGGATTTGGCCTTGCTTCTTAAGGGGAAATTAGGGCCAGTTCTAGACTGGTTGTATTGTGTTGGCCTTGATCTTGAATTCTTAGAGTTTTATTAGCATTGTGATGGTTGGGTTATTGCTGGCTGTAAGTGGTCTCTTACTCTTTAGATCCATTCGTTACTGATTATGGACAGTGATGGTTACTCTCTTACTGTGATTCTATTTGGGTTTTATTATTGGTTGAACTATTATGCTTATGTGATTCATTATTTTATTAATATGTGTTTAAATCCTTATATATATATATATATAGTTATGTCCTTTTTTCCTATCAAATTTTTTGCATGACTCTTTTGGTGCTAATGCTTGATGAATTGGTTTTGAGGATGACTCAGTGGATATTTTTATTTTTATTTTTATCTGCTCCATTTTTGGGTGCTCGTGCTTAAGAATCATAGAATGTAAATAGCTCCTTTTATATTTTTCAATAGTAAGAAACTTGAGCTCTTAGGAATTTTCTTACTTTTTTTTTGCTTGTATCTCTTTTGAGCAATAGAGAGCTTTAGGTCCCTTAAGGACAGTCTAACCCTTTAATTTATTTAATGCGTAGGCCCCTCTATGGGTTTCCTCTAAAAAATCTTGAATAAGTAAATCATCTTGAATGATACTGCCATCACCCTAGACGATATGCTCAAATAAAAAATACTTAGCCGCCAAACTCATTTAGGCAAGATTTTATTTTTTGAATTTGTTCTAATCGTATAGAATAATCCCATATCTTCCTGGAGGACTCATTACAATCATAACTAAATTAGTCTGGTGATTAAGGAAAGTAATTAAGATTATATTAACTGATCATATAAACCTAGCTGATCGCAGGATCGTCCTAGATGATCTGTATGAAAAATTTTAGTTCTATCCTAAATCTCCTAGACGTCCTGAATTATCTGCTAGATAAAAATAAGTGATTTTGAACAAATCATACAAGATGATCTAAGCATTATCCTAGACTATCAGTTATATTTTTATATCATTCTTATTTATCTCCTGGATGTCCCAAACTATCTACTGGATGATAATGTATATTTATGAACTAATCATACAGGATGTTGTCTTAATCATCCTGGATGATCTAAACAAATATTATGTTTTAATCATACAATAAACCCAGATTGTCTTGGCTAGAAGGACTAGTTTAAACTAATCATACAGGATGATCGACGATCTTTGACAGTAAGTTAAAAATTAGGGCATTTTTAAGGCCTTCTATTTAAGCTCTCTCAATTGCTAATGATAGTATCTTTTATTATTGTCCTGACCTGAGAGGGTTAAGATGGAGAGAAGGAGAGAGAGAGAGAGAGAGAGAGAGAGAGAGAGAATCTTGTGAGGAGGAGTTTGTGAGGTGTTCACAATGGCTACTCCAAGTAAGGATTCAAGTCATCTTCTATAATCATCGTCCTTGTCTCCATGGTGGCTCTAGGGAGGTCTTCATTAACACTAGATTAAGGTACCTTGACTACTTCATAAGGAAGCAAAAAGAGTTGGGGTTCTCTACCTACTTCAAGAGGAAGCAAAAAAAGCTAGGTTCTATGTTCATCGTGGTTGGTGAAAAGGATTATGTAAGGGCTTCTCTGCCTTATTATGGGAGAAAAAGGAGATATTGTATTATTTTAGGGCAGTACTCAAAGGGTGCCTCTGGGGAGTAGACATAGGTCAAGTTGAACAAACCACTATAAAAATTTGATGTGTTCATTATGTTTTATTCATGTACTTTATTTTATGCACTTTAATTTTTTATGGTTGATTATATGGTTTAAAATCTCTGATTGGTTTTATTTTTCACTTTCACATCAAGGGTTGATCATGTTTATTTTAAAATATTCAAAAAGGTTTCAAAAAGATTTTGCTTTTGGTTTAAGACTTTTAAAAACCACCAATTCAACCCCCCTCCCTCTTTATTAGCCTCGGGCTAGTTTATAAGGGCTTAATAACCCTAATGAACTTTCAAGTGGTATCAGAGCGAGATTCAGAAAATAAAGTTTTAAAAAACTTTTGAATTTTGATCCATGGCTAACTATGGTAACCAGAATATAGCTGTAGTGTATTCCATTACTCGACCAACCTTGTTTGATAATATACCTTTTGATTTTTGGAAAACTCACATGTCCACTTTTTTTACAATCTATATATTATCGCATATGGATGCTTATAAAAGAAGCTTATTCTACACCAATACCTGAAATAAATGGCATCAAAACTGAACTTCTATTTTATGAATGGACTTTTAAAGATTGGGATCTAGCACAACTTAATGAAAAATGTTTAAACTATTTTTCTGTGTATTTAAATCTGAAGATTACATGTATGTTTCAACATGTGCAATTGGTAAAGAAATCTAGGATAGATTATGCATTACTTATGAAGGCACAAGTGAAGTTAAGTAATCTAGATTGAATATTTTACTTCATGACTACAAACTTTTTTGCATGAAACCTAGTGAGTCAATATCTAAAATGTATACTAGGTTTACATAAATAGTCACCTCCCTACATGCCTTAGAAAGAGAGCTAACTAACTATGAGAATGTTAACAAAATTTTGAGATGTTTACCTTCTTCTTTTGATTCTAAGATTACTGCTATAATTATATCTAAGGATTTGAATGTTTATTCAATTGATAACTCATATGGATCATTATATGCTTATTAACAAGGTGTTAACCAAAGGCAGCTTGATGTAGGTGAGAAAAAGAAGGAGAAAACTCTAGCCTTGAAGTATAATGATTAAGACACTAATTCTTCTTATTCTAAAAATGATGACATTGCTTTAATTACTAGGCAATTCAAGAGTTTCTTAAGGAAAAAACAAAAGCATCGTCAGAAATGGATTAAAGATAAGAATCATAAGAATTTTAAAGTTTCTTCTAATGTTACCTATTTTGAATACAAGAAGCTAGGGCATCTGAAGGATGATTGCCTAACTCTGAAAGCTCACCTAAGCAAGGAGAATGGTAAAGAAAAGCCGAAGTTCATGAAGGATAAGAAATGGATATAAAAGGCTTTCTAGGTGGATTCTACCTCAGACACCTCTAAAACTAAAGCTGAAGAGGAGACAACAAACTTGTGTTTAATGGTGGATAATCATCTTTATCACTCTAACCAAGAAGTGGTATGTGAATTAACATATAATTAAATACTTGATGTTTCTGAGAAAATTCATTCTTCTTATATAAAGCTAAAAAAATCACATGCTAGCCTGAAATTGGAATTTCCGAAGTAATAAAGAGAGCTTGAAGTTTTAATTAAAGATCATTCTACATTTGATAGAAATCACATTACATTATTAGATGAATTTGATTCTTTGAATAAAAAGTATTATGGACCAATTCTAATCAAAGTTCCATATGAGAGGCTGAACATCTAGAGAGAGAACGTCTGGCTTTTTAGAGAGAGAATTGGAATTTGGTTTTCCCGCGCTTCTTTCACGCGGCTGATGGAGCCGTCGCCGGGAGTACATTGGTGGTTTTTGCCGATGATATGGACATTTCGCGGCCCTCTAGTATTCTCCACAGTGGTAACAAAGGGAGGATTGGTGTGGTGATTAAGGAGGGGGCGAACTTGCCGATTTGTCCTGTTTTGGTAGAAGGAAAAAGTAAGAAGATTCTAAAGGATATCTCAGATGTTCAATGTAATCCAATTGCAAGAGATTATGTTGATACAATAAATTCAGCTTTCTTGATTCATTGGGGATGAAAGAACCGATCTTGAAAGTTAAAAGGGTTTTCTGGGCTGATCAGGGCCAATCATGTCCCAATTTATATTACATATGAAGAAATTCTGGGAAATCAGAAGGATAATGGTGAAGGAAATGTATTTGAAAAGGATATGGTGAATGAAGAAATTATGGGGAACAAATTACATGATGGTATTGAACAAAATAGCAATGGTGTGATTGACGGAGCTTGGTCGAAGCCGAAGCACATTAAGATTGCGTTTGATTCAGAGAAGGTCAAATTATCTGAGGACGGGATTGTGATTAAACTTAATTCAGATCAGGAATCAAAAAATTCTGAAGTTTTGAAGCATTCTATTGTTATTAATGTTCTTGGTAACAATATACCTTTCTCTGTTTGTAGCATGGAACTGAGAAGACAATGGAGTAGGTTTGGTGGATTCCATATGACTTCAATTAGTATGAATTGGATTCTTTGCTCATTCCAAACAAATGAGGTGGTGAAAGAAATATTAAACGGAGGACCGTGGTATGTTAATGGGAACATTGTTGGTATGGACAGATGGTCTCCAGCCTTTGATCCTTATTCATTCAAAGGAATTTTGGCTCCTGTTTGGATCAGACTCCCTTGTCTACTGCTTTACTACTTGGATGAAGACAATTTGGCAAGGATTGCATCGCGATTTGGAATGCCTATGTACTTGGATGGAAATACTTTCATATTGGGAAAGAGAGAATTTGCCCATATTTGTGTCAAGATCGACCTGGAGAAGAAACTGCCAAATGGGGTTTGGATAGATGGACTAGCTGGTAGATTCTTCCAGCGTGTTGAATATGAGAAGATCCATTTACTTTGCTATCATTGTGGTCGTGTGGGACATGATGTGAGGAAATCTCCTGATAAGGTTGTTCACGGGATCAAGGATCAGTTGGAGAAGAAATCTGAAACTGGTGTAGGGGAGTTTCAAAAAGTTGAAGATGAAGTTAAAAATGTGGTGAATAAATCAGAATATGGCCCTTGGATACACGTCCACTTCAAAAACAGAAGATTTATCAAAGGAGGAGGAGAGGATAAAACAAAGAAAGACAATAACGGGAGCAAACATGAAAATAGAGGAGGCATGGATCAGGTGACTAGTATTCAGAAGCAGATTTTAAATGACAAAGTGAATACGGATAGAGTGGAGAAGATTTTGGCTTTTGGTACGACTACAATCTAGATAAGCAATGCAAATGACAATAAATCTGGTATTTATTTAAATAACAAGTTTGCTGTGCTGAATGAAGATAGTGAAATGGAACGTATGTGAGACCCGAAAGAGTTGTATGAATCATAAAGCAAGGACCTGGGATCTGCTGATGTTTAAAATAACTCAATAGCATGTTCAATTTGGCCTACTAAGGTTATACTCGCTAAAGAGTTGAAATCCTTAGGACCTATGGATTCAGAGGTGAAGAGAAAAAAGAGAGATGGAAGAATTAGTTCCAGAAGTGGGGTGGAATCCCCTACACTAGCTTAATGTCTTTGGTATGTTTTTGGAATTGCAGAGGGGCGAGGAAGAAAGAGGCCGCTCTGTATTTGAAAGAGGTTGTTAGAGATCAAGACATTTTTTTCATTGGGCTTATGGAGACAAAGCTGAGTAGTATTGATAGGAACGATGTAGATTGCCTTATTGGAAATGACTGGGACTATTTCCATTTTTCAGCTGATGGCCTTTTAGGAGGTATTCTAGTGCTTTGGAATATGAAGATTGTAACTTTTAAAGTCAGTGAATCCTCTTCCCAACTGATTGTTGGAGACCTTTCTATTCCCAATTTGGGAGTATGGAAAGTTGCAACAGTTTATGAAAGTAGATGCTGTAAAGAGAGGGAACTTCTGTGGAGCTAGCTTGGTGGTTGTATGGATAATTCTACCCCCTCTATCATTGGTGGGGACTTCAATTGTATATTGAAAAAAGAAGAAAAGAGAGGTGGTAAGAGGTTTCTTTTCTCTAAAGGACCCAAAGATATGAAGTTGTTTATGACAAACTTTGATTTTCATGATGTTGGAAGTATTGGACCAAGTTTCACTTGGTGCAATAACAAAGATGGCGCCTCTAGGATTTCGGAGAGGCTGGATAGGTGCATTGTGAATTCGGCTGCTCTCCAAAAGCTTCCCATTGCTATCATTAAACATCTTGCTAGGGTGGCATCAAATCATAGCCCTATTGCTTTCAAGATGGATGATAAGGTGCGTACCAAATCAAAGGTTATTAAATTTGAGGACACTTGGAGATATTATCCTGCAGCTAGAAGTATTGTGTATCATGCTTGGAAGAAAAGTGATTTTGGTGATGAAGGAATGGTGCTTCAAAGAAAGATTTCTAGAACGTTGAAAGCTCTGTTTTTCTGGAATAAAAACAAGTGCAAGGACTTGAATTTACTTAAGGAATATCTTAAAAAGGAGATCTTGGTTCTTCAACACAAAGAAGCCGTAGGGATTGGATGGTTAGCTCAAGATCTCATTCTACTTAGGAGCAAAATTCATGCTCTTAATGTTACTTTGAAGAGACTATCCACATGGTGGAATCAAAGAGCAAAAGGAAGATGGCATGAGGATGGAGAAGAAAATTCAAAAATGTTCCACAATTTTGCTACAGCAAGGAGAAATGGTAATAGAGTGAATCAAATCAAGGATATGTACAATAAGCTGCAAGTGGAAGATGATGAAATTGAGAAGGTATTCATTAGTCACTTTGAAACAAAATGGAAATCCAGAAAATGTGATTTATTTGGCTGGCCTGAGATCTGTGAAAATCAAAAGTTGACAGCTGAAGACATTGGTGCTCTTAATGAAAAATTCTCGGTGAGTGAACTTCAGCATTCGGTTTTCCAACAAGGGAACAATAAATCTCTAGGTATGGATGGTCTCACATCTTCATTTTACAAATGCTATTGGGAAAATGTGTGGAAAGATCTTTGGAATGCCATTAATTACTTTTTAATTTCTGGGCATATGAGAAAATATTGGAAAGATACATTAATTGTGTTGATTGCTAAGGTGAAGAACCCATTACTTCCATCCAAATTTAGGCCAATTAGTCTCTACCAGACTAATTACAAACTTGCAGCCACTATGCTAGTAAATAGGTTGAAGAGAATTATCCCCAAGATGATCACTGAAGAACAAGTGGCCTTCACCCCAGGTAGATCTATTTCAGAACATTGCCTTCTTGTTCAGGAGATTTTTCAAAATTTCAAGATATCGAAGAACAGGAAAGGCTTAATGGCCTTGAAGTTGGACATGGAGCAAGCTTATGATAGCATTGGATGGCCAACTCTTAGTCAAATTCTTAGTTGGTATGGCTTCTCTTCTTTGCATTCTAACCTTGTTTTGGAATGTATTGTAGATGTGAGATTCTCCATTATTATTAATGGAAAGAATTCCAAGTGGATAAATGCTTGTAGTGGATTTAGGCAAGGATGTCCACTCTCCCCTTACTTGTATATCATGTGCTCTCAATTGTTGTCCAACTCTTTAAGGTAAAAGGTGGATGATATTGGCATCCAAATCTCCCCTAGGGGACCGAGAATTTCTCACCTCATGTATGGAGATGATGTACTTATATTCTCCCAAGCCTCAAAGGTGTTAGCTAAGAATCTGAAGAAAACTGTTGAGGAGTTTTGTAAATGGACTGGGCAAAGAGTTAACATCAATAAATCACAAATTATTTTTGGCAAGAATGTTAGCTACCCAGTGAAGAATAAGCTTGCCAAACGTTTCGGTTTCAAAGTGGTTAAGGAGCTGAACTACCTTGGGATTAAAATTTCTCTTAGTAGATTGCGGGTGGCTGATTTTCAAGATCTCCTAGTCAATGCTATGGATAGACTTAATGCTTGGGGTAAGAAGTCTATTTCTATGGGTGGTAAGATCACTCTCATCAAAAGCTCATTTTTAACAATGCCAAACTTCTTAGTGACACACTCTTTGGTCCCAAAAAGTGTGTTATATGCATTGGAAAAATGTTGCAGAAGCTTCATTTGGAATAAAACAGATGGCAGCCATAGCATTCATTATGTGGCTTGGGAGGAGTTATGCAAACCGAGAAGATTTGGTGGGCTTGGAATGCAATCACCTGTTATGAAGGCTGGTTCTTTGAGAGCAAAGTTAGCATGGAATTTCATTCAAAAGCCGGACACCTTACTCCACAGATCCATCAAGGCTAAATATGGGAAGAATGTTATGAATAGCACACGCAAGAAGACTACTTCTAAGGCTTGGCAAATCTCAGTAGATGGAGGAAGACATCTGAGAGGTATTACCAGATGGAGAATTGGAAATGGTAGGGAGGTTAATGTCCTGAAAGACACTTGTGTACTAGATAGATGCATAAACTGCTGGCCCACTCTAGTTGATTGTGATTCTTTGGAGGGAATGTGTGTCCAGCAGCTCTTGCTGGAGGATGGTCAGTGGAATTGTTCACTTCTTTAGAATGTTTTTCATCCAGATTTTATTGTGTTGATTAACCAAATTCAGATTGATCCAAGGGAAGATGATCGGCTAGAACTGCAGAAAGTATGCTCGGGTATGACTGTTTCTGCCTTATCTTTTGATCAAGTTTTGAAATGTAGATACAATTCTAGAGAAGATGAATATTGTAGTTGGCTTTACAAACTCAAACTTAGCAAGAAAGTGGAAATGTTTTGGTGGAGGCTAGGAAATTCTGCTATACCCACCAATCTCTTTCTCAGAAAGTGCAGTATTTCGATGAAAGATACTTGTGCTAGAGGCTGTTTAGAGATTGAAAGCTATGAACATATTATGGTCCAATGTAAGTATCTAACTGAAATTATTATGAAAGTGGTGGAATGGGGCATTCACATTCCAATCTTCTATTCTTTGGAACAATGCCTACAGGAATTAAGGAGATTAACTGTAATTTATATTGGCATTGTCAAAATCTATTGTACCATTGTCTATTACTCTTGGAGAAATAGGAATGAAGTTAAGCATGGTAAAATTGCTGTACCTTGTTATTTGGTTGCTGCTAATGCTCTTTCAGTTGCTTTCAACAATTCTTGTCCACATCTTTCCAACTGGGGTACTAATCTCCCTAGAGAGTCTCATGATACTTGGTGCACCCCACCAAAGGATTGGCTAAAAATTAATGTTGATGCCTCCTTACTCTCTTATGGGATGGCTGGTATTGGTGGTATATTCAGGGATTATAGAGGTAGATTCATCCTTGCTTTTGGGAAGAACTTGGTCCATTGGGACATTACTCAGTTGGAGCTACAGGCGGCTTTCACGGTAAGAGATTATGTTAGAAGCTGGATGCTTGAGTTCAAAGGTGTTATTGTGGAATGTGATAACATCAATGTTATTACTTGCCTTCAGAATTCTTTAAAGTCAAATAAGTACCTTATGGATAACAATTCAGCCAAGGATTCATTCTTCTTGAACGACTTCAATAAGGTTCTCTTTTTACATGCTTATAGAAACTGTAATAAAGTAGCTAATTTGTGTGCTACTTTAGCTTTAGATAATAGTTTTTTCTTTGATAGTTTTTCCTTTGATGATATCCCTTCCTTGTTAGCAAAGTTAATCAAGGAAGAGTGTCATCCTTTTGACAATTGTATCTAGTTTCTTTGTTTCTTAATGTATTTTGCAATTCATCAAAAAATAAAAAATAAAAAGTATTATGAATTGAATGATGAGCATGATTCCTTGAAAAGTTTACATGTTGAGCTAGAAACTATATGTATGGAATTAGATATTCTTATAGCTGATTTAGATCATAAAGATCATGCTTTGAAAATAGAAATTTCAATTCTTGAAAATTCAAATAAGTTTTTAGAAGCTCAATTAACTACTTTTACAGAAAATAAAAAATCGCCCACAATGCTTGAGTTTCATAATCAATCAAATCAATATGTATCATTCCTGAGTAAATTAGTAAACATTTTTCCTAGTGTTAGATGTTTTTCATGTGGCATGCTATGACATATTTTCTATACATGCACCATTCACCATAGAACACATTTTGTGTGGAGACCCAAATTTTATGATTCACAGCATAACACACATTCATTGCATTCTTGTTTCTTATTTGGGTTCTTAAATCTAACATTTAATGATTTAGTAGGTGTACTCTCACACAAGATCTTACGAGAGCATGTGATACCTAGATAGCGGATACTCATGCAACATGAATGGAGATACTAATCAATTCTTTTTGTTGGAGGCCAAGGCTAGAGGCAAGGTCACTCTTGGACATAATACCATAAGGAAAGTAGTGGTCATAGGTATAATCAGAAACTTTAAGAATCTTTTGATTAAAAATGTTTTACTTATTAGGCTTAAAACATAATTTTTTCAGCATCAGTCAGCTCTGTGATAAAGTATTTAGCATAAAGTTTTAGTCAAATAGCTAAATTATGAGCTTAAATAATAACACTATTTTATAGGGGAAAAAGATCAATAACATCTACATTCTTTATTTAAATAATATTGAATGTGCTATTTCATTTTGCTTAAAATTTATTGCTGATGTGTATTGGTTGTGTCATAGGAGGTTGTGTCATGATAGCACAAAAATATTTAGAAAAGTAACCCAAAAAGACTTAGTAAGAGGAATCCTCAAGCTTGAATTCACTAAAGACCACCGGTGTTATGCCTGTCAACTAGGGAAATAAGTCAAATCCTCTTTCCATTCTATTAAGAACATTAGCACCTATAAAACTTTAGAAGTACATCACATGGATTTATTTGGACCCATTAGCACTACAAGCTTAGGGGGAAAAGTCTTTAGATTTATAATAGTCGATGACAACTCGAGGTTCACATGGATAAGATTTCTGTCACATAAAAGTGAGTCATTTAATAAGTTTAAATCATTCTCCACTTGGATTTAGAAAAAAACTAGGTTATGAGATCTTGACCATCCATAGTGACCATGGTGGAGAGTTTGAAAATGAGAAATTTAAAACTTTTTATGAGGAGCAAGGGATTAGTCACAACTTCTCAGCTCCTAGGACACCTCAACAGAACAGGATAGCTAAAAGGAAGAATACGACCTTAGTACAAGCCGCTAGAGCCATGCTTGTTGAGTATTCACTTCCAAAATACTTTTGGGTAGAAGCGGTGACCACAACTTGTTATGTTTTGAATAGGGTAAATGTTAGATCCAAATTGTATAAGACAACCTATGATATCATTAAGGGTAGGACACCCAACCTTTCTCATCGCCATGTCTTTGGTTGTAAAGTTTTCATTCAAAATAATAGGAAATCACTCTTAGGAAAATTTAACCCAAAATTCAATGACGAAGTATTCTTACAATATTCAAGTGTAGGAACATTCTTTAGAGTATTTAATAAGATGACATTAATAGTGGAGCAGACTACTCATGTTGTGTTTAATGAAACTAATTCTGAGAAGTCTATAGTTAAGGAAGAAGAAGAAGTAGGTGAGATTACCCAATGAGTAGAAAATATAAATCTAGAGGAAATGGTAGAACCTCAAAATACTTAGCCTAGAGAATGGAGATATACTTTGAGTCATCCTAAAAAATTGATCTTATGAGACCCTTCAGAAGGTGTTATAACTAGGCATTGACTTATAAATGATGTTAACCACTTTTCCTTCATCTCAATGACTGAACCCGCCAACATCAATCTTGCCCTTTCTAATGAATTCTAAATCCTAGCTATGCAAGAGGAGTTGAACCAATTTATTAGCAATGATGTATGGGAGCTAGTAAAAAGGCCTAAGAATCAAAGTGTAATAGGAACCAAATGGGTATTTAAGAATAAAATGAATGATTCTAATATGGTGGATAAGAATAAGATTAGATTTGTGGCTAAGAGGAATAATCAAATAGAAGGGATTGATTTTGAGGAGACTTTTTCCCCTATAGCTAGATTGGAAGTGATTAGAGTGTTACTAGCCTTTTCCTATTATAAGAGATTTAAGATTTTCCAAATGGATATCAAGAGTGTCTTTTTAAATAGGGTAATAAAAGAAGATGTGTTTGTAGAGCAACCCCCAGTCTTAGAGAATTCCCAATTTCCAAATCATGTTTTTAAATTAAAAAAAGGCTTTATATGGATTAAATCAGGCACCCTGGGCATGGTATGAGAGACTTAGCACATTCGTATTAGAAAGGGAGTTTGTTAAGGGGAGCATAGACACCACACTTTTTCTAAGGAGAGTAGGAGATGAATTACTCATTGTCCATATATATGTTGATGATATATTTTTTGGATCTTCTTATAACAATTTATGTAATGATTTTTCTAAAATAATGAATAAGGAATTTGAGATGAGTATAATGGGAGAATTCTCCTTTTTTTTTTGTTTAGCATAAAGTAAATAGATGATGGAACTTTTCTCAATCAATCAAAATACATTAAGGAAATCTTGAATAAATATAAAATGGATAAAACCAAGCTAATAACACTCCTGTGAGCTCTAGTGTTCAATTAGATAACAACTCAAATGGAAAATTAGTTGATCAAAAGAAATATAAAGGAATAATTGGATCGCTCTTTTACTTGATAGCTAGGAGGCCTGATATAATATTTAGTGTGTACCATTTTGCTATATTTCAAGCTGATCAAAAGAAGTCACATCTAACTACAGTTAAGAGAATTTTAAGATATCTCTTAGGAGCCCAAAACATAGTGTTGCAAATCTATTTTTTCATGGCTTATGTTTTGATGATTGACAAACACTACTTCTCTTGGACTACTTGTTGCTTCTAACTTTTCAGGAATCGAAGACTGGACGATCATGAAGAAGCCAAGTTCAGAATTGCGTTGGTTTAGGGTTGAGTCAGTCTGTACTTTTGTTTTTCTCTTTTTGAGTCTACTTGTAATGGTCAAAGAGACTGATGCTAAGTAACCCTACACACACACACTTGAGAGACTTAGAATTTCTATTTTTGCCCACATCGGCCAGGCCGATATTCATATCGTCCTGGACGATCAGCTTAAAACAGAAAGTCTAATTAAGGATTCTTAATTAAGGCAGCTGACATTAACATATCGGCCTGGACGATACGTGTATCGGCCAGGACGATAAGCTCAAAACAGAAAGAAGTAGCCGCCTTAGACAGTTAAGGTATACTGTATTTTTAAATTATCGGCCAGGACGATCCCCGTATCGGCCTGGACGAAATTACCAAATTAAGCCTTAATTGATCAGGAAATCAAGGGAGTAATTAAGGATGATTGATACGATCATATCATCCTGGACGATCGCAGGATCGGCCAGGACGATACATTCAAAATCCTTGAGTTGCTTCAGGACGATAAATATCAGCCAGGTCATAAACAGGGCGATGCTAAGGATGATTTGCATCTGATTTAAACTAATCGGCCAGGACGATCGTATGATCGTCCTGGACGATCAAGCCAAATTTCAATCATCTAGGACAGTTCCCAGGGCGATGCTCTGGCCGATCTTCTTTGATTTGTACTGATCGGCCAGGCCGATGTCCAGATCGGCCGGGACGATAAAGTCGGCTACATGCAATTAATGAGCTCCTTGAGAGCTCTTCTATTTAAGAGTTCTTGTTCAAATGTTTTAAAAAGACTTCTGGCTGCTGCCTTGACCTGAGAAGACCTTGAGGAGAGAAAGAGAGAGAGGGAGAGAGAGAGGATCTTGTGAGGGGGAGCTTGTGAGGGGGATTCACAAGGGTTGCTTCAAGGATCGCTCTGCTTGTCTTTCGTCTGGAGTTTCTCGTCCGTGGAAGGGTCGATAGAGGTAAGGAGTTTGCTTTTGGTTGTGGTTCTCTGCCAGCTTCAGGAGGAAGCAAAAGGAGGTAGGTTCTCTGCCTTGCCAGGGTGGCAAAAAGGAGGTTCTTGTAAGGGCTTCTCCGCCTAGCCGTGGGGGCTAAAGGAGAGTCACGTTTTGTAGTACAATACTTGGAGGGTGCCTCCAAGGAGTGGACGTAGGTCGAGTCGACCGAACCACTATAAATCTTGTGTTCTTATTTTTGCTTCCGCACTTTTTAATTCCGCATTAATTTCTTGTGGTGTGATTTGGTTTGTGATTTTATTTCTTTGTCTTAAAAGTTTTTTTTTTTTAATACCAATTCACCCCCCCCCCCCCCCCTCTTGGTTAGCTTGGGACTAAGTTCATAGGGCTTAACATCCCGAACAAACTTACAAGTGGTATCAGAGCGGGATTCGAAAATTTAACTTTGAAAACTTTTTGAATTTGATCCATGGCTAACATTGGGAATCGTAACACTACGGAAGGGTATTCCATTACCCGACCTCCCCTGTTCGATAACCTACCTTTTGATTTTTGGAAAACCCGCATGTCAACGTTTTTACAATCTACTAATTATCGCATGTGGATGCTTATTCAAGAAGGTTATTCTCCACCTTCTCATGAAATTAATGGTATTAAAACTGAAGTTGCTTTTACTGAATGGACTTTCGATGAACGTGATTTCAATTAAATGCAAAGTGTTTGAACTATTTTTTCTGTGCTTTGAAATCTGAGGATTACATGCGTGTTTCAACTTGCAAAACTGGTAAAGAGATTTGGGAAAAATTATGCATCACCTATGAAGGTACTAATGAAGTTAAGCAATCCCGTTTAAACATTCTCTTGCATGACTACGAACTTTTTCGTATGAAACCTCATGAATCGATTTCTGACATGTACGCTAGGTTTACTCAGATTGTTACTTCATTGAATGCACTAGGAAAAGAGCTTTCAAATTATGAAAAAGTTAACAAGATTTTTAGATGCTTGCCTTCATCTTATGATGCAAAAATTACTGTCATTACTGAATCCAAAGATTTGAACACCTATTCTATTGATAACTTGCTTGGCTCACTCATTGCTTACGAGCAAGGGGTGAATCAAAGAAATCTTGATGCAGGAGAGAAGAAAAAGGAAAAAACAATCGCACTGAAGGCGCACAAATCGGATTCTGAATCTTCCGGGTCTGAAAGCGATGATGTTGCCTTCATCACAAGGCAATTCAAAAGCTTTCTAAGGAAGAAACAAAAGCATCATCAAAGTTGGAGGAAAGGTAAGGATCACAAATATGTTAAGGGATCTTCTGATGTTATTTGTTTTGAATGCAGGAAACCTGGACTTGTGAAAGCCGATTGCCCTACACTTCAAAATCATTCAAGCAAAGAAAAGGAAAAAGGTGAGGAGAAAGCCAAGTCAAGGAAGGACAAGAAGAAAATCCAAAGAGGTTTTTTGGCAGAATATGGTACTGATTCCTCTGAGACTGAACCAGAGGAAGAGACTACGAATTTGTGTTTCATGGGAGAAAATCAAAGTGATGAGGAAGAGGTATGTAAACCAACCTATGATGAATTGTTTGAAATTTGTGAAAAAAGCCATGCATCATACAAAAAACTTAAGAAGACTCATGCTAGCCTAAAATTAGAACATTCAAATCTACAAAAAGAGCATGAAGTTTTTCTCAAAGATCATGCAATGATTGATTCAAATCACATGGCTCTTCTTGATGAATTTGATGAGTTGAACAAAAAGCATTTGGAATTAGTTGATGAACATAATGCATTAAAAGCATCACACACCTCACTTAAGGTTGATCTTAAGAAATCTAAAGAGATTGAGAAAAATTTGAGGATTGAGATTGATGCATTAAAAAGAACAAATTTGAGGATTCAAAATGATTTGGAAACATGCAAGAAAGCTAGGATGACACCAACTACTAATCAAAAGCCAGAACCTAGGAAGAAGCATTTTACCCTAACCATTTAAGAAAACCTTTTCCTGGAGTTCAATATTTTTCTTGTGGCATGCTAGGACACATCTCACACACTTGCACAGTTTATCGTAGTACACAATGGGTGTGGAGACCAAAATTAAATAATGCACAGCATGGCACACAAGCATCACCTTCTACTTTTCATAAGATGGATCCCAAACCTGTTTGGGTTCCTAAATCTGACTGTTGTTGAGTTTTGCAGGTGTGCTCTCACCAAAGACCTAGTGGGAGCATAGGATAACTGGACATAAGGAGGCTTGCAGCTCAAAATTGCTTAAACTTGCTGCTTTATCACTTGCTTGAAATTTTTTAGTTTTTTGTGTGTCTTTTATTTATTTTTTTTGTGCTAGTTTTTGTGCTCTCTTTGTGTTGATTTTAGTTTGCTTTATTTTCATTTGTTTTGTTTTGTTTTGTTTTTTCTACACGTTGCTCTTTAAATATGGCCTTCCATATGATTAATCCTTTCAAGCTTTTAGATTTTGGAGTTTTTTGGAGATAGTGTTTAGCTTTTCAAAATTGGTTAAAGGGAGTTTACTGTTGATGTTTTCCCTCCTTCTGACTTTATTTAGTAGTATAATTTAAGATCTTTTTTATCTTGCTACATTAATTTATCTTATGCATAATAGCCAAAGTTCTTAGATATCATTCAAGCTTTTGAAATCTTCCTATTGCATTTATCACATGATTTTGATTTTGTGTTGTGGATTGTTCTTCCCTATGTTAGAGAGAGAGCTCCTATTCTCTAATATTTGAAGGATATACTCACAACTAAGTTTTTTTTAAAGGGTATATTAAAGAGTTTCTAGCTTGCAAAAATTAAAAAGGAAAGAGGCCAATGAAGCCAAATTAAAAAAGAAGCTATATACACAAAAGTGTATGAAAGAATCAAAAGATGCTCAAAAGAGCCAATCAAAATGATAAGAGGCATAAAATGAGCCCAATAGATGCAAGCTATCCTCTCTTTGGTAAAACTCTTAAAACTTAGAAAACTCATTGATTATGTGATGCTTTCAAAGACTTGACTTCAATTTCCATGATTGAAAAAAATTACTTTGTGTTATTAATTATGAGATATTTTCTTTGTAAACAAGTCTTGAATGGATCTTATTATCCTATTTAGTTATTCTGAGTTGGATTTTTGTTTTCCAAAAGAATTTTGTACCCTAAAGGATGTCCGATCTAGGGTTAATAGAATCAGATGTTCTACCTTCTTCTGATTGGGATTTGTTAAACTTCCTGATCTCTTGGAACTCTAAAAGTTTAACTTTTTTAAAAGAATTCTCATATGATGCCTCCATAAATACAAAAAAAAATTAGAAAAATTAAAATCCAAAAATATTCATTTTTTTCCTTGTGTTCCTTGTTTTTTATTTTTCTGTGTTTTGACTGTTTTTCTTTTATTTTATTTTTTGAGGGTCTTGATCATCAGCCTTCATCTCTTGTCCTGGTCGATACCTGTATCGTCCTGGACGATATGACAAATTCTGTTCAAAATCCATCTGCTGACCTATTTCTGTGCTTGCTATAACTCATCGTCCCGGACGATCCTATATCATCTTGGATGATTTGATCGAACTCTGGTGATAGTCCTGGCCGATGGTATATTTCGTCTGGCCGATGCATTTTATGTGCATCGTCCTGGCCGATACACTGGATCTTCCTGGACGATCCACGTGTCAGCACGTTTTGATCTTTAAATTTGGCCCCGAACGATCCATTATTGGACAATCATCCGGGCCGATCCACTATTCGTCCTGGACAATACACGTGGCAAGCATTTAAACATTTTAACTTCAACCGGTACGATTAATTATTATGCATCGCCCTGGACGATACACCTAATCGTCCCGGACGATCTGCTTTTTCAATAGTCATTCGGCCTGACTCCTCGGGCCGATCGCCTGTGTCTGATCGGCCTGGCCGATATCTGATCGGCCCGGACGATCAGACCGCCTTTTTGACCAATCGGCCTGTACGTAATTATTGAACCATATCGGCCTGGACGATTCTGTGATCGTCCAAGAATGATATGGTTGTTTCTTTAAATACAGGCCAATTCCAGCCATATTTTCTCCACCTCCACCACCTCCATCTGATGATCTGGATCCCTCATTATTTTAGTCTGTACTTTGTGTTGTTTTCTTTCTTTTCTTTTTATAGTTTTCTTCTTGGTCTTTTGTGATGTTTTTCTTTTATTTCTGAACCCTCTTTTTGTGATGACAAAAGGGGGAGTAGGGTGTAGGAAAAAGCTGTTTTGTCTTGGGTTTGTAACCTTGATGTTTTAATGAAAATTTTCCTACTTGTGTTTGTCATCATCAAAAAGGGGGAGATTATTGCAAATCTATTTTTTCATGGCTTATGTTTTGATGATTGACAAACACTACTTCTCTTGGACTACTTGTTGCTTCTAACTTTTTAGGAATCGAAGACCGGACGATCATGAAGAAGCCAAGTTCAGAATTGCGTAGGTTTAGGGTTGAGTCAGTCTGTACTTTTGTTTTTCTCTTTTTGAGTCTACTTGTAATGGTCAAAGAGACTGATGCTAAGTAACCCTACACACACACACTTGAGAGATTAGAATTTCTATTTTTGCCCACATCGGCCAGGCCGATATTCATATCGTCCTGGACGATCAGCTTAAAACAAAAAGTCTAATTAAGGATTGTTAATTAAGGCAGCCGACATTAACATATCGGCCTGGACAATACGTGTATCGGCCAGGACGATAAGCTCAAAATAGAAAGAAGTAGCCGCCTTAGACAGTTAAGGTATACTGTATTTTTAAATTATCGGCCAGGACGATCCCCGTATCGGCCTGGACGAAATTACCAAATTATGCCTTAATTGATCAGGAAATCAAGGGAGTAATTAAGGATGATTGATACGGTCATATCGTCCTGGACGATCGCAGGATCGGCCAGGATGATACATTCAAAATCCTTGAGTTGCTTCAAGACGATAAATATCGGCCAGGTCATAAACAGGGCGATGCTCAGGATGATTTGCATCTGATTTGACTAATCGGCCAGGACGATCGTATGATCGTCCTGGACGATCAAGCCAAATTTCAATCATCCAGGACTGTTCCCAGGGCGATGCTCTGGCCGATCTTCTTTGATTTGTACTGATCGGCCAGGCCGATGTCCAGATCGGCCGGGACGATAAAGTCGGCTACTTGCAATTAATGAGCTCCTTGAGAGCTCTTCTATTTAAGAGCTCTTGTTCAAACATTTTAAAAAGACTTCTGGCTGCTGCCTTGACCTGAGAAGACCTTGAGGAGAGAAAGAGAGAGAGGGAGAGAGAGAGGATCTTGTGAGGGGGAGCTTGTGAGGGGGATTCACAAGGGTTGCTTCAAGGATCGCTCTGCTTGTCTTTCGTCTGGAGTTTCTCGTCCATGGAAGGGTCGGTAGAGGTAAGGAGTTTGCTTTTGGTTGTGGTTCTCTGCCAGCTTCAGGAGGAAGCAAAAGGAGGTAGGTTCTCTGCCTTGCCGGGGTGGCAAAAAGGAGGTTCTTGTAAGGGCTTCTCCGCCTAGCCGTGGGGGCTAAAGGAGAGTCACGTTTTGTAGTGCAATACTTGGAGGGTGCCTCGAGTGGACGTAGGTCGAGTCGACCGAACCACTATAAATCTTGTGTTCTTATTTTTGCTTCCGCACTTTTTAATTCCGCATTAATTTCTTGCGGTGTGATTTGGTTTGTGATTTTATTTCTTTGTCTTAAAAGTACTCTAGATTTTTTATTTTCTTATATTTCTTTTATTTTTGTTTTCTGGTTTGCTTTTATTTATGTGTTGTAATTTTCCATGTTTCTTTTTTGTGTTATTCTTCCCTTCATTTTTTTTCACTACTAGAATGATATTTTTGCCTTATTTTAAAAAAAAAAAATTTGTAAACAATGATTGACATCCCTAAATTAGTTAAAGGAAGAAACACCGTTGATTATTTCTCTTCCTCTAACTCTTTTAGTGGTGTAATTTTCTTTTTGAAGAAAAAATCTATTTCAAATTAACAATTAGACTTTGAAATAGAGATCTTTTCTACTGCTTATAATCTATCTCATATGAATAATGTTCAAAGTCATTAAATCACTATCAAGCTTCTTTTATCAAATTGCAGCATTTATCACATGAATATGAATCAACTTTATGGTCTACTCCTTATAAGTAGAGAATGAGTTTTTCTTCACTATTATCTGGAAGATATTCTCACAACTAAGAGTCTTTAAAGGTTTTGAAAGGGAGCTAGCTCACAAAAATAATAAGAAGCATAAAATGAGTTCAAAAAGAAAAATTAAAAATATGTGCAATGATCGCCAAATAAAAAAAAGATACACAAATTTTATCAAAAATTAAAACATGTACAAAGTGCGCCAATCAATTGATAAGAGGCATAAAATGAGCCCATAAGCCGTCTCTTTCAAACATTTAAATCATAGAAGAATGTATGTGTCACTTGATAATTTTAAATATTTAATTTTTGAAACTCATGATTGTGTATAATTACTTTTCTATATTATTCTATAATATATTTTTCTGAAATGAAGTTTTGAACATATCACTTTTCTTATTTATTTTCTTTTATAAGTTAAATTTTAGTTTTCAAAAGATTTTTACCCTGTAAGGAGTCTGAGCTGGGGCTAACAGGATCGATTATTCTACAATTTTTTAGATTTTGGTTATGTTATTCATTTCTTGCTAATTTTAATTCAATCACATGAAAAATTCATCATTTTATAGTATTTATTACTTAATTATTTTGAGTGATTTTTGTACTTGTTTATGTACTATATTCTGTTTAGTGGTTATTCTGTTATTTCCTCCTTTTTGTGATGTCAAAAGCAGGAGTAATGTTAGTGTTGTATCATTTGTTTGTTTTAGTAAAATTTTCTTTACTTTGCATATATTGTTCTTTTTTATTTTATGTTTCATTTTTTTCATAGATTAAAAAGAAAAAAAATATGTGATTTGAAATGTTCCAACAATAATGTTTGCCATCATAAAGAAGGGGGAGATTGTCGTAGATCTGGACCCAAGTACTAAGATTGTGATGATAACAAACATTATTATTTCTTGACTTTTGCCATTCATGCAATTCTATTTTATGTACCTAGCTCACTAACCTTTCAAGTCCACAAGTTTTCTTGGAATGTTAGTCAGCTCAAGATAAGGTAGACTAGGATTGAGTTAGTCTGTAATTTCTATTTCAATGCATTTTTTATCCTTTCTCGAGTCAAATTTAACTTGGTGGATCCTAAAACTAAATAACCATGCACACACACACTTAGGGGGAGAAATTTAGTGAGTTAGAGTTTATTTTATTATGATCATATTATACTGGACAATTTCAAATTGTCTTGTACCATAAGTCAAAAATATAAATCCAAATTAGGGCATCTAAGTCATGCAAATTTGCTTAAGAAAATTGCCCTAGACGACACTCCCATCATCCTAGACGATATACTCAAATCAAAATTACTCAACTACTAAACTCAATTAGTTAATATTTTTTTTTAATTTTATTCTAGTCATATCGGATGATCCCTTATCATCCTGATTATTCATTACAATCATGCTCAAATAAGTCATATGATTAAGGAAAGTAATTAAGGTCCAGGATGATCTATATGAAGAGCTTTAGTTCTCTTCTAAATCTCCTGAATATCCCAAACTATTTATTAGATGATAATAACTGAATTCGAACTAATCATATAGAACAATCCAAGCATCATCCTAGATGATATGTTATATTTTTATATCATCCCGATTTATCTCCTGGACATCCTGAAACTATCTGCTTGACAATAATATATAATTTTGAACTAATTGTATGGGATGGTGTCCAAATTATCCTAGAGGATCAGAATAAACATTGTGTTCTAATTGTATAATAAATCCAGATCGTCCTGGCTGGAAGGGTTGATTTAAACTAATTATGCAGGACTATCTATTGATCATCATGGACGATCTTTGATGGTAAGTTGAAAATTAGGGCATTTTTAAGGCCTTTTTTTTAAGCTCTCTCAATTTCTAATGAGAGTATCTTTTGTTATTGTGCTCACGTAAGAGGGCTTAGAGAGGGAGAAGGAGAGCTTGGGAGAGAGAGAGAGAAAGAACCTTATGAGGGGGAGTTTATGAGGTGTTCACAAAGGTTTCTCCAAGAAAGGGTTTAAGTTATCTTCTCCAATCATCATCCCTGGCTCCTTGGTGACTCTAGGGAAGTCTTAATCAAAAGAAGATCAAGGTTCTCTGCCTACTTTTAGAGCGAGCAAAAGGAGTTGGGATCTTTGCCTACTTCAGGAGGAAATAAAAGGAGTTTGGGTTCTCTGCCTCCCTGGAGTCAGTGAAAAGAATTATGTAAAGGCATCTCATCCTTACGGTGGGAGAAAAAGAAAAGAAACTATTATTTTAGTGTAATACTCAGAAGGTGCCTCTAGGGAGTGGACATAAGTCAAGTTAATCGAACCACTATAAAATATGGTGTGTTTCTATTTTATTTCGGCACTTTTTTTTTTGCACTTTAAGTTTCTATGGTTGATTATATGGTTTAAAATCTTTGATTAGTTTTGTTAATTACTTTCTCATCAAGGGTTGATCCTGTTTATTTAAAATATTTAAAAATGTTTCAAAAAGATTTTACTTTTTGTTTAAGAATTTTTAAAACCACTAATTCACCCCCTCTTGGTTAGCCTTGGTCTAGTTCATAAGGGCTTAACAACCCTAATGAACTTTCACAATTTATATCGTATTATTCAATCAACTCATCTAACTTATCGTACTGGACAATTTAGATCATCTAGGATAATCAATTATGATCATGAAAAATAGCTTTTAAAAAAAAAGATGCCAATTGCATTAATAATAAAAACATCCAAAAACAACCTACATGGTGATAAGTACTACTATCACATTCTTTCTTTAACAAAGAAAAAAAAATAGGAAGAATCTTATTATCAGAAATATCAAACCATAAAAAATCACTAAAAAGAGCTAAGTTAGCATAGAAATCAACTAACTTATTACAATCTCTACTAGAATAATAAAATAAAATATTATTAAACTCCTTTAAGAATGATAAATCCTCCAATAATCTGTTCTCAGAAAGATGACCTGATTTGCCTAAAGAATCATATAGCAATTCGATAATATTGTGATTGTCACCTTCAATGATTATTCCTTTAGCCTCTAACATCTAGCTTTGAAATAAAGAATTTAAAGAAGTAATAGCTAAAAGCTCCACCTGATCAATATCCTAGTGCATACATTGAAATCCAAATGCCAACAAAAATATGCTATTATTATCTTTAAAAACTCCACCGACGCCACTTTTATTAGTTGTTAACAATGTAGCATCAATATTTACCTTAATCCAAATGGGGAGGAGGGCACCAATGATTATAAAATGGCTTAGATTAACACCAGACTAACACCCCCAATATTTTAATATAAGATTAAATTGGAAAGAAGAAGCAACAAAGCTAATCACATTTGAAGCAATAAAAGAAGGACTATCTTCAACCCCTCCATGCTTTACTTTGTTCCTACTCTTCGAAGAGAAGTATAACATTGTACAATATAAGTTAGCCATAAATGGAATAGTACCCGTTAAGCTCTTTAATTTAGCTTTGCAATCCGCAAAAGAGAAAAAACAAGGAATAATAAATCCCCATGCATTCAAACTCTCGATAACTTGAATAATCTTCACACTATTTGTTGCAATATGATCATCATTTTCAATAGAAAGAAAACCTCTATGACATAAGTTATCATCAAATAATCTTCTCTGGAATAAGTAATTATTTGATGGAATAGCATTATGACATAAACACCAAAAAAATAACTCCACTCGAGAGTTAAGCTTTAGTTTTTTAACCTACTTCCAATAATCATCATCTTTATCAACTTCAACCACCATTTCTAATGCCATAACAACAATTATTTTACCAGAGAATTTGTATTTAAGCTCATTCCAATCTTGTATAAGATCTGGATAGATCTTTGTTTAAATAATTAACTCAACAAGATCATTTCCAAAGTGTTTCTCCAATCTAATAATAATATGTCCCCCATCTGAAATAAAGTAATCAAGGATTGAATCATCTTCATTTTGAGCAATAAAAGTAGGCCACCTATCTAGTCTTCTATTAAGAATACAAACATTCCTTAATACATTAATAGAAGAACTAGATGAAACTTTCCATCTCACAATGTTATGAAGATAATTGGCTACATTCAAAATTATTTTACAACTAGGAGAATTATACCTCTTCAGCTCCATCTTCCAAAAATATTCACCATATTTAGCAATCAAGGCTCTATTCAGTAAAGAACAAGGATTATTAATGACATTCCAAATAAATCTACCTCTCAATAGACCTATCTTAGCTGAAGCAGAATAAATATCATGGACACTCTTTTCCTTTGCTTTACAAAAAGTATCCCAAGTTACATAATGAAGACCATGTTCACCATTATGTTTGTTCCAAATGAAATATCTACACATCTTATAAAAATCATTCAAAACACTCTTCAGAATAGAATAGTGAGTTGAAAGAAATAATGGAAGAGAAAGAAAGACGTTTTTCATGAGAACCATCTTGCCGACTAAGGAAATAAATCTATTTCCCCACACATTCAATTTAGATAATGATTTCTCAAATAAGTGCTAAAAATATGACTTCACAAGCCTACGTAAAGACATCTTTACTCCAAGATAATCCAACTCCTTGACAACTTTAAAACTCAACATATTTCAGATACAATTCATCCTCCTTATTTTAATAGATTTACCAAAAATGATTGAAGATTTTTGGGGATTATTAATTATTTTGAGTGATTTTTGTACTTGTTTATGTACTATATTCTGTTTAGTGGTTATTCTGTTATTTCCTCCTTTTTGTGATGTCAAAAGCAGGAGTAATGTTAGTGTTGTATCATTTGTTTGTTTTAGTAAAATTTTCTTTACTTTGCATATATTGTTCTTATTTATTTTATGTTTCATTTTTTTCATAGATTAAAAAGAAAAAAAATATGTGATTTGAAATGTTCCAACAATAATGTTTGCCATCATAAAGAAGGGGGAGATTGTCGTAGATCTGGACCCAAGTACTAAGATTGTGATGATAACAAACATTATTATTTCTTGACTTTTGCCATTCATGCAATTCTATTTTATGTACCTAGCTCACTAACCTTTCAGGTCCACAAGTTTTCTTGGAATGTTAGTCAGCTCAAGATAAGGTAGACTAGGATTGAGTTAGTCTGTAATTTCTATTTCAATGCATTTTTTATCCTTTCTCGAGTCAAATTTAACTTGGTGGATCCTAAAACTAAATAACCATGCACATACACACTTAGGGGGAGAAATTTAGTGAGTTAGAGTTTATTTTATTATGATCATATTATACTGGACAATTTCAAATTGTCTTGTACCATAAGTCAAAAATATAAATCCAAATTAGGGCATCTAAGTCATGCAAATTTGCTTAAGAAAATTGCCCTAGACGACACTCCCATCATCCTAGACGATATACTCAAATCAAAATTACTCAACTACTAAACTCAATTAGTTAATATTTTTTTTAATTTTATTCTAGTCATATCGGATGATCCCTTATCATCCTGATTATTCATTACAATCATGCTCAAATAAGTCATATGATTAAGGAAAGTAATTAAGGTCCAGGATGATCTATATGAAGAGCTTTAGTTCTCTTCTAAATCTCCTGAATATCCCAAACTATTTATTAGATGATAATAACTGAATTTGAACTAATCATATAGAACAATCCAAGCATCATCCTAGATGATATGTTATATTTTTATATCATCCCGATTTATCTCCTGGACATCCTGAAACTATCTGCTTGACAATAATATATAATTTTGAACTAATTGTATGGGATGGTGTCCAAATTATCCTAGAGGATCAGAATAAACATTGTGTTCTAATTGTATAATAAATCCAGATCGTCCTGGCTGGAAGGGTTGATTTAAACTAATTATGCAGGACTATCTATTGATCATCATGGACGATCTTTGATGGTAAGTTGAAAATTAGGGCATTTTTAAGGCCTTTTTTTTAAGCTCTCTCAATTTCTAATGAGAGTATCTTTTGTTATTGTGCTCACGTAAGAGGGCTTAGAGAGGGAGAAGGAGAGCTTGGGAGAGAGAGAGAGAAAGAACCTTATGAGGGGGAGTTTATGAGGTGTTCACAAAGGTTTCTCCAAGAAAGGGTTTAAGTTATCTTCTCCAATCATCATCCCTGGCTCCTTGGTGACTCTAGGGAAGTCTTAATCAAAAGAAGATCAAGGTTCTCTGCCTACTTTTAGAGCGAGCAAAAGGAGTTGGGATCTTTGCCTACTTCAGGAGGAAATAAAAGGAGTTTGGGTTCTCTGCCTCCCTGGAGTCAGTGAAAAGAATTATGTAAAGGCATCTCATCCTTACGGTGGGAGAAAAAGAAAAGAAACTATTATTTTAGTGTAATACTCAGAAGGTGCCTCTAGGGAGTGGACATAAGTCAAGTTAATCGAACCACTATAAAATATGGTGTGTTTCTATTTTATTTCGGCACTTTTTTTTTGCACTTTAAGTTTCTATGGTTGATTATATGGTTTAAAATCTTTGATTAGTTTTGTTAATTACTTTCTCATCAAGGGTTGATCCTGTTTATTTTAAAATATTTAAAAATGTTTCAAAAAGATTTTACTTTTTGTTTAAGAATTTTTAAAACCACTAATTCACCCCCTCTTGGTTAGCCTTGGTCTAGTTCATAAGGGCTTAACAACCCTAATGAACTTTCACAATTTATATCGTATTATTCAATCAACTCATCTAACTTATCGTACTGGACAATTTAGATCATCTAGGATAATCAATTATGATCATGAAAAATAGCTTTTAAAAAAAAAGATGCCAATTGCATTAATAATAAAAACATCCAAAAACAACCTACATGGTGATAAGTACTACTATCACATTCTTTCTTTAACAAAGAAAAAAAAATAGGAAGAATCTTATTATCAGAAATATCAAACCATAAAAAATCACTAAAAAGAGCTAAGTTAGCATAGAAATCAACTAACTTATTACAATCTCTACTAGAATAATAAAATAAAATATTATTAAACTCCTTTAAGAATGATAAATCCTCCAATAATCTGTTCTCAGAAAGATGACCTGATTTGCCTAAAGAATCATATAGCAATTCGATAATATTGTGATTGTCACCTTCAATGATTATTCCTTTAGCCTCTAACATCTAGCTTTGAAATAAAGAATTTAAAGAAGTAATAGCTAAAAGCTCCACCTGATCAATATCCTAGTGCATACATTGAAATCCAAATGCCAACAAAAATATGCTATTATTATCTTTAAAAACTCCACCGACGCCACTTTTATTAGTTGTTAACAATGTAGCATCAATATTTACCTTAATCCAAATGGGGGAGGAGGGCACCAATGATTATAAAATGGCTTAGATTAACACCAGACTAACACCCCCAATATTTTAATATAAGATTAAATTGGAAAGAAGAAGCAACAAAGCTAATCACATTTGAAGCAATAAAAGAAGGACTATCTTCAACCCCTCCATGCTTTACTTTGTTCCTACTCTTCGAAGAGAAGTATAACATTGTACAATATAAGTTAGCCATAAATGGAATAGTACCCGTTAAGCTCTTTAATTTAGCTTTGCAATCCGCAAAAGAGAAAAAACAAGGAATAATAAATCCCCATGCATTCAAACTCTCGATAACTTGAATAATCTTCACACTATTTGTTGCAATATGATCATCATTTTCAATAGAAAGAAAACCTCTATGACATAAGTTATCATCAAATAATCTTCTCTGGAATAAGTAATTATTTGATGGAATAGCATTATGACATAAACACCAAAAAAATAACTCCACTCGAGAGTTAAGCTTTAGTTTTTTAACCTACTTCCAATAATCATCATCTTTATCAACTTCAACCACCATTTCTAATGCCATAACAACAATTATTTTACCAGAGAATTTGTATTTAAGCTCATTCCAATCTTGTATAAGATCTGGATAGATCTTTGTTTAAATAATTAACTCAACAAGATCATTTCCAAAGTGTTTCTCCAATCTAATAATAATATGTCCCCCATCTGAAATAAAGTAATCAAGGATTGAATCATCTTCATTTTGAGCAATAAAAGTAGGCCACCTATCTAGTCTTCTATTAAGAATACAAACATTCCTTAATACATTAATAGAAGAACTAGATGAAACTTTCCATCTCACAATGTTATGAAGATAATTGGCTACATTCAAAATTATTTTACAACTAGGAGAATTATACCTCTTCAGCTCCATCTTCCAAAAATATTCACCATATTTAGCAATCAAGGCTCTATTCAGTAAAGAACAAGGATTATTAATGACATTCCAAATAAATCTACCTCTCAATAGACCTATCTTAGCTGAAGCAGAATAAATATCATGGACACTCTTTTCCTTTGCTTTACAAAAAGTATCCCAAGTTACATAATGAAGACCATGTTCACCATTATGTTTGTTCCAAATGAAATATCTACACATCTTATAAAAATCATTCAAAACACTCTTCAGAATAGAATAGTGAGTTGAAAGAAATAATGGAAGAGAAAGAAAGACGTTTTTCATGAGAACCATCTTGCCGACTAAGGAAATAAATCTATTTCCCCACACATTCAATTTAGATAATGATTTCTCAAATAAGTGCTAAAAATATGACTTCACAAGCCTACGTAAAGACATCTTTACTCCAAGATAATCCAACTCCTTGACAACTTTAAAACTCAACATATTTCAGATACAATTCATCCTCCTTATTTTAATAGATTTACCAAAAATGATTGAAGATTTTTGGGGATTATTTTTTTGCCTAGACCAATTATATTAGTTTAATAAAATGTTCCTCATCTTTTTCACATTTTTAGACTTAGCATCCGAAAAAAATAAGATTTCATCTGCATATAATAAGTGAGAAATTCACTGAGCATTTGAAGTAATTTTAATTCTCAATTTTTTAACTCTTTGAGCAAATGCATCTGAAAGTAATTGAAAATGGATAATAAACAAAATCAAAGATAATGGGCATCCTTAGCAAAAACCACTTATAGCCTCTATCCATTTTGAATTACAACAATTGATCATGATTGAGAACTTAGCATCCACTACATATTCCATTATCAGATTTCTAAACTTATCTGGAAATCTAAAGTACTCCAATACTTGCTTCAAAGTAGACCAACACATACTATCATATGCTTGCTCTATATTAATCTTGATAGCCAACAACGCTTACTAGCCTTCAAAACTCTAACTTTATTGAAAACTTCCTGAGCCAAAAGAAAGTGATCCGATATAGACCTCCCTCTAATGAAAGCTACAAGTTCCTCAGAATTGATTTTTGAAATAGTAAGAAGTAATATATTCAACAAAACTTTAGCCATAATTTTGTATATAGATTTGCATAAACTGATAGGGTGATAATTTTAGGAAAACATTGGATTATTCACCTTAGGAATTAAAATAATAACAGTCTCCTTCCATTCAGATGACATCTTAACCGAAATGAAAAATTGATTTATAGCCTTGCAGAAATCTCCACCAATAATATTCCAAAAGCTTTAATAAAAGAATAAGAAATACCATCAAAGCCTAGAGAAACATTAGTTCAAAAATTACAAATTAATTCAACACTTCTTTCATAGAGAAATCAGCCACCAATAAATTGTTATCTTCCACCTAAAGCTTAGAAGAAAGAAACGACTAATTATTCAAAATGAATTTCCAATCTCTCCACTTATCAAGAAAGAAGTTAAAAAACACCTCCTAAATTATTTTATGATCTTTAACCATGATTATGTGACCATTCTTCACATGATTAATCCAATTTCCATTCCTTCTAGCACTAGTTAAGGCATGAAAAAATCTTGAACTAGAATCTTCATCCTTGATCCAATGTGCTCTAGATCTTTATCTCCACCAGGTGTTCAACTGAGCCAAATGTTTTTTCATCTTGTTAACTTTATCTCTTGAGAAATATCTATCAATCATACTTTAGGCAAGATTTTGAATTTAATATTTTGATCTAATTATCCAGGATGATGTACATCTTACTGGATGATCTATGATAATAAACCCTAAATTGATCCTTTTATGTATCAATTGAATCTACTTAATTTTGATATTCTAATTGTACAGTACAAGTTGGATCATATTGTATGATCAATAGAGATAAATTTGGTCAACCCATATTTCATCCTGGATGAAGCAAATTTGGTTGAACTAATTATCTCGTATGATTGATTAATCATCCTGGATAAAAAGTATAAACTTTTGACATGATCGTACAGAACAATGTAGTTTATACTATCTAAAAGGGTTATTTTGAACTAACTATACTAGACGATTATACATGATCATCCTGGAAGATCTTTGATGATAGAATTGATTTTTTTAGGGTTTTTGAAGCCCTCTATTTAAGCTTTCTCCAAAGACGTTATACGTGTTTTTGGCTTACATTGAGTCTCCGTTCTTCTGGAGAAAACTTGAAAAGAGAGCCTTGAGAAGGAGATAGGAAAGGGTGGAGTTATAGAGGAAGAAGATACTTGTGGGATTCAAGGGAGTGTGGAGGGATTTTTGCATAGTTGCTCTAGAAAGCTTGCATCTTACTATCATTGGATTCAAGGTTTATCTTGAGGGAATTTTTGGGAAGAAGAAGATCTCTTTGGTGTCAAAGGACCTGGCTAATCTGCCACTCCTGGAAAGATGAAAAGGATTCATGGTTCTCTACCATCTTCTAGAGGGAGAAAAGGAGTCAAGCTTCTCTACTTGTGAAAGGTGATTTCGTCCTCTGTCAAACCAGGTTGGTGGAAGAGATTTTGTAAGGGCTTCTCAGCCTAGGTGTTGGGGCTAAAGAAGAGTCACTAAATGTTTAGTACAATGGGGAGTGGATGAAGGTCAGGTGGACCAAACCACTATAAATCTTTAGCATGTTTGTTTTTGGTTTTATTATTTTGCACTTTATTTTTTGCATTTATTTTTATGATAACTACGTGGGTGAAAACTCTGATTTATCTCTTTATTATGAATGTAATTCACTTTTGCATCAAGTTATAAAATGATTTTCTTATATTAAAAGAACTTTCTACATATCCACTTAATCCCCCTCTTGGTTTTTTATTATTATTTTTTTATTTTTTATTTTTTTAGGAAAACCCATAGAGGGGCCTACGCATTAATATAAGCAAAAGTTATGGAGTCCTTAAAGGGCCCTCTAGCTCACTAATGCTCTGAAGAGCTACAAAAATAAAGTCAAAAAAATCTAAGAGCTAGAGGTTCTTACTAGGTAAAAGTACAAAAATACCTAGACATGTTCTACGGTGCTTAAGAGACAGCACCCAAAAAAAAAATTAAAGCAAGCAGCATACAACTCAAGCTCCTTGTCCCAAAAAAACATCAGCCAGTGCACCTGCACTCAAAATAACCTACAAACCCACATGAGAATCAAAATAAAAAATAACAACTCATCATATAAACTAGGATAGGGACAACACCATCCATAATCTAACTCCCTACTTAAGCAGTGGGACAAGACAACCAGTAATTAAAACAACTAATGTACTGATGAGAACAAACAAGCAACAAGTCATCAATGGCAATCAAGCCACCGACTACCAAAATAAAATTGAGCAGGCAAACCGAGAGCAACCAGGCTACAAAAGCCCAAAAAAGGCCAACCACAAGAGACCCACAGAGGAACACTCCTCGCCAAACCCTAAAATAACCACCCAGACCAATGGAAAAACTAAGGAACCTCCTACACAAGCTTAATAAACTACTGCCAGTAGAAGCAAACAACCACCAAACATCTCCAACACACCTCCCAAATAACACCAAAAAATAGATATTAAAGTATAAAGGAAAGCCATAACTGAGGACAAATCAAAAATAAGAATTGAAGATCAACACATCACCCACCAAATAATAGATAGCACAACAACGACTCCCATCAAACCACAAAGCCAAAACCCCTCTATAAGAGCTCCAGATTAAAGCCTCAGCCCAAAAAAAACAACCAATACATAAATAAGGTCTCCACGGTGTAAATAGAAGAACCCAAAGAAAAAAATAGCCAGCTGAAACATATCATGCTATCCAGACTACAAAAAACCTAGACACATAACCAACCAGACGAATAGCCAGAGAACAATCCAGCAAAACCAGAAACTATAACCCGCCAGAACAATCCAGTAAAACCCACCAGAGGCCATAAACAAATTAAAAATAAAGCAGAATCCATAACCTAATACACTAAGCACTTCAAACTCTAACATAAGCAGACCAATTCTAACCAAATTAATGAGCCATTAATAGGGGCAGGAATATTAATAGCTAAAATATTAGGGAACGGATTCAAGTTTCACCCCCAATTAGTCAGCCAAGAAGCAAAAGAATTTCCCTCCCTATAAACATGAGAAAAAGATGCATTAGTAAAAACCATGAATTGTTTAATATCCCTCACCAGGTAAAAAAGATTAGGATTTTAGATAGTAACCTCCAAGTAATTTAAACATTACATAGAGTAAGCAGAGTCAACTTCAATACTAATATTAATAATAACCAAGGAAATACATAATTTAATTCAATAAAAAATAGCCGATAGCTCAGTATAATTCTCATCATGCAACTATAAGGGACCTACAAAAGCCATGACAATGTTTCCATAACTTTCCCTAATAGTCCCACCATAACCCGATGATTATTGCTTAAAGATGCCCTGCACATTCAGCTTCTAAGTGTTAATGAGGGGTTTAATGCAGTAAATAACTCTAGAACCAGCAGGAGGGTGAGAAAAACCATCCAATTTAATACCTAATTCATCAACCACAAAGAAATAATTTTTAAAATTCTAACTAGAATGCAAATTAAGAGCAAAGAGTTTCTAACGTTTTCTTTCATGTTATTGATAATCCTATGATGATTCATGCCAATACCATTAAAAAGAGAATTGTTCTGATTTAACCATAAATACCAAAAAATAAGGGAAGGAATAACATTTATAATGTGCCCTATAAACTTGATAAACCAAAATATAAGATTGGCATATATAGAAAGTTTAGCATTAAAATAAATTAATTTGAAAATATCATCAAAATAAGTCTAATTTTTGGAAGCTAAAGGACCAAAAAGAAGGACATGGTGCATATTCTCCACATGATAACAACATTGACATTTAGTAGGAAAAATGAAACCTCTATGAATTAAATTATCATCAGTAGGGATAAACTTATATAAAATCCTACTGATAAAAATAGCAATTGTAGATGGAATGCTTTTATGTTAGATCATTGTTAAAATACTAGAATTATCCTTTTTGACTCTAAATCATGCCAAGCATCCTTTAATTTAAACGTATCGTCTCTGAACAAATTACATAAAAGTAAATCCTCAGCTTTCATTTTCAAATAAAGATTAAAAATTAAGATGAATAATCTCATTTGTAATAATATTTGCAAGATTATCGTAGTCCTAACAATTATCCGTAATGAAAAAATTCACCTTAATCACCAAAGTGGATGAATTAGTGATAGAATCAATAGAATGCTTACCTAACAAGTGATATTGCCAAAAGAAAGTATTCCCACCACCTAGCCCCCAGATTAAATGCGGTTCAACCATCCACTTCACCTTGCAAAGTCTCTTCCAGACTTTAGAGTCACCTTAATTAAAAGTGCAAATAGATGGGTGTTTTCCCACACAGTATTTAATAATCATAAATTTTGCTCAAAGGCTCCTATTAGCATGCAAAGTATACCACAACTTGTAAGAGAAATCATAAGATAAATCAAAAATGCCCTTATAACCCAAATCACCCTTATTTAAAATGCCACAATAATTATCTCAAGCGACCACATAATTTTAGAGTTCATATTAGTACCTTTCCAAAAGAACTTATTGAAAAGTTTATCAATCCTATTACAAACAAATTGAGTAGCTTGCAGAGTTTGAAAAGTATAAACAGGAAGAGAGGAGAGCACACTTCTAAAATGAGTAAGCCTACCACCAAAGCTCAAAAAATTTGAGTCCCATGACAACAGCTTGCTTTACACAGAAGTAAACAAATCATCAAAAAGAAAACATTTTTTCTAACATTTAAAGAGAGGAGCCCAAAGATACCTAAGAGGCATTTAGGCTTGGACAAAGCCCGTCATTACTTTAATATCAATAATACAATCATTAGACATTTTTTTGGGGGCAATAAAACTATGTTTTTTTTTGTTTAAGGAAATACCACTAACATTATCAAAATGGAGTGGAAAATGTATAAGTTTACTAATCTGATTTAAAAAACCATTAATGAAAATTATAAAATCATTCACAAAACATAAGTGAAAGATGGGAAAACAACCCAAGGTTCTAAAAAAGATGTTAGGTTGATTTTCAAAAAGGTTACCAAGACTTCTAGATAAATAATACACATATTATATGAAAAGGGCAGGAGATAAAGGATCTCCTTATCTTAGGCCATGGGATGATTTAAAAAAACTAGTACTCTTGTTATTAACAAAAATAGAAAAATAGGAAACTTCAATGCAATTCCTAATAAGATGGATAAAAATCAAATTAAAGACAAATAAGCAAAAGATCTTATAAAAAAAACTCTAATCCATGTTGTCATAAGCCTTTGAAATATCAAGCTTCAAGATAACATTGCTACCTCTCACCCTGACATCTAAGTCATGACAAAATTCTTGAGCCCGGAGAATATTATCAACAATGGAACGACTCTTAATAAAACCCATTTGAAAAGAATATTTAATTTTAGGAAGAATAAAGTTTAACCTAAACATAAAAATTTTGGAAATCAACTTACTAAAAATTGAACAAAGACTAATAGATCTAAAATCATTCCAAGAACAAATCAAATTGATCTTAGGGATAAACACAATCTAAGTAGAAGTACATAATTTAGGCATATCATGGCCATAAAAAAATCCAAAATAATGGAATAAAGATAAGTGTTAAAAATATTCCAAGCTTTTTGAAAAAAAAACTAAGTAGTAAACCCATCCGGACCCACCACAGAATCAACATTCATCTCATCAAAAATATGTTTTAATTCCTCCAAAGAAGGAGGTTTAGAAAGTAAGTCATTCTCCTCCTGAAATATAAGAATAGGAATAATATCAGGGTTATTAATATTAACCAGAGTAAAAGCTTTATTAAGGTGATTTTTGAATTATTGAATTGTTAAATTAGCAATCTCCTCCCCACCTTCAGAAATAGAACCCTTATCATGATTGATTTTGTTAATGATTTTTTTTGCTCTTTTCTTCTTGACCAAAGCATGAAAGTATTTAGTATTATTATCACCTTCAACCAGATGTTTTGTAGCTACTTTTTATTTCCAAAAGGCTTTCTCCTGAGCTTGTAAATTAAACAAACAAACTTTAGCCTCTTTAAGTAAATTAAAATTAACATTAGAAGGAAAAAGTTGATAATTATTCTCAATAGAAATAACTTTGTCTTCAGCCATCAAAATATTAGAGAAATTATTTTTAAAAACATTGTGATTCCACCAACTAATAATTTGTGTCAGTCTTTTCAGCTTGAACCAAAATCTCTTCATACCATGAATAGAATTATCAAGATGTAAGGGAGTATGACAATTTTCTTGAACCATATCCAAAAATGAATCATGAAGCTGACACATATTTTGAAATCTAAATTGCGGCATAAAGTTCATCTTTATAGCTTTAACCACAATTAACAAAGGAGAATGATCAGAAAGAGTTCTACTAAGATGATCAATGGAAGTAGCATTAGAAGCATTAAGCCAATTATCATTAAACAAAACTCGATCCAGACGTTGCCATAAATGACCATGATTCTACGTGAATTTATTACAAGAAAAACCAATATCAATCAAATTGCAATCCATAATTATGTTGTTGAAATCCTCCATAGAGTGATAGTTAGGAGTAGAACCCCCCACACACTCAGAAGGATCACAAACCGTATTAAACACCACCAACTAGCTAAGGTAAATTATACATACTATGAAAATTATTAAGTTGTTCCCATAACATTTTTCTAATATTACGAGCAGAAGTAGCATAGATAAAAGTGGCATAACAATGTGAATTTAAAAATTTAATACTATAATGCAACACATGAGTAAAGTCACCAATTACATCTATCCTAATTGGATCCTTCTAAAGAACCCAAATTTTATTGGCAGAGTTAGTAACATAATGCGTAAAACCCAAAAAACTAGCTGTAGAAGGAAGTTTAGAAATATTAATAAGGGGCTCAAGCAAAATAAGAATAAAAACATTATAAATATGACATAAATTCTTAACTCAATCCATATGAGGGGTAACCAATACCCTTAACATTCCAAATAATAGTTTTAAACATAAGAAACATGCTAATTACTAATATTCGAGCGATGGGTAGTTTTAGAAGATTGCATAATATTGTTTTTACTTTTCCTGCCTCTCCTATTTTAAAATTTGGTAAAGCTAGTATCAGTATCATCTTTAGCAAAACATTTAGCAATAATGTCCAAATCCTTTATATCAGTAAAAGCATCACTATTATATTGAGATATTAAAAGGAGGCTTATTATCATTATTTTGGGCCACCTGGTTTACTTATTGTGGGAATTCGCCCTCCATAAACATACCATCATCCTCCACATTACCTTTGCACCTCAAGTCAAACTCATAATTTCCTTCCCTATGAGAAAGGCTATCCTCCCCATATCAAATTCACCCTCTTCCAATGTGTTACCATCTCCAGCACTATATTTACAAAGTAATTCAATATCTTTATTAACTTCCACCACTTATTCCTGCTCATTCATAAGTAAAGGAAAGGGTATGTATTAGGCAATAACCTAGCATTCATACCAAATAAATTTTTGTAAATAAGACAAGGAATAATATAATCGAATAGTAAGCATTATAGTTAGAGTTAGCATCCAACATTTGCTCAACCCTATTTTCATAATTAGAAGATAAGATAATAGAAGAATTAACATTAACTCTCTAATTATGATTAGGATAAGCATCATTAGGGACATTCAATTCAAGAAAAACATTAGCTAATTGCATAGTTTTCTCGGTATTATCCATCAGGTTAGTGGTGTTACTCTCCAAGTTTCCTTATTCAGGAATAACATTCCCTTGCATTGGTTTAGAAGTATCGTTCTCCTTACAAAGATGAGGATACTTCCTATAGCATTCATTTATACTAGGACCATATATTTTACAATGAGAAAAAAATAAGTAAATTTTCAAATTCCAATTTTTGGAAGTAGCCATTCAATTCTAACCCAGTCAAAATTTCATTTGCATACTTCTTAGAGATATCTAATTCAACCAAAATAAGAGCCACTGATGGACGAGTAATAAAAGCAGTGGCTTAGCCCATTTGTAAAGGCCTTCCAAAAATCGAAGCCAAACCAAATAGAATTTGAGAACTAAAGAAATAAAAGTCTAAGATTTGGAAAAGAAATCCACATACCCGCAATCAAAGATTCTTCCCTAAAATCAAAATCTGATGTTCATTTGAGTAAATGCATTTGACATGCTTGGATATAATAAGATCTCCTAGCGAATATACAGCTATAGTCAAGATCATTGGAAAGTTGGATTGTAATATTCCTTTGATCAAGTCAATTGATATGAAAGGATCCCGACAATTTTAGGTTATCAAAAAATTTTCGTATAACATTAAGGTTCAGACGCCTTAAAAGGAACTTACCAACCAGTGTTAATGTAAATATAGTAGTCAACTGAACAACAATAGAGTCCTCAAACATCAAAGTCAGATGCCCCTTAAAAGAGGTATGAACAAAATGTAGCTTTGATGAAGATGAAGAAGAACTAGCCAAAATATACTTAAAAGAATGTGATTTACCCTTTAAGAGAGGAAGATGAAAGGATGGATGACAACGGAGTCGTCATCTCCCAATAGATGAAAATTACAAGAAAACCTAAAAATGATATATAACGAGAACCAAAAAACATAAAGTATAGGACATAGTCAAAAAACCACAAAGAATCCATGCAAGGAAGGCCAAACAAGCCGCACGAAAGGGGGACCCTAGATTGCCTCCAAATTGCCAGAACACGAAAGATCCATGACGGGATTGAAGCATATCTTATATTAATCCCCCTCCTGGTTAGCCATGAGACTAGTTCTATTTAGGGTTTTATAACTCTCACAAACTTTTGTTGGTGGAATTTTGAAAACATGTTTTGAAAAATATTAGTTTTCTTTGGGAATTTTAAAATTGAGATTTAACTCTAATTCTAGAAGTCGAATCAACTCGTTCGGAAAAGTATATCACCCCGGAGGATAAAAATAAAATTCCATAATGGTGTTCAGACTTAGAATCATGAAATTCATCTTGAATATCATGGCTAGATTCTAAAGAGAACTCCACACGGCCCCGAGGGGACAAGGTAGAGTTCAACTAAATATTCCAGTTATGGTATTCAAGGAGTTTGACTGTCGAATTCATATCCAAAGCCTTATCAAAGAAGGATGTATCTCCCCAAAGGGAGATAACACCTTTCAATGATAATTCTTCTAATATCATAATGACAATCATTCTTTAACATTTCCCAAAGAAATCTAAGAAGATTTTAAAAAGATTACTTTTGAAATCAGGTGTGTGTGGTTCCAAATCTCCTACGAGCACAAGCCCCCATAGTTAATTACATCGTAGGGAGATAGAGTCCCCTACGAAAACTCTCGATTAAAATAAGAATGAAATTTTATTAGATTTTCTAGGAGTGATATCAAAAAATCGAATAGAATCTTTTGGAAAATCAAAAGGGAATTGATCAAGATTGAACATTTATTAACATAATTGAAGGAAGAGAAGTAGGGGACACCTTGAGATTCCAGAACCATCCGAAAGTGTCCCAACTTAATCTAAGTGTTGGGCTTTACATTTTAGGATTAAAAGGAGATTTTAATTGAAATTGAACATCTTATTAGAAATTTGGGACTATATTACCAAAATTTGGGGTCTTATAATCAAAGATCTGCCCCGGATCCTAAATCTATTTTAGACACTGGACCACAGTCGTCTGATCCTAACCAATGCAGTGCAGAACCTGGACTTACCCCGGCCTGGATTGGGGAGCCTGCTAACCACCTAATTGATTTAAAAGAGATGAGTCCGGTCTTTTATGAAAGAGTGGTAGGGATGTTGTACTTAAGGTTTTGGAGAATTGGGGCCGACGTCTAGAAATTTCCCTAATTGGCCCCTTCGACTTATGTTGGGTGCTAAAATGCTAAAACTGATGCAATTAAAATTTTGACTCTTTTAATTTGTATCTAATGCAATGCATGCTGGTCGACAACTTCCAAATCAAATATGCTTGAAATTTTAAAAACAGGCTTATAAAATAATTTTTTAGAAGACTGGACTTCCCCAGGTCTGGCACCTCATCCTCATAGGTCAGACTATCCGGACTCTACCCGCAGGCGGGGAAGGGTCTAAAAATAAGGAAAGAGTAATGCAGTAATATGCATGCGACCCCGGGGGCGATCCCCAGCTAATTCCCTAGATTCGTTATCTTTCTATGTTATTTAGACTCACTAAAATTTTAGACTTTTAAAGTTATGAGTAGAAAACTTTCACACCATCACGAGTCTCACGTATCCACGCGAAAACAAAAGCGGCACACAATCGCCAAAAAACTAAGAAAAGTAGGCAATCCTAAAGGCAATCAATTCATCACATCGAATATAAATTAATTAATAAATGTCCATATGCAGAGTTGCCTTGCTTATTACAAACCAGAATTTTGCAGAAAGTAAAGTGGCCGGGCAGCACTGACAACAGCCCGGATTCTAAGCCTAGTAATGACGTAAGTAATTTTGAGTGGGATACTCTCAATCTTCAAGTCTTCAATCTTGTTCTTCTTTGGACTCCTTTTCTTCAAACTCCTTGGATTCTTCGTGGAAAACTACCCAAATGGATAAGAGGGCACTTCCCTTTTAAGGGGAAGGCCACTCTTTCCTCTTCGGGTATAGAAAAGGTATGATCCAAATTTGGATTTCCAAATGGAAAAGGAATACTTCCCAAAAGGGCATCCTTTCCTCTTTGGAATCCAAGCTTTGGACCTATGTATCCCAACACAAAATTAACTTTCAGAACACTTTACAATCATACAAATTACATTTATTTGAAAATAAAATCTAGACTCTCCTACAAGGTTATCCTAAGCAGTTAATAAATCAAAGAATATATATTCCCAAGTAGATATATATGTGCAGAAAAGAAAGTAAAACACACTGGCCACGCTCTTATTATTTGGGGGCTTTAGCAGCTGAAGCACCTGTGCAAGCATTTATAACAATTAATATATTTTTATTGATTTAGCCCCCTTTTTACTGCCCTGCATGAGTGTGGCCACCTGCAAAAAACTATGTGAACATCCAGATCGTACCTAACCTAAGGGTAAACTAGTCGCCAAACACATCAATCCATCCACAGAGTGTAGAAAAGTAAGCAGACACAGCAAAGCAATTTCATCCACGCAGTAGTAAAGTAAACACCGGCCTAACCTAGATCTAGAGTTGGTTGTCCTAGCACATCATCTAAAGTGTGTGTAAAAGGTCGTGTGGCTGGGGTAAATCCTAAGTTGGGTGATTAGTCAATGTTATCTAGAGTTCTTGGTTTGTTAAGGCTTAAAAGGGGGATTTAAGTTAAGCTTTAAATATTAATAAATTAGGAATTTTAATTAAATGTATTTTAAAAGTTAATTGATTACTACCTTTGTTTCACACCGAGGCCGTAAAGTTTATTTCACCTTCCTTGGGGCTAAGCTAATAGCCTCATAGGCCTGGGTTACCCAGTAGCAATCGATGTTAATTAAACTATTTTAAATTGGTTGAAATTAAAGGAGTGAGTTGATATTAAGGGGAGTTGATTACTGATTTTAATGGGTTAGAGAAGTTAACAGATTTTAAAGGGTTATCCGGATGCGTTAACTAAGGGGTCAAAATTTGACTTTCAAAACTAGAGTGAATCTTAAGGGTTTCAGATTTTTAATAAATACTAGGCCTAAATATGAGTTGTTAGACAGGTGGGACACTCAATTTGGAGTTTTCTATGAAAATTATTATTTTTAGAAGTTCTGGCCCGTTTTGACCTAAAGTCACCTAAGGTGTTGAGTCCTTGATTTTGACCAAATTATGGAGGTTTAATATTTTTAGAGAATGATAGATTCTAATTGAAATCATTAGCCATTGAGTTTGATTAGTTAAAATTTTTCTATAATTAACAGTGAATTTTAGAAATTATACATATTCGTAGGGGTTACCAAGTTATTATGACTAAGAGGTCTGTTTAAGGATTTGAACCCAAATGAGCCCTAAATTCCTTGGGATCAGTTCCAAAGGTCATAAATGACCTAAGGACAGATCAACAAGTGTTTAAAACCCTTTTGGGATTTTTAAGATTTTTAGGATTAATAAAGCTAGTTAACCTTTGATTTTATCTAAGGATTAAACTAAGACAAATCTAGAAATCAATTTAAAAGGGTTTCAATTCCTATTAATTAGGGGATTAATTAGGAACAATCATAAACATTTTAATGGGCTTTATAAATTAAGAGTAGTTCATTATCAATTGATTAGGGTTAATAGGCCATTTCTATGAAGGATTTTTTTTTAGGCTCCTACTTGGGGACCCAAATGAACTCCAAATTTGATGAAATTTGGACCATAGGATGACCTGACCCTAAGGACTAAACCCACCAAATTTGAGCTCAAATGGAATACTCTAAGGTGGTTAACCAAACCACCCAAGGTGAGCTCTAAGCCACCTTCAAATCACTATAGGGGTCTATCCTAAGCTTGGATTGGGGAAAAATCAGTGGCTCTACACTCCTTATCCTACACATCATCAGCACACCAAAAATCACTCCCTAAATCCCATTGGATAGGTCTATATCCCATTTTGAATTTAAGGGTCAAACCATGACCCTTAAACTTAAAAAATTGGGGAAAATGCCCTTGAACAACTTAAAATGGGAAGATAAAATTTGGACACGTCAAAGACATGTCCAATTTCAATCTCCCAAAATTCCAGACCTGGTGGACTTGTATTTAAAAAGTAATTAAAGAAATTCATAAAATGCTCAAATTGAAATTAAGCCTAACACTGACCTAACCAGGGTCTGGAACCATAGGGCTTTTGTAGATCTCCCTGAGACCTTTCCAATGAGCCTAAGAACACCTAATTTGGACAAGTGTGGAGGGAGTTATGAGTTTTTGAAGTTCCCTTAAATTTTTGGATTTATTAATTTGGCAATTACACAGTCAGCGGCTCTTTACACGCGCCGCGCGCTGATTGGCCAAGCAATCATTGGCGCTAACCATTAACGGCAGGATTAACCACAACTGTCGGATGGCAGATCGAAAGGCTGGGATCAAACGCGCTCTGATACCGCGGGATCTAATCCGAGCCGTTGATCGAAATCAACGGCTGAGATTTCGTCTTCAACCTCCCGTGCGTATCCGAGACCGCAGAGATTCTCCGGCTTGATCCGGGTGATCCCGCCGGCGAACTCTGATGAAATTTCACAGGGAGGATCAGGACTGTAGAAACCTTTAATCCAACGGTGGAGATCCGTTGGGGTGAAGATTTCCTTCACACTTGACCGGACTACCTAGCCAGGGAGCTCGGGATGAAGGGATTACCGCAGAGAAGGCCTCAACAAATGAGCTTCTCTATCAGGAAGCTTCAGGGGACGATAACGAACTGATCTCCTTCAGATGTCGGGACCGGAGGACGGCCAGAGGTAGGATTTCGAGCGGGACACCGAAAGGTTTCAGGGGCGCTTGCTCGAACGGACAAATTGGTGGCTGGGTTGGACCCAAACCTGCTCGGTTTGAGTCAAATTGAGCTTGATCCAGGTCAGGTCAGACCCTGGGTTTGGGATGGGAGATAGGTCTGGGTCTGGTGCACCCAATGCAAGTGTCAGTTGAATCCAATTTGGTCTGGGTTAAAAGATGGCTCAGGTTGATCCAAATCTGCTCGGTTCGGGTCGATTTGGGCTCAACCCAGGTCAGGCCAAACCCTGGGCTTGAGGTGGGAAGTGGGTCTGGGTATGGTGGACCCAATGAAAGTGGCAATTAGGTCCAATTTGATCTGGGTTGGAAGATGGCTCGGGTCCAAGTGTTTTTGGCTACTTTGGGTTAGCCTAAACCCTGACCCAGATTAGCCCAAGGCATGGGCTGGCTGGAGGGGGTGTGTTGGACCTAGGGCCACCTATGGGAGGTGTTGATCAAGTTCAATTGGGCTTAGGTTGAGAATTGGCTCAACCACAAGTGCTCTTGGGCACTTTGGGTTAGCCTGACTCTTGACCCAAGTGAGCCCAAGGGTTGGGCTGGTCAAGGAAGGTGCATTGGGTCAATGGGAACCCAATGACACCTTGATTTGGATTCAATTTGATTAAGGTCAAGAGATGGCTCAGGGGAGGCCTCTCTTTGGTCACTTGGGTCAAGCCATATGGCTAACCCAAGTGAGCCCAAGGCTTGGGTCTCCAAGAGAGGTCTCTTGGGTACCCAAGGGGTCATCCCATGCATTCAAAGGACTTGGAATGGACTTGATTCAAAGATTTGACAAGGAAGGGGTGTATGGGTTAATGGGTCAAACTTGGTTGACTTGGTCAACCAGGTTGACCCAAGGTCTGGGTTTGAGTTCAACAAGTTGGGTTTGATATTTGAAACTAGATTAAAGGTGGGATCAAAGTCTAAGTTGAAGTTTGGATAGTCAAATTGATTGGATCAAAGTTTGGGTATGTTTGAAGCTTGAATTAATTTGGATTTGAACTGAATGAAGTTTAAGATTTGAATCAATCAAGGGTAGGGATTGATTTGAAGTTGGAGTTGATCAAAGGTAGAGATTGATTTGAAGTTGGAGTTGATCAAAGGTAGGGGTTGATTTGAAGTTGGAGTTGATCAAAGGTAGGGATTGATTTGAAGTTGGAGTTGATCAAAGGTAGAGATTGATTTGAGTCTAGATTGGTCCTAAGATCTAGAGGGCTTCTAAGATCTAGGATCTAGAGAGGCTCTAGAATTTGAGATATAAGAGAATCCTGCTCTAGAGTAGGCCCTAAGGTCTAGCTCTAGGAAAGGATCTTAAGGTCTAGAGTGGATCCTAAGGTCTGGCTCTAGGAAAGGATCTTGAGGTCTAGAGTGGATCCTAAGGTCTGGCTCTAGGAAAGGATCTTAAGGTCTAGAGTGGATCCTATGATCTAGAATTAATCTGGAGTTTGGAAGGGCCTTAGTGACCTCATATCAAAAATGAGGTCAACAAATGGACCCCCAATGTGTGTGTTAGAAGGAACTTCTGCTGCACACATTGGCGTTGACCGAATAGAAGTGGAATCTTAAGAGTGTAAGGGAGGGCATCACCCAACCTTAAGCCTATAAAATGCTAATAGAAGACTTACACCTACTAGACAAGAGAACTGGATAAACCAAGGTAGGGAATACCTAGCCTTGGGTCTAAGGAAGGGCATCACCCAACCTTACGCCTATAGGATGCTGATAGAAGACTTACTCCAGATAGGCAGATTAACTGGAAACCAAAGTAGGGAATACTTAGCTTTGGGTCTAAGGAAGGGCATCACCCAACCTTAGGCCTATAGGATGCTGAGAGAAGACTTACTCCAAATAGGCAGATTAACTGGCAAACTAGGATGGTGCCACGGAGGGCGTACTCCACCACTAGCGAATGGTCATGTGGGGAGGAAACTTGCTCCACACAGAGGACCGAAACTGGCAAACTAGGATGGTGCCATGGAGGGCGTACTCCACCACTAGCGAATGGTCATGTGGGGAGGAAACTTGCTCCACACAGAGGACCGAAACTGGCAAACTAGGATGGTGCCACGGAGGGCGTACTCCACCACTAGCGAATGGTCATGTGGGGAGGAAACTTGCTCCACACAGAGGACCAAAACTGGCAAACTAGAATGGTGCCACGGAGGGCGTACTCCATCACTAGAGAATGGTCATGTGGGGAGGAAACTTGCTCCACACAGAGGACCGAAACTGGCAAACTAGGATGGTGCCACGGAGGGCGTACTCCACCACTAGCGAATGGTCATGTGGGGAGGAAACTTGCTCCACATAGAGGACCAAAATTGGCAAATTAGGATGGTGCCATGGAGGGCATACTCCACCACTAGCGAATGGTCATGTGGGGAGGAAACTTGCTTCACACAGAGGACCGAAACTGGCAAACTAGGATGGTGCCACGGAGGGCGTACTCCACCACTAGCGAATGTTTTTGTGGGGAGGAAACTTGCTCCACACAGAGGATCGAAACTGGCAAACTAGGATGGTGCCACGGAGGGCGTACTCCACCACTAGCGAATGTGAATCAGGATGGTGCCACGAAGGGTGTACTCCACCACTAATCCCCAAGTCAAATGCCAGGGTGGTGCCACAGAGGGCGTACTCCACCACTAGCAAGGTGCGATCCTAAGGGAGGGAACGATCCGACCTTAAAGAGAAGACGAAAAGTGTTAAAAGTAAAAGAATTTAAAAAGGAAAGAACTGGGTTGCGAATCATGAAGAAAATTCATTAATTGATAAAATGAGCTACATCAACCATAGTATTTCTTAAGGAAATGCCCATTGACAGGTAACATTGGGTGGTTTCCTTTACAATCTACTAACTGATACGAGCCTCCTTCGTAGACAGTCTCTATAACGAAGGGTCCTTCCCAAGTGGGTTCAAATTTGCCTCGCAACTTTCGATGGGCTAAGATAGGCCTCCGAAGGACCAACACCAAGTCTCCTGCATGGAAGGTCCTAGGTCGCACTAGCTTATCATAGGCTTGAACCATACGGGATTTATACAACTCTAAACTTTGTTGAGCTTGGAGACGTCGCTCTTCAAGGCCTTCGAGTTCTTCCAACTACAGTTTTGCATTTTGTTCATTTGTGATTTGATTCTGAACTGCAATTCTGAGCGAAGGGATTTGTATTTCCAAGGGTAGAACGGCCTCAGATCCATACACTGGTGCAAACGGGGTGGATTGGGTCGGGGTTCTATGAGTGGTACGATAAGCCCACAAAGCTTCCACCAACCGCTCATCCAACTGTCGTTTGTTATCATCAAGGGTCTTTTTAACAATTTTCACCAAGGTTTTGTTGAAGGCCTCGGCTAATCCATTTGCCCGAGGGTAATAGATCGTCGAGTATCTCCAATCAATATTATGGCATCTTACAAAACTGTTGATTTTTGTAGACTTGAATGCGGACCCATTATCGGATATGATTCTGCGGGGTACGCCGAATCGATATACGATATGGTCACGAAAGAATTTTAAGACATGGTGTGATGTTACATTGCATAGGGGAATTGCTTCCGCCCACTTTGAAAAGTAATCAGTCGCTGCTAAAATGAAACGATGACCTCTCACGGAGGGAGGGTCAATCGGCCCAATGATATCTGTGCCCCAACTCTCGAAAGGCCACGAGGCTATCGTAGGGTGTAACACATTAGGCGGCTGATGTAAAACCACACCATGGACCTGACATTGATGACAGTGCTTTGTAGTATTCATGCAATCGTCAATCATTGTAGGCCAGTAGTACCCAAGTCTTTTAATCTTCAATTTAATTTTTGGACCCGATTGATGTGCACATCATAGTCCTGAATGAACCTCATTAACAATCTTCAGGGCTTCTCGCTTGTCTAAACAGCGCAGCCACATGTGATCGAAGGACCGACGGTATAATAAATTGTTGACTAGTGCGTATGATAGGGCACGTTTCTTAATCTGGTTGGAGAGTGATTTATCCTGGGGAAGCTTCCCTTCTTTAAGGTAGTCGATTAAGGGTCGTCTCCAATCGCCTTCTTCGTCGGTTGTCGAAGAGGTAGAAAGGATCTGAAGGGGAGTCTTACTAATGTGTTCCAAATCTATAAGAGATAGGGCTTTACGACCCTGAATCTCTATAGGGATGGAATCCTCCTCAGGACATGCAAATTCCTTTGCAAGTTTTGCTAGGGCATTCGCTGCGGAGTTACTTCCACGGGGAACCCTATACAAAGTGGCAGTAGGAATTTGTTCCAACAAGTGAAGTGTGTACTGGTGGTATCTTAGGAGATTAGGATTCAAGACTTTATAAGTTCCAGCCACTTGGTTAATCACCAACTGGGAATCTCCAAAGATCTTAATCTCTTTAATTTCCATTAGAATTGCAAGTTCCAAACCGGTTATCAGAGCTTCATATTCAGCTTCGTTATTTGTGCAGGGCTCCGATAAATGGTAGGAAAAATGCATCATTCCTTTTTCCGGCATTATGAAAATTAGACCGACTCCAGCCTTTCCAGGAATTATAAATTGTTGGGTTGCATTCTACGAGAGGATGCTGCTCCATCAAAATACAATTCCCAAACGGCCTCGCCAGATTCCCTCAAACTCTTGATTTGTTTGTCGGGTAGATCATCGTTCAGAGGAGAATCTGCCGGCAGTGGGTGTGCTGCCAGAAAATCGGCAACGTCTTGTCCTTTCACAGCACGAAGAGGAGTGAAAGTAATCTCAAATTGCAGTAATACCATAGACCAACGGGCTAAACATCCTGACAACGTAGGTCGGGTCATAAGATATTGCAAAGGATTAACTCTTGAAATCAAGCTGATTTAGTGGGAGAGCATGTAGTGCCTCAGTTTCTGAGCTGCAAAAACCAAAGCAAGACAATGCTTCTCAATTGATGGGTATCGAATTTCAGTAAGAAGAAGTCTTCGACTAAGGTAATAGATTGCATTCTCCTTCCCTTCGTCGTTGACTTGAGCCAACAGGGCGCCTAAAGACTCATCTAAGGCTGCAGTGCAGAGAATTAACGGCTTTCCTGGAATTGGAGCTGCCAAACCTGGTGGATTAGAAAGGTATTGTTTAATGTCATCAAAAGCATTTTGGCACTTCTCGTCCCATACGAATTTAGCATCTTTTTTTGCAAGGACAGAAAAGGGTTGACATCTCCCGGAAAGATTAGAAATAAACCTCCTTATATACGCCAATCTACCTTGTAGAGATCTTAACTGGGTAAGGCTCTTAGGAGATGGCATATTTAAGATGGCTTTGATTTTAGCAGGGTCGATCTCGATTCCTCGGTGCCTCACTACGAATCTTTAAAATTTCCCTGAAGTGACGCCGAAGGCACACTTCAAGGGGTTCATTTTCAAATCGTAGCGGCGTAACCGCTCAAGTACAACTCTTAGGTCGTACAGGTGAGCCTCTTTGACTTTGCTCTTGACAACTAAATCGTCAATATAGCACTCAACTTTATTATGAATTAAGTCAGCAAAGATACGGGTCATGGCCCGTTGGTAGGTTGCTCCGGCATTCTTTAAGTCAAATGGCATCACCTTGTAACAAAAGATTCCAATAGGGGTTCTGAACGCAGTATTTCTCTCATCTTCTGGGGCCATCTTGATTTGGTTATAACCCAACGAACCATCCATGAATGAGAAAATGGCATGTGAGGAGGCAATGTCCACCATGAGTTCTGGTATTGGTCAAGGGAACTCGTCCTTAGGACATGCCTTATTCAGATCCCTATAATCGACGCAAATCCGAATTTGACCATTTTTCTTTTGGACCGGCACGACGCTGGCCACCCAAGAGGGGTGTTGTTCCTCTCGAATAAACCCAGCTTCAGCCAATTACTTAACTTCAGAAATGACTTGTTGCTCGATTTCCAAGCGCATACGTCGAGGAGCTTGTTTGACAGGAATGGCATCGTGCCAAACTCCAAGTTTATGAACCGCTACCTCAGCAAGTAAACCTGGCATTTCGTCGTACGTCCAGGCAAAGCAATCCTTAAACTCAGACAAGAGTTGAATCAAATCTTTGGTTTCACCCTCGCTCAGTAGAGCACTTATAAAGATTGGACGGGGGTCATCATCAGTTCCCAGGTTAATTTCTTTTAATTCATCGACTGTCGATTTAATTTCTTCTTCTAATTCAGAGGGTGCATCCCGAATTTGAAGGTCATCGGGATCATCTAAAGTCTCCAAACAGAGCCCATCAAGAGCACATAAAGGATCTGTAGGGATATTTGGCGATTCAAGATGGTAAGTTATCATTAGGCAATACTCATCGTCATCGAATGAACTAACAGTTCCAAAGCCGATACCACTTGTAGGATTATCCTTAATTTTTGTTTGCATATTTTTGTGGTATCTGGCCTGACCCTTAGTCCATCGGTATGGTACAGGACCTTTAGAGAAAGTATTTTTCACACAAACAGGGAAGTAGTCAAAAGGTAATTCCATTAATTCATTAAAATCTGCCTCCTCAAGGGTTACATCACTTTCATCCCTTGCGGAGGAGGAGCCAGGAAAGAATTTTTGGACTTTCTTTACTTCGCCGTTCAAGTTGGGGGCCACTTTAACTTCTAACCCTACAATTCTGCCAGCTGATAGTGGGGTCAGAGAAAGGGTCTCAATCCTTCTACTGAGCTTTTCGTACATTGTTAATTCATGCTCGTCACTTTTCACATTTACAATTTCTTCCTGAATGTCACTATCCTCCTCTAAGGTGAGATCAAATTTTGGAGAAATATTTGCATTTTTATAATTAAGGGAGAAAGCAGCACCTTGGTCGTTGGACTCAATATCGGAATCTGATTCCAAATCAATATAAACAGGTGTTGTTCTCCTCTCTGATGAAGCACGGCCTCGACCTCGTGCCCTTAAGGCCATCCTCCCACCTCTTTGAGGTAATGTGTTTGGAGGCCTAAGGATAACGATGTCAGAGTCGCCTTCACTACTTAATTGTATCATTTCTTGATCAATAACTTTTCCTTTTTTGTTCTCTTGATTGGACTTTTGTCCAACAAACTTCTCCTCAATTTTGATCTCTAACTTAGAACGGGACGAGGACCCTTTTGGAACAAAATATGTAGCATCTTCGTAGATCCCGATTTCTTGAATAGAAAATGGTTGCAGATCACCCTTAATCACGTGTTCAATGCCATCTCGTTGGTACTTCATGCATTGGTGAAGGGTAGATGGAACCATTCTATATTCATGAATCCAAGGTCTACCTAAAAGGGCATTAAAGGACGTCGCTGAATCAATTATATGAAACTTAGCTTTAGTTTTCAAGTCTCCTATTTGTAAGAGCAAGGTAATTGAACCTAAATCCCTCTCGCCCTTTTCATTGAATCCATGAAGCACCAACCTATCGGTTGAGAGCTTGCTAGTATCAACTCTGAGGTATGCAAGGGTTTTTATATTCATTATGTTGACCGATGCACCCGGATCAACGAGGACTCTTGATAACTTAAAATTTCCCACATCTACAGTAATGTAAAGTGGACGATTATGGTCAGCAGTTCTCATGAGAAAATCTTCATCTGAAAAGGTAACTCCAGGAACCTCTTTGAAGTAGAATGCCTCACCTTTTGCAGTTGCAGCCAACTGGGTTAAGCAAATCTCGGGGTCGAGAAGCGCTTTAATTAAAGACTCCCTCATTTCTTTGGAGAGAAGGAGGGCGTCATAAATACTTAATTTTGCTGGCAACTTCCTAAGGTGGGCTAAAACGTTATAATCAACCTTAGGAACAACGGACTCGAAACCCGGAGGAATTAAAGGAAAGTTTGGTTGCTGAGGGGAATTTGGATTTAGATCTTCGAAGGGAATTTGCTTGCCTTTCTCCTGAGGGGGAAGCCTAGGGGGTAAGACTTTACCGCCACGGAGTTGCACCTGCTCGACATCTTTGGGAGGGCAAACTAGGGCAGTGTCTATGCACATCATAGGCGTTGGATTATCATTTCCCGAAAGCGAGTCAGAATCTGAAAGTTCTATCAAGATAGGATTTCCTTGAAAATTGATTTGAGGGAAATCACTTTATGATAAAGCTTCACATTCGACCTCTTCTTGAATAGCTGATTCGGGAAGGTCAATTTATTTGATATTAAGACTTTCTTCAGCGAAACTTTGATTTAAAATAAGAGAGTCATCAACTTGCATTTCATTTCCATGGTGAATCATCAAGACAGAAGTAGAAGGATATTTTTTATTCATCTTCTGACCCTTTGCCTTTGATGGGGCAAAGTAATAGTCAGATAACAAAAGAGGGGAGAGGGTTTTAACACCCCCATCTGCCATCCTAATACATCTCTCATCTACACACTTCCTCTCTTCAAAATCAACTTCCTTTTCTTTTAAGCATTTAATAGTAGTTCATGTGACTACTGAAGAGGAAAGTGGCTCAACATTCTCCTGCGAAGCGTCCAGGTCAACCTTCCAATGTCGGGGCCTGGGCTATCGTAGTCAGCTGTTGAGAAAGACGAAAAGACTTGTTAATCGACTTTTTAAGTGCCTGGGAGGACAAAGCAATGTCCCAACCATCTTCAACAAAACAAGGAGAGTTAAGAGGGTTACCTGAAATGGTTTTAATGGAAGCTTTCTCTGGATCGACCAAGTATTCTTTAGGAATTATAATGTTACCTTGGGTGTAGTTCCTCTCACGCCAATCTTTGAACACAACACAATCTTCAAGAGGGTGACTAAGCATCCGGTGGCATGGACAATACTTGGGATCATCTTTCTTACTTTCATCTTCATGCCTCCTGGCCTCTAGCAGCTGAAAATCCGGTTTCTTTAACAGACTCCTAAAAATCTTCTTAACTGATTCCCTCTTAAATGGATATGGTTTTGCCAATCTCTCTCTAAAAGGGACATAGTTAGGGTCTCTAGTGTACTGAGGAGTGGCCTGAAAGGGCTGTCTCTGAGCTGGCTGTGGTGGCAGTGGTGGAGGAACACTGGGCTGACTAGTCATTGGCCTTTTTCCTTTGTCGACTGCCGACACTACTGCCTTTTTCTCAAAAGTCTTAACCAATCTAGGACCTTTCTTGTCTTCAGACTGCTCTCGTAGGAATGGCATCTTATGAGCGTCTTCCTGCAAATTGCTAGCCTTATTAAGAAGTTTTTCAAAAGTTTTAATGGTGAAACCCTTCAAGAGAAAAGCAACAGGGCTGTGGATATTCTTAAGAGGATCTCCACCACATGTTGCTCTTGCAACTGGGGTTCACACTTCATCGAGAGGTTTCGCCACCTCAAGATGTACTCAACCAGAGACTCTCCCGGCTTTTGTTTCTCAATAACAAGATCGCCAACAGTAGTTCGTTGTTGCACTCCAGAAAATCTTTTAAGAAAAAGGTTTTTTAGATTGCTAAAGGTTTTTACTGAACCATTGGGCAGTCAGCGTACCATTCAAAAGCAATGCCGGATAGACTACTTACAAATTGGTGAAATAGTAGAGTATCTAACCCTCCCGCATTGCAACAACTTGCTCTGAAGTGGGCTAGATGCTGTCTCAGGTTTTCTATTCCAGCAAAAATTTTAAAATTTGGTGGCACAAAGCCTTTTGGATAAGGAACTGAATCATATTCTTCGGGGTAAGGTCTACCCTTTGGAATAGATGCGGTTCCTTGAGAAAAGGCTAAGGCCTCCCTTACCTGGTCCTCAATTAGTTGCTTAATATCTTTCTGAGGCAGAGTTGAAGGGACAGGGGGAACTGTAGGTGCTGCTGGAGATGCCTCTGGTAGGCAAGTAGGGAACACTGGTGTTGACTCGGGAGGCTTGGACCAGACTCTGTCTTCCTAACCCTTTCCATAATCTCTCGAGCCGTTTGTTGAAGCTTAAGTGAATTCTGCTCTGACTTGTCAAATCTTTCTTGCATTTCTTTGACTTGTGACATCATAGTTGTTAACCGATTCTCCAAATCTTTAATATGCTCCTCACTCCTAGCCCTTACGGACTCATCTGAATCGGACCCGGCAACCTGTGGGTCATCATCTCTAGCAAGCCGACGTCTACTAGGTTCGGCCTCCATGTTGGAACCTCTAGTTTCGACCATGGAGACGCTACCAACATAATCATCTTCCTCTCCAAGGAGGTCATCCAGGTCTGGATCAAAAGAAGCCATTCCCTCTTTATTCAACAAAATATCTCTTATTTCTTAAACTACCTCCTCGACCGGTCTATTCCCAATTGACTTAGGATCGAGGGGTAAGTATCCTTTGTACTCAGCCATATCAAACAATTCTGCAGAATCCAGGAGGGCAATGATTTCTGTAAGTTTCGGGTTAGGATCTGATTGTGACTCTGTAGCTAGCTCTTCTTCTATCTCAAGATCTAGGTCAATTCCTTCCTTCTCGACTGTCCCATGATCGGTAGTCGGAGAAGTGGCATTCTCTACAGGGAGAGGGACATATACCTCAGGAGGTGAAGCAGGAGCTTGTAGAGAAATAGCTCCTACATCAGGTAGGGTAAGGTCCTCAGACTCTTGTGTAGGAAGCTCAGGAATGACACATAAATCTATGCTGTCAGCAACCGGATCATCAACGGGAATCATAACTGAATCAGGAACTAGACTGACTGCAAGAGAACTATCTACTGCAACAACTGGAGCATTAGGTTGAACATCCATCGACTCAATCAAAACTGGGGGAGATTTAACGGGGACCCGTTGGAGTTGGAGAATGAACTTTGGGGTTCTTGGAGGTGGTGGTAAATTCTCCAACTTAGTCCTTTTTGGGACAAACTTCTTCTCAGGGGATTTGGGCCTCTTGCCCTTGATATCCAGATGTTTTAGAGTTTCATTCCCCTTTGGTTTGACAACTACTGAGGCCAACCTTACAGCTTTGGAAGGGGGTACCGGGGGTCTACCAACAGAATGGTGGCCTCTCTCGGACCCAGTCAACACAATACCCTCCGTCTTGGAAGAAGGAGGGCGTGGTGCCCAGTGGTATCCATCAACTAGTACTGAAGTGGAGGGCTATCTGACATACTTCTTATTTCTCCTAATAGGTTGTGGAGTCAGATTCTTCGCCTCAAACGCCTCTTCTTTTAACACTTCTTTTTGGAATCGATGAGAGTTCACTCCCTTCAACTGTTTCATGTACTGCTCCTTTGTTTGCCCAGATTGTGCAGCACAGGTATGAATTATGTTTCTCAAAGCCCTTGTTTTTTGCAGATGCTTTTCTTTTGGAGTCTTTTTAGTTGAGTAGTCGACCGAGCATGGTGGGGAATGGGCTATCGTAGCTATCCTCTCCTCCCCTTGAGCAGAAGCTAAGGGGTAGAAGCGGCTCCCTTTCAGAAGGGGAGAGGAAGCAGGAATGGGTAGCTCCTCATCAGCCTCAGGCTCTACTTGAACTAAAGTCTTAAAAGGCACAATTCTCTTTTCCTTAGAGATCTTCTTTCTAAGTCTCCTCAAATAGTTCTTCTTTTGATTCTTAGTAGAAAAGTTAAGTCCAGAACTAGATCCTTCCTCAAAAATAGATTTGACTTCAGTGGGAGGCTCAACAACTGGCTTAGATTGTTTCTGGTCATCACTAATCACTGGCAAAGTAGGTGCAGATCCCACAATCAACTCAACCACTGGAGGAACTTTCTTACTGGCATCCAAACTAACAATCTGGTGTCCATCCATAGAAAGCTCAAGGGTACTGAATCCCATTCCAAAGATGATAGTGTTCCCTTGGTCATTAACAGTTGAGGACAACTCTCGGTCGAAAGAGAAGATCAATTGGCCAGCCATTTGAATTTTCTGAAAGTTAAAGAGAGGATTGAATATAGATTTCTTTTTAAGAGAAGTGGAAAAGAGTTTGTTATTTAAAACCTAAGGCTTGTAGAATAGTCTCAACCTTCCAACACATGTTGAGTGGTAAGAAAAAAACACACCCAACACACGTTAGGAAGATAAAGGGACTAAATACATGCCGAAAGGAAGGTTTTCTCAAAAGGTCAACATATGTTAGCCCATAAGATGGTTGTATGGGGTAACATATGAAGATTTGGAACTTGGAGAAAATTATCTTTCTTTCCACATTTTGAAGGGAATTGGAATTTTTAAATGACTTAAGATGGGGTTTTTTCCTACGAAATCCAAAACACAACAGACAGAGTTTCCCCTTGCCCGAAGGCTTATGGAATTGTAAGAAAGACCCAAGTAAAGTAAATAGTCTAACCCTCCTCATTCCTAAAAGTTCAAGGGGAGTAAAGGGGTTAAGGCTAAAATACTTCAAAACTTTCTTAGTGTCAAAGATTTTTCAAACTCCTTTCAATTTGAAAAGAAAAGATATATTGAATGTGATATTTGTTAATCATAATTTTCAAAAAGAATGTTCAGGGACCTGATTTGACAGTGTCGCCTCAAAGGAAACCCTAGGGCAGAAGGTCAAAATCAGGACGGTTAAGTTAGCATGCAACAAATTTTGGGAGGTAGAACCTCTCTTTTAACGTTTTTAGAATTGTTTTTTAGATGTTGGCCACACTCCCCCAAGGAAGAAAAGGGTTGAGAGACCAACGGAAGGAAGGTAGTTAAGACTACCGATGAAACAAAATTTCATTCTTATTAAAGATGGAGAGAGAGAGATTTGTCCCACCAGGCGTGCCATTTTTTTGTTGGTGGAATTTTGAAAACATGTTTTGAAAAATATTAGTTTTCTTTGGGAATTTTAAAATTGAGATTTAACTCTAATTCTAGAAGTCGAATCAACTCGTTCGGAAAAGTATATCACCTCGGAGGACGAAAATAAAATTCCATAACGGTGTTCAGACTTAGAATCATGAAATTCATCTTGAATATCATGGCTAGATTCTAAAGAGAACTCCACACGGCTCCGAGGGGACAAGGTAGAGTTCAACTAAATAATCCAGTTATGGTATTCAAGGAGTATGATTGTCGAATTCATATCCAAAGCCTTATCATAGAAGGATGTATCTCCCCAAAGGGAGATAACACCTTTCAATGATAATTATTCTAATATGATAATGACAATCATTCTTTAACATTTCCCAAAGAAATCTAAGAAGATTTTAAAAAGATTAATTTTGAAATCAGGTGTGTATGGTTCCAAATCTCCTACGAGCGCAAGCCCCCGTAGTTAATTACATCGTAGGGAGACAGAGTCCCCTACGAAAACTCTCGATTAAAATAAGAATGAAATTTTATTAGATTTTCTAGGAGTGATATCAAAAAATCGAATAGAATCTTTTGGAAAATCAAAAGGGAATGGATCAAGATTGAACATTTTTTAACAGAATCGAAGGAAGAGAAGTAGGGGACACCTTGAGATTCCAGAACCATCCGGAAGTGTCCCAACTTAATCTAAGTGTTGGGCTTTACATTTTAGGATTGAAAGGAGATTTTAATTGAAATTGAACATCTTATTAGAAATTTGGGACTATATTCCCAAAATTTGGGGTCTTATAATAAAAGATCTGCCCCGGATCCTAAATCTATTTTGGACACTGGACCACAGTCATCCGATCCTAACCAATGCAGTGCAGAACCTGGACTTACCCCGGCCTGGATTGGGGAGCCAGCTAACCACCTAATCGATTTAAAAGAGATGAGTACGATCTTTTATGAAAGAGTGGTAGGGACGTTGTACTTAAGGTTTTGGAGAATTGGGGCCGACGTCTAGAAATTTCCCTAATTGGCCCCTTCGACTTATGTTGGGTGCTAAAATGCTAAAACTGATGCAATTAAAATTTTGACTCTTTAATTTGTATCTAATGCAATGCATGCTGGTCAACAACTTCCAAATCAAATATGCTTGAAATTTTAAAAACAGGCTTATAAAATAATTTTTTAGAAGACTGAACTTCCCCAGGTCCGGCACCTCGTCCTCATAGGTCAGACTATCCGGACTCTATACGCAGGCGGGGAAGGGTCTAAAAACAAGGAAAGAGTAATGCAATAATATGCATGTGACCCCGGGGGCGATCCCCGGCTAACTCCCTAGATTCGTTATCTTTCTATGTTATTTAGACTCACTAAAATTTTAGACTTTTAAAGTTATGAGTAGAAAACTTTCACACCTTCACGAGTCTCACGTATCCAGACGAAAACAAAAGCGGCACATAATCGCCAAAAAACTAAGAAAAGCAAGCAATCCTAAAGGTAATCAATTCATCACATCGAATATAAATTAATTAATAAATGTCCATAGGTAGAGTTGCCTTACTTATTACAAACCAGAATTTTGCAGAAAGTAAAGTGGCCGGGCACCACTGACAACAGCCCGGATTCTAAGCCTAGTAATGACGCAAGTAATTTTGAGTGGGATACTCTCAATCTTCAAGTCTTCAATCTTGTTCTTCTTTGGACTCCTTTTCTTCAAACTCCTTAGATTCTTCGTGGTAAACTACCCAAATGGATAAGAGGGCACTTCCCTTTTAAGGGGAAGGCCACTCTTTCCTCTTTGGGTATGGAAAAGGTATGATCCAAATTTGGATTTCCAAATGGAAAAGAAATACTTCCCCAAAGGGCATCCTTTCCTCTTTGGAATCCAAGCTTTGGACCTATGTATCCCAACTCAAAATTAACTTTCAGAACACTTGATAATCATACAAATTATATTTATTTGAAAATAAAATCTAGACTCTCCTGCAAGGTTATCCTAAGCAGTTAATAAATCAAAGAATATATATTCCCAAGCAGTTATATATGTGCAGAAAAGAAAGTAAAACACACTGGCCACGCTCTTCTTATTTGGGGACTTTAGCAGCTGAAGCACCTTTGCAAGCATTTATAATAATTATTATATTTTTATTGATTTAGCCCCCTTTTTACTGCCCTGCATGAGCGTGGCCACCTACAGAAAACTATGTGAACATCCAGATCGTACCTAACCTAAGGGTAAACTAGTCGCCAAACACATCAATCCATCCACAGAGTACAGAAAAGTAAGCAGACACAGCAAAGCAATTTCATCCACAACATGCAGTGAAAACTACGAAAAATCGAGCACACAGCAGTAAAGTAAACACCGGCCTAACCTAGATCTAGAGTTGGTTGTCCTAGCACATCATCTAAAGTGTGTGTAAAAGGTCGTGTGGCTGGGGTAAATCCTAAGTTGGGTGATTAGTCAAAGTTATCTAGAGTTCTGGGTTTGTTAAGGCTTAAAAGGGGGATTTAAGTTAAGCTTTAAATATTAATAAATTAGGAATTTTAATTAAATGTATTTTAAAAGTTAATTGATTACTACCTTTATTTCACACCGAGGTCGTGAAGTTTATTTCATCTTCCTTGGGGCTAAGCTAATAGCCTCGTAGGCCTGGGTTACCAGTAGCAATCGGGGTTAATTAAGTTATTTTAAATTGGTTGAAATTAAAGGAGTGAGTTGATATTAAGGGTAGTTGATTACTGATTTTAATGGGTTAGAGAAGTTAACAGATTTTAAAGGGTTATCCGGATGCGTTAACTAAGGGGTCAAAATTTAACTTTCATAACTAGAGTGAATCTTAAGGGTTTCAAATTTTTAATAAATACTAGGCCTAATTATGAGTTGTTAGATAGGTGGGACACTCAATTTGTAGTTTTCTATGAAAAGTTATGATTTTTAGAAGTTCTGACCCGTTTTGACCTAAAGTCACCTAAGGTGTTGAGTCCTTGATTTTGACCAAATTATGGACGTTTAATATTTTTAGAGAATGATAGATTCTAACTGAAATCATTAGCCATTGAGTTTGATTAGTCAAAATTTTCCTATAATTAACAATAAATTTTAGAAATTATACATATTCGTAGGGGTTACCAAGTTATTACGACTAAGAGGTCTGTTTAAGGATTTGAACCCAAATGAGCCCTAAACTTTTTGGGATCAGTTCCAAAGGTCATAAATGACCTAAGGACAGATCAACAAGTGTTTAAAACCCTTTTGGGATTTTTAAGATTTTTAGGATTAATAAAGCTAGTTAACCTTTGATTTTATCTAAGGATTAAACTAAGACAAATCTAGAAATCAATTTAAAAGGGTTTCAATTCCTATTATTTAGGGGATTAATTAGGAATAATCATAAAAATTTTAATGGACTTTATAAATTAAGAATAGTTCATTATCAATTGATTAGGGTTAATAGGCCATTTCTAAGAAAGATTTTTTTTTAGGCTCCTACTTGGGGAACCAAATGAACTCCAAATTTGATGAAATTTAGACCATAGGATGACCTGACCCTAAGGACTAAACCCACCAAATTTGAGCTCAAATGGAATACTCTAAGGTGGTTAACCAAACCACCCAAGGTGAGCTCTAAGCCACCTTCAAATCACTATAGGGGTCTATCCTTAGCTTGGATTGGGGAAAAATCAGTGGCTCTACACTCCTTATCCTTCACATCATCAGCACACCCAAAATCACACCCTAAATCCCATTGGATAGGTCTATATCACATTTTGAATTTAAGGGTCAAACCATGACCCTTAAACTTCAAAAATTGGGGAAAATGCCCTTGAACAACTTAAAATGGGAAGATAAAATTTGGACATGTCAAAGACATGTCCAATTTCAATCTCCCAAAATTCCAGACTTGGTGGACTTGTATTTAAAAAGTAATTAAAGAAATTCATAAAATGCTCAAATTGAAATTAAGCCTAACACTGACCTAACCAGGGTCTGGAACCATAGGGCTTTTGTAGATCTCCCTGAGACCTTTCCAATGAGCCTAAGAACACCTAATTTGGACAAGTGTGGAGGGAGTTATGAATTTTTTAAGTTCCCTTGAATTTCTGGATTTATTAATTCGGCAATTACACAGTCAGCGGCTATTTACACGCGCTGCGCGCTGATTGGCCAAGCAATCATTGGCGCTAACCATTAACGGCCGGATTAACCACAGCCGTCGGATGGCGGATCGAATGGCTGGGATCAAACGCGCTCCGATACCGCGGAATCTAATCCGAGCCGTTGATCGAAATCAACGGCTGAGATTTCGTCTTCAACCTCCCGTGCGTATCCAAGACCGCAAAGCTTCTCCGGCTTGATCCGGGCGATCAGGCCGGCGAACTCCGATGAAATTTCACAGGGAGGATCAGGACTGTAGAAACCTTTAATCCAACGGTGGAGATCCGTTGAGGTGAAGGTTTCCTTCACACTTGACCGGACTACCTAGCTAGGGAGCTCGGGATGAAGGGATTACCACAGAGAAGGCCTCAACAAATAAGCTTCTCTATCAGGAAGCTTCAGGGGATGATAACAAACTGATCTCCTTCAGGCATTGGGACCGGAGGACGGCTGGAGGTGCGACCTCGAGCGGGACGCCAAAAACTTTCAGGGGCGCTTGCTCGAACGGATGAAGGGATCGATCTGGGAGCTCGAAGGGAGCGTCTGGGAGTTCAAAAAAGCTCTAGGAATCGATTTCAAATGAATTTGGATGCTTCTGGCGGTCTGGCAAGCTCGAGGCTATTCGACCACTTTTCGGGAGCTTGGACGGCCGGGATTAAGCTGGAGAGGGCTCGGATCGCTGCCAGGTGGATGATGGCGACGTCCTAGGGAGATCGTGGGGATCAAACCGGTGGGCAGCAGCTTTGAACCAGAAGTTGTCTGCGGGGGACCACCGGAACTCATTTTCCATTGGCTTCGACCGCCGCCGGCCGTGGTCTGGGTCGGGTTGACTGGGGGAGGCCGATGGGGACATGCTGGAGCCAAGGGTGGAGTCAATTTGGCCTGGGAATGTCTGGATTGAACTGGTGGCTGGGTTGGACCCAAACCTGCTCGGTTCGAGTCGAATTGAGCTCGATCCAGGTCAGGTCAGACCCTGGGTTTGGGATGGGAGATGGGTCTGGGTCTGGTGCACCCAATGCAAGTGGCAATTGGATCCAATTTGGTCTGGGTTAAAAGATGGCTCGGGTTGATCCAAATCTGCTCGGTTCGGGTCGATTTAGACTCAACCCAGGTCAGGCCAGACCCTGAGCTTGAGGTGAGAAGTGGGTCTGGGTCTGGTGGACCCAATGCAAGTGGAAATTGGGTCCAATTTGATCTGGGTTGGAAGATGGCTCGGGTCCAAATATTTTTGGCTACTTTGGGTTAGCCTAAACCCTGACCCAGGTTAGCCCAATGCATGGGCTGGCTGGAGGGGGTGTGTTGGACCTAGGGCCACCTATGGGAGGTGTTGATCAAGTTCAATTGGGCTTAGGTTGAGAATTGGCTCAATCCCAAGTGCTCTTGGGCACTTTGGGTTTGCCTTACTCTTGACCCAAGTGAGCCCAAGGGTTGGGCTGGTCTAGGAAGGTGCATTGGGTCAATGGGAACCCAATGACACCTTGATTTGGATTCAATTTGATTAAGGTTAAGAGATGGCTCAAGGGAGGCCTCTCTTTGGTCACTTGGGTCAAGCCATATGGCTAACCCAAGTGAGCCCAAGGCTTGGGTCTCCAAGAGAGGTCTCTTGGGTACCCAAGGGGTCATCCCTTGCATTCAAAGGACTTGGAATGGACTTGATTCAAAGATTTGACAAGGAAGGGGTGTATGGGTTAATGGGTCAAACTTGGTTGACTTGGTCAACCAGGTTGACCCAAGTTCTGGGTTTGAGTTCAACAAGTTGGGTTTGATATTTGAAACTTATTGAAAGTGGTTTCAAAGAGTTTGGAGTTGATTTGAGTTGAAATGGGCATTTGAAATCCCATAAGGGTATTTTGGTCAATTTTGACCCCTTGGTCAACTAGGGTCAAAAAGGGGTCTGAAAAATGTAGTTTGCTGCTCAATGGGTTACAATCAAGGGTTTGAAAGTGATCGGAGGCTTTGATAAGGGCTCCAAGATCAAAATCTTCAAGGTGTTAAATCCAATGGCATAGGCTGTAAATATTTGAAGGTTTTACAACCTTTGGATTTTAATTCAGCTTATGGGGTTAGAGACCTCAGAATGGGATAAAAATTGGAGGGTAACCTCTAGAGACATGTCTTATCACTTTGTAAGTGATAGACCCTTAATCAGAGGCCATTTGACTGGGTTTTGAAATGTTTGAAAAATCTTTGGAAAAGGTCTCTAGGACAGGGCCTTAAGACTTTGGATTTGAGTCTGGATTTCTGGATTTGGAATGGATTTTAAGTTTGGATGATTAATGTTGGAGTATCCAAATCATTTACAATCATGTGGTGATTGTTAATGAATGGATAGGGTCAAAGCCAGATTAAAGGTGGGATCAAAGTCTAAGTTGAAGTTTGGATTGTCAAATTGATTGGATCAAAGTTTGGGTATGTCTGAAGCTTGAAATAATTTGGATTTGAACTGAATGAAGTTTAAGATTTTAATCATTCAAGGGTAGGGATTGATTTGAAGTTGGAGTTGATCAAAGGTAGAGATTGATTTGAAGTTGGAGTTGATCAAAGGTAGGGGTTGATTTGAAGTTGGAGTTGATCAAAGGTAGGGATTGATTTGAAGTTGGAGTTAATCAAAGGTAGAGATTGATTTGAGTCTAGATTGGTCCTAAGATCTAGAGGGGTTCTAAGATCTAGGATCTAGAGGGGCTCTAGAATTTGAGATATAAGAGAATCCTAAGCTCTAGAGTAGGCCCTAAGGTCTAGCTCTAGGAAAGGATCTTAAGGTCTAGAGTGGATCCTAAGGTCTGGCTCTAGGAAAGGATCTTGAGGTCTAGAGTGGATCCTAAGGTCTAGCTCTAGGAAAGGATCTTAAGGTCTAGAGTGGATCCTAGGATCTAGAATTAATCTGGAGTTTGGAAGGGCCTTAGTGACCTCATATCAAAAATGAGGTCAACAACTTTTAAGTGGTATTAGAGTGAGATTCATAAATTAAATTTTAGAAAATATTTGAAAAAAGATCTTTGGCTAACTTTGGTAATTATAATACTATGGAATGATATTCAATCACACGACTACCTTTATTTGAAAATATTTCTTTTGATTTTTGAAAAACTTGCATTCTATTTTCTTTTAATAAATTTATTATCGAATGTGGTATATGATTTAAACTTATTATTCTGTACCTTCATGTATTATAGATGGAGTTAAAATTGATATTCCTTTTATTGAATGGAGTATAATAGAAAAAATCAATGCTCAATTAAATGTTAAATGCCTGAATTATTTTTTCTATACTTTAAATTATGAAGATTGCATTAGAATCTTTACATATATTACTAAAAAAGAAATTTGGGATAGACTATGCACTATATACGAAGGAGCTAGTTAAGTCAAACAATTTAAGTTGAACATTCTAATACATGATTATGAAATTTTTTACATGAAACCTTATGAGATGATCCTAGGCATGTATATTAGTTTACTCAAATTGTAATCTCATTACATGCTTTAGATAAAGAACTTTCAAACTTTAAAAAAGTTAATAAAATTTTATAGTGTGTGCCTGATAAATTTCATACCAAAGACACTGTTATATGTGAATCAAAAGACTTGATTAAGTATTCTATTGATAATCAAATTAGCTTGCTCATTACCTATGAGCAAAGTGTGAGTCAAAAACTTATGAATGTAGGTGAAACTATAGTGCTAAAATTTGAAGACATGGATGAAAGAGGATTAGTAGATGATGAAAGTGAGGAGTTAACATCAATAACGAGCAAATTGGAAATACTACTGAGGCAAAAGCATAAACATCAACAAAAGTGGAATGAAGATAAAAATGGTAAGAATGTTAATATTTCCTCTGATGTTATTTATTTTAGGCGTAGGAAACCCGGACATATAAAAAATTAGTGCCCTAATATAAAAACTATTAATGTAAAGGAAAAGGGTAAAAATAAGCTAATTGTAATAAGGGCAAATGATAAAAGTAAAAGATCTCCTAGGTAGACCTAGCTTCTGAATTATACGACCAGGAGAAAGATAATGAGGAATAATGTTTATTTGTGTGTTTATTTGTGTGTTTATCTGTGTTATAGGTAATATATATATATATATATATATATATATATATATATATATATATATATATATATATATATATATATATATATATATATATATATATATACATGTGTATGTTGTTTGTTTTATTTATGTTCCCCATGAATGTTTTAATGTTTTATGTTGTCATAGTGTTTTTTATTTCTAGTAAGATATTTATGTTTGAAATCTTTTTTTTTTTCTTTTCTTTGTATGTTTTTGAGAGCCTCTCTCATCAGCTCACACAAGGGATAAAAGTTTATAAATTGACATATCCCTTATTATTTCCTTTGCATGATAATTACTTATGTGAACTTGGGATCCAAATTAAATTAGAGTTGAGATGGTTGAAATGAAAAATCTTTCATTCTACTGCATTTTTTTTTAAATCATGAATATATTTTGCAATTTGATAAGTGAGATTCATTTTTTTTTTCATAAAACTAGCTATTTTATCCTATTAGAAATACCAGGTTTGCTTTGTAGATTATTCCTCCCTATATAAGAGAATGAGTTACTCTTCTCTTTTTTTTTTGAAGATAATCTTTACAACCGAGATTTTTAAACATTTAGAAAGTAAACAATTTGCAAAAAACTCAAAAGAGGCACAAAATGAGTCCAAAATTAAAAGATGTGCAATGATGCTAAAAAAATATGAACTAAGTAGATCAAAAATAAAAGATGTGCAATATAAGCCAAAAGCTGATAAAAGAGGTACAAAATGAGCCCAACTTAAATTAACTTTTTTTGGTAAATCTTTAAATCTTTAAAAATTCTTATGTTTTATAATACATTTTATACTTGGTTTTGGAATTTCTTTGCTCTTCATTCATCACTTTTATAATAATATTTTATTTGATACATTTTAAGCTAGGAGTCTAAACAAATAAAGTTTCCCTATCTAATTGCTATTCTTTAATTATATTTTTGTTTAAACAAAGGATTTTATCTTATGAAGATGTTAAGTTGGGTGTGCAAACTCTAGAATCCAAATATGGTTGTACTAAATTCAACACTTATCTTATTTGGTCTTTTCTACTTGTATAGTAAGTTTATTACATTTTGAAAAATGACCATTAGAGTTCTCATGTCTATGTTGTTTCCTTCTTTACCTTAACTTGTTAGTTGTTTTGAATCTATTTGTTTTAGGCATTTCTTGTTTTTGTTTTCTAATTTTGTTCTTCTTCTTTCTATTTACCCTCTTTTTGTGATTCTAAAAGGGGAGTAGTATTTTGTTATTTTTTTCTTTTTGTATGCTTCTCTTCTTTTTGATAATGTCAAAGGGGGCGAAAGTATTTATCTGGTTACATTTGTTCATCTTATATTTGCATTTATTTATATATTATTTTAGTTTGTTTTTCTATTGCTTAATTTCTTAATTTCATTTATCTTGAATAAAAAAATATTTTTATATCCCTTATTTTTTAATATAATTATATTAGTAAGGGGAAATTAGGAGAAAATATTTTTAAATTTCTAAATTGAATCAGTAATATTTGCAATCATCAAAATAGGGGGAGATTATTGCAACTCGAGCTGACAAGTTTATGTTTTTTATGATAATAAATATTGTGGCTCACATCATTATGTCTACTTATATTTGTAATATATATTTGTTTATGTGGGTACTAACATTTCAAGAACACCATACATTATCCAACGAAGACCCAGGGCTAAAAATTGGGTAGAATTGGTCATACTGTAAAGAGATTGTAATATTCATTGATGTGTTTTGGATTTATTCAGTTAAGTTCTATAAGGGTGTATGTTGCTTGGTGGCCATGCACACACACACTCAAGGGGAGTGAGTGTGAGTCAAAATCAAATGTTCAAATTTTGAACTAATCATACTGTATAATTTATATCATATTATACAGTCGGCTCATCTAACTAATCATGCTGGATGATTTAGATCATCTAGGATGATCAATTATGATTATGAAAAGTAGTTGCCAATCATAATTTAGGTAAGATTTTTAATTTCATATTTTTTTTATAATCACATATGATAAAGTACATCATACTAGATGATCTATGATAATCATGCCTTACTTGATCTTATGATTAGTCAATCAAATCTACTTAATTTTAATATTCTGATCATACTGTATGAACTAGATCATACTATATGATTAATAGAGATAATTTTGGTGGTCCCATATTTCATCATGGACAAACTAGATTTTGGTTGAAATAATCATCCTGAATGATAAAATAATAATCCTAAATGATCAGTTCAAACTCTTGAGCTGATTATACAAAATAATGTAGTTTGTACTATCTAAAGAGCTATTTTAAACTAATCGTATAGGAGGATCGTATAGGATCACCTTGGATGATCTTTGACTATAGAATTAATCTTCTTAGGGCTTTTGAAGCCCTCTATCTAAACTTTCTCTAAGGATATTATAAGTATCTTTGACATGTATGGAGTCTCTATTCTTTTGGAGAAAACTTGAAGAAAGAGCTTTGAAAGGGAGAGAGGAAAGGGTAGATTTTGAGAGGGGGAATATCCTTGTAGGTTTAAAGTGAGTATGGAGGGTGTTTCACATGGTTTATATAGCAAGCTTGCATCTTAGTATCATAGAATTCAAGGTTTGTCTTAAGGAAAGTTCTGGAAATAAGTAGATCTCATTGATGTCAAAAGACCCAGCTACTTTCCCACCCCATGGAAGGTGAAAAGAATTTGTGGATCTCTGTCATCTCCTAGAGGGAGAAAAAGGAGTCAAGGTCCTCTGCATGTGAATGGAGTTTCAGTCCTCTGCCACATCGGATTGGTGGAAGATATTTTGTAAGGCCTTCTCTGCCTTGCTTTTGGAGCAAAAGGAGAGTCATTAAAGGTTTTGAGCAATACCTGGGATGGGAGGTTTTAGGGAGTGAACATAGGTCAGATTGACGAAACCACTATAAATCTCTAGTGTATTTTTTCTTAGTTTTATTTTTCCATATTTTTTTTTATATTTCTTCTTGTGATAACTATGTGAGTAAAAACTCTGATTTATCTTTTTATTGTGAATGTAATTTTCTTTCGCATCAAGTTATAAAAAGTTTTTCTTGATATTCAATTCACCCCCCCCCCCCCCCCCCCCTTTCTTGGTTAGCCTCGAGACTAGTTCTATTTAGGGTTCACAACCCTCATGTACTTTCAGCCCAACCATAGAGTCAATATTCATGGAATTCACAATCTCCAAAACCTCTTTAAGGTAAGGAGGTTGGGTTAAAGTCATATTATCCTCCTCGTTAATAATAATAGGTATCAAATGGGGCATGTCAATAGGATTAGGAGAGAATTTCTTATTAAGATGGTTTTTAAAATGATTCAATGTATAATTAACAATTTCCTTATCATCTTCAATATAAGACCCATTAGGAAGATAAATTTTATGAATTTAATTCTTGGTTTTATTCTTTCAAACAAGGGCATGAAAGTACTTATTATTATTATTACTCTCAATAAGACGCTTACAAGCATCTTTTTGTTTTCAAAAGGCCTCATCCTTAGCTTGAAAATTGAATAAAGAGTTTTTAGCATCTTGTAGGAGCTTAAAATTCTTATCAATTAGCACAATTTGATAGGTAAGCTCTAAAGAGTTGACCTTATCTTCAATCGATAGAATATTAGATATAATATTTTTTAAGATATTCTTATTCTACTAATTCATTTTGAACTTAATCCTTTTAAGCTTATGCCAAAGCCAACTAATGCCACAGATAGAATTATCGGGATGGAAAGGAGCTTACCAGTTATCACAAGCATATTTAAGAAAGTATTATGAAGAAGCCACATATTTTAAAATCTAAACATAGAAGGGGGACCACATTGGCTCATCTTGATACCAATAAGGAGGGGAAAATGATATGAAAGAGTTATGCTAAGATGCTCGACATAGGTACCATTAAAAGAATCAATCCACAAATTATAAAAAATAGCACGACCTAAATGTTTCCACAATCTACCAAAATTCCAATTGAAAGCATTCCTAGAGAAGACAATATCAACTAAATGACAATCCAAATTAAAATCATCCATAGACTGAAAGAGAGGGTTAGCACCACCAATTCTTTTAGAAGGAGAAGATATAGTGTTAAATCACCACTAACAAGCCAAGGCAAAGAGACCATGTTATGAAATGTAGAAAGTTGATCCCAAAGAAATCTTCTAATAATCTGAGAGGAGGCAGCATAAACAAAAGAAGCAAGACACTTAAATTGAAAAACTCAAAGTTACAATGCTTTTTTTGAGAAAATGCATAATGAAATTTTATTAAAGAAACTAGATACAAGCAACTAAGTAATTGATAACCAATCACATTCCTCCTTTAACAAAGAAATAAAATAATGACAATGCTTAACGTGAGTAAAATCGCCAATAATATCAATGACTAAGGGGTCTTTCCAAAAAACCAATATCTTATTAGAAGTATTAGGCAAACCATCATGAAAACCCAAAATCATGTAGTAGTACCAAACCAATATCTTATTGAGTTAAATACTTCTAGAGCTTTCAGAGAGAGATAGTTTTGGTTTCTAGAGAGAGAAACAACTATATTTTTGAATTTCAGGTTTCCCGCAAAATGTATGCTCCTATGATGACGGTGGATGGCCGTTGGCCTCCATTCTTCAATGCTGGAGATGGTCGATACACATTGTCAACTGCTGTTAGGTTTCTATCACATCATAATCAAGGTTCGTATCCACCAGCTTTCTGTGAGGCAAACTTTGTGTTTGATCATGAGCCTAAGTTAAGGTTCAAAAATGGTTTACCCTTGGTTATTAATGAAGGTGGTTTACTTTTTCTTAAAAAATAATTAGATTGCATTGGAAAGGGAAATAAGGTACTGATGAATGTCTTGGATAAATTTCAAAATTTATCCAGCTTTCAAAAAGATTCAAAACTTGATCTCGGGTCCTCCAATGGTGCATCTACATTTTCTGAATTAATAACTGAAATGGTGGTTTTGAATGATAGAAGCACTTCTAATTATTCTGGTAGAATTGAGAATAAAATGTTTGGTGGTCGTATTTCGAATTATGTTAAAGGTGTAGAGGCAATTATTGGTCAGAAGTCTACAACTGAGGTTGTTTATGGTGCACAGCATGCTAATGTGGATTTGAAAAAGGTTCATGATTGCATTTTTGCTAATCTAGGTAATTGCAAATATGTTGAGAATTTGACTATTGATTATCCTCTCCAATCGAGCAAGGTGGCTGCCAATGGTTGGAAAAGAAAAGCAAATTTTAAACTAATTGATTTTGATTATGGTGAATGTTTATCTGAAGATGCTGTGGTGAAGCTTAATCTCTAAAGTGAGGTGGAAAATACAAATAAATTACACAAATCCTTGGTGGTAAAGGTGTTTGGAGAAAATTTTCCATACAATGTTATTGGTATGGAATTGAGGATGTAATGGACTCAATTTGGAAGGTTCCGTATGACTTTGCTTGGAATGGGATGGGTATTATGTGGCTTTGAAGATCCAAATGCAATGGAATTAGTTCTCTCTAGCAGTCCTTGGTATGTGAATGGGTATATCATAGGATTGGATAAATGGGCTCCTTCATTTTAGCCTTCATCTTTAAACGGACTAACGGCTCTAGTCTAGATTAGGTTGCCTAATCTACCATTACAGTGTTGGGATAAAATTAATATTTGCATAATTGCTTCTAAGGTCAGAACTCTGTATTTAATTGATGACAACATGTTCCAGTGGGGAAGCAGGGAATTTTCCTGAATCTGTGTAAGGATCAAGCTTCAAAATAAATTGCCTTTGGGGGTTTGGGTGGAAGGAAGCTTCAGCAAATTCTATCAAAAGATTGAATATGAAAGAATTCCAATCTTTTGTTTTAAATGTGGCAAGATTGGACATTTGGAGAAGAGTTGTACATGTGTGAGTTTAGAGAACATTTTGGAATCTAAACAAACAAGAAATTCAAATGAAGACATTACAGTTTCAAAGAAGGGTAACACAAATGTTGATTTAGTGGAAGATGAAGTCAACAAGGTTAAAAAAGATGGTTAGGGTCATTGGATTCATGTGGACTCTGGGAAGAAAAGATTTAGAAATTATAGATTCAAAAATACTTGGACTTGACCCTTGATGAAAGAAGCTAACAAATCTTTGGGTGTGAAGGAAGATGGTGCTGCTATGAAGAATCAATGCATGAATGATGATGAGATTGCTAAAAAAAACAAAATGGGGATGTCAATGTTGAAACTATTTCTTGGGTTTAAGAGCTGCAAACTGAGGTAATTCTGATCCTCCATGTAACGATGTTGAAGCCATGATAAATGAAGTCTCGATTAGTGGAGGGAAGACTTTTTTGAATTATGCTTGTATTCTCAATAATGTCAATCAACTCGATGTTTTAAATTAATTGGTTGAGGAAGGGGAGTTTTTGTGCTTCAGTGTCTAAAGTTGGAAGTGAAACTAATGTATTGGAGATAGAAACAGAGTCAAAGGCAGTTCAGGTGGGCATCTCAGGAGATGGATCATCTAATGTGAAGAAAAAAGGTTCAAAGCAACTAAAGGTTTGGGACCCATCAAATTGGTTCCATGAAGTAGAAAATTAGAAGGAGACATGACGGAGAAGATGAGGAATCCCTCCCCTCTTGTTCAATAATGTCTTCCATTGGATTTTGGAACTGTAGGGGAGCTATAAAGAGTAAAGCTTCTCTATACTTAAAGGATTTTATAAAGGATCATAGGGTGTTCTTTCTTGGTTTGCTTGAAACCAAATTGTCTTCGGATGATAGAAAAGATGTTAATTTGTTGATAGGTGATGAATGGGATTTTTTTGATGTTCCATCTGAAGGATTATCAGGAGGCATTATGGTGTTATAGAATCATAACATGGCTTCATTCAATATCATGGAATCTTCTTCCCAATTTGTAGCAGGAGAGTTAGATGTTCTTAACAAGGGTAAATGGAGAATTGCTACAGTCTATGGGAGCAGGGATGTTTATAAGAGGAGGTCTCTATGGGAGAGATTGGAATATCATTTGTTAAAGATATACCAATGTTGGTGGGTGGAGACTTTAATTGCATGTTATCTAAGGATGAAAAAAAGGGAGGGAAAAGATTTGTTTTTTCCCTTGGACTGAAAAAAATGAAGACTTTTCTATCATGTAATGATTTACACGAGCTTGGTTGTATTGGGCCCAAGTATACTTGGTGAAATAATAAAAAGGGGGCTGAAAGAATCCTTGAGAAGTTAAATATATGTTTTATAAATTTAGCAACTTTGAACTCTTCTCACCATTTGATGGTAAGGCATTTGGCTAGAGTTTCTTCGGATCATTGCCCAATTTTGTTAAATTTATTGGAATTTAACACAACATATAAGAAGAATATCAAGTTCAAAGATGTATGGACCTCAATTCTAGCTTCTATAGTAGTGGTTAGGGAATCGTGAAGTAAACAAGCTAATGGAGATCCCTCTCAAATTCTGAATCAGAAAATGAAAAGGTTTTTGCAAGCATTGTATTATTGGAGTAAAGCTAAACTTAAAGTCTTAAATCTGTCAAAAGAAGTGCTGAAAAATGAAATTCTAGATTTGCAAACTAAAGAAGCTGAATTTGGGCTTCTCCAAAGAAAGGCAGTTGGCTTTTGAAGTTAAAAATTGATGATTTCAATTCTTCATTGGCTCAGATTTGTACTTAGTGGAGGAAACAGGATAAGGTCAAATGGCTCGTGGAAGGAGACACATATACAAGGTTTTTTCAAGCTTTTACTAGTGCTAGAAGAAATTCAAACTTCATCCACAAAACTAAAGATGAAAATGGGTTGTTTATTGAAAGATAGCACCAAGTAGAAGAGGTATTATTCTGTTACATCAATGACAAGTGGAAAGATAGGAGTTGCTCTATGGTTGGGTGGCCTAAACCATGGAAGATCTTAAACAAAAAAAGATTTTGTTTTTCTGAATAGAGAATTTTCTTTGGAAGAAATGGAGAAGGTAATCAAGGAAGTTGGTGGGAACATAGCTCCTGGGCATGATGGTATTTCATATTCATTTTTTAAATCATATTGGCCAATTATTAAGGATGATTTATGGAATGCTATGGATCACTTTTTCAACTCCAAGAAGATGTGTAAAAAGTTGAAATATACTATTGTAGTATTGATCCCAATGGTAAAAAACCCTTTATCTCCTTCAAGTTTTAGATCGATAAGTCTATGCAACTCTGTTTATAAAATTGCGGCAAAGATGCTTTTAAATAGATTGTTGCTTGTTATTCCTAAGTTAATTTTGGAAGAACAAGTGGCTTTTTTGAAAGGGAGGTCACTTTCGGATCATGTCTTAGTGGCTCATGAAATTTTCCACAAGTTTAGGCATTCTAAATCTTCTAAAGGTTTACTGTCATTCAAAATAGATATGGAGCAAGCATATGACTCAATGGGATGGCCAACTTTGGTTAATGCAATGGAATATTTTGGGTTTCCTACCAAGTTTGCTAATCTTATTTTGGATTATTTTTATAGTCCTAACTCTTCTTTGTCAATCAATAGGAATTTTTCTAACTAGATTAAAACCAAGAGCTTCTTTCGACAAGGTTTCCCTTTATCTCCATTCTTGTTTATTATGTGAGCACAACTACTTTCAAATGCATTTCTATAAAAAAATGATTTTGTTGCTATTCGCATTTCTCCAAACGGGCCTAACATTTCTCACTTACTCTATACCGATGTCATTTTCTCTGAAACAATAACTAAGATGATTGAGGTGATTAAAGGTATTCTTAAGGACTATTGTGGTTGGACGGGTCAAAAGGTGAACATTACCAAATCAAGAATTCTATTTGGGAAAACAGTTAAGAGAAGGAAGAGAAAAGCTATTTGTATAATTATGAATTTCAAGGAGGTCAAATAATTTTCTTATTTGGGTATCAAAGTTGCGTTAAGGAGACTAGTAAGAGAATATTTTAGATTCAGCTTAAACAAAGCCTTGAGTATGTTAAGTACTTGGGGTGGCAAGTTCATTTCCTTGGCTGGTAGAATCACTTTGGTCAAATCGGTTTTTCTTTCATATCCTACTTTTCATTCTACTCTCTCTTTGGTTCCAAAGGGTGTTTTAAATGAAGTAGATAAGCTGTGCAGAAGCTTTCCTTGGAACAAAAATGATGGAGGTGCTGGTCTTAACTATGTAAGTTGGGATTTCATGTGTAGACCTAAAAAATTTGGTGGCCGAGGTATTATTTCCTGTTCTAAAAAAGATGGTCCATTAAGGGCCAGATTGGCTTGGATATATAGCCAAGATAGTGATTCATTAATGCATAAAGTCCTATTTCCTAAATATGGATCAATATTCAATGAAGAAACTTCATCCAAAGCAGGTTCGGCGGCTTGGAAGTTAATCTTCAATGGGGGGGGGGATTGCTTAAGTGAATTGTCAAATGGTAAATCTGTTAATGTCTTCAAAGATACTTAGTTATTGGATAAAGCATTGATAAATGTCCTACCTTTATGAATCCAATGGAAGGTAGTAATCTAATGGTTGACATATTCATTTGCAACGATTGTTGGGATGTAAGTAAGCTTGAAGATTGCTTTGGTGAAGATCTTGTGAACCTGATTACTAGTACACATATTTCGGCTGATAGTTCAGAAGATTGACTAGATTTCATTTATAAGATTTCTGGAAAGTCAATTTCAGCTTTGGCAACCGAAGCATTGGAAAATTGCTATTCAGTTTTTTTTTGCTTGGAATTGATTTAAAAAATCAAAACTCAATCCTAGAGTGGAAACTTTTTGGTGGAGGCTACTTAACAAAGCAATTCTAACAAATCAATTCTCATGTTATAGAAGATTACAAGGGAACGATGGATGCCCAAGAGGTTGTGTGGCTATTGAAGACATTGAACACATTGTTACCATATGCAACAAATTAAAAGATGTCATACAGTATTTAAACATATGGGGTTTTGGTATTCCTAATTTTAATTCTTTTGACATATGTTGTAGATGGTTGGATATCCCAAATCATTGGATGGTCAATCTTTTTTGCAATACAATTTACCTTTCATGGAAAGTAAGGAATGTGTTTATTCATGATGGAATAGCAACCAGCCCGATGGTTATTGCAACAAATGCTGCGAGTTATACTATTGTTTTTAAGTCTTTTAATTATTTTAACTCGAGTATCGGGGATGTTAATCAACCGTTCTGGTTGTTGGACAATAATTGGTATCATCCTCCACCTAATTGGATAAAAGTTAATATAGATGCTTCCCTACTAAATTCCTACAAGGCAAGGATTGGTGGAGTTTTTCGTGGCTACAAGGGGAGATTCTTGTTGGCATTTGATCATGCTTGTGTTCATTGGGATATTTCTACATTGGAGCTTCAAGATTTTCTATCGGTCAAAGATGTGGTGAAAGATTGGATGTTTAATTACAAAGGATTAATCATTGAAGGAGACAACAAAAATGTCATCAGATTCATTCAAAAAAAGGTGAAAAAAGGAGGGAGCGAGTTGGGAGTTTTTTCATTTATTAAGGATTTCAACTTTGTTATTTTTAATTGAGTTAATAGGGAAAGCAATAAGTTAGTTGATCTTTGTACTAACAATGCAAGTTTTAGTTCTTTTATTTGGGATAATGTAGTTATGAATAAGGTTCCTTCTTCTTCTATCAATTTGTTAAAGGAGGAATCAGATGCTATTAGGATGTAATCTATTTTTATAGTTTTTAATGAAGCATTTTGCTTTTCTTTCAAAAAAAAAAAAAAACTTAGCACCAGAAATGATGAGAGATTGAATGTGTGGCTTGATGATTTGTAACGGTCATCCAAAAATAGAGGCCAAACAATATAGAATCTGAGAATTAAACATATGTAACCTTAAATTGGGAAATGAAATCCACATTGGCAAAATAGGAAATTCTTCCTTAATATCAAAATAAGGATTCAATTTTAGCAAATGCATTTGACACCCATTAATATAATATGTCCGATGGGAAATAATACAGATATAGTCCAAGTTGTACAAAAGTTGAATAGCAACATGGAGTGGATCCAAAAAACCAAGAGAGAAAGACCCTATAAGTTTTAGAATCACAAACAAAGCACATATAGAATCAAGATTAGGATGCTTAAGAGCAAATTTAGCCAAGAGAGTGAACTCAAAGGGAGCAGCCAACTTAATAATAACATCTTCATCAAACATTAAAGTGGGAATACCATTTAAAGAAGTTTTAATCAAAGAGAACTTTGGAAAAGAAGATGAAACACCCATAGAAACAACATCTTTAAAGGATCATGAGATACCAGTTTCATAAGCAACCAAAAAACTAGATGCCTTACCATATGAAGTATGTTTACAAGAAGTCCAGGGGTTTGTAGCTAACGGATATGCCATGCAAAAGAAAATCAAAACAATAAAACCAACATAACAATTAAAATAAAATTAAGGAAAAAAAATTATAGGCCATGAAGGTCCGAGGCCTTAAAGTACAGTTAAAACCAATTATCAAAGAAACAAAAAGAATACCACAAAATGTAACATGAGATCAAAGCTATAGGAACCCTAAAATTACTAAGATAATCACCAAAGCTAGATGACTCTGTTATTTGATTTATTGAATTTCCTAGGTGATTGATTAAAAATCATTTTTCTTTTTCAGTTAAAAACCATGGAGGGGCCAACACGTTAATAAAAAAAGGAATTACAAGGTTCTTAAGGGGGGCCTTCAACTCACTAATGCTCAAACGAGCTACAAAAAAAAAAAGTAAAAAGAAAATTTATGAGCCAAAGGCCCCCCCCCCCCCCCCCCTAAGAAAAATTATATGAAATCCTAATAATATTCTAGGGCTGCCAAGAGATAGCACCTAAAAAAGAATGATCTTCATAATAGCATTTTTTTAAGGGAAACCCGCAAATGGGCATATGCATTAATTATAATAAAAATTGCAACATCCTTAAAAGAGATCTTGTGCTCATTACTACTCAAAAAAGCTACAAAAAATGTCAAAGAAAAATCTAGAAGCTCAAGATCCATACTAATCCACATTACAAAAAAGCCTATGTACATTCTAGGAAGCCAATAGGCCAACACCCAAAGATTAGGAAAGAGAAAAAGAGTGCCCTTAAGCTCCATTTCTCCACCAACAAATTATGAAACAAAAATTTGAACAAAAAGGAACCTGCAAAAAATGGATGAGGCCAAAAAAAATTTAAACACCAAAATTCAATCATGGCATGGTAGTTAACACTTATGTTTAAAAAAATCACCAGCAAAGATAAAGATTATAACTAAAAATAATGTAGCCAAAATAGCAAAACTCAAAGGGACAGTTATGTATTATAAAATTGGATTTAAGATAAAGCAACACAGTTACCTTTCGTAAGAAACCATTGTAAAACCATCACCAAAAAGGTCAAACCCATCAGCATGAAATAGAATAAAGAGAGCATGAAAATCCAAAAATAAAGTGAAATTAAGTAGCCATCGAGAGGTAGTACCAAACCCCCACATAAAATGCAAAGTCATATGATCAGGTAATGTAATATACATAGCAACAAGCATCAGAATAAATTTAAAGCTTTTAATTGATAAGAGAATTGCAGATGATCTCATAAACCAGTTGATAATAATCCTCAAAAAGAACCCCAAATCACTAATTTTAGCAAAAATAATAGTTACACCATTTCCATGGGCTAAGCAACAACAGATATCAGGATAATCACGAGAGAATAAACCCAAAAATTCCCTACATTTAGCAGCAGATAACTAAACCACATAAAAAGAATAATCAAAGCATGAAGGGTTAAAATCTGAATGATATATTATTTCAGGTGTGTAGTATCATGATTATCATAAATAATATTAACTGAAAGTTCATTAGGGATGTTAGGCCCCTTATGAACTGGCCCAAATCTAATTAATAGAGAGGTGAATTGGTATTTTAAATATTTTTAAAACAAAACTCAAACCAAACCAAAATTCACCACAAAGAAAACACAATGTTAAAATTAAATGCGGAAATAATATATGAAAGAACACAGCAAATTTATAATGGTTTGATCAAACCTTGACCTACGTCCACTCCTCGGTGTCACCCTCTGAGTATTACACTAAACTAAGTGTCTCTCCTTTAGCCCCCACAGCTAGGCAAAAAAGCCCTTACAAAATCACTTCCATCTTCTCCGGTGTGGCAGAGTCGCCGGGTCCTTTGACACCAAAGAGATCTTATTCTTCTGTGAACTTCCCTCAAGACAAGCCTTATCGATGGTACTAAGGTGCAAGCTTGCCAGAGCAACTGTGTGAAATCCCCCTCCACACTCCCTTGAGTCCCCCCTCACAGGATCTTCTCCCTTTCTTACCATTTCCTCACTCCCTTTCAAGCTCTCTCTTAAAGTTTCCCCCAAAAGAACGAAGCTACAATAGCTGCCAAAGACACTTACAAAAGTGCATTATCAAAAGCTTAAATAGAATATCTCAAAATAAGCTCATTAATGCATCTTGCTGACTTTATCGTCCAGGCCGATATGAATTTCATCCTGGCCGATAAGTAAAAAATAAGCTCAATTAGCCGAGATGATTTGGGATGATTAGAAGAAAATTTGTTATATCATCCAGGACAATACAATATCGTCCTTGCTGATTAGTTCAAATCCGAGTACAATCATCCTGATCATCACCCGAAATTGAGTCTGGCTAATGTCAATCGTCCAGGACATCATCCTAGCCGATCCTGTGATCAGCCCGGCCGATGTGATCGTATCAATCAACCTTAATTTCTTTTCATAATTACCAGATTAATTTAGTCATAATATGCTCCATCGTCTAGGTTGATGTTTATATCGTCCTGACCGATATTATAAAATAAAGAATACCTAAATTGATCATGGCGGATGATTCTTTCTTAATTGAACTTATCGTCCTTGTCGATATAAGGATCGTCCAGGCTGATCGGCTTAATGACGGCTGTATTAATATGGATGATGCCCTAATTAGGGTTTCTATTTTTGAACCGATCGTCCAGGCTGATATAAATATCATCCCAGACGATGTTACCAAAAACAGTAAACTCTAGGGAACATATAGAAAATCTTCTATGGTATGTGTGTGCAAAGTTACAAAGCGTCAGGAGCCATACCAATTACAATAGACTCAAGAAAGAAAAAATGTACAAGCTAACTCAGACCTAGTCTACCCAATCTTGAGCTGGTTCTAAATTGAAGTCTGATCTTGTGGACCTGAAATGTCAGTAGATAAGACAGCCGTAGAGAAATAAGAGTGTTTGTTATCATTAAAATCATAATCATGCTCCCACTTTTTATGATGGCAAATGCAAAAAGAAAACATTTTCTCCTAATCTCCCGCTTACTAAAATAAAACTTTTAAAAAAAGGGGAAATAAAAATTTTTTGAAAGAAAAAAAGGTACAAATACAATAATACGTTCTCCCCCTTTGACATTATCAAAAAGAGAAGGGGCACAAACAATCAGGACAAATAAAAAATGATTAAAAGACAAAAAAATGATCCTTGATCAAGTGAAAACAAAATCAAATATTCATAAAATGAAAAAGTTACCTCTTGATTTTATTCAAAAACTTAGGAAGGAATGGATTGACAACGCATAATCCAGAAAAAGTTAGAAATTCACAAATTGTTAATCCAAGCTCAAGTTCTTTTAAAGGCTCAAAATTTTTTTAATTTAATATCTAAATCAATGAACAAATTAGAAGAAGAAACACTAATTTTTCAAAACTCCTTTCATAAAACATATATAATAGAAGATTAATACAAAAATTGGTGAATCAAGAATCATGATTTTCAAGATCAAGTATTGAAAATATCAAGGGTTTTCTTAAGCTTTAAGTAAAATAAAAAAAGTAAGCATACTCATTTTGGGCTCATTTTATGCCTCTTGTCAGTTTTTGACGCACTTTGCGTATCTTTTACTTTTTGATACACTTTGTGTATCTTTATCAATTTGGCGTCATTGTGCATCTTTTGATTTGGCATCATTGGCCACTTTTTTTTGTTTGGCATCATTGGCCATTTTTTAAATAAAATATGTTACCATTCTAAAATTTTAAAAATAAAAGTAAACTCATTCTATTAATAAAGCGAACTACTTGATTTAGAAAATTATGAGATAGATTCAACAACTTGCAAAGGATCTCTATGCGATAAATAAAATATAGGGAGATGAAAAAGATCAGTTTCAAAATTCAATTTATAATATGATGAAGATTTTGAATCAAAAGAAAAATAACCTTTTTAAGAAAAGAGATAGAGAGACAAAATCATGAGTTTCCTTCCTTTGATTGTTTTTAGAGAAGTTAACCACAACTTATATAAGAATTCAAGAAAAATAGAAGGTAAGGTTTTTAATTTTTAGAAAATTGAATGTGTGTGTTGATCAGAGAGAACTTCACAAAACTAAGTATAAAAGCTAATTTAAAAAATCAAAGTAATAACAAAAAAATGAACAAAAATGAAGGAAAATAAAATCGAAAGAAAACAAAATAAGTAAAACACAAAAAATAACTAAAAACAAATCACAACACACAAACAAGGCCTTTAAACATCATCTTGCTCCTTGTCTGATGATTCAAAAGCTAGGTCTGCCTAGGAGATTTTTTGCTTTTCAGTACTTGCCCTTTCTATAATTTGCTCAGCTTTACCATTTTCTTTTGTAGGAAGAGTTCTCAAATTTGGGCACAAATTTTTCATATGTCCAGGCTTCCTACATCCAAAGCAAACAACGTCAGAAGTAATCTTAATATTCTTACCATTTTTACCTTTATTTCACTTTTGTTGAGGCTTATGCTTTGGTGAGCTTTTTAATTTGCTTGACAAGCTATCACATTTGTCACCAACTAAGCCACTTTTCTCCATATCTTCAGTATTTAGTACTATTGTTTCACCTACATCCAAAAGTTGTTGACCCAAGCTTTGCTCGTAGGCAATGAGTGAGCCAATCAAATTATCAATAGAATGGTCATTCAAATTATTTGATTCACAAATAGTAATAACTTTAGCATCAAACTTATCAAGTAGACAACATAGAATTTTATTGACTTTTTCAAAGTTTGAAAACTCCTTTCCTAAAGCATGTAATGATGTAACAATTTGAATAAATCTAGCATACATATCTAAGATTGTTCATAAGATTTCATGCAAAAAAGTTCATAATCATGCATTAAAAATTTAACTTGGATTGCTTAATTTCACTAATGCCTTCGTATATGGTGTGTAATTTATCCCAAATTTCATTACCAGTAGTGCACGTGGAAACTAACATAAAGTCTTCAAAATTTAAAGCACAAAACAAATAGTTTAATGATTTTGTATTCAATTGAGCATTGATTTGCTCTTCCCTATTCCATTGATTAAAAGGAATATCAGTTTTAATTCCATCTATAACACGTGACGGTAAAGAATAACTAGTTAAAATCATATGCCACATATGAAAATTAATTGATTGCAAAAATATAGATATGTTAATTTTCCAAAAATCAAATGTAATATTTTCAAACAAAGGTGGTCTGGTGATTGAATAACCTTCCATAATATTATGATTAGAAAAATTAGCCATGGAACAAAAATTCAGAAGCTTTCAAAAACTAGAATTTATGAATCCCACCTGATACCACTTGAAAGTTTGCTAGGGATGTTAGGCCCCTTATGAACTGGCTCAAAGCTAACTAATAGAGAGGTGAATTGGCATTTTAAATATCTTTAAAATAAAACTTAAACCAAATCAAAATTCACCACAAAGAAAACACAATGCGGAAATAATAAAGGAAAGAACACACCAGATTTATAGTGGTTCAGTCAAACCTTGACCTACGTCCACTCCTCGGAGGCACCCTCCGAGTATTACACTAAACTAAGTGTCTCTCCTTTAGCCCCCATAACTAGGTGGAGAAGCCCGTACAAAATAACTTCCACCTTCCCCGGTGTGGCGGAGTCGCCGGGTCCTTTGACACCAAACAGATCTTCTTTTTCTATGATCTTCCCTCAAGACAAGCCTTGAATTCGACGGTACTAAGGTGCAAGCCTGTCGGAGCAACTGTGTGGAATCCCCCTCCACACTCCCTTGAGTCCCCCCTCACAGGATCTTCTCCCTCTCTCAAACATTATCCTTTCCTCACTCCCTTTCAAGCTCTCTCTTCAAGTTTCTCCCAAAAGAACTAAGCTACAATGGCTGCCAAAGACACTTACAAAAGTACCTTGTCAAAATCTTAAATAGAAGATCTCAAAATGAGCTCATTAATCCAACTTACCAACTTTATTATCCAGACCGATATGAATATCATCCTGGCTGATAAGTACAAAATAAGCTCAATCAGCCGGGATGATTTGGGATGATCAGAAGAAATTTTGTTACATCGACCAGGATGATATAATATCATCCTGTCCGATTAGTTCAGATCCGAGTACAATCATCCTGATCATCACCCAAAATAGAGTCAGGCCAATGTCAATCATCTAGGACATCATCCTGGCCGATCCTGCGATCAGCCTGGCTAATGTGATTGTATCAATTAGCCTTAATTTCTTTCCATAATTACCAGATTAAATTAGGCATAATTGTGATGCATCGTTCAGGCTGATGTTTATATCTTCCTAGCCGATATCATAAAATAAAGAATACATAAATTGATCATGGCGGCTAATTCTTTCTTAATTGAGAATATCATCCTGGCCGATACAAGGATCGTCCAGGCCGATCGGCTTAATGACGACTGCCTTAATGAGGATGATGCCCTAATTAGGGTTTTTATTTTTGAACTGATCATCCAGGCTGATATAAATATCATCCTGGACGATGTTACTAAAAACAAAAAACTCTAGGAAACAGATAGAAAATATTCCAAGGTATGTGTGTGCAAAGTTACATAGTGTCAGGAGCCACATCAATTATAATAGATTGAAGAAAGGAAAAAGGTACAAGCTGACTTAGACCTAGTCTACCGAATCTTAAGCTAGTTCTAAATTACAGTCTGATCTTGTGGACCTTAAATGTCAATAGATAAGGCAGTCGTAGAGAAATAAGAGTGTTTGCTATCATTAAAATCATAATCCAAGAAAATAGATCCGCAACATTAATCACATGTTGCTCTAATCTAAACCACCATTAATGCATATAACCAAACCATCCAATGAGAGAAACCCCATTTAAACCAATGGCAAAAAGGAATATAAAAATCATAATGAAATTAAATAGATACATAGCAGCCCCCATAATTTTTCACGGTTTGGAAACAAAAATTAATACAACCATCTCCAAACTTTCCAAAATATAGTCCCAAATCAACTAGCCTTTAAGGATATAAATAATAAAGGATTCCTCACAATTATCCAAAATAATCACAAGGAAACTACTCTTCTTGTAAAATTGAGAAAAGTAGCAGTTGAGATTATGCCTATAATAAAATACATTCCCATCATTGCCAGCTAAATTCACAATAAAAATAGCACTATGAAGGCAAAAATCCAAAATAAAATACATTTAAGATTAAGATAAATTATATCTAACTAATAATCCCAAAAATATCACATAGGGTATTTTTGAAATTACTCTTTAACCATTGAAAATTAACGAAAAACCCATAAGGATTTCAAAGTTCTCCTCTAGGAAATCCTTAGAGTCTAAGCATGCCTAATTTGAACAATTGTGTAAAGAGTTGCAAATTTTTAAAGATCTAGTGAATTCTCTAGATTTTCTTTAATTATTTATATAGTCACACTGCTAATTATACAATGCTTTCCATGCGGAGGCATCTAATAGGTTATATGATGATTGACAGGACCCAACAGACTACGTACTTAAATTAATAGCCATCTGATTCTAGATCGAATGGAACTAGTTTAATGGCTCAAAATAGTGGGAGTATAACATGGATCAAGATCTAACACAATCAATGCTACTCATTCCATGTGAAAGAATGGAGGGTTCTAATTTCGTCTTCCACATCTTAAGATTCTTGACTGTAGAGATTATTTAGCCTACTCCAAGAAATCCACTAGACCATTTCATTTGAAATTGATCCCAGCGGATCATCTATATACAAACTTATAATCCATCGGTTAGATCATCTTACATTACAAGTTTGATTCACACATGACCAACCCTATAATACTGGAGGCTCTAGTTTGAATCCTACCTCAATCCAATTGGGAATTAAAGCTGAATTTGGTTGCTCTAAGTTTGTATCCAATTTAGGAATAGATCTCCTTTAGGATGCAGGACTTAGGAAGCAATGGATAAAATTTGATTGATCGACTAGAGTAGCTCACTAAAGCTAACTCAAACTACTAGAAGACCACTTTAAATTATGGGGAGATAGGTATTGAAAGGTGGGGCGATGGAAAGTGTTTTGGAAGAATAAACTAGGAACCTATCTTTAGTGAAATTTAGACTACTTATAACACGAAGCTCAACAAAACAAGTCTGAAATCCATCTATTTATTTCTATCTCAAGATGAATTTTTTTTAGGGATTAATCAATAAGGTGCAAACATGTATTCTAAAGAATTTGAGCCCACATGGGAAGCTGGGCTTAAAGTTAGAGGTGAACCAATCTTATTGGATGCTAATTTCTTGAATCTTTGGCCACCTTAGGCCACCACCTAGCTTGAACTAGTTGGGCCAAGTTTTTGGTGGCTTATAGATTCTAATGTAAGCATTTAACTAGTTTGGTTTGGCATAGATATGAAATTTCTTCAAGGATTTAGGTAATTTAGACATTGGGTTAGCCAAATTGGCTAACCCAAGTCATCCTATGGGCTGGGTTGGTCATGGTTTATACATTGGGTTTTCGGCTTCTAAAGTAAGTGGTTACTTGGTTTAATTTTACTTGAGTTAGAAAATGGTTCAATAAGAAACCAATGCATGTAGCTAGCCCAATTGAACTCAAGGGTTAGATCATCTATTATTTACACTTGAGGAACCAATGGACTATTCCATGGTGCTTAGCAATATTAGTTTTATCTATATCATTGTAATATAAATTTGAGGGGTTCATGATTGGTTCTATTAAACTAGGTTGACTTGGCCAACCAAGCTTAACGAAGCCTTGGGGTTGGGTCCAGTCCACTCAAAAAGTAATTTAAAATTTATTGGAAGTGTTATTGGGTCATGGCAAGGCCAAGCTATAAAGGGGTTTACACAATATTCATTTAGGGCATTTTAAGGTTTAATGGATTTTTGTTCAACCATGATAATCCATTATTCACCAATGGTTCAATATTATTTAGTTATATATTGTTTAAGGTTTGAAAAGGTTTAGGTGCTTTGGTGGGGTTTTAGAAAACTTCCGTGTGTAATAGAGGGTTTAGGAATCAAAGGGACCTTAAATGATCAAGATGGCCAATATAGTCAACTTATCCCATTCAAGGCTTCAATTAGGTCTAAAAATTATCTTTATGTTTTAAGGTTTAGAAGGGCATACATGCATCCAAAATAATTTGGTTTACTCAAGAGCAATGCCTAATCAATATGTAAATGATTAAACAAAAATATAATGGCCTTAGCTGGGGTTTTGAATTAATCAAAAGTTCTCCTCGAAAAGGAAAAAATATAAATGCTTTAGGATTTAAAGTGCACATAAGATTTTTAGAACTAGATTTGAATTGAATGATTTATGAATTGATTATTGATTGAAGTTTATGAATGATTGTATTTTTTAGAATAATTTTAAGGATTGAAAGGTTTAGTTTGAAAGATGATTGAAGGTTTATGATTAAACCATAAGATAATAATTAAATAATTGTCAAATGATTGATTGTTTTAAAGATTAGATAAATAATAATCATTGAGCTATTGTCAAATTATTGAGTGCTGTAAGGATTGATCAATCCAACTAATTATTTTAAAGTTTAATTATTATGTACTATGGCAAAGTACAGTAGCACACTAGATTTAGGATTTGAAATGGAATTTGAAAGTTCAAAATGAGGTTATTAAACCTTGTTGAACTACGATAGCACACCAAGAGGGGGTGAATCAATGTTTTGAAAAAATTTCTTTTTCAAGAAACTCATAATGATAATTTTAAAACAAATTTTCTCAAGCAAAAGAAAATAATAAAATAACCAAATAAACTATTTACTTTTGATCTTATAGAAAAATGAACAAAAATATATTTTTCTTCTTTTTTATAATTCAAATTTTTGTTATTTTTTCCTACTTACAAAAAATTTAATTCAAAATAATCATAATATTATCAACCTAGATTTGCAAGAATGTAATATGCAGGAAATTAAAAATGTCAAAAATAAATTGCTAAAAGAAAAAGGAAGGAGCATAATAGAAATTTTATAGTGGTTCAATCAAAACTTGACCTACATCCACTTCCTTGAGTCCTCTTTGTGAATTGCACAAATTCTTTAGTGACCCTCCTTCCGTCCCCCCATCAAGGTAAAGAAACCCTTACCAAATTACTTCTATCCATTATGGTACGATAGAGAAGTTGAATCCCTTTCTCCAACCTAGTGTAGAAGAGTAGTTAAATCCTTTTCACCAAGTCAGTGCGGATGAGCAACCAGATCCTTTGATGCAACCATGGAGTTTCCCTTAAGCAAAGAAAAGAATCTTTAAGGAAAAGGTGAATTCATTGAGCAATGATGTGTAAAACCCTCTCACACAGTCCCTTGATCTCATAAGGCTCTTCTCTCTCAAAACCGCACTTATATATCTCTCAAGAATAAAGCTCTCCCTTCAAACCCTAACCTATAGAAAAGCTCTCTCAGAAAAATTGGACAAAGACTCTCTTAAAAGAATTAAGAGATGTTTAAATACAAGGCTTTAAAAAACCTTAATTTCTAATTCAGTTGCCTCTCTTCTTACAGTATGATCCAAGGATCATACAGTATGATCCAAGGATCATACAGTATGATCCAAGGATCATACAGTATGATCCAAGGATCATACAGTATGATCCAAGGATCATACAGTATGATTAGTTCAAAATCCCTATCCATCCAGTATAATGAATGAACCCCTGTATGAGCAGTTCAATAATCATAAAATAATCATACCATTTGAATTATTGATCATTTGGTTTGATTAGTACATTTACTTAAGTTCATCCAAAATAATAACTAGGATGATAAAATACATCTCTTACAATCATATAGTTTAATTAGGATAGTATTATATGAATAGTTCAATCTAATCAAGGTTCATGCAGGATGATCTTTAGGATGATCAAAATTAACTCTTTCGATCATCCAATATGATTAGAATGTATAGTATGATTGGATTTATTTATTAAACCTTAATTTGATTGCCTATCTCTAAAGATTAATTTAGGCATGATTTCAAATATAATACTATATGAATATGTTCATACAATATAATTAGTTTTAAACTTAAATTCAAAAATACTACCTAACTTTGATTGGCAACTGGGGGCCCAAATTTAAATTGATCATCCTATATGATTTAGTTTATACAATATGATTAATTCAAATTTTTTATTTCTCAATTACCCATTTTTATCTATTTTTTGATCAACCACTCATATTATACGATCAAGATAATGTAGTATAAACTTCCAAAATTTTGAACTTCTAAGTTTCACTCCCCCTATGTTTGTCTACAGGGTTTTTAAGCTAGTATACACCTTTTAAAAGACAATTAACTGAAGAAAGATAAAAAAAAATAAGTGAAAATACAGACTCTTGCAAATATCAAACCTATTTTATCAAGTCTTGAGTCTTGATCCTTTATTGATGCATGGTGTATGATGTACTTAAAATTTTAGTGCAAACAAGAGAAATATGTAATAATAATACTTGGAGAAATAAAGTTAAATCCAATAATATTTATCATCATTAAAATCAAAATCTTGGGAACTCTAATTAAAATAGAATTCAATGATTTGAATACCATGACTGGAATTTTGATTTAGAGTTTAACCTTATACAAAAAAGAGGTCAATAATTTTAGGTTTTATGAATTTTAACCATGGTTTAAGGATGAGACTTGTGTCAAGATAAGGAAGAGTCTAGGCTTTGTTTAGAAGACTTAGGATCCAATATTAGGGCCTATAATGGCTAGGTTAATTAAGGAATTTAAATTACATGGCCTTTGATAAAATGGTTTATTTTAGGAATTCATAGGTCAAAATTGTCCAATCAAGGCTGGCTAATGATCTTTGGTGACTTAAATTAATCCCTTAATTTTCTAGGTTCAATTGGTTCAATTTTAAGGTAACGGTTTCATGTTTAGGTTAAAATGAGATTATTAAGTCTCATATTTGGTAAATATACAAATCCTTAGGTTTTAACATGGTTTTGGCTCTAAGGTTAGGTTGGAAATTTGTTTGAAGATCCTCTAATTCCATTAGGAGGTGCTTATAATTAGTATTGAGTTTTTTAATACGAGACAAGACTAATTATTTAGGTTATCTCAATTAGTTCCTACAGGCAAAGCTTACACTAAGGTAGGAGCACCTAAGCACTAAGGATAGAAAATAAGAGGGACCATACCTCATTTAATGATCAGGTCAATAAATGGACTACTAACAAACTTTTTTAGTTTTCCTTAGTTTATTGCACGTATTGTTATTTATTGAGAAAATGAACTAGATACAAAAAGAACTTGAATTTAGATGAGATTTTGATTTTAGAGGAGTATATTTGAGTTTAATCAAACTTGTATCGATATGATTATTAATCACTTTTATTAAACTTTTTTTTAGATTTGAGACTGATCTAGGTTTGGTTTAGTTGAAACTATTATTTTTTAAGCTTATTTTAATCAAGAAGGGGGATCCCCTGGGAAATTTAATAATTAATATTAGACATTATTATGAATAGAAGATGTCATTAGTGGACTTGTACTTAACTTTTTGAACTACATTTTATTATAGGAAGAAATCCATAGTATAACATACATTCTGAAAAGCTTAACAGGGAAAGGATACTATAGAAGGATTTACAACTGACTCTAAAAAATTGGATGAAGTATCAAGACTCACACCTAACCTTAAAAAGTGGCAAAGAAAAATTATCATATTAGAACCCACACCTAATTTTAGAAAATTAGATGAAGAAAGGATGTCATATCTGAACTCAAACATAACCCTAAAAACTTATTGAGAAAAGGATGTTATAATAGGACTTATCTCTAACCCCATAAAACTAAATGAAGAAAGAATGATGCATCCTTAAACCTAAAAAAACATCATCAAAAAGAGATGTCATATCAACACCCACACCTAATCCTAAAAAAATGGAAGAAAAAAGGTTGTTATATTAGGACTATCATCTAACTCCAAAAAACTACATAAAGAAAAATCTCATATTAAGACTGATAGAAAACCCTAAAAAATAGGACGAAGAAAGGATGTCATTTCAAATTTACACCTAATCCAAAAAAAATTGATAAAGAAAGGATGTTGTAAAAGTAATCACACTTAACCCTAAATAACTTGACATAAAAATGATGTCATGTCTAGAACCACACCTAACCATGAAAAACTATGTGAAGAATGGATGTCAAATAAGGACTTACACATAACACCAAGTGAAATAGTCTTTGAATTCTAATAATAACTCTATCATGTTATTTTCCTTATTTACATTCAACAAAGAGATCATAAAAATTAGATGAGGGTCTTCTTTGATGCCCATATTTTTTTTTAGATTGACTATTATAAATTGATCTCATCTTCAAGTTCAGGAGGTGCATCCCTAACTCGAGAGTCATCTAAATCATCTAAAGTTTATAAAAGTGTTCATTAAAAGATTTAAAATTTGTTGAGAAGTGGATATCACACTCTAGATTATTTAATATTACTAAGAAATGCTTTCCATCATCTAATAAACATAGAGTAGTGAAGCCAACACATAATCTTGATGTGTATTTATGGTATTTTGTAGTCCATAGGTGTTTAAATGATTGAGCTTTGCCTCTAGTCCAATTTAAGGGTGTTCAACCTTGCTTAACAAATTTATTTACACAATTTGAATACCAGTGCAATGGCAGTTCTATTATCTCATACATAAATGGATCATTGAGAATTTCATCAATTTCAAGTGGTTTACTGGTGGAAAGTATGAAGATATTAGCTTTAATATTAGGGTTTTAAGCAAGAGAGACTTTCACCTATAACCTTTTTACTTGGCTTTGGGATAGTGTCATATTGTCAATATACCTTTTTAACCTCTCCATGGTAGATAAATTTGAACTATCTTCCCTAACGACCTATACCCTATCTTCATCTCTATTAGTTTCTATAGAAATCACACACATTGATACATTAATAAATTTTTTATATTCTATAGCCTGTGTGTTCTTCTTAATTATATATGATTCATATGATTTGCATCCTCTGATCTTGCCAACTGTGTAATTCCAGTGAACATTGTGTTCGAGACCGAAATGTTATTCTTCTTCCTTTTCTTCTTTTTTTCTTCTTCTTTTACTTTTACTTTTTCTTTCTTTTCTTTCATTTCATTTAATTCTAGTTCAACAAGTTTGAGATTTTTAGATAAAATAGTCTACTTCTTAGGCAAATAGTATGAAGCATCTTGGTATACACCGACTTTGTGAATAAAAAATAGTTATAAGTCACATTTAATGCACCAATTTACCCGTATCAATAGTATTTGATACAATGATGAAAGGTGGAAGGCACCATTTTATATTCATGAAGCCATGATCTACCCAGGAGATCGTTAAAAGAAGCTTCATAATCTATTATTTAAATTTTGGCTTTAGTTTTTTAGGGTTTCTATTTTTAAAAGTAAGGTTATTAAACCCAAGGCCCTCACAACTTTTCTGTTGAATCCTTGCAAAATCATTTTATCTGAACAAAGTTTGTGAGTATCCACTTTCAAATATGCAAGAGTTCTGAGGGACATAATGTTGATCAATGCACAAAAATGAATATGTATATGATATAATTTAAAATTGTCGATATTCACAGAGATGTATAATAGATGATTATGATATGTTGTTCCAATGAGAAAATCCTTATGTAAAAATGTGAATCCTGGAACTTCTTTGAAGTATAGAGCTACTTCTAATTCTGTTGATGCTAGATGAACCATACAAATCTTTAGGTCAAGTAAGGCTTTGATTAAAGCCTCACTTATTTCTTTGGAAAGAACTAGAGCATTGTAAAGACTCACTTTCATTGGAAGTTTTTTGAGATGTTTTTAGATGTTGTAATCCACTTTTGGAACTTCTATATTTCTTGTATCTAAATCTTGAATTGGTAGAGGTTGATTTGGAGCTTTTGAATTATTTACAACTTGTTTCCCTTTGTCTATGGCTAAAGTTCAAGGAGACAGAACTTTACCACTATAAAGGTTAACTTAGATCACCTCTACATGAAAGATGTGTCGAGTTGTTTAACTTTTTCTAATTAATTATCTATGTATTATTTCATAATGGATTATCTGAATTAGAAATTTCTAATTCAATATTGATATGATCACCTTAAACATTGAGAACATGGGAGTAACTATTAGAAAAATATTGACAATATTATTCTAATTCATTTATAAATATTTCCTAAGAATTGTTTTTTTTTTAATTTTGATCCAAATATTCATTGGCAAACATAAATAAGATTTATGCAAAATATTTTTTTATTACTTTCTTAGTCCAAGGAGGGATGAAATAAATGTAATACAATATTAAAGGCTCAAGAGTTTTGGACTATACATATGTAGAGATAACTATCTTATCAGATGCAACATTAACTTTATTATCTTCTTGCTTCTTTGAGACTGTAAAAGCTTGATTGACTCGTACTTCCTTAGGTACTTTGATAGGAACTTTATTCAAATCTATATCAAGAGATACCATATAAATATGGATGGGACTCTACAATCCTATAGACTCCTGAAACATGAATAATATATCTTGTTTAAAATTCTTCTAGATGAATGGTATAATATTAAATGTTACATCCTAGTTATTATTAAATTTTATAATGGATGATGGTACAGAAGGCTCACCAATTATTCATTTAGTTGATTCTTGATTTAAATAAACTAAATGTTCCTTAAGGTATCGTAATTGACCCATCTCCAATATTCCTTGCAAGTTATTATTTGAAAGTTATGCAATCTTCCAACTCATGACCTAACATTCTATATTATGGGTAATAATTTGGTTATCCTTATTTACACACCTCTTACTGTCTCCTAGAATCTAGGAGCTTAAACTCTGGTCTCTTTAAAAGTCTTTTTGAAATTCTTTTGATAACCACTCCTTTAAATAGATAAGTTTATTTTAAATGCTTTAAACTTCTCTCCTCTCTTCATAGGTAAGATTTGATTGAGGTATGAATTGTTGCTTATTATTTGCTCTATTGTATTATTATACTGAGGATGTCATTTCTAATTCTCTTTTTGAATATGCATTGGCTATTTTCCCTCCAATATTCCTTGTAAGTTATTATTTGAAAGTTATGCAATCTTCCAACTCATGACCTAACATTCTATATTATGGGTAATAATTTGGCTATCCTTATTTACACACCTCTTACTGTCTCCTAGAATCTAGGAGCTTAAACTCTGGTCTCTTTAAAAGACTTTTTGAAATTCTTTTGATAACCACTCCTTTAAATAGATAAGTTTATTTTAAATGCTTTAAACTTCTCTCCTCTCTTCATAGGTAAGATTTGATTGAGGTATGAATTGTTGCTTATTATTTGCTCTATTGTATTATTATACTGAGGATGTCATTTCTAATTCTCTTTTTGAATATGCATTGGCTATTTTCCCTTATCAACTATAGACACTGATCTTGATTTTTTTCCAAGAATTTCTGAGTCTTTAATTTCATCATTTCAGAAGAAGATTGATCTTTTCAGAATTGTAGCCAAGAATCTTTCTCTTGGAAATTAGACACTTTATTCAACAACTTCTTGTTGGTTTTAATTATAAAACCTTAAAAAAAAAGGGCGATCATACCATGAATGTTTTTTTCATAGCATGTTGTTCTTACAGCTACGACTCACACCTCATGCTAAGATTCTTCCATCCTAGAATATAGTCTACAAAACTTTCACCTAGTTTCTACTTCTCTTCTACAAGATCACTGACAGTGATGTGATGTTTTGCATAAGCCAACCTTTTTAGAAATAACCCTTCGAAGTCAATAAAAGTATGGAATGACCCATTGGGTAGGTTAATATACCAATCAAATATAATGATGGATAAACTATTAACAAATTGCCTAAATAACTATGCATCACTACCTCTAATATTATAGCAACTAGCCCTAAAATGTGCAAGGTATTATTTAGGATTCCTCATACCATCAAAATTTTTAAATAAAGGAGGTACAAATCCAATGCCAAAGCCATATTCTTCCTGATATGATCTACCCTTCAAAATAGATGAAGTACCATGAGTTTAACTAACACTTCCTTGACCTGTTGCTCTACCATTTACTTTATCTCTAAAAACTACACCAGCTCTATTTCTAATTTTATTATATTATTTTCCACTTCTTCTATGTCAACAAAGATAATAGAGAATTATAGTGTTTAATATTTTAGCATTGTACAAAGATCCTGCACACAAGCAGATGAAAGAGATAGTGTAGTGTTCATAAGAGACACTAGAGCTTTTACGTGAAAACTCCTAAAAAGGGGGAAAACCACGGGTCCTGGCCTAGTTTGAATGAATCCACTAGTATTTGTGATCGATTACAATTGAGGCCCTTCATTGCGAGGAAGGCCATGGCTTGATGTCACAAATGTATATCATATAGAACGCATTACATGGTGGGAGTTACAATAATCAACATATACATTTATTTGCTTAGAAGGACCATAGTCGATAGGATAGAGGTCAGAAAGACCATAGTCAGCAATGAAGGTGTTGGAAGGACTGTAGTCAGCATGAGACATGGGTCAGAAAGAACATAGTAGTAGGGTGGTACTCCGATAGAACTCTAGGTGTCAAGTCGTGGCCCAACAGAAGTCTGGGCCTCAAGTGGTGGTCCTGCAAAAGTCCGAACCTAAGGTGGTGGTCTAGCAGAAGTCTATGCATCAAGTGGTGGTCTGGAAGAACTCTAGGTATCAGGTGGTAGTCTGGAAGAACTCTGGGTGTCACGTGGTGGCCCAAAAGAACTCCAAGTGGTGGTCGAGGAGGAGTGAGGAGGCAAGAGTGATATCCGATCTCTCTCGCTCTCTCTCTCTCTCTCTCTCTCTCTCTCTCTATCTTTCTTGGAGACCCCTTTCAAGAGGGAGAAGTGGTCGAAGAGGAACTCTGGGTGTCAAATCAAAAGAAGTCTAGGCCTCAGGTGGTGGTCTAATAAAAGTCTAGGCCTCTGGTTGTGGTCTGGTAGAACTCCGGGCATCAGGTGGTGGTTCGGCATAACTCCAGACACTAAATGATGGTTTGGTAGAAGTCCGAGCCTTAGGTGGTGGTCTGACAGAAGTCTGTACCTCAAGTGGTGGTTTGACAGAAGTTCATGCTTCAAGTGGTGGTTTGAAAAAACTCCAGGCATGAGGTGGTAGTCTGGTAGAACTCCAGGAGTCAAGTGGTGTCCCGGTAGAAGTTTGATCCTCAAGTGGTGGTCCGAAAGAAGTCTAGACCTTAGATGGTAATCTTATAGAAGTATGGGCCTCTAGTGTTGGTCTCGTTGAACTCCGAGCATCAGGTGGGGCTCTGGCAGAACTCAAGGCATCAAGTGGTGGCCCGACATAAGTCTGAGCCAGAGGTGGTGGTTCGAAAAAACTCTGGGCATCAAGTGGTGGTCTGATGGAACTCAGGGCCTTAAATGATGGTCTGGTGGAGTTCAGAGTCTTAAGTGGTGGTCCAGAAGAACTCCAAGCGGTGGTCGAGGAGGAGCGAGGAAGAAAGAGTGATATTCGATCTCTCTCTCTCTCTCTCTCTCTCTCTCTCTCTCTCTCTCTCTTTCTCCCTCTTTCTCTCTCTCTCTCTCTCTCTCTCTCTCTCTCTCTCTCTCTCTCTTTCTTGGAGCCCCCTTTTAAGAGGGAGGATTGGTATATTTATAGATTTCCTAGAGTGACATGACCCGTAAATAGGAGGAAGATCAAGGGAAAATGAGGAGTGGTTTGCATGAATGGCACATGTTCAATCCCTTGATCATGGATCGTTTGATGGACATTTGACTATCTTAGTGATATTCGAATTCAGTGATCTTGGGCTCGTTGGATTTGTCTCGTCAAGCTGCTCGATTTGACTATAATCATGTCACATTTGTAAACCGTTTGGTAACTAAAATTGAGGTTCAAACCTTTCAACAGCGCTTCAGACCCTTGATTTGGACCCATTTGGGCTTGGATTGAGTCGAATTTGGTGTCGTTGGGTTTGTATTTCTGAGATGTTTCGTTCGATTATAAGTTTGCTTAAATCGGAGTTCAAATGGTCCTGGATTTAATTTTTAAAAATTTCAACTTGATTTTCACTCGAGATTCGTGCCCGATCTAGATAATTTTTTTATGATGCATCACATATAAATATTGAAGTTTATGCGTTAACTTGTAGATAATATTTTTTTGCGTTAACATGTAATATTTTTTGAAATCACTAGATGAACAAGAGGGGGGGTGCATTGTGAAATCTTTTTGACAATAATTAAAACCTAAGCAGGAGTTCAAATTTTTTTGATGCTTTTAAAATTTTAACATGAAGAAATTAAACAACTTTTCTTTCACAAATTTTCCCAAGCAAATATTATGAAATAAAATGCACACAATAATAAAAAGACGATAAGGAAAAAGCACACTGAAATTTTTATAGTGGTTCGTTCAAACCATGACCTACGTCCACTCCCCGGAGTCCTCTGTTCTGGGTATTTAACTACAAGAAATAACTCTCCTTTTGCCTCCCTTGGTAAGGCAGAGAAGCCCTTACAATACTCCCTTTGACCAACCCGACGTGGCGGAGTGCCAAACTCTATTTTCACCCTTTTGGCGATGGCAGAGAACCTTCTCGTTTTTCTCCCTCCTAGAGAAGGCAGAGTACCTCAAGGTCATGGATGTAGAAGAGCCTTTTCCTTGGAGATCCTCCCATAAATTCTTCTAGGGCCACAGGAGGAACAAGATGCAGGAAGTTCGAAGCAACCGTGTGATCTCCCTCAGACCTCTTCTCCCTCATAGCACTCACCTTCTCCTCCCTCTCTCAAACCCTAAAGAACATCTCAAGAGCTCTCTCCCTCAGAATCCCTCTCTAATCATGTTCCCCTCTTTCTGATTCACACCTTCAAAACATTACAATTTTGATACCTAAAAACGGGCTCCAAAATCCCTGAAATCTCAAAATAGCCGTTACTATCATATAGTACGGTTTCCAATCGTACAGTACGATATGTATAAATAGACTTCGTCCTGGTATGAAGTGGTACAAACAGTTCAAAAACATTCGTATAGTACGATTTAAAATTGTATAGTATGATCCACAACAATACTGTTCGTACAGGACGATGGCCGGGATGATCAAATGTCGTCTCGGTTCATCGTATGGTATGATTTACATCATACAATACGATGAGACAAAAACTAAGAGATCTTCCAGGACGATCCCTGGGACGATTATAATTCGTCTCTATTCATCGTATTGTACGAATTGGTTCATACAGTACGATGTTCAAATTATAATTAAGCCTAGATTTCTTGCACTAATCATGGGTTAAATTAAGTAAGTATTTAAAATAAATCGTACAGTATGAACTTGTTCGTACAGTACGAACGGCGTAAAATAACTTACTTAAGTTAAAACGATGGCTAGGGTTATGGATTTGAACATATCATACAGTACGATTTAAATTTGTACGGTATGATATATTCAAAGAATCATCCTACAAAGCTCTGATCGTACGGTATGAAATAGAATCATACAGTACGATCTACAGAGAAAGAAAACTCTAAATTTTTCATTTAAAAACACTCTCCCCCTGTGTGTGTGCATGGTTGCTCAGACTTTTATGCATTTTGTGGCTAGACTCAAGAAAGTAAAAATAAAATAAAAATACCAAAATACATTGTTAGACTCATACGCCTAATCTACCCATTCTTGAGTCTTCATGTCTTCCTGAGTAGCTTGTGATCTTCCTGAAATATTAGTACTCACGGACAATAGCAAGTAAAGTAATATTCAATGAATAGATTATTCAAACGACATTATTTGTCATCGTCAAAATCTCAAACTCGAGGTAATGGGTTGCAACAATCTCCTTTTTTTTGATGATGTCAAATAATATTTGTTATAAGCAAGTGTTAATGGCATTTTTTTATTATTTAAACATGAGAACAAGAAAAGTACAAAAAAAAAAGAAAATGCAATACAAAATAAAAAGAAATGCATTTAACCATTGAACAAACTACAACAACCTTCTCCCCCTTTTGATAGCATCAATAAAAGGAGCAAACACTAAGAAAAAAAAGCTACAATACAAAGATAATCTAAAATAGAGGATCCTGATCAGATGGTGGTGGAGGTGGGTTTGGTTGGAAGTAGTGAAAGAGAGCGTAAAAGCGGTGATCAATAGCAGTAAAGCATTCCCCAAACCATTGCATGTCAGTCTTGTCTTGCTGATGTTGCTCTTGAATGTGCGTGTCGAGACGAGTCTGAAGTTGGTTGAAGCATTCGACCAGATCGTCGTGAGGGTAAGCTGGTGCAGGTGCTCGGGGTGGTGCATGTCGTCGTGGACATGCTTGAGCTACAGCCGGGGCATCTTCTCCTTCTTCTTCGTCAAAAATAGGTTCTTCAGGCTCGTGTCCCCGAAGGAAAAGAATACGGAAAGTGGAACGAAGGTCATATGGAAAATGTAGTCAATAATTAAATCGGCCTCATCAAATTTGGTATTGGTCATAATAAGATATGTAGCGACAGATAGAGTTGGGGTCATGTTAACACGGTCGTCAGCTTTGGGTATAATGGAGGTTCTAAGGACATGTTGAATGATTCTGGAGTTTCAAGTGAGTTATTATATGAGAGGTTGGTGTTGATAGAATGTGGCGTTCCTAAGGACTTGATTAACCTCACTCCAGTCAAAGTCATTCGTGAGAAATGAACGAACCATAGGCCCTTCAATAGATAGCCCAATGTATTGGGCGATGTCGGCTTTTGTAATTTTGACATTTTGACTAACAAACAAAGGAGTGAAAAGTGAGGTTGTCGACAGTGTAGGTTAGGTTTGCAAGGAATTCTAAAAGGAGTTTAGAGTTGTATGGGAAAGATAGGGTGAGAAGAAATTGGAGGGTGGTGGAAGCAAAGAGGTTCAGTACCTCGAAGTTCAGAGCCTCCTGATTTAGCAGTCTGGATGGTGTGATTTTGCAGGCTTTGAACTTGTGGTATGCATCCTCATTTTCTGCATTCAAGAACCGAGCGCTATGGCAGTGAGAGGAAGACGAGCTTACCACTACCATACGACCTCTCTTGCTTGAACTTGACATCGTGTAGAGGCTGAGTGAAAGGTGAGAAGGAGCAAGTGGAGGTGAGTGAAGTGAGTTCTACCTTGCAAGCCAATTTATAGAGTTTTTCCATAATCGTACAGTATGATAGTATATCGTACAGTACGACATGGCATTAACTGTTCTAACGAAACGTATCGGGAAAAGGTGGTCCACACATATAGTACGATGGGTATCGTACAGTACGATCAGAATAATATCGATCGTCCTGAGGGCGTCAGTACGACTTTTAACCAAAAGTATTGTACTGTATGAATAGGTGTATCGTACAGTACGCATGACATTAATATCGTACCAAACTCCTTTATATCGTTTTTATCCATTTGCTGAGGTGGATCGTACAGTACGAAGTGGATCTATCGTACAGTACGAACACCAATAATAACGTACCAGCAAGTGTGAATTCATCCCAATCTATTGATAACGTGGATCGTACAGTACGAAGAGGAGATATCGTACTGTATGATGATCAATAATGTATTGTTCCGTACGATGTAGGTCGTACAATACGATCAACAGAGATGAAATTTGTCATTTGGTGTCTTCTGTGCAGATTATGTATATCGTACAGTACGAACGGAGTATCGTACAGTACGATTATACAAGGTCAAATTTAGTGATTTTTGTGTAGTGAGTGTGTAATGATCAGGAGCAGCCTTAGAAGATTTTTTTTATTTTATTTTTTTTTGTTTTGTTGTTTTTTTTGTTTTTTTTTGTTTTTTTTTAATGCAGTTATGTCTATGACACCTAATCTAGTCCTCAAGGTGCTAAAGGTGTCGAATGCGAGAGGTTTTGTGAATATGTCAGCCAATTGATCTCTTGTAGCGATGTGATGCAGTTCTATATTTCCCTTAGCGACGTGATCTCTAAAGAAGTGATGTCTAATGTCTATATTTTTTGCTCGAGAGTGCTGAATTGGGTTCTTAGAGATGCGAATTGCGCTTGTGTTATCACACATAATTAAAACTATTCCTACAGGTAGGCCAAGATCAAGAATTTGTTGTTTCAGCCATAGTACTTGTGCAACACAACTTCCTACTGCAATATATTCTGCCTCGGCTGTGGAAAGTGCTACTGAGTTTTGCTTCCTATTGGACCAAGAAACTAATGATTGTCCTATGAATTGGTAGGTACCAGAGGTGCTTTTTCTATCTATCCTACATCCTGTAAAGTCAGAGTCTGAGTACCCTAAGATTTCAAAGGAAGTGCTGTGCCTAAGATACCAAATTCCTAAGTTTGGGGAGCCTAGTAGATATCTAAGAATTCTCTTGATAGAAGTTAAGTGAGACTCGTTAGGATCAGCTTGAAAACGGGCACAGAGGCACACACTAAACATTATGTACGGTCTACTGGCAGTCAGGTAAAGAAGGGACCCAATCATTCCTCTATATTTTTTCTGATCTATTGATTTTCCACTGGGGTCTTTGTCTAATTGAATTGTTGAGCTCATTAGGGTGTTCATGGGTTTTGCATTCTCCATCTCGTATTTTTTCAAAATGTCTTTAATGTACTTTTCTTGGCTAAGAAATGTTCCTTTTTCCATTTGTTTTACACTAAAGCCAAGGAAGTAATTTAGTTCTCCCATCATGCTCATTTCAAACTCATTACTCATTGTTTTTGAAAATTCATCACATAACATTTTATCTGAAGATCCAAATAGAATGTCATCCATGTAAATCTGAATAATGAGAATTTCTTCTTTGATCTTTTATAAAATGAGTGTAGTATCTACACTACCCTTTTCAAATCCTCTATCCAATAAGAATGAGCTAAGTCTTTCATACCTTGCTCTAGGTGCTTGCTTTAATCCATAAAGTGCCTTCTTTAATTTGAATACATAGTTTGAAAATTGTGAACTTTCAAATCCAGGGGGTTGCTCAACATAGACATCTTCCTTAATTACCCCATTCAGAAACACTCTTTACATCCATTTGATATAACTTAAAGTTCTTGAAGCAAGCAAAAGCTAAGAGCACTCTTATGGCTTCTAGTCTAGCAACAGAGGCAAAGGTTTCTTCAAAGTCTCTTCCCTCAATTTGGTTGTACCCCTTAGCTACTAGTTTGGCTTTATTCCTTATTATTGTTCCTGAATCATTCACCTTATTCTTGAAGACCTATTTTGTCCCAACCACACTTTATTCTTTAGGTCTCTTGACTAACTCCCAAACAACATTCCTGGTGAATTGGTTCAGCTCTTTTTGCATTGCTAGAATCCAAAATTCATCTCCTAAGGCTTGATCTATACTTGTAGGTTCTATCATAGAGATGAATGCTGAATGACTAACCTCCTTCATAAGTCCATGTCTAGTTCTTACACCTTCTGAAGGGTCTCCTAAAATTAACTCTTTAGGATGAATAGAAGAATATCTCCATTCTCTAGGAAAATCTTCCTGAGGTTCTACACTTCCTCCTAAGGTCATAGTCTCTACTCCTTGAATTACCTCTATTTCATCATCTTCAATTTTAGATTCAGAGGGCTTATCTGATTCATCAAATACTACATGGGTGGACTCTTCTACTACTAGGGTTCTCTTATTAAAGATTTTATAGGCCTTACCTATAAAGGAATAACCTAAGAAGACACCCTCATCAGACTTGGGATCAAATTTTCCTAGGGGATGTTTACCATTATTCAAGATGAAGCACTTGCACCCAAAGACATGTAAGTATGAAAGGTTTGGTGTCCTACCCTTAAGGAGTTCATAAGGAGTCTTGTTCAGCTTAGATCTAATGTTCACCCTATTTAAAACATAGTACGCTGTGTTGACTGCTTCTGCCCAAAAGTATCTAGGAAGGGTGTACTCTGCTAACATTACCCTAGCAGCTTATACTAAGGTTCTATTCTTCCTTTCTGCTATACCATTTTGCTGAGGTGTTCTAGGGGCTGAGAAATTATGTTCTATTCCTAGCTCTTGACAGAATGATTCAAATCTATCATTTTGAAATTCTCTACCATGATCACTATGAATTGTTGAGATTTCACAACCTAATTTTCGTTGAATCCATGTGAAGAAAACCTTAAATTCCTTAAAAGACTCATTTTTATGTGCTAAGAATCTTGCCCAAGTGAATCTAGTGAAGTCATCTACAATCACAAATCCATAATTTTTCCCACCTAGGCTGGCTATACTAATGGGTCCAAATAAGTCCATGTGTAGGATTTCTAGTGGCCTAGCGGTGATCACATCTTTAATTAAATGAAAAGATGATTTAACTTATTTTCCTAGTTGGCAAGGATCCCATAAATGATCCTTTGTGAAATCTAACTTAGGTACGCCTCTAACTAGGTTTTTCTAAGTGCTGTTTCTAAGAGTTTTCATACTAGCATGACATAGTCTCCTATGTCATAGCCACGAGTCATCAACTATTATTTTCAAACAAAATGAATTTGAACTATCAATGCAATCAAGGTCTAACATCTAAACGTTGTTCATTCATTTTCCATCTAAAACTAGTTTATCATTTAAACTAAACAGGCATTTTTCAGATAGAAATTTAATATCAAAACCTTTGTCACACAGTTAACTAATGCTAAGTAAGTTATGCTTCAAACCGTCAACTAGTAAGACATTTTCAATTAAAAAATTTTTAGCATTACCAACAAGACCTGATCCTATCACCTTCCTGGTAGTGTTGTCTCCCAATGTTACTTTGCCTCCAGTTCTGGTCTCCAGTAGAATGAACTTTTTCATATCTCTGGTCATGTGTCGCGAGCAGCCACTATCCAGGTAGCACGTGCTCTCACTAGGTCTTTTGTGCCGAGAAGAAATTAGGAAGACTTAAAAGAGTAGTCTTAGCAAGGGTCATTTTACCAGCTAATGAAAGGCACTTACTTTCCCAAGTGTTCAACTTAAGCATAATAGAATCTAGAATGAATTTGAAATCATTTTTAACCGATCTTTTCAACATCAATTTGATTCCAAGGTAATGAAACTCTTCAACTATTTTAAACTTCAGAATTTGCTTCACCTGTACCATTTCCACTCTATTCATACCTTTACTGAATAAAATCTGAGATTTTGCATTGTTAACCCTTAAACCAGTCCACGAACAGAAGTCCATAATAAGACTATTCATCTTAATAGCAAGACCTTTGGAAGCATGAGAGAAGAGCAAAACATCATCAGCAAACAATAAGTGACAAACCTTGTTAGCTGTATGTGAGATTTGAATCCCCAAACCTTGACCTCGTAGCTCCATTGCTAAGGAAAAAAGTTGAGAGCACAAAATGTACAAATAAGGAGACAAAGGACAACCTTGTCTAAAGCCATTCTCAGCACAAATCCATTTGGAGGTTTTCCCATTAATAATAAAGGAGAATCTTACATTCCTCACACATTCCATAATGAGAAAATTCATTTTCCTTGGAAATCCAAACATGTTTAACACTTTAGATAAAGTTCCTCAATTCATACTATCATATGCTTGCTCCATGTCAAGCTTAACCGCCATTAACCCCTTCTTTCTTTTGTACATTCTAAGTTTATGGATAATTTCTTGAGCTAAGAGACAATGATCAGATATAGATCTACCATGAAGAAAAGCAGCTTGTTCTTCAGTAATACAATTAGCAATGAAGCTCTTCATTCTATTCAAAATCATAGTAGCCACCAACTTATAAGTAGACTGGCACAAGCTAATAGGTCTATAGTTAGATGGTAAAATAGGCTTCTTATTCTCGGGGATAAGAATAAGAAGTGTATCCTTCCATTCGTTAAACATGACACCAGTTTTAAAGAAATCATCAATAGCTTTCCATGTTTCATCCTCCACAATTTTCCAATAAAACTTGAAAAAAGACATAGTAATACCATCTAAACCCGATGATTTATTATTACCTTGCATGAAGACAGCTTTTGTAAGTTCTTCTTTAGTGAAATCCAGATCTAGCATATCAGAATCCTCTTTGGAAATTTGCAGAATTTCTGGACAAGGAGGCCAATCCGACAGCTTACAAGTTCTGGCTGACCACTTTTGTTGAAAAAAATTGTAGAAAACTGCTTCAATTTGCTCCAAATCATCCACCACAGTCCCATTCTCATCTTTGACTTGCCATATCATATTCCCATTCATCTTAGCCGAAGCATATTGATGAAAAAAGTTAGAATTTATGTCTCCATCCTGATGCCAACTAATTTTAGACCTTTGGTTCCACCAAGTTGAGAGTCTACTCAAAGTAACATTGAGTTCATGCACTTTGTTCCTCAACAGTTTCAATTTGTCCACTGTTAAACCTCCTTCATTAGCTTCCTCAGTTTGTAACATTAAGATTTCCTTCTTTAGCTCATCTCTTAATAAATTCAGATCACGACATTTGTTCCTATTCCAGTAGCACAAAGCTTTAACAGCTCTCCTCAGCAGCCTTTGGAGAATTTCAGCATTAGAACCGTAGTCCATTTTCTTCCAAGCCTTGAGAACAATATTCCAAGTTGCAGGATAAGTCTTCCAAGTATCTTCAAATCTAATGAAACCCGATTTCTGATTATGATTTTCTACAATATTGATAGAGATAGGAGCATGATCCGAGGCTACTCTAGGCAAATGACGCACCTTGACCATAGGAACTTTGTGAATAGCCTTAGAATTCAAGAGACACCTATCAAGTCTCTCCCAAATTCTAGAATTCCCTTCCTTGTTATTACACCATGTGTAGCTAGGACCCACAAATCTTATATCATGAAAATCATTATTCATCATAAAGTTCTTCATATCTTTGGAGCCCTTAGAGAGAAAGAATCTCTTACCACCCCTTTTATCCTCCTTAGAAATGATACAATTGAAATCCCCTCCTATGATACAAGGATCATCTCCACTTAAATAATTTTCAAGTTTGCTCCAAAGAGATCTACGGGTATGAGCATCTTTCCTACCATACACCGTTGCAATGTTCCACTTACCCAAAGCATTAGTGATTAGCTGCCCAATAACCACTTGGGATGAGTGATCAACCATTTCAAAGGAAGCAAATTCCTTCTTCCATAAGATTAAGATACCACCTGAATTGCCACTTGAGGGATGTAAGTAATAATCCCACTCACTGCCAATGATCTGATTCACATCACTTCTATCAACAGAAGATAACTTTGTTTCAGTAAGCCCCACAAAAAAACCCTTGTAATCCTTCACAATTTCTCTAAGATACAAGGAGGCCTCCCTCTTTCTAGCCCCCTACAATTCCAGAAAATGATTGACTCCATTAAGAAATAATAGGGGAAGGATCCCCTACTATTTTGCTATGTTCTTTGTCTACTCTTCTCTTCCGTTGATTAGCTTCCATAGGTCCTAAACATCTCAGTTCTTTTGATAGTTTGCATTTTCTAGAATTTGACACAGATACCACCTGATCTTCATTTCTCTGTTCAGCAATAGCCTTCTTCGAATCCGGAACAGCAACAACTTCAACTGAATCCAAATCAATGGATTTATTCAAATTCTTATCACTAACCCTTTCAACAACCTCTCCTTCCTCTACTTCACAATCCAATGCTTAGAATTTATTCACAGCAATAGGTATCTCCTGAACCTGTAATACTACAGGTTCCTTTGCTGGTTTAGAAGTAAATGCAGATTCTTCTTCATTAAGAGATCCGTCCAGCTTCTCAGCAGCCTTCCCCTGCTTCACGTATTCAACAGGTTTATAAATCTGTTTAACATTGGTATTAACTCCAATATTTTTCCTGGCATTTCTGAATCTTCTATTGTTAAAATTTTCATGGATCCATGACCCATATTCTTCATCTTGCTGCTTAACATTGTCATTCTTTACAACATCATCCTGTTTCACAATTTCTTTAGAGCCCTGACTTCTTCTTTCCAATTCCACAGCTGAAACAGAATCAGTACAAACACTCTTACTGTGACCAACTCTACCACATTGATAACAGAGAGATGTCAGTTTTTCGTATTCCACACGTTGATAAGTTCTTTCGTGAATACCTTCTATCCATACTCCTGTAGGGAGTTTCTTCTCCAGCTCAATACGAACACAACATCTAGCGTACTCCCGCTTTCCCCATTTAAATGAATTCCCATCCAGCATCAAAGGAGTTCCTATCATTGAGGCAATCATTGGAATATTCTCCTCATCCCAACAGCTCAAAGGCAGTCCCGGGAAATGAATCCATATCGGTGAGGTAATTCCTTTTAGCAAATCAGTAGAGAAGGAAGACGACCATCTGTCCATTCCTATGATATGATTCCCAATGTACCAAGGACCCCCATTCAACACCTCTTCCATAGATTCCAAATTAGCAAACAAACACAGAATCCAATTATGACCCAATGTCGTCTGATGGAAGCTACCATACATACTCCATTGCCTTCGGAGTTCTTGACTACAAACTGAAAATGGCAAGTCCCGTCCCAGAACCTTGATAACCAGCGATTTCTTCAAAATCTGAGAATTAGTTAATTCCTTATCAGTTTTTAACTTCACCGCTACTCCATCTTCCGTCAACTAGGTAGAATTAGAATCAAAATTCAGTCTGATGTGTTGCATCCTTTTCCAGGCCGATTCAAATTTGTTCCCATGATTAATAACACCATTCAATTTAATACCCTCTTCTAAATTATCTCCATCTTTCTCAACAGCACCCGTTAGATTCAGAAAATTCTAATTTTAAACTTCATGAACACAAGGCCCTGCACGATTTTTGACCTTCAGATCAATTTCTGCCGATAGTGAATATGTATCCAATTTCGACTGAAAATCAGGAAAAGCTTCATCTTCTACATTCTGGTCAACAGAAACACCTTTGCCTTTCCCTTCCACAATTGGTTCAAGCCTCACCGGTTGCCTAAATCCTTCTCTGATTACCAGATTAGAAGAAATTCTGGGTATTTCTTGATCCCCAAGAACACCTCAAAAACTGACGGATCTCTAGTCAATAGGTTTAAGAATTGCATTATGAACAATGCCAGACTGATTACTACCGCCGGCAATCCGCTGCCGGTGGTCGGATGATGCCATCCTCCCATCGTGATTCAAACAAGAAAGACCGCTAAATCAAAAAACCAAACCAAGAATAGTTTCTCTCACTAGAACAAGACACAGAGCTTCTCTCGGCTTCTTCTAGTTCAACATGAGTGGTTTTCAAGGTTTCATGCACTTCAGTTAGTTCAATATGCTTCTTATTTAATGCATCAAACTCATCAAGAAGTAGCATATGATTTCTATCTAAATCAGAATTTTCTTTAATCAAGTTAGCATGCTCAGTTTGTAAAGAACTAAATTTAATATTGAGCTTGGCATTCTCTTTTTTAACTTCCTATACGAGTTATGGATGTTCTCAGAAATAAGCAATAATTTTTCATACGAAAGTTGACATACCTCATCTTGATCCAATTGATCAAGGTTATCATTAGCCATAAGAAATCGATTTATTACCTCCTCCTATGCTTCTTCTTCTGATGATTCTGAGGCAGAGTCGGCCCAAAAAGCTTTTTTTGTCTTCATCTTTTCTTTCTTATATTTGGTTTTGTCATCACCTTTCTCTTTAGCTGGTTGGCTCTTTAGGTTGGGGCAATCGGCTCGAAGGTGACCTGGCTTCCTGCACTCAAAATATATTGTATCAGATGAAACCTTATTGGATCTCGAGCTCTTACCTTTATTCCAGCTATTCTGATGACGCTTCTATTTTCTTTTCAGGAAATTTTTGAACTGGAGGGTCATTAGTGCTATCTCATCCTCTTTCTCCCCTGCAGAGCTTTTACTTTCTGAGTTGCTTGCTTTTAATGCCACTGTTTGCTCCTTCTTCTTTTCACCTGCATCACTTTATCTTCGACTCACTCCTTGCTCGTATGCAATGAGTGACCCAAGGAGATTATCAATAGAGTACATGTTAAGGTCTTTAGATTCAGTGATAGCAGTTATCTTTGCATCATAGGAACTAGGTAAGCATCTAAGAATTTTATTTACTTTCTCAGAATTTGAAATCTCTCTACCTAATGCATGCAAGGATGTCATGATTTGGGTGAACCTAGTGTACATGTCAGATATTGTTTCACTAGGTTTCATGCGGAAGAGTTCATAATCGTGTAATAAAATGTTAAGCCTAGACTGTTTTACTTCACTTGTTCCTTCATATGTAATGCACAGTCTATCTCAAATCTCCTTACCAGTGGCACAGGTAGAAACTCTCATATAATCTTCAGACTTTAATGCATAGAAAAAGCAATTTAAGCACTTAGCATTCAATTGGGCTAATTCCCTATCCTCATTACTCCATTCATTAAAAGGTACAGGAGTTTTCAAACCATTAATAGTTTTAAACGGTGCAACATATCCATCATTCACTAACATCCACATGCGGTAATCAATAGATTGTAAAAAAGTAGACATTATAATTTTCCAGAAATCAAATGGAATGTTATAAAAAAGTGGTGGACGGGTTATTGAATAACCCTCCGCAGTATTATGATTACCAAAATGCGACATGATCGTTCTTTTCAAGGTTTTCTAAAATACTATTTTTGAAAACAAGCTCTGATACCAATTGAAATCACTAGATGGACAAGAGGGGAGGTAAATTGTGAAAACTTTTTGACAATAATTAAAACCTAAGGAGTTCTAATTTTTTTAAGGCTTTTAAAATTTTAACATGAAGAAATTTAAACAACTTTTCTTTCACAAATTTTCATAAGCAAATATTATGAAATAAAATGCACGCAATAATAAAAAGGCGATAAGGAAAAAGCACACCAAAATTTTTATAGTGGTTCGGTCAAACCATGACCTACGTCCACTCCCCGGAGTCCTCCGCTCTAGGTATTTCACTATAAGCAATAGCTCTCCTTTTGCCCCCCTTGGAAAGACGGAGAAGCCCTTACAATACTCCCTTTCACCAACCCGGCATGGCGGAGTGCCAAACTCTATTTTCACCCTCCTGGCGATGGCAGAGAACCTTCTCGTTTTTCTCCCTCCTAGAGAAGGCACAGTACCTCGAGGTCACAGATGTAGAAGAGCCTTTCCCTTAGAGATCCTCCCACAAAATCTTCTAGGGCCATAGGAGGAACAAGATGCAGCAAGTTCGGAGCAACCGTGTGATCTCCCTCACACCTCTTCTCCCTCACAACGCTCACCTTCTCCTCCCTCTCTCAAACCCTAAAGAACTTCTCAAGAGCTCTCTCCCTCAGAATCCCTCTCTAACCACGTTCCCCTCTTTCTGATTCACACCATCAAAACATTATAATTTTGATACCTAAAAACGGGCTCCAAAATCCCTAAAATCTCAAAGTAGCCATTACTATCTTACAGTATGGTTTCTAATCATACAGTACGATATGTATAAACAGACTTCATCATGGTACGAAGTGGTACGAACAGTTCAAAAACATTCGTACACTACAATTTAAAATTGTATCATACGATCCACAGCAATACTGTTCGTACAGGACGATGGCAGGAACGATCAAATGTCGTCTCTGTTCATCATATGGTACGATTTACATCGTACAATACGATGAGACAAAAACCAAGAGATTGTCCAGGATGATCCCTGGGACGATTATAATTCGTCTCTGTTCATCATATTGTACGAATTGGTTCGTACAGTATGATGTTCAAATTATAATTAAGCCTGGATTTCTTGTACTAATCATGGGTTAAATTAAGTAATTATTTAAAATAAATTGTATAGTACGAACTTGTTTGTACAGTACAAAAGGAATAAAATAACTTACTTAAGTTAAAATGACGGCTAGGGTTTTGGATTTGAACATATCGTACAGTACATTTTACATTCGTATGGTATGATCTATTCACAGAATCGTCCTACAAAGTTCTGATCATACAGTACGAAATAGAATCGTACAGTACGATCTACAGAGAAAGAAAACTCTAAATTTTTCATTTAAAAACACTCTCCCCCTGTGTGTGTGCATGGTTGCTCAGACTTTCATACATTTTATGGCCAGACTCAAGAAAGTAAAAATAAAATAAAAATACCAAAATACATTGTCAGACTCATACTCATAATCTACCCATTCTTGAGTCTTCCTGTCGTCTTGAGTAGCTTCTGATCTTCCTGAAATGTTAGTACTCACGGACAATAGTAAATAAAATAATATTCAATGAATAGATGATTCAAACGACATTATTTGTCATCATCAAAATCTCAAACTCGGGGTCATGGGTTGCAACAACATGACCCGTAAATAGGAGGAAGATTAAGGGCAAATGAGGAGTGGTTTGCTTGGACGGCTCATGTTCAATCCCTTGATCATGGATCGTTTGATGAACATTTGACTATCTTAGTGATATTCGAATTCAGTGATCTTGGGCTCGTTGGATTTGTCTCGTCGAGATGCTCGATTTGACTATAAGCATGTCACATTTGTAAACTGTTTGGTAACCAAAATTGTGGTTCAAACCTTTCAACAGCGCTTCAAACTCTTGATTTGGGCCCATTTGGGCTTGGATTGAGTCGAATTTGGTGTCGTTGGGTTTGTATTTCCGAGATGTTTTGTTCGACTATAAGTTTGCTGAAATCGGAGTTCAAATGGTCCTGGATATAATTTTTAAAATTTTCAACTTGATTTTCACTCGAGATTCATGCCCGATCTAGATAATTTTTTGATGATGTATCACATATAAATATTGAGGTTTATGCGTTAACATGTAGAAAATATTTTTTTGCTGTTACGAATGTAATTCCCCCTATAATTTATCAGGTTTTTAGTAGATTTGTTTTCAATTAAGAAGTCAACAAACTTCGGGGCTGTTTGGTATCGGATTTATGTTGGGATTTAAGTCGGGTTTACGCTAAATCCAGCCAAACGATTTTTGTGCGTGCGTTAAATCCTGGGATTTCATAAATCCTGAATTTAGGGTTTTACGGCTTAAATCCCGGATTTACTAAATCCCTCGGTTCGGTGGATTTAACGGGATTTAGCAAATGAAGCACGCGAAAGGGAGAAAGTTACCTTCACAGCTAGCGATCTCCTGTTCTTGCTTCCGATCAAAATGTCGTAACTTCCGTTCGGACAGGAGGGAAAGTCGTAGAAGGAGCGAAGAAGAATAACAAGGAAGGAGTCAAAGAAGCGACGCGTGCAATCTATACACCTCCTGCGTTGTACAACTCCTGCAAAGCAACGAGGCCGAGCAACAACGACGAAAAGAGAAGATGAATGGCAAACCTAGACACCTTATGTTATTATTGATTAACTTAATTAATATAATTTAAATTATTAATAATTAAGTAAATTAATTAAATAACTAATTGTATAGTTAGTGCATAAATTAATTATCTAATTTTACTTAATTGTACAATTAGTAATTAATATTAATATAATTAGCTTAATTAATATAACTTAAAAAAATATATATATTATTAAGTATATAATTAATAGTGTAATTAATAATTAATAAGTACTTTGTACATAATATGTTATTAAATTCATAACACATTAATTTTTATTTTTAATTATACATTTATTTTTAAATTTATAATTATTTTCTTCACATTTAAATACCTAACTACCATAAATCTTGAAACATGTACCAAACAGTTTATCAGAATTTAACAGGACTTAACATTTGACATACCAAACAGTTTTCAGGATTTAATACATTTCGGATTTACTAAATCTAGATTTACAAGATTTACTAAATACTACTAAAGTTAAATTACACTTGTTGCCAAACAGCCCCTTAACAAATTTAATAAAATTTGTTTTTGTCCTAGAGGATTTGAAACATTCAAGCAAGAAATAAATACTTAAATTTAATGCCACCGATTAATAAATGCGGAGCTTGTGTGGCGGAGAATCGAAGATTCCCAACGCTTCACACAGTTGTAAAAAAAAAGCCGTCCCCCTTTCTTGCATCGTTTCTTCTCCATGTAAATGTGATTCTCAGCGCTGCACGGCAATACCAGATTTTGAAAGTGGAAAACGGATTGCGCCTCAGGCTCTTCGGGCTTCTCCATCCTCTTCCATTTTTCTGCTTATTCTCTCACTCCAATTCTCGGCTGCCGGTTCTGAGTTGTCCGCTTCTATCCATCTTTCTATGTTTCTTTGCTTGGTTCGATTGCCTAGGTCAATTTCGATCAAGGGTGATAATCTTTCATGGTCGATTTCGATAGTTTGGTGTTTGGGGTTTGTTTCCCTCTGCAATAACGAAAGTAAGACTGTTGAAAGCGATGTTAGACTTTAATATTTCCGTGTAAATTGCATGGCATACTTCAATTACATGCTTTTTCTTTTGTAGGAAAGCGTTACTTTGTTTGATTCCCTCTAATGTATTGAGTGCATCTGCTTCCTATATTGCTCCTCAAATTGGCCGCTTCAGCTATTTTTCGATTGATTCATGATTATTTTCACTTGATACAATTTTTTAGGTTTCTCTCTGCTATTCGATTATTCTGACTTACTTGGACGAGGAAAGAAAGGACGTATGATTTTGTTATTTTGAAAGGAGGGAAATAGAACTGAAAAATAATTTAAAAGCATAATGTGCAAATGGAAGCATAGGGCTTTTGTTTCTGTAAGGTGCGAATAACAAAGTGAACATTTTTATTTATTGAAGTGGAGTAGAATGAATTGTTTTTTAATCATTCTTCACTTAAAATAGGCATATAAGGTTGGTGCTATAGGGAACAATCCAGAGCCACATTGGGTACCTTTTATTTTAGAGAAGAGGTGAATAAGCGGGAGTATGTGATTTCATGATAACTTTTAAATATAAAATAGGCCTTAATGAAAAATTCGAAAAGTACTTTTGTTAATATTTCAAGGAAAGGTTAAATGAGTATAGATTTGAACGTTTCACCCAATCTACTGTCTGGTTCAATGTTTGAGAAAACCCTTTCTTCGGTCCTCATTTTATTTTTTCTTTGTCTGCTCAAGTCCTTTTTAGTTTTTTGTGACATTGTGAGCTGGCCTAATTTTTTTATAGTAATTGTATGCGATCAACCGCATAGATCAAGTTTACATGAAGCAAACGGAGCAACGAATCAGATTAAACCATGAGAAGGAAATGCCGTATATAACATTTGTTGTTGGCAATTCTTTCTAGTGACAGGATGAACAAGCTAAGCAAAGGTCAACGTGAAACAGGCGAAACATTTTAGCAAATTAGAGTCTACAGAGAAAATTAGTTAGCCGTTAGCCTTTTAGTACTTCAATTAGCTTATGTGATGGTTAATAAATTAGATTGAGCTTAATATAGTACCCATTATCTTACATTCGCATGAGAACTTCAAACAACAAAACAAAGCATGCTCTAGTGACATTTTTCCATCTTTTTTTTTTTTTTTTTTACATTTTTCCATCTTCATCATGGTAAAGTGCTAGAAACTGTTGCTTTGTTGTGCTCACCACAGCTTTGAGCTACAGTACCGGGCAAAGTCGCTAAACTCAATCTATATACTTTGTTGCATTTTAATGCATTTAAAAAATTCCTACACCTTAACCTACTGTAGAGAATCTGTAAAGGCTGAAAATCAATGGGGGAGGACATTTTGTTGTATCAATTCACTTTTAAATTGTAGAGGGTTACCATCAGTGTGATATTTGAACTTGGAACTGATATTAATTTAATTGTATTATGTGATAGCTTGGTCAAAGTTCATTGAATCTGATTTCGTGGTTTGTTAGAGGTGTTTATGATTTTGTACTATTGCTTTTTCTGTACATATGCATTCCTCAGTATATTCAGAAAATGACCAATCTGTGTCCTGATTTTGTCTGTTTTTTAATATTAGGTTTCTAGCTTAGCTCTTAATATACACCACTTTAGCTAGCTGATGAGTGACCTTCAATTTCTGAGCCTTGTAAAGTTTTGTGCTGTTTTGTTGGTAAATATCAAACTCTCTTTTTCCATGAAGCTTATTTAATTTATTTCATAATCAACTTGTTAGTTGAACATCAACTTCAGCAGAGTAGATAATTTGATTTAGCAGACAAATGAATCTTCTTTACTTAAGTTTGATGAATTTTCCATAATCCGAGAACTCACAAAATTTGATTCTTAAATTGTTGAATGGGTGCATATCAACGTAATTACTAGAATCTTGCATTTAGAAGCCTAAAACCAACACTAACTTTATTGGATTACTCCCAGTTCCAATTTGTTCGTCAGACCATTGTATTTGTCACCACCATGACCTAAATTTTTTTAACATTAATAAACGTTATTCCATGAAAGTTTTTAAGACTTGTTTGTTGGTTGGTGATCACTTCAAATGGTACTTTTATAACTCACGTTTCTACTTCTTTTTTCCTTTATGAAGAATTTGCTATTGATCATCCACCAAGATAGTGGAATTATGCAAACTAATGAAGGATTTTTGTTTAAGAAATTCATGAATTCTTATCGAGCAAAGGCATAAAAAAACATTGTAATTTTGTCCATGTGGGAACTTAAGGGTTTGTTTGTGGCATCATTTTCATGGCTTTGTTTTCCAAATAGCTACCATACTTTCATTTGGCTATAACGTTTATGTTGCTTGCTTTTTGAGAAGTTTTGTGGTAATTAGTTTCTTCAACTAAACTTGCTATAGTGTGACAATTATAAGAAAGCTATTTTATGATTTTGTTAATTAATAATATATATATATATAATCACACACCCATTTACAAAAAATTATTTTTTCCTTTGACAATTCTCAACTATTTCTACATACAGCTAGAATCACCCCGTTTAGAGAGAGAGTCCCCGTTTAGAGGGAGAGAGAGAGTTTCCCCATTTCCAAATTGACCTGGTTTTGGTTTCGCATATTCTGTGGTCATTCAGGAATGGCGGCAGAATGCCACCGGCCATTGGTGGGTGCATCGTCGGTGGTCCACGCCAAAGGAGGTTCACTTATTCAAAGTAAATGGAGTCCGAACAAGCCTAGTTCTGGGAGGATGGATTTTAATGGAGACATTTCGTTGGTATTGCCAAAGGGTAGTCCTTTGATTATTAGAGAGAATGCTGCTGAGATTATCTAGGAAATCGCTCATGTGGATGGTAAAGGAAAAAGTATAGTTCAAGAATCGGAAGTTAAAACACCACAGTGGTCTAAATCTCCGACTAAAATTTCCATGAGATCCAATGATCTTGAAGCTCGTCGTCGGATATGAAAATTTTTGTAAATAGGTTTGGTAGTTTCAATGCTGTCCCTGAGGAGATTTCAAATGTTGAAAGCAATAGAGGTTCTTTGATAGCGAATGCTGAGGTTGTTCCTGTTGGTGCGGAAGTGACTTCTGATGATGGGAGGGGAAATGATGCTTCATTGAAGAACCTAAATGAATCACTTCTGAACCAGGATGATAAAAAAGTTGGAGTTAATCCATAGTCCAGGAAACCTTATATAAAGGTAAATTTAAAAAAAAAGTCTTTGTTGATAGATGATGGTGTTGCAGTGAAGTTGCATACTCAATGAAATCTCCAATTCAAGCAAGTTACAATTCGCGTTTGTAGCTAAGATGTTTGGTAAAGAAATCCCTTCTAATATTGTTGCATGGGAATTAAGGTGACAATGGGCACAATTTGGTCAGACTCATTTTACTTCACTTGGGATTGGATGGTTCTTGTGTTCATTCAAATCTTCAGAAGCCGTGGAGTCAGTTCTTACGGGAAAACCATGGTATGTTGATGACCATATTATTGGAATGGATAAATGGTCCTTAAACTTTTCGCCATTGTCTATGAAGGGGCTTACTTCTCCTATTTGGATTAGAATGCCTCAATTGCCTTTACAATGTTGGGATGAGATCAATGTGGTAAGGATTGCTTCTATGGTGGGAACTCCGCTAATGTTAGATGGCAATATGTTTCAATAGGGGAGAAGAGAATTTGCTAGAGCTTTTGTTCGTGTGAAGTTGGATCAACAACATCCCTTGGGAGTTTGGGTGGAAGGCATGTTGGGAAGGTTTTTTCAAAAAATTGAGTATGAGAAAATCTCTTTTTGTTTTGAATGTGGAAGGATTGGGCATGTTAGAATGATTGTTGCAATGAAAGGGTTGATACCAAGGAACCTGTGAATTGTATTACAAAACCAAGCCAAGATAACTTTGAGATTGGCAATCAAGCTGAAGTTGGCAAAGAGTCTACATATGGATCGTGGGTGCATGTGAATTACAAGAGAGGTAAGAGGTTTGGTCCTCCCAGATCAAATTTTAAATTTGCTCAGATGATGTTCACGAAGAAATATCCTCTTACTTCAACTACTGTGGAGCCAAATAAAGGTGTCCGTACTAAAACTGAAGAGGTGTTGTCACCATGATGCACCGACACTTCTCCTCAAAGAGGCGTGCAGTGTCCGACACCGTGTCCGATACGACACTCATCCGACACTCCTCCGGCACGTGTCGGGCACGCCAAAAATGTGTCCGATTAAAAAAATATTAAAAACAAATTGGACATGCGTATCTTAAATATTTTATAATATTTTTAAAATATAATTTCTTATATTTGGCGAGATTTAAACTAAATTTCTTATTTCCTATCCACAACACCAAATCAACGACTGCATTTAATACCCATTCATCGATTATTCTCATTTTCATTTCTCTTTGATAGTGAAGATATTTTCATCTCCTTTCTTTTTGCACAATTACAAATATTTCTCTTGTTGAACTAGAGTTAAAAGCAGTGATATTCAATGATGATGATATTGAAGGCAAAAAACAAACCTCTAAAGCTAATCATAATAGTTGAAACTTGAATGCTTGATGTTGTAGTGAGTGATTATTTGCTTATATTTTTGTGGTTGTACTAGATATTTTGTACTAAATATTTTATATTATAAGCTAGACAAGTTATCATGTCATTCATTTATTATTGTTTGTCATTTTTAATATGATATTACATTAATATATATATATATATATACTATATAAAAAAATGTATTGCCGTGTCCGCACCGTACTTGTGTCCTATATTTTCAAAAAAAGCCGTGTCCCGTGTCTGTGTCGTGTTGTGTCTGTGTCACCGTGTCCGTGTTCGTGCATCATAGGGTGTTGAACTCTAATAATTTGGTGATGGACATGAATAAGAAAGATAATGTAATTTCTGAAGAAGGAGAAATTATTTTAGAGGATGGTGTGATAGAAGATGCTGTTGCTTGTGGTCTGATCGAGGAGCGGAATGTGCTGACGGAAGAAGAGTTGGGACGTGGTGTTCAAGAACCTGTACTTGACATGAATTCTATTACTATTTCTTCTGGAATTCTTGTGGTTGTGAATAGATTTGGAGCTTTAAATGGCTGTTATAAAGAAGCTTTGGAGTCTGATAAGAATTTGATATGAAACACTTGTAGATCTCAATTATTTTCTATCAATCTTCGGAAAACAGCGAGAATTCTTCACAAAAATCTGCACAAAATCACAAAACAGTAGATAATTTGTATTATTTGATGAAAGGAACACGGAAACTAGCAAGATACACTTGATCCTCAATTCGAGAGAAGGATTGATCTCTCCCAAATCTCTAGACGCCGCTAGAGCCCAAAGAAAACCAAAATCTCAGAGATCTCAAATTTCAGCCAAATTCAAGATGCCCTAACCCTAGGAAAATAAACTATTTATTGCATAAATCAAAAGAAATTCCCTAAACATTCCCTACATTCAATTTCCCTCCCAAAATTTCTTCCAAATCCTTCCAAAATTGGTTCCTGTGGCTTGCAATTGCGTTCAGCGCATCCAAGGGGCGGAAGAGTTTCGTCCCATTTAACATGAGCTGGTCCCGTGTGGACCGGTTTATCAATACTCCCCTCTCAAAGATCCACCTTGTCCTCAAGGTGGAAATATGCTCGTGTTCTTGCGGAGGTGACCATCCTTGAGGTGACTGAAAAATCTTACTGTATTGCTGAACCAAGGACTGCACGGAAAGAGAAACATCCCATCCCTCTTTTGATCTCATCCAACCTGTGTAGTCCCACCAGATAATCTTCCCCCACCTCTTGTATGTCCCTAACCATGGTCTCAAGTGATGTCAAAGCTTTTGATAGCCCTGCATCTCCCCTTATAACCACCATTCTCTCATCCACCATTATTTCCATCGTTAGTGTTCCTCAATTGTCCTTGGTTTCCCCTAAGGTTTGCAACCACTTCATCCCCATGATGACATCAGCGCTTTCTAACTTTAGTGGGAGAAAGTCCTTTACTTGAATCCCCTGGATGGTCAACACCACTACTTTACAGATTCTCTGACAGTTCTCCACCTTCCCTGTAGCCATCATCACCCCATAACAACCGGTGTCCACCAATTTCACTCCCAGTTGGTTGACCACCTAAGTTGAAATGAAATTATGGGTAGCCTCACTGTCAATCAAAACAACCATCTCCATGCATGCTATCTCCCCCTTCTCCTTCATCGTATGATTCGAGGTGAATTCTATTACTTAATTCAGCGAAACCTCGGCCAGTTCCAAATGCAACTTCTCCTCCCTCTCTTACTTTACTCCCCCTCACCTCCCTCCTCAGTTTCTTTGTCATCACAGACGGTGAGAACCTAAAGAGTTCGATCCTTGCACCGATGTCTTGGCGTATACTTCTCCTCGCACCTGAAATACAATCCCTTTGCCCTCCTCTCCTGCATCTCATTCTCTATCAGCCTCTTGAAATTTTCCCCACTCCCTCCTACTAGCTTCTCCTTGGTGGTCTCATTAATGTTACCTGATGTAAGCCCCTTAGGTGCTAGAAGAGTGGTTCTCATCTTGTAAGAGTCTCATGAGCTATTACTCTTAGCTCCATTCTCTAGATTCTTCTGATTTTCCATCAGCTGGGCCAACTTCATGACCTCCCCTAAGTCACGAGGCATCAAAACCTTCACTGCTGCTCAGATATCTTCCTTCAACCCCTTCATGAAGTTTCCCTCCAATACCGTATCTCATAATCGCTCCACCCTACTGGCTAGGTGCTCAAACTGCTCTCGATAGTTTGCTACTGATCCCTCCTGTGCCAGAGCAAAGAACTGCTCAAAGAAATCTCCTCCCCGGTTAGTTTAGAAATGTTCTATTATGCAGTCCTTGAATTCCCTCTAGTTCTTGATAGGTCTCCTCTGATCTCTCCACTGTTACCATGACAGTGCCTTCCCCTCCGAACAGAGGCCTGCTGTTGTCAGTTTCTCCTCATCCGTTAGCCCATTAACGGCAAAGTACCTTTCCACATTATAGATTCACCCATACACATCTTCCCCCTCGAAGATACGCATCTTGAACTTCCTCACCTTCTGATCTCCATCATTCCCCCTTATTCCTCCATAGCTTCCCCTCTCCCACATATTCGGCCTACCCCACATCTCCTGGTTTTCCCTTGCCCTTCCATAGCCCAAACCCCCTTCCAAAGCCCTCCTTCTGTCTTCAAAATCAGCACCTCGACGACAATAGTATCCCTCCTGACGTTCCCCATATCCACCCCCTCTTTCTTCCCTCTGGACAGGCTCCAGATGGGGCCTTCTTCTTCCTCCTTCCATGATTTCCACCTCATCTTCCTCCCTACGAATTTTCGAATTCGTACTTTTTCCTTCCCCTCTTGCCACAGAAGCCGCCGTTTGATTTTGAATTTTTAACATCTTCTTCATCATGTCTCGGAGATTGGCGACTTGTCCTTCCATGGAGGAAATCCTTTCCTTCACTGTCGTTTTGATTTGATTCATCTCTCCTTCAAGCCTTTCCTCCAGAGCATCCACCTTTGGCCGCCATCACAATCCGGAGTTTGTAAAATCACAAATTATGGATTTGGAACTTCAAAAACGACAATTCCCCTTCCATCCGGGCAATTAATCACCGCTGAAATTTGCCGAAATCAGCCCTCCATCGGTCCCACGACTTGCTCTGATACTAATTTGATAGAAAACACTTGTAAATCTCAAGTATTTTCTGTCAATCTTTGGAAAACAGCGAGAATTCTTCACAAAAATCAGCACAAAATCACAAAAACAGTAGATAATTTGTATTATTTGGTGAAAGGAACACGAAAAATAGTAAGATACACTTGATCCTCAATTCGAGAGGAGGATCGATCTCTCCCAAATCTCTAGACGCTGCTAGAGCCCAAAGAAAATCTAAATCTAAGAGATCTCAAATTTCAGCCAAATTCAAGATGCCCTAGCCCTAGGAAAACAAACTATTTAATGCATACAAATCAAAAGGAATTCCCTAAACAATCCCTACATTCAGTTTCCCTCCCAAAATTCCTTCCAAATCCTTCCAAAACCGGCTCCTGCGGCTTGCGGTCACGTTCGGCGCATCCAAGGGGCGGAAGAGTTCCGCCCCATTTAACGTGAGCTGGTCCCGTGTGGATCGGTCTATCAGAATTCAAGATGCATCTCAAAGAATGGAATAGAGGGTGACGTGTCTTTGGGTAAAGTTGATTGTGTTTTGGGTATTGGTGTTAAAGATGTGCATAGTAATGTAGTTGATGTGCTAATATTGGGAAGGAGGCTGGTTGGACTTCGGAGGTGACAAAAGTTAAGCTTGCTAAAGAGCTTAAATCTCTTGGGGCGGTTAAAATTCTTCCTCGCATCAGGAATTCTGTAGGTGTTAATAAAGGGAAGGGTGGGGGCTTATCCCCCTTGGTTGATCAATAAGTTTCTTTGCTTTTTGGAATTGTAGAGGGGTTAAGAAGAGAGAAGCCTCTCTTTATTTAAAAGAATTCGTTAAGGAATTCAATGTTATTATTGTGGGTATTGTGGAGACCAAAGTTTCTGTTATTGATAGAGTGGTGTTCAATAATATGATGGGGTTAGAGTGGGACTACTTCCTTGTTCCTTGGGATGGCTTGTCAGGAGGAATTATGATCATTTGGAGATCAGATTTGGCTTCCTTTTCGACGTTAGAGACTTCTGTCCAATGTGTAATTGGTGATCTCAATGTGTTTAATAAGGGAAAGTGGATGGTTTCTACGATATATGATAGCAAGGATGTCAATAAGAGGAGTTTGCGGGATTATCTTCTGACTTTTTCTTATAGAGAGGTCCCTTCGGTGATTGGGGGAACTTTAACTGTATCTTTTCTCAAGAAGATAAAAGAGGGGGAAAGAGATTTGTCTTTTCTCAATGTCCTAAGGAGATGATGGGTTTGATGAATAACAACGACTTTCATGAAGTGAGGTTTGTGGGGGCCTAGAATTACTTGGTGCAATAACAAAAGGGGTGGTGGTAGAATTTTGGAAAGGTTGGACAGGTGCTTGTTAAACTCCATTGTTTTACAAAAAATCCGTGTGGCTGTGGTGAGACATATTGCTTGAGTGGCTTCAGATCGTACACATAACTTGCTTGGTTCTTCAATCTTTGTTATATTTGATTTGGTCTGTATGGTTTTAGTAAACTTATGTGCTTAGTTTGTTTCATTCACACAACTTTTCAGGTTCTCTGCCTTTTTTTTGTGTTTTTTTCTTTCAGTTTTGTGCTTATGCTGTTCTTGCACACTAATTTGTCATCTTGCTACACAGGTGTTGTTTACCATGGAAAATTCATTTCAATTATATTGATTTCTCTTATTGATAAGCTGATTTATGTGCAGCAATTTGTGATAGAAATATTAATATAAGATGACTCGAAAGGAAGCCAACCGAGAAATCTTCTTGATCGCAAGACAAACACACTTAAAATTTTTTTAATTATTTTTTTACTTAGCCCACATGTGCTTCAGCTTCTCAGCCTTTTTTTTTAAGTGGTTGTATTTCAGTTTTATGCTTATGTTTTTCTTGCACACTGATTTGTCATCTTGCTACACAGGTGCTTCTTACCATGGAAAATACATTTCAATTATTTTGATTTCTCTTATTGATCAGCTGTGTTTTGGGTTGCAATCTGTGATAGAAATATTAATATAAGATGGCTCGAAAAGGAAACCAACCAAGAAATGGTTTCGATCGCAAGACAAACAAACTCCAAAATGTAATTCCAAGATCATTGGATCCTTCTTTCGTTGAGAGCAAGGAAAAGAAAGGAAAAAATGACCAAAATTTTACTTCTTGTGACCACTCAAATGGCGACTTCCCATCCAGATCAAGCAATCCTTTTCCCGAGCAAGCAATAAATACTGAGAGTACTGGGACTGTTAGGAGTTGCAAGCAAAGAATTTCTGATGTTCATCTAAGGGAGAAGTCAGGTATTAGGACCCAGAGTTCAGCACGAGCAGGTGTGTCTATTGAAGTAGTAGACATTGCAGAACACGACTTGTTATCTGATGCATCCAAGTTGACTGAAACTAATGAACTGATGCTCGATCATAATTCCTATCTTAGCAAAAACTTATTTGGGGGTAGTTCTTCAGTAAGAAGCGCTTTGGATTTCGTTGGATCTCTGGATGCTATTAGTGGTTGGAGTTTTAGATCAGCTTCATATGTTCTTAAACTTGCTAGTGGATGGATTGAGCATCAAAAACCTCGGGTCTCCCCTTTCATCAGCTATATGCATAGCATATACGATTATGGTATTGCGAGAATAAAGTTTGTCTATCCCGTGATTTGTACATGGATTTTGCATTTAGGCAAATTGATACTTTTCCTTTCTGCGATTTGGTTGGACTACAGTATCAGGGGCCTTACCTCATTGTTGCATTTGGGTACGGCATCATTATTTACAGTTCTCTGGTGCAGTTTACTTTCAATCGTTGGTATGGTTGGATTCATAAAATTGCTTATCATGGTGGTGAGTATTCTTGTTTCTCTCTATGTTTCTCCTTTTATTTCCTCTCACTATTATTTTGGAGACTACCTGTGGATTGATTTGTTATATTATTTGATGCTAAAACGGATCAGTTTATTTTTTTGGTTTTGTTGTTCTTTTGTTATATAATTTAAATATAATTGCATTTATTTTTATAAAAGTACGCAAATTATTTCTATTATGCCTTCTATTATTCTTGTGAATGACATATTTCCATATGATCCTTGAAGACTGTAGATAATATTGTATGATATGCCCATAAAGCATAACAACTTGGCTGTATGATGTTGATGTAAAGCTCAAGGTCTACAGTTTTTGTGGGAAACTGTTAAGCTAGTGGGGCTGATACGTCAGGGGGGCTCACTTTATGGGACACAGGGAAGTTATTATTCATTATGTGAGGAGTAGAAATCAAGGTGAAGATGTTTAATTATTTAAAAATGTTTCCTAAATCATTTTTAATTATTTAAGAAGGTTTCCTAAATTATGTTTAATTATTTAAAAATGTTTCTTAAATTATATTTAAATTATTTATAAAGGTACTATTTATGTTATTCTGTTTTAGGGCTATCTAAGCGGGAGATGTCTAAGGTTTTAGGATCATGCTATGACTAAATTTTGATTTTGTAGTTCTTTTCTTTGAGGGCTTTCTCGCAGCATCTAGGTTGATTGGTAGAGTCGATCTACTTCTTGAATTATAGATCACATGTAGCTTGTTGTTTCTTATTGAAGTATTAATACAAGAATCAGCAACCGCTTTGTTTTTACTGCAGTTTTCCTATTTGTTGTTTGTTATTTCTGTTTTCAAGGCGTATCAAATTTGTATCAGAGTAATTTCTTAGGACCGATGATCAAGAAAAGAGTTGAGGCGTTGGAAGAAAGGTTGAAGGGGGAAGTAGGTTAGCTGTGAACGGATATGAGATCATTGAATGAGCGTCTTTCAGCGATTCAAGGAAGGTTAGGAAATCTCATGGAGATGATGAAACATATATTAAAGAATCAAGCTAAGATGTCTCTGTCGGAAACAAGGGGAAATCACGAAAATGATATACTGAGAGAAGATCAGAGAGTTGTACCATGCAAGATTGATGGGGATGAAATGATAAAGATTTTTAGTCCTGGTGTAAGGAAAGATTCAACTGAAGTATCCCTGGATGTTGATGGGAATAATTAAGAAAATAGACCAGATTTCTAAGAGAATTGAGGAGGGTTGTTTGGATATTTATTATTTATTGTTGTTTTAAGTAGTTGATTTACCCAAGGGTTAGGGTTATATTTTTGTTTACAAAATTTTATGAGTGTTGGCTGTCTACTATTTTTGTGAGGAACACTAGCAGCATCTAAGGTTTGGGAGAAACAGTCCTCCTCTTAAAAAAGGACCATTATATCTTATTTTTTCATATATCTTTTCTTCTCAACAAAAATTTCATGTTTACTGAATTTGTATTGGTTCATTGACTATTTTTTTATACCAATGCATATTAAATTGGTATCATAGCAATTTTTTGAGACCGATGGCCTGGAAAAGAGTTGAGACGTTGGAAGAAAAGTTGGAGGGGGAAGTAGGGCAGCTGCGAATAGATGTGTGATCATTAAATGAGCGCTTGTCGGCGATGGAAGGATGACATTCTAACCTAGAGGACACGATGAATAAACTATTGGAACTTCACACTCAACCGACAACATTTGAGGTAAGGGAACTGTTGACCGGACAAGGATGTGGGGGAAACCTTAATATAGGGATGATAAGGGAGGATTGGGAGGTGACAAGTTTTGGTGAAGAATAGGAGATGCTACCATTGGAGTCACTTCAATAAGGGGAAAGGGTGAAGGAATGGGATTTTTGGCGAAGCTACAAAGTTTGCAAGGAGAAGAAGATGAGGAGAAGATAGAAGCACTAGACATGGTTCAATCACTCCTACAACAGTCTCGAGAGGTGTTCCATCCAGTGCATAGGTTTACTCCTTCGCGAGAATACGAGCATGCTATCAATTTGAAGGAAGGAGTCTCACATATCAGTATTCATCCATATTTTTCTCTCCAACTCCAGACAGATGAGATCGAGAGATTGATCAGGGAGGTTCTGGAGGAAAGGATCATTCGACCTAGTGATAGTGCATTTTTCAGTCCAGTGCTTCAGTAGCAGTTTCCTTTGTTCCACCTTGAGGACAAGATGACACTTTGGAAGGAGAGTATTGATGGATCGTTCGATTTGATTGGGAGGGAATTAGGAAGTTTCCTAACTAAGAGGGAGCTTTTTAGGAAGGTTCTCAATAAATGTTGTCAATAAATGGAGATTAATTAGATGTTTTCTAATTAAAGATGATAGATTTGGGGCCGTTTTTGTGGTTGGTTTGGAGGAGATTAATTAATAAATATTTTTTAATTAAAGATGAAAGATTAGGGGGCTGATTTGGATGAGATTAATTAGGAAATGTTTACTAATTGAAAATGATAGGTTTGGGGGAAAAGTAATTAAGAAAATAGGGCAGATTTGGAAGGGAATTGGAGGAGGGTTGTTTGATATTTGTTCTTTATTGTTTGTTTTACGTAGTTGATTTACCTTATTACTAGGGTTATATTTTTGTATGCAGTATTTTATGTGTTTGTTGTCTACTATATTTATGAGAAATCATAGTGGCGTCTAGGGTTTGGGAGAGACGTTCCTCCTCTTGAAAGTGGATTATTGTATCTTGTTTGTTTGTATTTCTTTTCTTATCAAGAAAAATCTGCTGTTTACTAAATTTGTATTGGCTCGTTTACTGTTTTTTATTCCAAGACATATCAGGGGCCCACTGGGGTGCTTGAGGAGGCGGAGCATGTAAAGAGGGGTAGCATAGGTACAACCAAGTGGTCGGCATCATGGGGAAGCCAAATGTGGGGCATAAGAAAGAAAAGGGTAGCAGCATGGGGAACCACCAAGTGTGCGACAACATGGTGAAGCCAAATGTGGGGCATAAATCAATATTAATTACCTACCAAAGGAGGGGAAAACTTAGGAGGGAGTAATGCTATAAAAAGGGGGCTTATGGGGGGTGGGCAACAACTATTGTTGTCTAGAGCAGGTTTCAAGGATATTATTGTGTGGGACAATTGATCTACCTCTCGAAGAGTAGATTAAAGTTAGCTTTCTTTTCGATATTGAGTTGTAGTGCTGTTGTTCTTTGTTTTTAAGGGTTGTCTTACTGTTTTCTTCAATGGGTGCATTGTATTTGTTATTTTTTTTTATTTAAGGGTATTGAAATTAGTTTTTCCCATCTTTGGGTATTGTTTTAGTAAAAAATCTACCATTTTTTGGTTCAAGTCCTATAAAATTGGTATTAGAGCACGATTTGGTACCTATGGCGGTGAAGAAAGCTGATGCTTTGGAAGAGCATCTTGAAAGAGACGTTGGCTAAATTAAATCGGTGTTTGAGGTGAAAATTTCATCAATGGAAGAAAATTTTTCCAACCTAGAAGGGATGATGAAGGTGTTGGATCTTCACGTCCAACCGACAATATCAGAGGCAAGAAAACCGATAGGAGGAAATGCAAATTTCTGCAACTAGAAAGATGATCACGATGTAGAGATCTTGGGAGAAGAGGAAACGAGGCAATCTTTTGAACCATCGCCTTGGAGAGGAATAGGGAGAGGTTATAACATGTGGAGGTATGGGGATGAAGAATACAGGAGGGTTGAAGTTGATGAAAGGGACACATATGAGAGCGGACATGGAAGAGATTATCATAACTGTTAATTTTGGGGGGGGGGGGGGGGGAGCTAGAGAAGGAAGAGGGAATTAGGGAGACGTGAGGGTGTGGAAGTCAAAGGTGTCGGTGTTCGGAGGGAGTGATGCACATTGGTGGATATACATGGTGGAGAGATATTTTGCAGTGAACGGGCTAACAAATGAGGAGAGGTTCACGACAGCCGCTCTAAATTTTGGAAGGAAAATCTCTAGTGTAGTATCAATGGGGAGGGACACAAGGGTTCCAATCAAATCGGGGGGGGGGGGGACGTGAGGGTGTGGAAGTCAAAGGTGTCGGTGTTCGGAGGGAGTGATGCACATTGGTGGATATACATGGTGGAGAGATATTTTGCAGTGAACGGGCTAACAAATGAGGAGAGGTTCACGACAGCCGCTCTAAATTTTGGAAGGAAAATCTCTAGTGTAGTATCAATTGAGGGACACAAGGGTTCCAATCAAATCGGGGGGAGGGGGGATTGGGGGGGGGGGGGGGGTTAATGATTATTTAATAGAACATTTTCAAACCAGTTGGGAAAGTGACTTCTATGAGCAGTTCTTCGCTCTTGTTCAGGAAAGAACTATAATGGTGTATTGGAGAAGTTCGAGTTTTTTTCTAGTCGTGTGGGAAAACTGTTAGAAATGGTATTAGAGGAAAACTTCGTAAAGGGGCTAAGACCAAATATTAGGGCTGCTGTAAGGGTGCTGAGATCGAGAGGGCTAGGGGAGACCATGGTGGTAACTCAAGTGGTGAAAGATAAGAGGTCTTTTGAGGAGGGAAGTCAGAATTGTCGGCCAAGGGCTACATACCGAACGACGGCCACTTTTCACCAAAAGTGCCATCTAGACCAGCCCAGCAAGAACCACCTAAGTGTTTGACTAAAATAGAGTTACAGGAGAGCAGACAAAGGGGTTGTGCTTCAGATGTGATGAGAATTTTACCCAGGGCGTTGGTGTAAGGACCAAACCCTTCAGGTTCTCACCGTTTGTGATAACAATGAAGCTGACGGGGAGGGTGAAGGAGAGGAGATGGTGGAGGAAGAGGAGCATCTACACCTAGTTGTTGTTGAGGTTTCACTGAACTCAGTGGTGGTGCTAACTCTAAACCACCATGAAGGTAAGGTGGAATATAAAGGTAATGACAGTGGTAGTGTTGATAGATAGTGGGGCAACCCACAATTTCATTTCTCATTTGGTGGTGGATGAGTTAGGTCTAATGCTAATAGACATGAGATGTTATGGAGTGATGATAAGAACAAGAAATATGAAAAGGATTAGAGGCATTTTGAAGGGACTGCTCCTAACACTACAAGGGGTATAGGTAAGGGAGGATTTTCTTTCATAAAACGATGGCCTTCCGATGACATGGTTTGTAAAATAGATGTATTATATTTGGCTTATATTAAGAAAGATAGATGTAGACTTAAAAAAACTTGGTTAGAAAATATTAGACATGACCTTTCTTTTTTAGATTTAAATGAGATTTTGACTCTTAACAGGGGACAATGGAGAAAAAATATTTATGTAGTCGACCCCACATTGTGGGATTAAGGCTTGTTGTTATTGTTGTTTGGAGTTAGGAAGCATTGATGTGATATTGGGTATGAGATGGTTGCAGACTTTAGGGGAAACTAGGATAAATTTGAGTGCCTTAACAATGGAAATCCAAGTGGAAGGGAGGAAAATGATCATTAAGGGTGATTCTAGTTTATCCAAGATCATGATATCTCTTAAGACCATGGTGAAAGCTATATAAGGCATGAGAGGGGGATAGTTAGTGGAGCTTCAGAGCATGGAAGGAATTCAAGAGGGCGAGGTAGAAGTACCATTGTTAATCCAACCACTATTACACCAGTTCAGAGATATATTTCAAGCCCCCACCCTTAAGGGAGCAGGAGAATGCTATTACCATGAGGGAGGGAGCTACAACTACCTTATATATACCCTCAGATTCAGAAGAATGAGATAGAGAAGCTAATTTGAGAGATGTTGGAGATAGGGATCATTCGGTCGAGTGTGAGTCTGTTCTCAAGGCCGATAATGTTGGTGAAAAAGAAGGATGGGAGCTAGAGATTTTGTGTGGACTATCAAGCCCTGAATAAGGAGACCATTTTGGATAAGTTTCCTATTCTTCTGATAGATGAGCTATTAGACGAGTTATATGGAGAGGTGATCTTTACTAAAATTGATTTGAAGTCGGGCTAGCATTAGATCAGGATGAGAGCAGAAGATGTGCACAAGACTGCTTTTCAGACACATGAGGGATATTACGAGTTCCTAGTGATGCCTTTCGGCCTCACCAATGCTCCAACTATATTACAGTCTCTCATGAATTAATTTTCTAGCCATTGTATTGGTATTTTTTGATGGTTTTATGATTTATAGCAAACACAGGAGCACTTGGACCATCTAAAGGTTGTTTTGGCAACTTTGAGGGAACACCAACTATTTACCAACTTGAAAAAAATGCTCCTTTGCATAATCTAGAGTGGAGTACTTAGGACACGTCGTGTCTCAAGAAGGGGTGATAGCCAATGTTTAAAATTGCATAATTGGAAATTGAGGCGTTTTTCTTTCGTGAAGTGAGGTGTAAGCTTAAGGCGTTTTGAGGCGTAAGCCTCAAAATCTAAAAATTGCATAATGTCAAAATGATAAATTTTTTGTATATTAATGACAAATCTAATAATATATTAAAAGTTGACATAAGAAATAAATTATCATATATATATATATATATATATATATATATATATATATATATATATATATATAACATAAGAAAACACAATATATGAAGTGTCAAGTAATAAGTTGTTTGAAATTAAAGTAAATACAATCATTACAATAATAAGACAAAAAAAAAAATAGTTCAAGTCAAAATTCTATCTTTTCCAAATCCCTATATCTTGTTCATTAACATGTAATTCAAAGGGGGTCTTCATTTGATTCATCGTTATGATGAACAGCTCTCTCCCCTTCCTCATCTTTCATGGAGTTCAATGCCTCCCAATCAGCTTCTTCTTCCTCTATATTAGTTATTTTCCTCTTCCCTAAATATTTTTGAACAATATGATGATGTGTTATCGATGACGGCAATAAAGCTTTAATAACAAATTCCTAAACCTAATATGTGGTGCTTAGGCGAAGTTGAAGAGGAGCAATACGGAGAAGATGAAGGTTGTTGAACACCAGGCGAAGGAAGGCTATCGAACTCCAAGAGAAGTCACAAACATAAGTGATGTTGATGGTTGAAATTGAACGCACTTACTGGCGAAGTCGAACGCATGCGTTCAAACATATGCAAAGTCGAATCCGAAGTACCAAGTTTAGTTTTTTTTTAATAATATTTTTTAAAAGAGGCGAATGCCTCTTCGAAGTGAGGCAAGGCGTGCCTCTGTTCTTTAGACATATGCCTCACTTTTCTACCTGAAGGCATTTGCCTTGACGCATAAAATGTCGTAATTGTGCTGAGGCGCGCCTCTTGTTGCGCATTTTTAAACCATGGTGACTACTAATCAAAGCAAGATTGAGGTCATGCTGAGGTGGCCTGTACCCAAGATGCTGAAGGAACTTAGGTGTTTAATTTTTTAGGCCTCATAGGATATTACTGAAAGTTTGTAAAGGTGTATAACTCGATAGCCAGACCACTAACAAAAAAATTGAATAAGGATAACTTTTAGTCGGGGGAAGCAGTAATCAGAGCCTTCGAGAAGTTAAAAAAAAACCATGACTATAGTTCTGGTGCTAACATTACTAGATTTCAGACAGATGTTCATAGTGGAGGCAAATGCCTTGAGCCATGGTCTTGGAACAATACTCATGACAAATTAAAGGCTAGTTGCATACTTCAGTTAAGTACTGACCGCCAGGGCAGGCTCAAATCATTTTATGAGAGGGAGCTGATGGAGATCGTACTAGCCATACAAAAGTGGCGTCCGTACTTGTTGGGATAACATTTCATAGTCAGAACTGATTAGAGGAGCTTGAAGTTTCTACTAGAGCAAAGGATAGTGATAGAGGAGCATCAGTGATGACTCTCCAAGCTACTAGGGTATGACTTTGGGATATAGTACCGACCTGGACTAGAGAACAAGGCAGTAGAAGCCTTATCACGATGCTTGGAGACTCCATAGTTTTCAACTCTATCAGTTTTGATGATCATGGACTGGGAAGCCTTGAGGAATAACAATGAGCAGAATGAAGGGTTGGGCAATATTAGATATGACTTATTAAAGGATAATGATAGCCACTCTGGATATGCCTTAGTTTGGTTGAAGTTACTATATCAGGGACAATTGGTGCTTCCTCTTCATCATCGTCCATCCCTCAGCTGTTGCGAGCGTTCCATGGCAGTTCAATTGGAGGGCACTCGGGGATGCATGAAATATACAGGAAATTGGTCGCTGAATTCCACTGGACCTGTATGCAAAAGAATGTGGAAGAAATGGTGAAAAGTTGTGATTGCGTCAAAGACACAAGTACTTGAAAATGGCTCCCGAGGGACTCCTACGACCTTTGGCAATGCTAGGAAAAGTATGGGAGGTCACTATGGATTTTATGGAGGGGCTACCCAAATCATCAATGTTCATAGTCATTCTTGTGGTGGTAGATCGATTGAGCAAGAATGCACATTTTATTTCTCTACGCCACCACTATACGACAATATCCGTCATAGAAGCATTCACAAGAGAAGTGGTTTGTCTACATGGCTTACCAAAGTCTATAGTGCAAAATCGATCGAGACAAGATATAGAGTGGGAGGTTTTTTCTAGAGAGCAGTTTGGAGACGGGGGGGGGGGGGGGCAGAATACATTTCAAGAAAATTCTTGTGTGGGAAAACTGATCTACCACTTGAAGAGTAGATTAAATCTATCTTTCTTTCCGATATTGAGTTTTAGTATTGTTTTTTATCTGTTTTTAAGTGTTGTCTTGTTGTTTTCTTGTACGGGTGCATTATATTTTCTATTTTCTTTGATTTAAGGGTGTTGAAATTAGTGTTTCCTATTTTTGGGTGCTGTTTTAGTGAAAAATTTACTATTTTCTTGGTCAAGTCCTATCAGGAACCCGAATAGCTTTTTTTTTGCCCCTTTATTTGTGTCCGTAGTCACTATAAACAATGAAATGTATCTGAAATATAACAATGCACCTTATCATTACTACTACTATGATACTTGCCGTCATCATACTTGGATGTAGGTTATGGCTTGTCGATCATATATTTCGCTATGGTCATCATAATGCACTGATAAAGTTACCTTGGCCATGTCTTAGGAACCAAGTCTCAATCTTGGTATTTGATATGAAGTAGATGCAGAACTTGAAGAAAACCTTGATTGAATATTCAATTTTAGCAATATAGAAATTGGTAGCAAGTAAATGATAAAGAATAACACTCCAAAACACTTTTTATTAGATTATAAATGAAGATAAATGAAGATAAAGATAAGGTACATATGATCTACGATTCGAGAGGTAGATCGGCTCTACCAAACAATCATTTATCATTTAATGTCACAAAGCATTACAGGTCTCACCACCATTTACCATTTTATAAAATTTTCTCTTAAGTTTGAGGGCTATTTTTCTATCACACAATAGACCCGATGCATTTCTCCACTTCATCTATATAAGTTGATTTCTACTAATAAAACACCAATCTATTTGACCATCACTTTGAACAATAGACCCTATTATATCTTAAATGTCTCCGATTTTTAATGATTTGTTCACCCAATGTAAGGGTGTCAATTTTTGACACGACCTGAACCTGACTCGGAAAAATTCGGGTTCGGGTTGACTCAGTTAGCAAATGGGTCAGATTCGGGTTCGAAAATCTGACACGATTTGAGTTACGGGTCTGGTTCTGGTTGACCCGGAAATGATTCTGCCTGTTTCTATTTCCTGGCGTGCCCGCCCTGCCCGAGAAATGATCCGACACGTCGAGTCGCAATCGCTCAGTCTGTCAGTTGTCGAGTTGCCAGTTCGCCTCCTTCGAGGCTGTCATCGCTGCTGCCGCTGCAGCACCTCCGCCGCTGTTGCTGTTGTGTCGCCGTCGCCGCTGCTACCGCACCGCCGGTTCGTGTCGAGTCGTTGATGCACCACGAGTTCGCGTCGAGTCGCTGTCGCTGCCGCGCCGCTGCCGCTGCCGCTGCCGCTGCCGCTGCCGCTGCCGCGCCGCTGCCGCGCCGCTGCCGCTGCCGCTGCCGCTGCCGCTGCCGCGCCGCTGCCGCGCCGCTGCCGCGCCGCTACTGCTGCCGCGCCCCTATCGCAGCTGCCGCCTCTGCAGCTTCGCCGAAAATGGAAGTAGCGACTGGAGCTCGCTATATCTTCCTCATTTTATCCCGCGCTTCAGCCAAAGATGAAAAAAATCTATGTCGTGTTGTCCCGAACCCGAAGCGTGTTAGGTTCGGGTCCAGAAAATCGACCCATTTCTAAAAATGGGTCGGGTTTGGGTTGACCCGAACAGTGCCAGGTCAGTTTCGGGTTCGACCCGAACACGACCAGTGACACAAAATTGACATCCCCTAACCCAATGTGAGAATCCTTCCACTAATCTATTATTACTAAAATTGTGCTCCTTGTATCTGATTTTGGATCTACTAAGACAAAAACCTTTAGACTCTAAGGTTGACCTCCATAATTCAAGTTTTTCATCAAGTCCCTCTCTAGTCTTATAAACAAGAAAAATGTCGTAAGCCAAAACAATACATCGAGATACACCATTTTGTAAATGTCTAGTAATAAAAAATTGAAGTAGTTTTTTAAAACATATTTTATATTTTTTTCAAATTTTTATATAATATCAGAGCTTGATTAGTGTTTCCTTTTCTCAGCCTTTGTTATCTTTTTCAAATTCCTTGTTGAATAGATTTTTCCTTGTCTTCATTATGTCCGGTTTATTTAACTTCTCTTTCATGGAGTTGACCTTCTTTAATGTTGAAAATTAGAGTAAAGAAGAACTTTAGGGGCTATAGGCTTCATATTGCTTTAATGGGAGAAACTATTTGAAGTGATCCCAAATTGTTAAGCTCTTTCTAAAAGGGAAGGGAAAAATTCATCATTTTGTGCATCCTCATTTGGAAATGCAACACCCAAAGTTTGTATTCTATGATAAAGCTGATTGCATGATTGGGTTATAGTTGTGGAATAATATGATGCATGAATTTAATTGGTCATACTTGTATCTGTCTACCGCAAAAGAAGTTCAGCACGCTATGAAAGAAATGTATTCAAAAGTTAAAGGATATTCCCTTCAGCCATGAAGCAATGTAACTTATGGATATTGCATTAAAGTTAATTGTTTTGAGCTGGATTATCACCAAGGTCTCAAAATGTACTCTGATGATATAGTAATTCTCAAACAATTTGTAGAAGTGGAAAGACGGTTTGGGTTTCTTACTTGACTCATTATTGACTCTGGCCAAGTTCATGTTTAAATTTTAAGCAGAGAAATCCCACCTCTAAATGAGATTTTCTTTCTTAGACGGGTTGAAAAGGAAGATAGATGATGATGCAGACAACTAGATGGAAAAAAAACCCAAAAGGGAGAACACAAGGGCTAGTAAAACTTTTCTCGATTCAAAATTTAAAAAGCCAACATCAAACAAAGCTCCAAATAAATGAAAACTAAATTAAAAATAAAAATTGTTGCCCTCAGAAAAACCAACTAGCGGTCACCTCACATGCAACGAAATAGTTGGTATAATAAAAGATGTGCTTAAGGACATATAAACCAAGGGTCCACCACAGCTGCTTGGGCCAACGTCCACCACAAACTCCTTTGACAAATGCTACCTCAGGAAGGGTTGTTGCAATTATAATTATTTTAGTTTACGACAAATGCTAATTTTAGGTTTAACTCAATTATAATTATTTTAGTTTGCCTCTCTTAGTAACATATCTTGAGGGTTCAACAATTTCTTACCTCAGGAAGGGTTGTTGCACCCAACTTCCCAGCTTGAATCTATAATGTTATTTATAACTCCTTGTTTGAAATTGTAATTGATTTATTAATTCTCAGTTAGCAGAATCTTTTGCTTCTTTAAGTTATAAAGTTAGCTTTTCTCTTCCTCTTTCAGGTCATTGCCTTTATGCTGTTGATTTTCATTGGCATTGCTCCTGCAATTTTGGTGCTTGCCATTTCTGCAACTGTGGTTTTGTGGTTCTATGGCAGCTTTTGGACGACAAGCCTTGTCACTTTAATGGGAGGTTCACTTCTGTTTTCCTTTTTTAGAATTTTTGTCCGGATGATGCTTTGGCATGCCTGATGCTAAACAGTTAGACAATCATTTTTAATACCTTGAGAAATAAACATGTAGGTGCCTCATTTGGCTTGCATCATGAACGAATTGCACTTTTTGTGACTATGCTGTATTCTCTGCACTGCGCAAGAAGTTATATGGGCTGGCTTGGCTTGCTTCTTGGCCTTAATCTATCTTTTATATCTAGTGATGTTCTAATTCACGTCCTAAAGAATAATGCAAATGAAAATAGGTATGACTTTCCACAACAACAAGATACAAGGCAAAATGCTAGAGCAGATTTTTGCTTTCATTCATATTGTTCTGCTGTAGATAATGTCTTTTATACTTCATGTAGGGGATCAGCTGATTTTAGCCACGAGATTCCTTCAACCAGCGGTAGAGAAACAGAGTTAACATCTGAAGATGAAGTAGCCCGGCTGTTGAATAGTTGTGATCACTATACAGCATTGGGCTTCAACCGGTTTGAAAATGTTGATGTTTCTGCGCTCAAGAAAGAGTACAAGAAGAGGGTAAATCCTTTTTACTAATGTTCATTGTCGTTGCTAATGTTGTTTTATTTGCCACTTATTGTGACAATATACTGAAATAATTAGTTAAAAGCATCATTTCTTAATTTCATCATTGAAGATAATAAACAGTAAAATGGCATTTCCAGGCAATGCTAGTCCATCCTGACAAGAACAGGGGCAATGAGAAAGCTGTAGAAGCCTTTAAAAAACTTCAAAATGCATATGAAGTAAGCTTACTTCAGTATGCGATTTTTTTTGGGGTTCTATTTTCATTTTATTCAACACTTAACTATTTGGCATGAGCATCTTTTTGATGTGTAGGTTCTGCTAGATTCGATTAAGAGGAAGAACTATGATGATGACTTGAGAAGGGAGGAGCTTTTGAATTACATTAGAAGTTTTCAGACTTCATCCCATAAGGTGTTTTTCTTCTCCTTGCTCTTACTGCATCAATGATCTAATAATTTATTGTCTTAGCTGTTACAATGCTAAATTTCCAGAATTCACACCTAAGCTTTCTATTTAGGTCACATGTTCTTATTTCCTAAAATCTGATACACTTCAATGTACTAGGATGAGAGGCATGGTATCTTGAGTTTTGAATCCACTCATATTGATGCTGAAGATAGAGGTTCTTATGGAGAATCAAGAAGAATCTTCTGCAAGAAGTGTGGTACCTTCCATATATGGAATCCTATAGAAAGATCAAAATCTCAAGCAAGATGGTGTCAGGTCCTTGTTTTTTAATTCACTTTTTTAAGGGTTATTTGTTCTAAAAAGGAGTAATACCGTGGATATAATGATATAGTCAGGTATATTATTATTGTGAATTTCATTGCAGGATTGCAAAGATTTCCATCAGGCTAAAGACGGTGATGGCTGGCTTGAACAGTCAAATGTTCCATTTCTTTTTGGATTGCTGCAGAAGGTTAGTATTATGCCATACATAATTTAGGTTGGTGTTTGCATGAATTCACCTATATCATTTTTTTAATTTCACTAAAACTAGGGCCTCATTATTTAGCTTTTATTTTTTTTCCAAGTTATACCTTTTACTGACATAATTCTATTGCGTATCTGGTCAATAAAATTTAGGTTGAAGCCCCACGTGCTTATATTTGTGCAGAAAGTAGGATATATAATGCAACCCAATGGGTCATTTGCCAGGTTGGTTCTTAAGTTTCCCTGTTTTCAGACATAAAGCTTCACTTTCCATTCTTTATCAATTTTATTTGTTGGATTCGTTGTTTTATTTCTCAAGGAAACATCTAGTGCCATGTATATTTTGAATATTTTTAGTTTCATTCCAACTATGAAGCGGTATGGATGTGTGAGGATACAGTGCCCATAAACCTAATAAATGGCTGTAAATGTATTCAGTTAGTATGATATAATAGAACAACCAGGCTATTCTCTTAATCTGAAGACTTTTTGCTTATTTCTTGTTGTGTTTGGACTCTTCTATTGCTGTTCTCTTCACTCAATTGGCTTATTTTCAGCAATCAGCAATTTATAACGGCAGTGATACAGCAGCCCTCAGTTAACCAGAGCAGCATCTGTTGCAAAACAGAGAAGCAGCAGCAAATTGAAGTGACAAAACAGGTAGATCAGCAGGAATGTGGCAGTCAAAAGGTAGCAGCAAAGCAGTTGGCCAGCTTTGGGAGGACAGTGACAGTGCATGCAGAAAACAGGGGCAAGTCCCCAAGCTCCCATATTGGTACAGGGAAAATAGGGTCTTTGACTATTGCTATAGTACCTGGAGAAAACTGAGCGGAAGTAAAGGGTTGAACCGCAATATTTACAACAGGGAGAGAATGCAGAGGAGAAGAAAAAATTAGTTGCTTTGGGGCAATTTCTGATTTTTCAGATTGCTTTTTCTTCAGGATTTTAATCATATTTATAGGCAATTAAATGGAAATAGTTCTCATTCACACCTAAACAAACTCCACAAAGAAAGAAACCCAAGCTATAATAACAAATTTATATAGGTTCAATAATTACTGTAGGAATTATTCTAATTTGAATTTAAATTCAAATACAAAACCCATACAAAAAACTTTGTATTCATACTTATCTCTGTTATAATATGAAACTTGATCCAACGGTCTAGCTATTGGTGCCTTTAAATTCCTGGTATGGTGTCCTGTAAGTTATCCATTTGCATCCTCAAACTTCTGAAAACTACCTATTCAATCTTAATGGTTCGTTCTGATAATCATCAACATTGAATTTTTTTTTGGGGTGAAATTGAACCTTTAAATATTAAAAAAAAAAAATCTCTTTGATTTTTTTCACAATTTGATGCCAAAATCAGAATCATAGGAAATCTGATGGATCGCTTACTAGATTTGATTTCCTAATCATGGCTATCCCATTCAGACAGCTTTCTCTCTTATGAAATTAATGCTCTAGATAATGGAAAGTTGCATGCCTAGCTTTATTGGTGTAAACCATTTGGCTTTGCTTATTTACTGGCCTATCTTGCAAATGTGATGTCTCCTTAGACCCATATCTGAATGTGGCAATATTTTGCTCTAAAAAGATACCTAATTCTAGAAGTACTTCCTGCTCCAACAGTAGATCATCCATGCATGGTGGATAATACTTCTTTTGATGCGCCATCAAGCACAGAAGGGCAAAGTCTTTATATTTCCGCACTTACCACCAAATATATTTCCATATTTGAATATAGTTTTATATAACAAGTATTGTCCCCAAACTTCGTGAGAATTTTAAACAGCCCACATTAATTGACTTAATCTTCTTTATTTCTTGTTTGAGGTGATCTTTGCTTAAATGTAACTAAACAAGATCTCTTACTTGGAAGTTGGCCTCAACATGGTAACGAGCATGCCTTTCTTTATAATTTTGTTAGGTATTTTGCATTTGCTTCTCTACTAATGCATGAATTTTGTAGACACCCTTTGGAAATCCTTGAGCAATTTCTATAGGTCGTTCTAGTGGTAACCCTTGCACCTCCTAGAAGAGAGGTGCATACTTCTCTAACAAATGTTGCAGGTATACATCTCCAGCAATGCTCAATGTATATATAGAGAAAGTCTCTTCTTTTCCCAAGTGCCATGCATGATTATTCAAAGTAAATATCGTGTTAGCATTTATATATTTACTTTCTTGTCTTGCCATCACAAAATTCATTGTTGGTACACCATAATCCTTCTGGCAAGTACTCCTTTTCATCCTTAGTCAACTGACATTAGCAAAAATGGTAATTCAACAATGCATAATTATCATGTGGGTATGAATCACCAACAATAATCTGATAGATGCTAGGTGGCATCTTCTTACACATCTTCTTGATGATTGCAAACTTCAATAGATTTTGGTGATCAGTTCTCATCTTGAACCACTTTAGAATTCAACCTCAAAAATAAGGACATGGGTGAGGTTTACTTCCTAAACCCAACTTTTACACTAGAGTGGTAGAAATGAGATTCTTCTTGCTACCACTATCAATGATGTCACAAATCATCTCTTTGCTTGGATCTTTAGAGTGAACAACTTTTCTTGTGTGTCTAAATTAAGGCATGACCTGCCACTATAGCTTTTTGACATTGTTATCAAAGATAGGGATGGACCTGTTTTGTCTACCGGACTAAGCATGGTGTTGTTCACAATCATAGGAATTTTCTTCCCTTCCCTATCCTTTTCTGATGCGGACATCCAACGGTGAACACTTATTTGAGGAAGAGACGAAGATCAATGACCGAGATCATCCCACTTTATCTTAATTTACTAATTGTATTTTTTTTTTGTTTTATTTATGCATTTTCCATTTTTACCCTCTCTCAAGGGAGTTGTCCTTTGTAAGCCCTAGGGGCATGTTTGTTTTTTTTGAGTCTCTTTCATTTTGAGGCAGATATATAGAGGCCCTTGCTATTGTATTGGTATGATGAATTATTAATAAAAAAATTTTCTGCACTATTGTTCATTGAGAAGAACTTTGATGAGATCCCTATATGAGGAAAGCATAGTATACGCCAGCCGCAAGATGTGTCCGGGTTCTTGGTTTGAAGTCCCTTGGTGAAGGGCAACATATCACCTGTCAGCCACAAGAAGCGTCCGGGCTTCTGGTTTTTATCTTTATTTCCCTACACTTCTTTTCTTCTTCTTTAATTCACCTTCTTCTTTCTTCTAGCCGCCGCCCTAATTCCCTCTTTCTCCCCTAGTCGATTCGCCCTTGACTGTCGGCCAAACCGTCCATAACCGTCAGCCAAGCTTCCCTCTTCCCCTCCAACTGTCGGCCACTCCACCACCACCTCCTAGCCGGCCACCCCATCTCCACCCATCCTTCTGGCCGACGGCCACCCCCATCTTTTTCCTTTTATTGATGATTTCAATCATCATTAATACCTACCAAAATTAGCCTACCTAATTTGGGGGAATGATTAAATCTATTTGAAATTCAAGTTTTCATTTCAAATACCTTTCTAAAATTAACTAAGCTAAATTAGAAATGTTTATAAATTTAAGTCTAATTTGATTTTAATTTAGATTTGATTTAATTAACCTTTTCATAATTTAGAATCATGATTTAGGAGGTTTTATATTCCCTCCCAATTTCGCCCCCCTCTCTCTCCACAAATTCCATCTTGCATTCAAAGCCCTTCCTATTTTGGCCTTCTTAATTTGGTAATAAATTTAAATTCAAAATTCAAACAATTTTAAATTGTAATTTGTTTCCTAAATAAGAATCCCTATCTTAGGAAAGTTATTTAAATTAGATGTAATTAAATTTCTAGTTGGATTTGATTTAAATTAATTTTTCAAATTAGTAAATCTATTTTAGGAAACTACTCAAATCTGAAATTAAAATAAGATTTAATTCCCTAATTACATTTATTGCTTGGGTCCATATGGCCGGCCCCCCTTATTCTCTCTCCTTCTCTATTTTTAATAATTCCTTCACAAAATTGTAACTCCATTTAAGGGATTAATTAACTCCTTCCCTCTCTTTTCCAATTAATTTGAAATGTCCAATTCACATGACCCCTAGTCCCCTCCCCTCCCCTCCCCCCCTCCCCTCCCGTTCTACATTATTTTCACTCCTCAAGGAATAGTTTCCAGGTAATCTTTCAACTTTTTTCTCTAGTATGGCCAGATATCTAGCAATGATCATAGAACTTTCTTATAACATTTGACTTCAGGGTAGAAGCAGGCTTTGTAGCATCACCTATCCTTTATTCTTTCTGTGTTGCTCTTCATAAAGTTGCATCCTTACATGATTATAACGCCTTCTTTTTCCTAGAATCATTTCTTTCGCTCAATGACAACCATGGTTTGACTTAGATCAGTAACTAAAAACAAATAAAATTTATTTGTAATTTACAAATAAAGCCTTATAGTGTACTTCATTAAAGTTTGTTCTTTCCCATGATTTACTCTCATAGTGACTGCCTAGTATTAAAGATATGGTTTAAAGTTGGGCAGTTGTGTTGAGGCATTTTTGTTTGAGGTGAGGCATTAAATTTAAGATGTTTTGAGGTGTATGCCTTGTGATTAAAAAATTCTGCATAGTCAAAATTACTGTAATAAATAATATATCAATATCATAACTTATTAATATTAAAAAAATCATATTAACATTTTAATATAGTTAGAAATAACAAATTGCGTATACATTAATTAACAAATTATGCAAGACACAAAGTATCAAATAACAAAATACTCAATGTACAAGTTTATTGCAAATATATAAGTGATATAAGATATCAAATTAAAGTAGCATAAGATGTCAAATCAAAATAAGAAATCAAATAAGTTTAACATAGTAAGTTTCTCTTTCTCACTCCTATTATGCAACATCCAAGTAAGAATATAATAAGTAACTAATCAGAAGCCCTCAACTCTTATTACTCAAGTGGTCTTCATTGGAGTCATCATCATAATGAACAACTTTCTTTCTTGGATCATCTTTAGTTGCCAAGTTCTCACTTTCTTCCTCCTCTTCTTCAATCTCAATCAATTTCTACTATAATATGTTGTGAATAATAAGAAATTAAGAATATTAATTTAAGTTTAAAATAACTTCAAATACCTAAATCTCATTAGATACCTTTTTCTTTTTATTTATTATTGGTTTGTGTTAGACATACTTATTTGTTTCTATCTCCATCTAAGAAATCAGCATTTAGATCTTATTGCAAATCAGATATTGTGATTTAATTATCATCATTTATAAATAATTTGTCTTATGATATCTATCCTCACAAACTAAGAGATCCTTTTCCTCCTTCAAACTCTTTTTTTCGAACTTCTATCATTTATCTCTAGTTGTGTATGATGTATAACAAAGAGCTCATTCTTAAGATCATCAGATGGCTTTTCCTTTTTATGTGAACTTGATTATATGTGCTCTAATTATGCTCACATCTAAATGAAGAGCATGTAAGGCCTAGTACATCAGTAATAAATTATTGTAGCTTTGGAGTGTTATCACTAAATTGGATCCACCATTCAGCGAAATTTCAGAAAAAAGATATAGTTAGAATTGGGAGAGTCCTTACTTTTTTTCATTCAAGATATAAATATTAAGAATTATTTGGAGAATATTTTGCAACTATATCTATGGCTTGCTGTAGTACAAAGAAATCTTCCTTATTCTTGAATGGTATAAGTTTCCTATCAGCATTTGCCCTCTCGGTTGGGTCAACAATCAACCTATCCGTTTTATGGTACAATACCAAATTGATTACAAATTTGGTTAACTTTTGCTTAACATATTAAAATTAAGGGTTAAGGTAATATCTAATAGCATGCAAATGACAATGGAGCTGAATTTCTAATCTCTCATCAATGATATCTCAAATTTTCTTATAGCTGTACTCATCTTTTCATAAGTTCTTTGCTATGAACTCCTTGAACACGTCCATTGCATTTTAAATGAAGCTCATCGTTGATTTTTTCTCTGCATCTACCAACCTTAAAACTTAAACTATTGGCCTTTTTGTTGTTGCCAAGGTAGTTGGGGATTTGGTGAGATGCTTAGAAATCTGAAATTAGATTTCAAGTTAAGTGGAATTGGAGGGAATTGATTTGAAATTCAAATTAATCCCATACATGGGGGGGCCGGCGGTTAAGAGGAGTTAATTGGTGGCAATTAATGAGATAGGAGAGAGAGGGAGAGGGGAATAGGTGGCCGGCCAAATAGAGAGAGGGTGAGAGGGCCCCAAGGATTTAATTAAGGAGTAATTTCAAAATCTGAAAGTTAAATCAGATTTAAATCAAATAGGGAGGTTTCCTATCATAGGTTTAGACAATAGGAAACTATTTGAATTCAATTATTTAATTGAATTCACAATAGGAAACTTTCCAAATTGGCTAGACTTATTTTAGGAAAGTGAATAAATGGGTATTTGAAATTTGAATTTTAAATTTATGAATCCAAGGGAGGGGGCCCTTAACTAGGTGCTTGGAGAGGGGAGGAAGGGGGATGGTGGCCGGCGGTTGGGTGGGGGTAATCGGCGGCTTGGGCGGCCCAAGGAGGCCGGCGGCAAGGGGAGGGGCTCGGGTTAGGGAAAAACAAAAGGTTTGGGCAGTGGTGAGGCCGACGGGTGGGAGGTGAGGAGAGGGGAATTGGATGCAAGAAAACAAAGATAAAAAAATGGAAGAACTGCGAACCTTGGAATCCACCAAAGGTTGACGGGTATTGCTTCACCCCTTTGGGTTTCTCCTCTCTAGAACTCACAAAGAGATCAAACAAGAACAAAATTTTTTTCATTCAATTATTCATCCTCCTACAATACGAGAGAGTTAGCCTATAAATAGGCCTCATGAAAGGAAAAATAACAAAGACTAAAATGGCCTTCGGGCTACAACACCACATGACCACTCCTAAAGGTAAAATGGGAAAAACAGTAATATAAGATAAACTAGTACATAAGACAAAAATAAAATGAAATAAAATAAGCTCTAGATCGTAGCCGTTGATCTTCCGATGTCCTCATCATTCTCCCCGGGTGGGAGAAAACTTGACTCCGTGGAGTGGGTGTCTCGAGAACTTATCGTGCATCTGGGTCGATCTGTTGTAACTCCTCGTGCTCTGACCACGTATCCTCTGACTTTTGTTTACCTCTTCACCTAGTCAAATATCTTTTTCGTCCACCCTCTTTTGTGAAAATAATGTCATCACTCAGAATCATGTTAACTTTCTCCGCTATAGGTATTTTGGGAATATAAATTTTGGGGATTGGAGGTAGGCTTTGGGGTTCTCACAAGGTGGGGTCACACAAGGCTTAATTTGAAGTGGATTTGGGATTTAAACTCTGGATCTTCATAGGCTACTAAATCTTTTATGTTAGAAAATGAATGAATGTTGAACTCTACAAGCAGATCCACCACGTAAGCATTTTCATTAATTTTATTGACTATTTTAACTAATCTCGCACTTCTAGCATGTAATTCTTTTACAGTTTCTTGTGGGAACCGCACCTGACAAATCCGCACCATCACTGAATCTAGGGGTGTCAATTTTGGGTCATAGGTTGGATTCGGGTCGAACCCAGAACTGACCCGTGTTCAAACGGGTTGACCCTAACCCGACCCGGGTAGGAAAGCGGTTTGGAAATCTGAACTCCGACCCGACTCGGCGGGTTATCGGGTTGACTCGACCCGACACGGGAAGGCGGGCTCGGACTCGAATGCGGACGCGCGGGTTGGCAAGGACGAGTGGGCGTGTGATGGCACGCATGCGCGCGGGAGTAGCGGCGGGCGTACGGGCAGCCGCAGCATGCGCGCGGGCAGCCGCGTGGTCACACGGGCAGCCTTGGGCGCGCGGTAGCATGCTGGCAGGGGGCGGGCAGCTTCGCGTGCAGGGTCTGGTAGGGTTGGGCAGCTTCGCGGGTAGCCGGACAGGCTAGGGCAGGTACTCGGGCAGCCGGGCAGAAGTTTTAAACGGGTTTTCGGGTTGACCTGACAACCCCTCAACCCAAACTAGGGTTGTCAAAACCGGGTCACGGGTCCAACCCGAAATTGACCCGATACTATTCAACTCGACCCGAACTCGACCCGTTTTTGCAAACGGGTCTGTTTTCCGAACCCGAACCCGACTCGATTCGGGTATATTTTATTAAATTTTTTTATTTAATTCAATTTATTTAAATCTAAATCAAATTAAGGTAAGATTTACTTCAATTAATTTAAAATAAATCAAGATTAATTTAATTTGAGCAATAATGTTTATAATTTTTTGAAATATCATTTACTTATTTCATAAAAATCCATTAAAACCCTCCTAAATTAATTAAAAATGGGTCAAACCATATTGATTTCAGGTTTCCGGGTCAACCCGAACCCAACCTGGTTTTACAAACAGGTCGAAATCCCTAACCCGAACCTGACCCCAACACGGTTCGGGTTCGAGTTGACCCGAACCCAAAATTTTCGGCTCGGGTCAAATATTGACACCCATAACACGAACCCAACCCGTTTTTCAAACGGGTCGAATTCGGGAACTTGAACCCGAACCGGTTTGGAAACGGGTCGGGTTAAACCCGAAATTTCCGGGTCGGGTTTTCGTGTTGTGTCAAATATTGACACCCCTAGCTGAATCACCAACCTCAAAAGTTTTAACTTATCGTTTAAATTCAATATGAAGTCTATAATTATTATTGTTCTATTCAATTAGGCGTGCAATTTCCTTAAGTAGATCATGCAGATGCGATGTAAATGCGGCATGTGCTATGCGAATTCATATGTCTAAAATTCAAGACTCAACAAGATAAATAATATGGGAATGAAGTGGTGCAACAGACTTGATATGCAAGATGAATGAAATGAAATGCGAATTCACATACAAATTTTAAACAGAGGGAAATTTTGAAAGATAACAGACTACAAAAATACACACAACATGCTAACTCACAAGAACACATAGATAGAATAAAGGTGGAAGAGTCATGAAATGAGGGGATCTAAAGTGTTCAGGTCTAAGGGAACTGGTGTAGGGGGAGCAATGAATACATCCTTAGCTACCAGGGCATTTCTATATGAAGTTTCAGTTAGGGTCGTAGTTAGTCTCCTAGGGGCAACAGAGTAATCTAGCAAATTCATCAAACTAGGAGAGAGATGATCTTTAACAAGGAAGGACAATAACATAGCTGACAAAACGAATGAATTAGGAACAAGATAAGATGATGGGTCCGCCATAATGGGATAACCCAACGAGTCACCAGTGGGTATGGGAACTCCAAAGGAGGGGTAGAGTGTCCAAAACAGATGTGGGCATAACAGTTAGAGGGATGTCATGAGAGTATGGGTTTAAATTCTCTCTAACATTAATGTCGGTATAAAGAATGGAGAGGTAAGTCCAATCAAGAAAGACATACTCGTTCAAATGTAAGTTTAGAGGAGCAACTCCTAAAATAGATTCTAATAAAACAAGAGGAGGCTCATTATTCAAATTAGACTTAGAAACTTTCAAACTCAAAATACTATCTTCCGAAATCATATTACTATCCTCAATAGAATCAGATTTGGTGATAACCCTAATATCAATGGATTCTGAGTCAATTAAATCGGGGTTTAACTTAGGTAGTAAATTCAATTGACTCAATTCCAACTCAAGACTATCCACGTCGCCATCAAAATCCAAAATTAAATCAGAATTATTCGGAGTCATCTTAGTAGGAGATACAATTAAATCAGAAACTTCCGAATTTAATTTCATGGTGTTCACGGTCAGATAAGCTTCTTTCGAGATCAAGTTAATATCATTCAGGCAGACCTTATCCAACGAGATATCCTCGAGGAGACTAGGATCAGGGTAGGCTAAAGGTTCTAACTTTCCTAGCTCAAGGTTTAAGTCATGTCGGGAGTCTGATTCAATCACTTCAGTTTCATCCTCAAAGAATTCTTTGTTATTAGTGATATCATTAGCATCCACAAAATGGATGCACTCAATCTTAGGTTCAGGGGACCTATTCTTATTAATGCATTTCTTTATTATAATTACACTTGTAGGTTCAAGGGCTGAGGATGCTAAAGGTTGACTGGGGTGGCTAGGAGTTGGCCCAAGTGGGGAGTCATATGGGACTGATCCAACAGAAGACCCAATAGAGGGTCGGCCATCGAGGCTAGGAGAAAACCTACAGGGTGGGGTAGCAACCCTGATGTTACTAAAAGACGGGTGGTCTCGACCACGGTATTGTCGACGGGTTGTTCCAACAAAAGAGGTAGGGTGGTGCTCCTTTTGCTGCAAGCTACTAGAGAAACTGTTACAATTTTCTTATTTAGTATCCTTTCTTCTTGACAATGCTCTCCTCTAGGCCTCATCCAAGAGAGTTGGCATAAGAGAAATATAAGAGAAATGCAAAGTTTATGGAAATATAATGTCTTACACAAAAAATTTACAGTGTGAAGACCTAAGATCAATGTTCAAAGATCATTGAACTTTGTCTTCGATTGGTGATCAAATGATCCTCAAACTCTAGTCTTTGTGTTGAATGAAGGATTTATCAATTTTTTCTTTTTTCTTTTGAAAATAGCCGACTTTCTAGGTTTGTATGCTTTTGTTAATATAGGACAACACATGAATATCATAAAATCTTGATCAACATTAATAGAGATGCCAAAGAAGGAAATTCAGTTGTGTGCAAAAATTGGAAAAGCAAGTTATTAGATTGCATTATAGATTGAAGGATGGCTCGATAATACTTTGTGGAGGGTCATTGATAATTCAAAAAAAATCCCAAAGTATCTCTCGGCCAGTGGATCTTGCCAAGTTTTTATGACGAGCCTCAAAGTTAATGATGATTTGTAAACTAATAGGGGCAACCCATTTAGCTTCTTAAAAATAATTCCAAACTTTTTTTCATTTTGCTGAAAGCTTTGCAATGAGCGGATAGTTAGCTATGATTTGTACAGGTCTTAATATTGTCCCCCAAAGTGTCATATGGATTTTTGACAAATTTTGATGAAATTCAATCAAACCCCATACAATCATGTGCAATTCGAAAGCTAAGAGTATGACAACTAATCTAAACTAAGCTAAGATTATGTATAGACTAAGGCTTCTTAAAAGCACCAGTTGGATGGTTGAGACTGGTTGAGTCTCAGTTAGGTCTCCTTTCATAATTTCTTATATGTTTCCTAATGTTAAAATTATGTGATGGAAAAAAATGCATGGATGAAAAAAGAATGGATGGGTGCCTATTCCTAGAACATGTTTGATTCCTTAGTTTTAAGGATAGATGAAACGTTGAAAGTTACTTTGCATCATTATGATGGACATGCCACGTACGCTAAGAAAACACATTTCTTATCTTAGGTTTATTTCAAATTAAAGATTGAGTCATGACTTGCAGAGCTCTTAGGATTGTTTTATAAATATCAATTTATAAAATAATTTAAAACAATAGGGATTAAAAAAAATATAGGAGAGAAAAATACATTACATTATCACTGCATGTACAATTCAAAAGCTAGAAATTATAATTAGTAATTTTATGGACATTCAGCTGAGCTGGTGGGCCCCATTAGGGTTCGTGGCAGGCAAGAAGAGAGGAAATTATTTAGTAAAATTTTAATTACAATCAGGAGGGGATTAATTAGGAAAAGAAATCTAATTTGAATTCAAATACGAGAGATAATTATTTAGAGAAAGCCTTAGAGTGTTAATATTCATTTTGTAAGGAGGAATCAAGAGGGAAGTTTTTAGGAAATTTTTTTATTAGTATTGAGAGGGAATTAATTAGGGAAAGAGATCTAATTTGAATTCAAATCTGAGAGAATTATTTTGGGAAAGGAGGTTGATTTGGAAGGGAATTAGGGGAGCCTATATAGGGCTAATTATATGGTGATTTCAAATTATGCTTGATTTTGCTTGAATTAGTTTTTCTTAGATTGTGAGGGCTCTAGCCAATAGCTAGGGATTTGGGAGAGCTGGATCTTCCTCTCCAATTGAAGATCCAACTGTATCTTGTTGTTTTCTTTCATATATCTTGCAATAAAAAGAGTTTTGGTTTGGTCTTCCTAATCCCTATTGCCATTCAATGATTTCGAGGAAATTGCATTCACTTCCTATCATAATCTTAATTTGATTTCTAGTGAACCACATAACTTAGCAATTAAAGATACGTTAATGGTTTGAGGGGTGAAAGTTGAAATGAATGAAAGATGTAACGAGAGCATAACACTGCCTGAGTAGCATGGTCTACTTTGTGCTGTGAGTATGCCATTGTTGTATCTAAGGGTTGTCTAAGCCATATCAGACATTTTCTTTCAGAATACATGTGAAGGAGGCTGTTTGGATGGTATTTTTCATTACGACGAAAGTATTTACTACTAAATAAAAAAAAAAATAAAAAGTCTCGACTACTAAATCCTTGGAAGTAGTGTAGAGATTATTATCTTTGGCTCTAAAACAGATAATTGATATGGATATCATTTGTTTTGATTCCTGTATATTGTTCACAAAACTTAAAAATATGGCTACAACAACAACATCAAGCCTTTGTCCCAGTATGTGGGGTCGGCTACATGAATCCTTTTTCGTAATTATGTCCGGTTAAAAGTCAAATTCTCATTTAAATTTAATAAAAAAATATCATTTCTAATATTTTCTAACCAAGTCTTTTTAGGTATACCTCTACCATTCTTAACATAAGTCAAATCTAATACCTTAACTTTCCTAACCGAGTCATCGGAAGGCCTTCGTTTAATGTGACCAAACCATCTAAGGTGACTCTCTCTAATCTTATCTTTCACTAGAGCTACTCCAACCTTTTCATGTATATGCTCATTTCGTATCCTATCTCTAAGGGCAAAGCCACTCATCCACCTCAGCATTGTCATCTCTGCAACACTTAACTTAGTATTATGCTCCTCTTTTAATGTCCAACATTTGGAACCATAAAACATTGTAGGTCTCACCACCATCTTATAAAATTTTCCCTTAAGTTTGAAGGGGATTTTTCTATCGCACAACAAGCTCGATGCATTCTTCCATTTCAACCATGCAACTTGAATTCTGTTGATAATATCCCCATCTATTTCACCATCACTCTGAACAATAGATTCGAGATATCTAAAACACGTACTCTTATTAATGACTTGATCGCCCAAAGTCGCAATCTCCTCATTAGGTCTATTGCTACTAAAATTACACTCCATATATTCAGTTTTAGATCTACTCAAGTGAAAGCCTTTAGACTCTAAGGTTGACTTCCATAATTCAAGTTTTCCTTCAACTCCCCTTCTAGTCTTATCAACAAGAAGAATATCATCAGCAAAAAGCATACATCAAGGTACATCCTCTGGCAAATGTCTAGTGAGAACATCCATGACTAATGCAAAAAGATATGGGCTTAAGGCTGATCCTCGGCGTAATCCAACCAAAATAGGAAAATACTTGGTCAAACCATCTTGTGTTTGAACACAAGTAATAGCTCCTGAGTTCATATCTTTAATGATTTGAATATAAGCGTTATTAACTCCTTTCTTTTCAAGAACTCTCCATAGCACTTCTCTTGAAACTTTATCATATACTTTCTTTAAATCAATAAATATCATATGTAGATTCTCCTTATTCTCTCTATATTTCTCCATCAAACCTCTCAATAAATGTATGGCTTCCATAGTAGACCTACTCGATTTGGATTTTAAGAAACATTAGTATCACGCCGCAACCTACGCTCCATAACTCCCTCCCATAGTTTTAAAGTATGACACATTAACTTAATTCCTCTACAATTCATACATTCCTATGCATCACATTTATTCTTAAAAATAGGAATTAACACAGTCATTCTCCACTCACCTAGCATATTTTAGTCTTTAAAATAATATTAAAAAGCTTAGTAAGCCAAGAAATTTCTTCATCGCCTAAGCATTTCCACGCCTCGATTGGAATATCATCAGGTCCAACAACTTTTTCACACTTCATTTTCTTTAAGGCCTCTCTAACTTCAATTTTACTAATTCGCCGATGAAAATAAAAATCTTTATTTTCATTTAGGGTGCTAAAGTTACTAAAGTCAATCGTATTTTCATATTATTCATTAAAACGTTTAGCAAAATATCTCATCCACCTTTGTTGAATATCATCTTCTAAGAAAAGTACTTTTTGATCTTCATCCTTAATACACTTTATTAGAACTAAATCCTTATTAATTCAATCTCTTTGTTTAGCTAACTTATAAATATATCTTTTTTCCTTCAGTATCTAATCTATTATATAAATCATTAAAAGCTAAGCTCTTTGTATCAGAAATTGCTTTCTTAGATTCCTTATAAGCCTCTTTATAGCTTTCCAAATTATCAAAAATTTTACATCTAAACCAATTTTTATAACAAAACTTAAAAATATGGCTAAGCTCAAAAAAATGGTTAAAGAAGTTATAAAATGTGTAGTTTAAAAACAAAGTGTATGAGAAGAGTCCTTTTTCCTCAAGAATGTTGGGGCCAAACAAAATCATTATTCACGCACACGAGGGTGTGAACTACTTGCTTAAGTTATGCAATTAAGGTTTTACTAATATAGCTTCTACCATTTTAACTCTTTGTGGTTTAGTTTGTTTTATTTTTTCTTGAATACTATTGTTGTTTCCATTCTATGATCTTTCAACATATTCATCATTTATCTCTTTTTTTTTATATTTTTTTATTGTTATAGATTTCTCGGAACCAACTATTTTCTTTCTTATGAATATGGAATTTATATTAAGCTATAGATAATATTTCTATTCTTTAAACATTTATATCATAATATGCCCCTTTTGTGACGCTAATTTTTATTTTCCTAACCTTTTTAGGTGAATGATGTTCCTACCATTTTCCTATATATATCATTCAATGCTTATTTATTTATATTTTCATCTCAAAAAACTAGTTTGGCTTAATAACATAGCTTGATGAGATAAATACATTGATTAAATGAAAAGAGATTTTATCAAAATTTTCAATTTAGTATTCACATTGTTGTTTTCAAGTCCCAAGTTCTGAATGAGAAAAGTAGAAGGTTACCTTAGGTAGTCAACAACTAGCGTAATACTTGTTGAATAATCATGACATAAATCTTTTAATACATTGTGTTAATGTTAGGACATTTCCTAGAAGCAACGCATTGCATAGCCTAAACACAGCGACAAATGTGTAAGGATTGATGCACTTGCGCCTAGATGCATTGTTAAATAGGCAAGGGTTCCCACATCATGGACGAATATGGGCCAAGAATCTAGTCCATGAAATTAAAATTAGGATAGAAATTTGGAATATAGGTTTTTCTTACATGCAAATTATTTGAATTAATATATATTATGATTCATAGGAAAATAAATATTTTATGCATTCAAGAAAATAAATGGGTTGAACAGAAGGCTAATGATATTGATAGTTTCAGATTTAAACTATAGTATTCTGTAAGAGTCATACTAGAAATGGTGTAGGTGTCATTATAGATAAAAGTTGGAAGGATAATTTTGTAAAAATTAATAGAATTTGAGATAAAATTGTAGCTTTAAATATTGTTGTCGATGCTATGATTATTAATATTATAAATGCTTATGCTTCTCTAGTAGATTTTGATAGATATTCAAAATTAAATTTTGGGAATGACTTAGAAAAATTAATACAAAAATACATCTTGAAGAAAGAGTTTTTATTGGAGGAGATTTTAATGAACATGTTCGTAGAGAGGTAGATGATTTTAAAATCATTCATGGTGGCTGTGGGTTTGAAGAAACTAATGAAGGTGGTAAGATCATATTAGATTTTTCTTTAGTTTATGATTTTGTAATTGCTATAAAAATGGATATACTAAAACTCATATTTTTTTCCTTTTAATAAAAATTAGATCGTTTTGAAGGCAACGATTGTAAGGTTATTCTTAGTGAAAGTTTATGTATCCAACGACGCTTATTAGTTTTTGACTTTAAGATGAATGAGCGAAAAATAAAAAAGTAAAACATTATTTTAGGATTAGATGGGGGGCATATAATGAATATTAAAAAAAATATTGTTAGGAGTAAGATTCTAGATGTTAAGGTTTTATCTATGCATGATAAAGTTAATGTTATGTGGGAAAAAGTAGCTAATCATATTAAATATTGCAAAAAATATGCTTGGAGTATCAAAGGGAAAATATCTTAATAGTAAAAATAGTTGGTGGTGGAATCAAAATATATAAGAAAAGATAAAAAATTAAAAGAATTAGTTTATATATAAAAATTTTGATAATTGGGAAAAATATAAAGGGTCTGCAAGGAGACTAAGAAAGCAATATGTGATATAAAAATTTTAGTTTTTAATGATTTATATGATAGAATATATACTGAGGGCAAAAGATATATGTATAAGTTAGTCAAACAAAGGGATAAGAGTAGTAAGGATTTAGTTCAAGTGAAATGCATTAAAAATGAAAATAAAAAAAGTTTTTTTATTAGAAGAGGATATTAAACAAAGGTGGATGAGATATTTTTTTAATCTTTTCAATGAAGATTATGAGAATACGATTGACTTTAGTGACATTACACTCTAAATGAAAATAAACTTTTTTTTATTTTTATCGACGTATTAGTAAAACTGAAGTTAAAGATGCTCTAAAAAAGTGAATTGTAAAAAAGCTGTTGGATCTGATGATATTCCAATAAAGGTGTGGAGATGCTGAGGGGATGATGGAATGTTTTAGCTTACTAAACTTTTTAATATTATTTTGAAGACTAAAAAGATGCCGAATGAGTGGAGAATGAATATGTTGATTTCTATTTTTATGAATAAAGGTGATGCACAAGATTGTGCGAATTATAGAGGAATTAAGTTAATGTTTCATCATGGGAGAGAGTTATGGAGCATAGGTTGTGGCTTGATATTAATATTTCTAAAAATTAATTTGGATTTATGCTGGGTAGGTTTACTATGGAAGCTATACATTTATTGTGAAGTTTATAGTATAATATTTATTGATTTAGAGAAATCATGTGATAAAGTTCCAAGAGAAGTGTTATGAAGAGTGCTAGAAAAGAAAGGGGTTAATATTGCTTATATTCAAGTCATTAAGGATATTCATGTATGAGCTGTTACTTGTGTTCAAACACAAGGTGGTTTAACAAGTATTTTTCTATTTTAGTTGGATTACATCAAGGATTAGCCTTAAGCCCTTATCCTTTTGCTTTAATCATAAATGTTCTCACTAGTCATTTGCAAGAGGTTGTACTATGGTGTATGTTTTTTGTTGATTAGTTCTTCTTGTTAATAAGACTTGAGGGGGAATTGAAGGTAAACTTGAATTATGGAGGTCAACGTTTAAGTCTGAAGGCTTTCGTTTGAGTATATCTAAAACTAAATATATGTAATGTAATTTTAGTAGTAATAGATCTAGTGGGGTAATTTTGACTTTTTGGGCAATCAAGTCATTAATAAGAGTACATGTTTAAGATATCTTGGGTCTATTTTTGAGAGTGATGGTGAAACAGATGGGGTTATTATTAGTAGAATTCAAGTTGAATGGTTAAAGTGGAGTAATGCATTGGGCTTGTTATGTAATAGAAAAGTTCTCCTCAAGCTTAAGGGAAAATTTTATAAGATGGTGGTGAGACCTGCAATGCTTTATGGTGCAGAATGTTTGCCATTAAAAGAGAAACATAATATTAAGTTAAGTGTTGCAGAAATGAGCATATTAGGAGAGTAGAAGTATTTGATTTGGCTCGAGTAGCTCCAGTGGAAGATGAGATTAGAGTGAATCATCTTAGATGGTTTGGTCACGTAAAAAGGAGGAATTCCAATAACCTGGTTAGCAAAGTACATCTATTAGATTTTCTCATGTTAAGAAATCTAGAGGTAGATTTGAAAAGAGTTGGTTCGAAAATATTAGAAATAATCTTTCTTTATTAGATTTAAATGAGAATTTGACTCTTACAAGGACACAATAGAGAAAAAGAATTCATACAATGGCCCCACGTTTATTATGAATATAAAGATGTATGAATTGAACATCAAGAGGTGGGAAACGAGCTTGTGCCATTATAAATAAGTTGATTAGATATAGCTGCAGCAACGAAAGTTTGATAGCAAATCTAAAAAAGATGATGTGTTTAAAATATAGAATACAAAATCACTGATATAAATATAGCATGGATGATGGAGAAGTTGGAATACATGGTAATGATGAATAGATTATTCCTAGGCTATGCACGCTAAAAAATTAAGTTAACCTATTTAAAAAAAATTGCAAGTTTTTGTAACTGTTTTCTACGAAACACGGTTAGGATAGGAATTTCTTTGAAGTGATATATATATAAAATATAAATTCCATGTCTTGAGGATTAACTTTTGAAGGAAGAAGGGTACAATGAAATTTGAAAATTCTTTATTTTTCTTTATATGATTTAATGCGATGATTTTTATTTTATATTCTTTAAAAGTATTTTTTCAACAACAACAAAAAACCTTTATCCCACTACGTGGGGTTGGCTACATGAATCTTTTTTCTCCATTGTGTTATATTAAAAGTCAAATTCTCGTTTAAATCTAATAATCGTCGGATTAACTTTAAAAATATTTTTAGCTATACAAAAAATTTATAAGTTATATAACTTATTTTTTCCGCAGCCCACTATGTTCAAGTTAACGGCTGGTTCCTCGAATTTTTTTTTATAGTTGATCATGAAGAAATCTAAGTATATTGTTGATTTTCAGAGAAAATTTGGTGACCTAGGTTTTTTTTCCGAAGCAGATGCTCTGGTTAATACGGACAAATTGAGCAGATTATTTGACTAACAAAACAAAATATAATTTTTTTTGGTATTTGCATGCAAAATAAATCAAATTATATGAATTGGCGAGTACCATTAATTTTCCCAGGCATATTAATTATTATAACGTTTTTAGATAGTCTTAGCTTTTTAAAGTGCATTTGCTAAATTTGTAGTGATATAGCTTGTGTTAGTGTTCACTTGGTTTAGTCCATAATAGCATTTTCTGAATGAATTTGTGGATATTGGGAGTTTCGAAATGAAGGTACCTGAGCTGTTTTTTACCTATAGCTAGCGCACCTATTTCTTTTTAATCTATGGTATCATTGAAAATGTTAAATTTCAAATTGTATTTTGGGCTTAATTTGTATGCTTAATTCAATTATCTTTTTTCTTTACAAAAAGAATAAGTAATACACAGTTTTCAGGATATCCAATGCTTGAATTCATTGTTTTTTTTTTTTTTTGAGAAAATGCAAAGATTGCATTAATTATAAAAGAAAGGACCTAATACAAACTAGATAAAAGAAACTAATGGTTCCTTTTTCAACATAAAAAGGTATCTTATTGAACCAAAATTTGTAATTTTAAACTTAAATGATATGAAACCCACTATTTCCTATTTTGAAACTGTTGAGATGCAGGGGATACCAAAGAAATAAACAACCCGAAGGTTGATTAGTATCCCAGAGTTTCCATCCTGTTAAAAAATAAGACTTAGTAATGATCCCATAATCAAATAGAAGAAGTTTAAAATGACAAATTTGAAGAAAAAAGAAGCAATAAAAGCTAAAAAGAAAATTACAATTTATCAGAGTATTCCAAAAATCACTTAAGAATATTTTTGATAAATATTCTATAAGCTTTTTCCAACTTCCAAAGTCAGAAATTGATGATATCATTATTCCAAACCTTTTGAGAATTTGCTTCAACTTCAAGTAACTATCCACTTTGTTGTTGTCACCTGTATAACCATCAAGCATATTAATTGGATAAAAAGGACGAAGAACCTCTTATGCTGTTCTTCACTTTAAGTGCATCCATCTTCCTTCTAGGTAAATCTTTCATCGGTCCTAATGCTTGAAGTTATTTGAACAATGTGTGTTTAGATCTCGGGGTCTTACACTCCTTGGCAATTTTTTTAAGAGAAGATTTCTTAAAATTCAAGCTAACATCCGATAATGGAGAAGAATCTCTTAATAAGCCAATATTGTTCTTTAATTCAGGTTTATTAGCTGAAATAAAATCAGTCTTAATGCTGGAAACAGCCTCCAAAACTTCCTCCTGAGAATCTGAATTTTTGAATTCAAATTCAGGATTGTTAGCTTCCTGAATTTCAGCAAACTGATATAGATCAGTTGGGACAGCTTCATCTCTTTCCTTATTAGCTCCCACACTATCAGGTATTTTGAATTCTTTATTTGAATTCAAATTACTAATTGATCCATAGTCTCCCGATAAAACAAAAGGTCTGGTGCAGTTTACTCTCACGGGTACATCCAGACGTTTAGCTCCCTGATTTTTATCATATTGATTTGAATCAACAGCATCAGCTCTATCCTCAACTACTTCCTCCACATTTTCTAGAATTTTGAATTCAGAATTTGAATTCAAAATGTTGTTGAGCTTCAAGTTACAGTTGGAGCAGTTCTCTCTCACGGGTAGAAGTTTAGCTCCCTGATTTTCAGCAAATTGAGTAGAAACGGCATCAGCTTTATCCTCCACTCCTTCCTCCACAATACCCGAACTTTTGAATTCAGCATTTGAATTCAAACAGTAGTTGAGCTTCAGGTTACCGCTAACTGCTTCTACGGAATCATCCAAACAAAATTCAGGATTTAAATTTTGAGTTTTCTGATTTTGATCTGCAGGGAAATTCTCCTCCCTTTGTGGGATTTGAATTCGAAAACATTCAGAATTATCATGATGTACTTTTGAACCTCCTTGTTTAACTGCCTTTCCTTCTTCTTCCCTGTTTTCAGCAACATTCTTAGCTTGAATTTTAGAAAAATCTGAACCTGTAATCCCGTCTCCTTCAATATCTTCCAAGGCAGTAATATTGATATTATCACAAACAACATTTGATTTATCCATGGTTGTGACATTTTTAAAAATCTTTTTCTCAGGAATAAATCTCCTCTTGTTTTTGAACTTCACATGCATCCAAGGTCCCAAAGAATTATCAGATTGAATGAGAGGAACCTCTTTAACAATAGGGTTATGATTCTGTGTTGAATTAGGACACACAGAATCAATATGACCGATTTTCTCACATTTGAAGCAAAAAGATGATAGATTTTCATACTCAAATTTTTGAAAAAATCTACCATGAATCCCTTCTACCCAAATTCCAGAGGGGAATTTAGAATTCAATTTGACTCGGATGCAAGCTCTAGCAAATTCCCTTCTCCCCCATCTAAACATGTTACCATCCAATAAAAGTGGAGTTCCAATTCTAGAAATAATTCTAGTGATATTGGATTCATCCCAACAGTGTAATGGCAAATTAGGAAGACGGACCCAAATTGGTGAAGAAATTCCATTCAAAGAATAAGGAGAGAAGGTAAGAGACCAAATGTCTAGGCCTATCACAAAACCCCCTACAAGCCACGGACCCCTGTTAAGTACTTCATCCATGGCTTCATGAGTTTGAAATGAACAAAGGAGTCAATCTAAACCAAGCAATGTAATATGAAGACCTCCAAACTTTGACCATTGTTTTCTTAATTCAAATGAACACTTAGAAAAAGGATAGTTTTTCCTAAGAATTTTAACAACCAAGAAATTGTTCAAAATTTGAACATTAGACTTTTCCTTCTCTTTGTCAAGGATGACAACATTTTCATCTCCAATATCATCATGAATATTACTAAGATTTATTTTAATGTGAGGTTTTTTAATCCACACATTAGTGGTATTCAATTTTGAAGAAGTATTAGGATCCTTCTTCAAAATGTCAGCAAAGCTTCCTCCAGATGAAGATGCTTCCTTATCATTTGCTCCCGCAATGATAGCCGACAAAGGATTTGGCTTATCATTCATAAACGAAATCACTTCCTTCCCTTTGCCTGAAATCGGCAAAGGTTTCTTCATAGCATTAAAACCTCCCTCTTTTATGACTAAAGGAGATTCCAAAATCCGAAAAGAAGAAAATAGTTTGAAGGAGAATCTACCTTTTGAATCCAACATGATTGGACTCGCCGTAGAAAGCAGATTTTTGGTGTTCCGGTCATCCTTGGATGACCGGCCACCTTCTTCCATCACCAACAAAGAAACCCGAAATCTTCAAAATCTTCTTCCAATTCCTTCCTTGATTTGTGGAGCTTCTCTCTCTTCTCTTCTCACCCGTCGAAAGGAGAAAATCGCTTGAATTCATTGTTCAACTGTGATAGCTATGCCCGTTTTCTCATGCGTATTGTTAAGTTGTACTAGGAATGCTGAAGATGTATTTGGTCCTTACTGAATTGAAACTAAACCGGCCATGCCTTTAGTTGGCATTGCTCAGTTAAAAATATGAAGCGATGTTCCTATTTTGAAGTTACGGTAACCAATAAGGTACCTGCACTCCCACTCCTTTTAGGTTTTTATATAAGTCAATTTTAACAATGAATCGTTATATGATTGCATAACAATGACTGTTTGAGAAAATAAGTTATCATTTGACCCTAAAGAATTCAACTCTGCTTAGGGATCAGATATATAATGTATTTTTTCATATGCAATGGCTAGTAATGGAAAGCTTCCTTTCTAGAATTCCAGCAAGTTTGTAGATAACAAATAATAGATGGTGCAACCAAAGTGCCAACCAAAAGTAATATCTAGAAAGGCTTCAAAGCCTTCATGTGCATAAAATGCCCTCTTACCTTATGAACTTGCTGGCTTTCCTGATTATTTTGTGCAATGTGTGCCATTTGCTTTATAATCTGCATAGTGTTGAATAGGTTTTTTTATCCGTTTGGTAAGTCTTCATTTTGTAATCCCAATAATCATTTGATTTGTATGCCTTTTTGTGCCAGGGAATAAAAGCTCCGGCAAACACACACAAGCCTAGCTTCCATGTGAACATTAGCTTAAATTCAAAATACAATGGCAATTCCAAAGCGTCAGGCTCATCACATAGAGAAAGTGGAAGCATGCCATCACCCAACATGGCCGGCAGCATGACTGAGGAAGATTTGTACGAGTGGTTGCAGAATGCTATGAATTCTGGCAGATTTGAGCCTGACTTCACCCACAAAGAGGGTCCTTCAAGTAGCAGCTGCGATTTGAAGAGCAGCAGCAAGAAGAAGAGAAAGGGGAAGAGGCAGTGGTAGGTTTTTTTTTTCTTTGTTTGTATTTTTCTGAGGAAAGAGTTACAGTTTTTCTCTTGCTAAATTACTACATTTCGAACGATCTTGCTAAATAATGCCTTCTACGTGCTGTCATCTCTCTCTCTCTCTCTCTCTGCTCGTATACACATTTATAAATTTTGTGATCGTTATGGCTTTATAAACAAATAGGTTGATGGATGGTGGTCGTAATATCTTTTTGCTTGTGATGAAGATCTGAGAAAAGACTTGGGGTACAGCTAGATTAGATGATATTTATTTTGTCGCCTTTGGGGTGGTAGCCTAGACCTTGTAAGATGTGGAGAATATTTTGGTTGTCTAGTGGAGTAGAAGAGGGCCCTGCTAAGTGGAGTTTGAGGGTGGCTGAGCAGGAGAGGTGTTGTTATAGGTTTACAGAGTTGTAGTGTTATAGAGGAAGAAGGATTGGGGCAGGCAGCCATTGGAGGATGTGTGGGATTGTTTTAGGGTTGTGCAAGATGTTATGTAGAGAAAAAATCACAATAATAAAATTGAAACAAGTTTTATGGTTAAGTTTGCTATCAAGTTTTATTGTTGGATCTAAATCAGCTCAGGCCAAGTGGTGTCCTGAATCCCAAGAAACAGCCATGTGCAAGCACTGGTTCAGCTCTAACTCTCTCAGTACCTGCCCACATGTGCTGTAATTTTCCTGGTGAGTTGCCATGAGCCTGTTGGAATGTCCAAAACAAACTTTGCGGTTTGATGTGGCCGGACCTAGTCGGAATCCTAGTTTTGTTCAGGCAGGAAATGCTTATAAATACTCTCATTTCTTTTTAAGTGAGGTTCCAACATTTAATAAAAAGAATATTTACTTTTTGTTTTGATTAAGAATTTAAATGAATATATTTATTTTCATAATCCAGCAGAATAAGAAATATTCAACTCATCCATAATGATAAAAGGAATATTCAGTTATTACATTTTCTCATGAAATGAAATCGATATTTAAAGTTAAGTCTGTGTCCGTAGATTTTTCTCTTATCTTAAAAATGATCTAAGATAGGGTTTATATGAATTATATGCTTTAGAGTTATTATAAGAGCAAGCTCTTATATTAATTATATTTTCAAAGAGAAATACTCTTGATGAAAGTGAACACTAAAGATGTTCAAATTCATATAGATTTCAAGAAAGACTTTGGCTATAAAGATTTTAGTACACATGCTATATATATTATAAATCATACTTGAAATTTAGAGTATAGATTTAGATTTAGAATTTGGAATTTGGGATTTTGGAATGATATAGAAATGATGGAATGTGCAGAGATTGGAGGGTGTATACAATTTGGACTTACACATATCTATAGTGAGTTGTCAGCTAATAATCTTAATCAAAATCAATCATCTTATGAATGTAAGATTAGATGGCTTTATACTAGTAGGCAAAGAATTATAATTTAAAAATTTTTAATAAGGACTTATAATATGCACATGATCATGTAATGAAATGATGCATGAATAATATATAAATAAAAAACTTTTATTCATTAATAATTTCTTAGAGTATTATAAAGTAAAGGTGGCCTGACTACTAACAACAAGCCTTAATTTATATTCCTTTATAATATAGATTTAAATATGATTGTTTATTTTTCCTTCAATCTTCTGGCTTCTTCATCTTCTATAAAATTACAAAATATAATGGTCTTCAATTGAAGAGTAACCATTTTCTTTTGGAACTTATGAACTCTTATATAAATAACCATTTTCAAATCTTTTATAATTGTTGACATTTTACAACTCAATCTAACTGTACAAATATATAAAATATTTACATTTACATCATTGCCTATACATTGCAGGAATACAAAAAGAGCAGTATATAATAAAAAATATACGTATGTAATGATGTGTGTGTTATAGAAATGTAATACGGCCTAAGAGCTTAATCTAAATGTGCACCAACAAAAATATAAATATGAAATTGAGAGAACATAAAGTAAATAATCCAAACAAGATTACTTTCTAGGTAAGGCACTCCAAACAAACCAAACCAAACCACCTGCATTGCCAATGCTCAAGTTGGTTGTCTTAGCAAACAAGTTCTAGTGCATGTATAAGGCTATGTGGCTTGGATAGATCATAGGTTTTATTAGTTTGAAATTATTTACGATTGAGTTTGTTTGCTTAAGGTCATTAAAGGTTAGTTTGAATTTAAGTTTTAATGTTTTAGAAAATTTTTGTTTCTTTTAAAGGTGGCTTTTAAGTGATAAAGATATTTTGTTTAGGTTTTAAAGAACATAGCACTAAATGAGTTCCAAGTGCATGAAGTCACTGATTAGCAATTCCTAGGCTAATATTTGTAATGCTACCAATCCTCCAAACTTGGTTAGATAGGTTGCATAGAGTCCTTGCATTTTGATTAGGTGCTTTAGTCCTTAAGCTTTTCAATCCAATACAACTTTGCCTTCCTAAAAGGAGAAGCTCAATGGTATGAAAGCTTCAATTTCTATATATTTATTACTAATTTCAATGATTATTTAATTTGAATAGTAATAAATTTTGTTAAATTAGGGTTATGAGGTTTATTTCATCCAACTTGGGGTTGAATCAATAACCTCGTAAGCCTAGGTTATCTAGCAATTACCTTTTTATTTAAGTTTGTTTGTTGATTTTTAATTAATTTAATTTATTAATTACAGATTTAAAAGATTTATAATTTAATATTTATATTCCGTCAATTCATTGGTTGCATTATCACAATGAGCATAAGGACCAAAGCTTAATTAGGACACATAACCCCACATGTCGAGATATTTTAGCCTAAAAAATTTATTGACAGAGTGTTTATTCATTATTATTGTTTATATGATTTAATTCATTAAGTTATTGATTTATAGAGCTTTTGGTGATTTATTGATTTTTCACATTTATTGAATAATTTAATGAATTAGGTTTCACCAATTATTGTCATTTTTATTTACATTAAGTTATGTAAGTTTTATGTTTTTTCATAAATACTATACCCAATTATGAGTTCAATGCCTTTGATTTTGTGTTAATTGAATTTTTCTGTAATTAGTTATTATTTTTACAAGTTCAGCCCTTTTTTATGATTTAAATTTGATCAAATTTTAACTTTCTGATTTACATCAAATTCTTATTTTTTTATATTTTTCATAAATACTAGACATCATTATGAGTCCAATTCTATTGAGTTTGTGTCTATTAAATTTTTCTATAGTTAGTTATGATTTTAATAAGTTCAACTAATTTTAATTAATTAAATAATTCAAAGTAATTATGGATTTCTTTTTTTTTTATCAAATCAATTCCAAAGTTCTTGAAATATTCTCCAAATGTCACTAATGACTCCTAAGGATGATTACAAGTGTTTAAATTATTTTAGAATTTTAATTATTTAATTTAAATAATTAATCAATTTTTTTATTTTCAAATCATTTTTTATTTGAATAAATTTCAAGTGATATTTAAATTTTTTTTCAATTAAGCATTTATTTCTAAGTATGTAACACTTTAGATTGTATTTGTAAGATTTTATTTGAATTAATAAAAATCTTAGGTCAATTATATAGTTCAAATTTGGGTTCACTAATTGATAGACCAAATGAACTCTAAATGTAATAAAATTTGAAACATAAGTTCATATGAATATGTGATTCAAACTCACTAAATTTGGATTCATCATAGCCATCCTAGGATTCAAATAGAATCCCCTAAGGTAAATACACCAATACCTTTAGGGATTTAATTTAGGAAATCATGATATTGGGTTGCAATCAATGATATTCTAAACTATACATAGAGAAGAATTAACACTCTAAAGCATAGAACATAATTTCCTTTGAATTCATATGTATGGAATTCCTAAGTCATATGTTAAAAATTAACCTATGAACTTGAGATGATCAATTGAAGTCCTTAGAGGTTTCCAATTGACATAAAAATTTTTAGGTATTTAAAACACATGCTATAAAATTATCCATGTCATTTTCACCTCAAGGTAAAATGTATTTAAAGAGAAATTTTAGAAATGACCCTTGGAGTATTTTTTAAATTAGTTTTAGAATATGAAGAATTAAAGAATGCAATCATAGGGTTTTTGTTCTACTCCTCATGATGAATCCATAGAGCCTAAGATCACTTAATTTGGCAAATTGAGTGAGAAGTTATGCATTTTTAAATTTAGATATATTTTCTAAAAATTATTAAATTAAATTATATAGCCAACCGAGCTTTTACACGCGATGTTGTTTAATTAGTAGCCAATCATTGCCGTGTTAATAGAATCATGTGGCATTAACCCTAGCCATCTGATCTTGATACAATTTAAAATATAATGAAATCACCAAAATTAAATGAGATTGAATTGAAGCCATTGATTGGAATGAATGAGTATGATTTTATCTTCAACCTCCCGCTTGATTTCTTATTTATAAGTATATTTTAGCAATATCTAAGAGATCGGTTGGACGTATTGGAGGTTTCTTTCACAATTTACTGACCCTACCTAGCTAGGAGCTTGGGATTAGAAGAATACCTGATATAATGCACCAATGGTCAAGACTTGAGTTTATGTAGCTTTGATTGGATCCATGGAACGTTTCTCCTTCAAGGAGAAGAACTGGAGGAGCATTGGATTAGAATTCAATTTTCTAACCCAGGAGGTTTATTGGAGGTTGCTCGTATTGAATCTTGATTAGGTTGTTAAACCTAAACTAATGTCCTAAGTCTAACTAAGATGGGAGTGAATTGGTAATTTAAAATTTTACTCTTGGATTTTTAGATATATAACTGATTGATTACCGTAGCAAGTTAATTAAGGTTTTAAAATAAACTTTTCAACCATAGAAAATAACTTGCAATAAATAAATGCAGAAATTATAAGATACAAAAATTTATAGTGGTTTGATTAAATATGACCTACATCCACTCCCTAAAGACTCCCTCTTCAGGTATTGCACTATTACCAAAGTGTTTCTCCTTTTGCCGTCATATTAAAGCGGAAAAGACTTTACAAAATCTCTCTTCCACCAATCCCCACTACGGCAGAGAACCGTCATCTTTTCATACTCTCCAAGTGTTGGTAGAGAATCGTCATCCTTTTACACTCTCCAAGTGTCGGCAGAAAACCATCATCCTTTCACACTCTCAAAATGTCAGCAGAGAACCGTCATCTGTTCACACTCTCCAAGTGTTGGCAGAGAACCAAATCTTCTTCAAAGATCTTATCACGAGCTACTAGAAAGACAATAAGAAGAGCCATAACCAAAATCATAAAGAGATCCTTACCTTTGAGTAATCTTGTGAACCCTTCACACTCCACTTGTAAGAAATCTCTCTCAAACACTCTCTCAGACTCTCTCTTTCAATTGCCTGGCAAAAATTATGAAGATAAGACTTTTTTCATTTCAATTTTAGTGGACCTTCTATATAAAAGACACGAAAAATTGACCAGAAAATTGAAATTTTTAATTTTTAGTGTACACGATCATACAGTATGATCAGATTTCATACGTAAAAATAGTTCCAAAACTATTGCGTACGAACCTATTGTGAGTCGGTACGAAACCATTTCATACACGATTATCATCCAGTATGAACCAAGTTCATCCAGGACGAACAGTTAGAAATTTTTTCATCTACATTGAGATGAAGAGGCGCCCCACAATTTCGTACCCTGGATGGTATACTTACGATGACAACATCGTACGGTATAATCAGATACAAAAAAAATTCAAGTTAGTTGGGATGAAAAGGGACCCATCCATTTCGTACTCTAAATAATGTATACATGATGATGACTTTGTACGGTATGATTAGTTCAGAAATTTTTTAAAATCGACTGGACGAAAAGTTGGGATGAAGAGGGACCTCACAATTTTATACTTTGGAAGGCATGTACAAACTATGATCATACAGTATGATCCATACTTAGAAAAAATCTTTTTGTGCGACCAAGAACCCATCCATTTTGTACTCTATAAGGCATATACGAAATGTGATCATACATTATGATTAATACATAGAAAAATTTTCATTTCTATTCACTTGACAGCTCGAAAGGAAAAATTATTGATCAGATCGTCTCGTACAAAAACAAATGTATAGTATGATCAATTTAAAAAAATTAGATTTTAAAATCTCCCCCTATGTGTGTGTGTGCACAGTTACTCAATTACAATTACACTCTCTCAAACTTAATAAAATAAAAAATATAAACTTTATTTATATTAAATCCTAAACTGTTCTAATTTAAAGTTATCAACAATCCGGAGTATAATTTTCCTGATATATTAGTACACATGAACAACAAAACAATGCATCCAAAGTATGTTAAAAGAAATAATAATCAATGCAATAATATTTGGAATCATAAAAAACAAATATGTTGCAAGAATAGAAACAATTAAGAACTAAGTTACAACTATCTCAATAGCTCAAACTCACTAGATACCACCACATGATATGTTGGGAGACTGGGGATTAAATGCTCACACTCATAGGAACATATTCGAATAAAAAATTAAAACCCTTTTTTAGAGGAAAGAATGGTACTTATAGTCATTTATAAATGAACATGGCAAAGAAATTAGCTTTATTCAGGCCACCTCAGGCTATTGAATCAGGTTGGGATGGCTCAATATTACCCTAGGAAGGATTCTGGAGAATTTTAAGGCTTGGGGTCATATTACATACAAGCATGGGTTGATCCCATGGGACATATAGTGGTTTATTTTATTACAGCTAGCTCGAGCAACCACATGGGCTGTGGTGAGGTGGTAAGGAGTCTAGAAAGTTCCTGAGTTCAATTCATGGGTCAATTAATCTTGGGCAGGTCAAGATGGGTAAGTTAGCTCAGAATTACTTAATTTGGGACTTTGGGTCAGCCCAATTAATTTACCCAAGCTAGCCCGATGGCTAGCCCAATTAGGATAGTTGCAAGGGATTACTAAGCTTCCAATGCAAGGGCTCACTTGACCCAATTTGACTTAGGTTTGAATTTGGCTCAACAAGGAGTTATTTTGGTCACTTAGGTCAAGCCATATGGCTAGAGAAAGTTTTTTTTTATTGAAACCCACTGACGGGCCCATATGTTAATATAAAAAAAAGGAGTACAAGGTCCTTAATGGGACTTCCTACTCGCTACTGCTCAAAAGAGCTACAAGAAAAGTAAAAAAAAAAAAAGAACATATGAGCTATATATCCCCATTGTGGACTCCGAAAGAGCACCGTGCAAACGGGCCAAGTGGAAGCGACAGATTGGATCATATATATGATTAACCATAGAGGATAGCAGCTCTCACCTACGCACCTCGATGGGTAATAATATGTATAGCCTAATCACAGTCACGGGTTTCCCTATCCGATGCATCAACTCAAAATGGAGTTTATGAGATGGTGAAATTTAGTTTCCCACAGGTGTAAGCCCCTGTGGTTAATTACATACCAGGCTAGAGCTTGAGAAGACTCTCGATTAAGGAATATGCATTAACTGCTCCAAAAATGGGATTGGCACATAGGGCTAAGACTAGAAATTCCTATCCAAAGGGAAGAAAGGTCCTATTTGGATCAATCAGCATGTGGGGTTCACACCAGCATTCGGAGGGCCTAGAGTACTTAAGAGAAACTGGGGAAAAGAAGATCAAGCATCCAATCACATGCATGAGGGAAGGATGGAAGTGGCATCATCCTGTGATGTAGATAAGTAGGATTTATAGTCTCTGAAGAGAAGGGACCTACCCACTATTTAGGCATACTACGAGACCGAGCGTAGTAGCATTGAATCCTAAATCTAGGTTGGGTTTAGTGTTCTATACAGACTAAAACTCGTGTCCTAACTATTGCAGTGCAAAATCTGGACTTGCCCCGACCTGGATTGGGGAGCCAGCTAACCACCTAATCGCTTTAAAACTATGCTATCAAGTCATTTATAAAAGATGGGTGGGTGGTACAATTTTTGGAAATAGGACCGACATCTAGAGAGTTTCCTAATTGGTCTTGGACTTATGTTGAGTAAATACCCCTAACTAATGCAATTAAAATTTTATTTTAATTAGTTTGTAATGCAATATATACTAGTTGAATCTTCCAAATTAGATACTTGAGATCTTAAAAATAGGCTTATAAAAAATAATTTTAGAAAAGACTGGGCCTCTCCAGCTCCGGCACATCATCCTCATAGGCAAAATTATCCAGTCTCTACCCGTAAGTGGCGAGGTGTCTTATTAGAAGGAGAGAGAGAGAGAGAGAGAGAGAGAGAGAGATGCAGCATTATGCATGCGACTTCGGACGGCTCCGATAATTTTCTGGGTTCATTAGATTTCTATGTTATTTAAACGTTAAATATTAAATATTTATTATGAGTAAAAATTTTTTTATAATCCTTAAAAGTGCCTAACGAATATTTAGGCTAAAATAAAAGTGACATGCAAGGAAGGAAACTAGAAAATGTAGGCAATTTCTACTGCACAAGCAAAGTAAATACATCAATATAAATAAATTAATCAAATAAATGTCCATAGGCCAACTGCCCTTTAATTACAAAATAGGGTATGCAGAAAAGTAAATTGGCCGAGCACCACTGCCAACAACCCAGATTTCTAAGCCTATGACTGATGCAAATGACTTTGAGTGGGATATTTGAGTCTTCAAATCTTCAGCTCTTCTGTCTTCTTTGGACTCCTTGGATCTCTCCTTCTTAGACTCCTTGGAATTCTCCTCCTTGGACTTCTTGGATCTCTCCTCCTTGGACTCCTTGGATCCATCGTGGCTTGAATATCCAAATGAAGAGACAATTCTTCTCTGGAAGGGGGTATTATCTTTTCTCTTTGGATATCTAAAGCCAACCAAGCTCGATCTTCCAAATGGAAGAAGTCTCTCCCCTTTGAGGATGCCTTCTTCTTTTGGAATTCGAGTTGGATAAGAATATCTCAACTCAGAGTTATTTTCACAACTCTCACCAATATTACAATTATTACATTAATGAAATGCAGCAAGTTCTAAACTCCCTGCAAGGTTATCCTAATAAAAATCCCAAGCAGATATAATCCCAAGCAGTTTATATGTAAGGAAAAAATATCAACATAGCCAAACTTGGCCATGCTCTAAATTTTGAGGGCTAAGCAGTCCATCTGTAGCACCTGTTGCAATTATTATTTAATGATTTTATTTAGCCCTCATTTATTTAGGGGGGGATGAGCAAGCACATGCACAAAATAAAGTTAGAAATCATGACATTTGCCCTCCCTTTAGTATAGAGCATGGACACCTGCAAGAAAAGCAATATATATATATATATATATATATATATATATATATATATATATATATATATATATGTATATATATCATCCCTAACTTAGGGGTAGATCTAACGCACATCACATCATTCCACAGTATAGGAAAAGTAAGCAAACATACCAATCAATTTCATTCACGACATATAATAAAACCACAAAAATTCTGGCACACAGCAGAAAAGTAAACACCAACCTAGCCTAAGTTTAGAAGTGTTGTCATAGCAAATAATTCTATGTGTGTGTAAGGCTTGTGTGGTTGGGGTATATCCTAACTTGGGTAGTTAGTTAAAGTTGCCTGAGGTTATAGTTTATTAAGGATATAAAAGGAAGTTTTGATTAAAGTTTAAATATTACTAAATTCAAGTCAATTTCAGTTAATTTAGTTTGATGATTACTTTTAAAGCTTAGGGTATTAATATTTGAAGTTTAAATTACATTAGCCAATTTTGAAAAGTCTCGGGTCCTCCTAAGTGCTAGGCTGAGGGGGTCCAAAAAGAAACTGTGGGAAATAGGCTAGGTGTGAGGTTCCTAATATTTTAGGTAAATACTAGGCCTTAAGATGAGTAGTTAGACAGGTAGTTTTATGGATTTGGAGTTTCCTAGGTAAAGTTATGAATTTCACGAGTTTCGGGCCTTAGATTATAGGCTGAGGTTGATCGAAAAGTTGATTTTGTAATTTAGATTAATTTCTAGAATCCTAATATTTTTAATAAATACTAAACCCTAATTGGAGTTAAATTCAAGTGATTTTACCTAATTTGGAATTTTCTACAATTAGTTATAAATTTCTAAAGTTTGGTTATTTGTGGGAATTGTCTAAAATATCTAAAAAAGGGGTGATTTTATGGTTTTGATCCAAACTAGCTCCAAACTTGTTGGAATCACCCCCAAAGGTTAGGAATGACCTGAGAAAGTGTTCCCAAGTGTTTGGAGAAAATTTAAAATTTTTAATAATTTATTAGGGGCAAAAAGGTAATTTTTAATGGAGGCTAAGTTAAGGATCAGATTGGGGTCAACCTAAGGTGCCCTATTTATCTCGAGTTAAGGACCTAATTCGAAACAATTTGAGGTATTGTGGGTATTTTTATGAGTTAATATAGATTTATTGTAATTTTAGAAGGTATCAGATCCTATTTAACCAGTAAATTAGAGTTGGTTAATTAAGGGGTCTAAAGAGCCCTAAAAATTCTTAAAAAATTCTAGGAGGTTTCTAATGTCACGAAGTTTAAGTGTTAAAGTTTTCATGTCAATCAGTGATCTACCCTAGCTCCTAAAATTTTTTTAAGTTTGCTATATGGGTCCGTAATTGTTGTCCTTAGGGTGTCACTACGTTATAGGAGTTTGAAGTGAAGTTTTAGCTAACCCTCGAGGTAACAATGCAGGGAATACACAAATAAAGTAAACACACTATATCCTTAGATCTAGGAGAGTTTAAACTAAGTAGTGGTGCATCCTACACATGAAAACTACAATAAAATAAAAGTAAATGCGCCCAACAAAGTGATTAGTGAATGATTGGGACTCAATCATCCACTAATCAACTCCCCCATGATTGCTCTTCATGCATGGAATATATGTTTAAATTTTCATTAGAAGTGGATCTCCCAAAATAAGAATTTAATAATATAGATAATTTTAAAATAATTAAAATACACACACAGACACACACACACACACACACACACACACACACACACACACACACATATATATATATATATATATATATATATATATATATATATATATAATAATAATAATAATAATAATAATAATAATAATATAACTAAAAATAGATCAATTCATACTAGCTAAATATAAGGGAGACCAAGAGACTACCCGACCGAGGTTTTTAAAAAATTTTGAAATAGTTTTAAAATAAAGTGTTTTTAATGATTTAAAAACTATTAAAGCGTTCAAATAATAAAGTAAGACAGAAATCTGCTAGAATAGTGAAAATTAATTTCTAAAAATAATTTTAAAATAAAATACACATCATTTTGAAAATAATGAGGGGTTATACATCAAAATCTGATTTAAAACGAAGAAGTTATGAATTTTGCAAGATTAATACTTTAAAATAACCTTAAAATAATTTTAAAATAATTAAATAAACATGAAAAAACATAAATTTAAAAGTTCATAAAATTTAATATTTATTAATAAAATAATAATAATATTGGTAATAATAATATTCAAACTAATTTAGAAGATTAAAATAATAATAATAATAATAATAATAAATAATTAAAGTAGTAATAATAACAATAATAATAATAGTAATAATGATTAAATAATATTAAGAGATACTCACAATAATATTATAAGTTATAATAATATTAAATAATGCTGATAATTTTTTAACATAGTTCTAATAATAATAATAATAATAATAATAATAATAATAATTTAGAACTAATACTAATAAAATAAATTAATAATAATAATAATAACAAAAATAATAACTGAAAATACTTTTAATTTTAAAGTAACAATAATATTAATAATAATAATAATAATAATAATAATAATAATAATAATAATAATAATAATAATAATAATAATAATAATAAATAATAATAATAATAAAAAATAACCCTTTCACTTTTTTTAAGATAATTAAAAATATTCTTAATATTTTTGTCTAAAAATGATTTTAAATTAAAGATGCCGAGAATTCGAGCGAAACAGTATATTATACGTATTTTATGGACTTATAAATATTTTTAAATTAATTTTTAAACTTTCTGTATTTAAAAAAAAATTAAAATGGTATTTATATTAAATAAACGGTGGCGGGCCCTCGGGATGACGCATGGCAACGTCTAATTGGAGGATTCAAAAAGCAGTGGTGGCGGCAATCATTGGCGATGATTGCGCCGCCGCACAATCATCGCCGGATAATTGTAAAGCGCATGGGGTCCACGCGGTTTGCTTAATCCGTGTCATCCTCGCCCGGTGTCTATCCGATCTCAAGTGAAATCAAATGGACGGCGCAGATCGAGCCGCACCGTTGCCCGAATGATGGATCGTCCTGCGCGGTTATCACATGATCGCGGGGTGGCGTGATCTAGATCGCCAATTTTAAGATCAATGGTCCAGAAATTGGACTGCTCATGCTCACGCCGATTCGCAGCCCTGGAATGATTTTTGTCTTGTTCTCTCGACTGAGTGGATCAAATTGAATAAAATTTTAAACTTATAATGCAAACATGAAGTGCTTCAATGGGGGACAAAAATTTCATTATATAAGGCGTTGTACAGGAAGTTATTTAAACTAGTGTGATATAGACTAGGGTTTGAAATTTTATCAAAAATACCTAATAGATTTGGGAGATTTTTGGTTTGTTGCACTTGTAGACTATCCATGATCCTAGTTGTAGAAGAAATCGCATTTTGAAACATGATGGATCGACGAGAAAACTCCTTGGAAGGAAAATGCTCTCGGTCTCGTCGGAATCTTGTTGCCGGCGGGTTGGGAGCATCCGATTTTGATTGGGGGAGGTGGCGAAAAGTGATGAGAGCTCGTACCCCAAACATCTCGGCCTAAGAGATCTTGGAGAGAGAGCTAGAGCAAAAAAGAGTCCTCAATTTGACTTAAATTTTGCTATTTAAACTCCTAATCAACTTAGGGATGGCTAGGATTGAATCTAGAGGTGATTGGGAGGGAAATCAAATAGATTTGGCCGTGATTTTCTTTTGAAATCTAAAGGGAGGCTTTAAATGCAATTAATGGGCTCTTAATGGGCTTAAATAGGTCATTTTGACCTATTTAAGACTTGGGTTGACCAGGTCAATGGTTGACCTAGTCAACCTAGTCAAATAGGTTAAAGAGGATGTGGGTTTGAGCTTAAGCAAGGTTTGAATCGATTTGAATTTGATTTGGACTCTAATGGGTCTAAAATGGGTCAAAAATAACCCATTAAGGCTTGGATTGACCAAGTCAAAGTTTGACTTGGTCAATTTAGCCTATTTAGACCCATTAACTTATAGAGATGAGTCCAAGGAAATTTGAAATTAATTTGGAATCAAATTGGGCTCAAATAGGTTAAAGGGGTTAATTTGGGTCAACCCTGGTTAACCTGGTCAATCAAGTTGACCCATGACCTAGGTACAGGCTCAACAGACTCAATTTGACCCACTGAATTAATTAGGAGAGCTCTTGGGTCCTTGTTTGGTCAATTTGACCAAGTCAACCTCCGAGACCCAAGAACCTTGACAAAATCAAGGTCAACAAACAGACCCCCAACAGGAGCGGCGAATAACTAGTGAATCGCTCGTATTGGCATTGACCGACTATGTCAAAGGAAGTAGAGTGAAGAACATGAGCGTAAGAGTGCCAAAAAGGTGGAAGAAAGCAGGGAGCCCTTCTCCTAGCCTTACCCTATAGCGAGGGCGGAGCCTAGAAGAGAGTGAGAAGAAGTAACGCATAAGTATGGTGTCACCAAAATGGTAAACCAGTAGTGGGGCCTTCTGCTGGCCTTACCCTCTAACAAGGGCAGAGCCAAGGAAAGAACCAAGGTAGAGATCACCACAAGGGTGAAAAAGTAAGGTGGGTGGGGGGTCCTCTCTTATCCTTACCTCATAGTAGGGGTAGAGCCAAGGGAAGAACCAAAAGTAAGGTAGTAAAAGTAGACCGACTATCTACCTGACCATATCAAAACAGCATAATAGAAGGTGAAGGGGGTCCCCTCTCCTCCTGCTCATCTCAGAACAGTGGATTGGGGTGACTCAGTATTTGCCTGCTTGATCACAATAGGACACTCAAGAAAAAAGTGGTGAGGAATACATTCTAGGGGCTCTATAAGGCTCCCTCAACCAAATAAGTAAAGCCAACTATCTGTCTGACTATATCAAAATAGCCAGATAGGAGGTGAAAGGATCCCGTCTCCTCCTGACCCTTTCGGAACAGTCGATTGGGGTGACTCGGCACTTCTGCCTGACCTCAATAAAACTGACTAAGCCACGAAATGGAAGCCTGCCTAGTCTTTAATAGGACATCAAGGGTAAAGGGGTGTTGAGGAATGCCTCCTAGGGACTCTATCGGGCTTGCTCAACCAGGTAAGTTAAACCAACTACTATTATGACCATATCTGGATAGCAGGGTAGAAGGCGAAAAGGATCACGCTCCTCCTGATACTTTCAGAATAGTGGATTGAGGTGACTCACTACTTCTGCCTGATCTCAGCGAGAAGCTCATGAGACACAAAAATTGAAGCTTGCTTAGTCTTTAGCAGGATGTCCGGAGTAAAGGGGTGTTAAGGAATGCATCCCAGTGACTCTATCAGGCTCTCTTAATGGGTAAGTAAAAATAACTACTATTCTGACCATATCAGGCCAGCGGGGTAGAAGGTGAAAAGGATCCCGCTCCTCCTGATCCTTTCAGAATAGTAGATTGGGGTGACTCACTACTTCTGCCTGACCTCAGCAAGAAGCTCATGAGCAACAAAAATGGAAGCCTGGTTAGTCTTTAACAGTGCATCCAGGGTAAAGGGGTGTTGAGGACTACCTCTCAGGGACTATGTCAGGATTTCTAATCGGGTAAGTATAACCAACTACTTGTCTGACCGTATTTGGATAGCGGGGTAGAAGGTGAAAAGTATCCCGCTCCTCCTGATCCTTTCGAAACAGTGGATTGGGTGACTCACTACTTCTGCCTGACCTCAGCAAGAAGCTCATAAGCCATAAAAATGGAAGATTGCCTAGTCTTTAACAGGACATCCCAAGTAAGAAGAGTGTGGTAAAGAATGCCTTCCATGTGCTTTGGCCAGGCTTCTCTTAACCAGGTAAGCTTTAACATCTGCTCGACCAGCTCGGCCTTGCAAATGAGGAAGGGCTCAATACTCACTCAGTCATTTTAACTGATTGAATAAAGAGTCAGGCTCTGATGCTTGCCTGATCACAAAAGGACAATCAAAAGAAAAAAAAGAACGGTTAGGAGTACCTTCCAGGGGCTCTGTTAGGCTCTCTCAACCAAACAAGTAAGACTATCTATCTATCTGTTAGTATCAAAATAGCAGGATAGGAGGTAAAAGTCACCTCAACATCAGCCTGACACGGATATGTGTAGGGATGTGAGGGAGGAAGGAAAGGTATATGGAAGAATTCTAAGGGTAGAGCCACCTAAGAAATCTAAAGCTAACGTTTTGGTAATCACATGGTAGAGGACAAATCATCGTGACCATGAGTATCCAAATGCCATCAGGATCTCCTAGGGAACCCTAACCCTACACAAAAAGGGAGGAAGACATAAAAATGATGTCTCCCAAGAAAGCTAAAAGAGATACACCCTTAGTAGAGTGTGCAAAGGGGTAATCTCATTCCAAGGGAGTAGAAAGAACTGGAGTAGTGAGGGGACACCTCCACTATAAAAAATAGGACTAAGCCTAGAAAACATAATCATCAAAGGAGTTACAGTGGTAAACCCATACTAACTGATGGGGGCCCTACAAGAAGTGGAAATAATATCAAAACACTTAAAGGACCTTTCAGACAGCTAGGAGTCGGGTCTCCATGGGAAAACAAGTGGTAGAAGAAATGGTAAAGCTGAATTTCTACTGGAAAAAAAAGCTCAAGAAAAATGTGATGGTGGCACCTAAGACATGACGCCCCATATGACCAAGTAAGAGGTAAGGAGCCAAAGTAGCAAGAGAATACACTTGCTACTAAGGACAATAACTCTGAGTAGGACAAAGCTCATAGTGGTAATACCCACATAAACTAGTGGGACCCTGTGGAAAGTAAAAGTGACCTCAACACATTTATAGGACTAATCTGACAACTGAGCCTAGTGTATAAATGATAAAACAGGTCACAAAAAGGAGCAAAAGAACTGAGCTTCTGCTAGAAGCTCAATGCTCTCAAGGTAGTGATGTTAATATCTAAGATGAGATATACTACATCAGACCTATGAAGATAACTCTAGGTAGAAAAGGGGACACACTCACTACCTGAGGATAACAATCATGAATAATATTGAATAACATCAAAGAAAAACTAGGGTAGCACCCACACAAACTGGTGGGATCCTGTGGGGAGTAAAAGCAACACTACTACATTCATAGGACTACTCTAGCAGCTAAGAGTAGTGTACGAATGTTGAAGTAGGTCGGTGAAAGAAACTAAGGAGCCGATCTTCCACTGGAAAATTAAGACTCCTAAGAATGTGATGTTAACATGTAAAATAAGATGTACTACATCAAAACGAAGAAATAACTCTGAGGTGATAAGGGAGCACACCTGACACCTAATATAGCAATCATGAGTGAAATCCATGATCATCCAAAAGGTCACAGTGGTAACACCTACCTTATTCAGGTAGGACGCTGTGCAGAGTAAAAGTGACACTACCATATTCATAGGACCACTCTGGTAGCTCAGAGTAGTGCGTGAATGAGATAGTAGGCTGCCAAAAGAGGGTAGAAGGGGATTGATCTTTTCTCAGAAAGACCCAAGCCCACAAGATAGCGATGTTGACACCTAGGATATGATGTATCACTTCACTAGTAAAGAAAAAAAATATTTAGAATCATAGAGATTTATGACCAAATAAGTGTGAACTCATCCTTGAAATAATCATCGAAGTGCTTCAAGGGAGAAGAAAGAAGAACCTTGGGGAATTTATGCTCCTAGAGAGTTTTATTGGGTTCCTCTTGTAACAAGGGTAACCAGTTTTGCTCTACTAAGAGCTTCCCTCTTTTTATCATATGTATTTTTTTTAAAGGGAGGGAAAAGTGAATGGTTTTGATATCCCAGCCCATGTTCTCAACCTGAACAAAACTGGGAAAATAGATTACACAGGATCTTGTAAGGAACATATTCGTAGGTTTTGATAACCCAGACCACATTCAACACATGTGAATGAACTATGGAGCATACTCATAGTGAAATTGACGTATAAAAAAAGTCAAAACTTGGATAGAGGATCAACACTACCACTCCTGACTAACATAGGATGGTATGAACCCAGTATCCTACCTCAAAAGAGTTTAAACTAATGACTCTAACATCCTTGAACACATTTAACTCATATGAATAAACTAAGGGAAACCACTATCAGATCAGGACTGACAGGAGGAAGAAGTTCAAACAAAGGTAGTGGATCTCTATGACCACACCTGACTATCATAGGAGGGTGTGGACCCAATATCATATCTCTAAAGTAGACTTAAATTGTTAGTTTTGATATCCCGGACCATACTTGGGGTGGCAAATAAAACTTGGGGACTAAGCCCTGCGAAGGGGAGAACCAACTAAAATTCTATGCACTAGCACCAATGTGATTGGTACGCACAAACATAAGTACCAAACATCCCTATGGTGTATTAGCATATCACCTTCAAGGATACCCTTATACTCTTCAAAGCGAACATCGTGTGGTAGAGGATAAATTGTCATGGCCACACAGACTGTTGAAAGTAAGAGGGATCCTTTTTGGAGCTACATATACAGAGGGATATCTATAGGCGGTAGGGAGGCTTCCCTGTAATGTACTAGACTCAGGCATAATACTTTTTCAAGTACTGCCCATTGATGACAGACATGCGGTGAACGCCATTTGCATCAATAAGTACGTAGACACTACCTTCATAAACTTGCTCTACAACGAAGAGGCCTTCCAAAATAGGCTCAAACTTACCACCTCGCCGATGATGTGAAATGATAGGCCTACAGAAAACTAGAACTAGATCGCCTACCCAAAAAGTGTGGGGTCTAACAAGGCGATCATGGTGCCGGGCCATTCGGGCCTGGCATAGCTTAATGCTCTGATTAGCTTGTAAATGAGCTCCTCCAAATCTTTAAGCTCTTCCAACCTTAGTTAGGCATTATCTTCATTAGATAGATTATAAAAATTTCCATACGTAGTGAAGGGATCTCGACCTCAAGTGGGAGGATTGCTTCAACCCCAAAAGCTAAAGCATATGGGGTAGACTGAGTAGGACTTTGGTAGGTAGTCCTATAGGTCCATAATGCTTTAGGTAATCTATCATGCCATTCTCCTTTATTTACAACAAGGATTTTTCTTATTAGTTGCACAAGAGTTTTATTAAATAGCTCTGTCAAACCATTGACTTTGGGATAGTAAATTGAAGAATATCACAAATTAATGTTTTGGCGGAGGGAAAATATGGTAATTGGTGCTCTTAAAGGATGGGCCATTATCAGAAATTATATGGCGCAGAACACCAAAGCGATAAATAATATTATTGTGAAAGAAGCGCATGACATCTTCTAATTTAACTTCTCTTAGTGGGACAACCTCTACTCACTTAGAGAAGTAATCAGTGGAGGATAAAAGAAACCTATGACTCTTAGAAGAAGGAGGGTCTATAGAACCCACTACATTCGTGCCCCAGCCCTCAAATGGCTAAGATGAAATAGTAGGGTGCAACGGATTAGGGGGTTGGTGAATTACCGTGCTATAAATCTGGCACTGGTGGCACTTTTTAGCGTGTTTAATACAATTACGGATCATAGTCGGTCAGTAGTAGCCAAGGCGTTTGATTCTTCCTTTCATTTTAGGTCCAGACTGATGGGCCCCACAAAGCCTTTCATGTATCTCGCTCATGACCCTACTAACCTCTTCTTTATTAAGGCATCGCAATTACATTTTATCAAAAAAGCATCGATACAAGGTTTCATTTACATAGGCTAATGATAGAACTCTCTTTCTAATTTGAGCAGTGAGAGATCTATCATATGGAAGCCTACCATGCTTTAAATATTTTATGAAGGGCTCTCTCTAATCTGACTCCTCATCAACAGTAAACACTGTGAGAGTCTGATCGGGAGAAGACAAGTTTGCGGGGCACAGGACTTGATGATACTGGATAGAAATAGACATGGGATTTCTAGTAGGTTCAGCAATTCTTTTGCTAACTTGGCCAAGGCATCTGCTTTTCCATTTTCTGATCTAGGGATCTTAGCCAAAGTTACTTCTGGTATAAAGCATAAGAGCTCCATGACTTTGTTATAATATGGCAAGAGCTCAGGCTTAAGCACTTGGTAGACTCCAGCTACTTGATTTATTATTAGTTGAGAGTCTCCAAAGATTTTTCCCGTATAATATTCATCGAAATGGCCAACTTTAACCCCAAAATTAGAGCTTCGTACTCAGCTTCATTGTTAGTATGAGGTTCTGATAAACTATAGGAGTACCGTAGAGTATGACCTTCAGGGACACAAAAATTAGGCCTAAACCTACCCTAATTGTAGGAGTTTTATATGGCTTTAATGCTTTAATGGATGATGCCCCGTCAAAGTAAAACTTCCAAGTAGGGGACTCCTCTTCATCCACACTTATGATTAATTCATCAGGTAGATCATCATTGAGTGGGGAATTAGTAGGGATTGGGTGATCGGCCAGAAAATCAGCTAGAGTCTATCCTTTGATGGCCCGCTGAGGAATAAAAGTGATATCAAATTATAGTAAGATCATAGAACACTATGCTAGAAGACCTGAGAGGGTCAGATGGGTCATCAAGTACTGCAAGGGGTTGACTCTAGAGATCAAGTTAATTTTATGTGAAGGCATATAATGCCTAAGCTTCTATATCGCGAAGATCAAGGCTAAACATTGTTTTTCCATCACTGGGTACTTAAGCTTTGCTGGTATTAATCTCCTGTTGAGCTAGTAAAAGGCATTATTCTTACCTTTCTTATTATCTTGAGCCAAAAATGCACCTAAAGACTCATCCAGGTCCATAGTGTAGAGAATCAACGGCCTACCTGGGATCGGTGCAGCTAAAATAGGGGGTTCATCAGGTAGCACTTTATACTCTCAATGGCCTCCTTACAACGCTCATCTCAGTGGAATTGGGCATTGTTTTTCACTCGGGCTTTTGACTACCAAATCATCCATATAGCACTCAACTTACTCGTGTATCATCTCATCAAAGATAATAGTCATTACACGTTGATAGGTGGCCCCGACATTCTTGAGACCGAAGGGTATCACCTTGTAATAGAATACATCTGTAGGTGTATGAAACGCAGTAAATTTCTCATCCTCAGGGTCCATTTTTATCTAATTTAACCAGATGAACCATCCATGAATGAGAAAATACTATGGGATGACGCTATATCCACCATAAGCTCGGGGAAAGGAAGAGGAAAATCATCCTTAGGACATGCCTTATTTAAGTCACAGATGTTGATACAGACACGAATCTATCTGCTCTTCTTCCACACTTGAATAATATTGGCAAGCCAAGTAGGGTACATCTCTTTCCTAAGGAAACTAGCATCTATAAGCTTATTGGTTTCAGCGATCACTTATTATTCTATCTCTAACCTCATCCTATGAGGTGCTTATTTAATAGGGACTACATCAGGCTTAATGGTTAACTTATTGACTGCTACTTTTGGATTTAGACCAGATATTTTGGTGTAGTTCCAGGCAAAATAGTCTCTAAATTATGATAGTAACTTGATGTATTCTTGAGCCTCTAAATCAGACAGTAGGGCACTATAAAAAATAGGCTTAGAATCTGACTCAGTGCCTAAGTTTACCTCACACAGTTCATCCATGGAAGAAGTGATGCCATCTTTAAACTCTTATGGAGCATCAAGGACTCTATCCTCACCATTATCCGGGTCTTCTTCCTCGGAAAGAGATATAACAGGATAAGAATGTGAGACAGCATGAATGTTGGCATTATTGGACTGATTTAATCCTATATAACCTACACCTCCTAGAACTTAAGGGAAATCAGTCCGCCAAACTCGGGCTTGCTATAGAGCTTGTTTGTTAGGTCAAGTGGAATGAACAAGACCCCGCTCAACAAAACTCTCTATAATAGGGGAAAAGTAATAAGGGGCACTTTTAACCTCTATCTCCATAGAAGTGTCCTCCAAATCCTGGCTCATAAGACCCAGTGGGGCACCTACACTACAGGGTGAAAAGGCACACTCCTTAGCCCGTGCTGGCCAGAATGTATTGTATAGGTGAAGTATAGGGTTTTCACTAGTCCATATTAGACCATCATCATTAATGGAGGGAGCTTTAGGAGCTCTTTGATCGAAATCCTCAACTCATATCCCATGTATCTGATGGGAAAAAGGTTGGCTACTAGTAGTATGACGTTAGAGGTCCTCCTCGTCTAAGCTACTATCGACAATTAATCCACCCTTAGGTATCAAATGACTATGAAAGGTTGGACTTGAGTCATAACCAGTAGAATATGGAGGTGATGAAGGGAGTGAACGATGATGGATATCACTCACTTCATCATCTGAAGAGTCGGACTCTACAGTCAAAGAAGAAGTGTAAAGGTAAGGGGAAGGAGGTGTCTAAGTGTCATAGTTCCACAGCTCGTGGGTCGATCCTCTTCCTATACCTCGTACTCCCCTACCTATACTAGGGGGAACATCATGCCTCACTGCAAACTAGAAATGATCTTTATCAGAATGTATTGTGGAAACACTTAGCTCAATGCTAACCTGTGATGGACCCTGTACTGATGATTGTATAGGACCCTGTAAAGATGATTGCATAGAACCATATACAGCAATAGAGGGTGTTACTGGTGACTGAGTAGGTGGGGGTTTATGAGTCTTCTGAGGTATGTAGTACTTGACATCATCGTAAATAGAGACCTCATTCAAGAAAAAAGGCTGGGTATCTCTAGAAATGGTATACTCAACCTCATTCCTGATAAACTTCATACATTGGTGTAAGGTGGAGGGCACCATTCCATACTCATGGATCCAAGGCCTTCTTAAGAGAGCCCTGTATGAAGTATCAGCCTCATGTATATGAAACTTTACCTTAGTTAGGAAATTCTCAAACTTCACAGGTAGGGTAATGGACCCTAGAGCGTGCTGACCTTGGTCATTGAAGCCTTTCAACATAATCTTATCTGAAGTGAGCTTCAAATGACCTAGGGAGAGGCCCTTTAAAGTTTCATGAGTAAGAATATTTACTGAAGCCCTTGGATCGATGAGGACCCTTTTCAACTCATACCCATTGACTTCAATAGTGACATATAAGGGATAATTATTCTCAGTAGTCCCTAGGAGTAGATAACGACTAGAAAAAGTAATGTATGGCATCTCTTTTAAATGATATGCATCTCCTACAGATTCAGAAGCAAAGAAGGCTTAATAGGACTCTGGTTCAAGCAGGGCTTTCACTAGTGTCTCTCTCAAGTCAGGGGACATCATTATAGCGTCGTAGACACTCAGGAGGGAAGGAATCTTCCTTAAGTGAGCTAATACATTATAGTCAACATCTGACTGTGGGCCTTTCCCTTTCTCCTTAGACTGATCTTAGGTGGAAGGGATAGGATCGTCTTGCTAGGTGACTATGTTTTTATCCTTTTCTTTTGTATTTTTAGTCATCAAAAGTGGAAGGACCTTCCCTAAACGCAAATAAACTTCCTGTATTGAGTCGTCCTCAGTAGGAGATTCCTTTGGTTTAGTGGTGGTGGCTTGTGTTGGCTCTAAGGAAAGTGCCTAGAGTGGGTTCTCGGATTCATCTTCTGAATCCATGTAATAACCACCATCTGGTATGGTAAATACCGGCTCATCTTCATACTCAGACTCAGACTCATTATTACACTCAGAATCATTCACATTATAAGAGACATGTAAAGTATGAGAAGAGTGAGTACTATAAGGAGTAAAAGTAAAAACAAAAGTAAAAGGCACAGAAGATCAGAAGTAGCCATAATCACTCTCTTCTATTATTTCATCATCAATAAAAGGGAGAACAAAGTCCTTTAGCATAAGTGCTGAAAGGAACCCTGTCTTCTACTCTGAAGTTACAAAATACTTTTCTCTTTCATACATTTTCTTAGTACATAAAATAAAAGAAGAAAAATTGTGCTCATCTGGCACTATAACAGAAAGAGAAGAGGGAAGAGGTGCTGGTATAGTAATTGAAGTGGCAACTATCGACTTGGCCTGGGAAGGCCTCCTCTCAACTACCTCTAAACTCTGAACTGCTTGATCAATCATCTTCTTGGTCCTCTTGGAGAGTGCTAACTACCACTCTCCCTCAAAATTATGGGGTGATTTACTGCTACTGCTCTGACTATAACTTGGACTATCATTGTAGCTAGGACTATGACTAGGACTGGAGATCATCTGAACTGTCTGAGTAGCCTTGCCCTTGGGCTGTGCCAAATCACTATTCTGGAGGTATATCTATCCGGTGACCATCAACCTCTCTACTTTATCCTTGAAAATATAATAGTCCTTTAAAACATACCCAATGTGTTTGTGGTAAGGATAATAAAGTGGGTGGTATGTCTGTCCCTCCTCCTCTACTCTATTATTATTTGGGAATATCAAAATATTTTTCTTAGTAAGGAATTTAAATATTTTTTTTTACACTTTTCCTTTTGAAGGGATATTCCTTACTAAGCTTCTCCTATAGGTATTGCTGACTCTCTAGAGTCCTATGGGAGGGTCTAGACTGTGCTGCTGACTGACCAGAAGAGTGTGACTGCTGCTGCTGTGTTGCTGAATTGCCTAAGGGTTTCTGGTACTGTCGAATCCCTTAACTTATGGTCTATAGGTACTGTGCACCTCCCCTATCCTAGGTGGAGGTGCCCCTGAAGACTCATACCATTGAGGTCTGCGTGAAGGCTGACTCTCAACCTTAGGAGGGACTACATCAGGTATGCTGTCGTGCAAACTCATAACCTTTGTCAACTACTTTTGGAAGGTTTTAATGTCGAATCCCTTAAGGTAGGGTGCTATAAAACCATATATGTTATTTAATAATATCACAACTGTGTGCTGCACCTATAACTGTGGCTCACACTACAAACTAATGTTCTTCCATCTGACTATGTAATTTGGGAGAGTCTCTCAAGGGCACTACCTAGTGACCACTAACTCTCCTACAGTAACTCGATGTTTTATACTAACAAACCTCTATATGAACAATTGCTCCAACTCTGCAAAGGTTTGGACCGAGTAGTTGGGGAGGTCGGCATACCAAGCAAACGCCACCCCAACCAAGCTGCTGATGAATAATCTCAAGATCAGAGCATTGTTCCCCCATATATTGCATCATATGGCTCGATACTAAGCCACATGCTGCCTCGGGTTCCCTAACCCATCAAAGACTCTAAATCTTAAAGAAACAAAACCAGGAGGGTAGGGTTCCCTCTCGTACTCCACTAGGTAAGGCTTACCTCTGCTAACAACCTCTCCATCCTTCTTGGAGGTAATGGCCTGCTCAACCTTCTCAACTATCAGATCATGAATCTGGCTGACTGACAACTATACTGGCTGACTCTAAATTGGACGAGTGTGAGTAGGCACTGTGGGTGGTGCTGGGATTGCTCTCTGGACCCTATCCAGTCCTATAGGGTCTAGTGCAACTGGTGGAACAACTGGCTCATCCCTGGAAGTATTAGTAGTGGCTGCACCCATCATCTAGAGCATCGCTCCCAAGGTTGTTAACTAGGCAGTCATCGCTTCCATGGCTCTGGTAATCTCTTCCATCTGTGCCTAGAGGTGTAGAATTGTAGCATCTGTATCTACTAACCTAGGAGATCCACCCACCTTGGGTTCTCCCTGCTTGTCATCCTCAGGCTCCCTCTACTTATCTGTGTGATCTCGCCGGGTAAACCACTCAAACTATGTGAACTGGTACATCCTCGTCTGACTCATCTTCGAGTGTGTCATCCTCAGAGAAGGCCTGGCGGAGTGGTTCTATGTACGGACTCATCAGGGAAGTGAAACTATGGGGATCAAGAACTAACTTAGTCTCTATCCGAACTGGTAAACCATTAGGGGAACTACCTCGTCCACATCTGCTATCATGTCACACACAATCGAAACTACCTCTGACTTAGGGGAAGCTGCTACCTATGACTATCCAACTATATATGCCCGCCTGCCGACGACTCAAAACCTACCTACTGCGGCGGGGATCCGTACTTGTAACTGGCTGCTATAGGGATACCACAACGGAACTAATCTGGGGCTGAGCTGGCTCCTGCTGCTGTCTCTATTCGCGGCAACGTGGGCGTTGTCTGACAACAGGAGTAACTGTCGGTGGTCTAACAACTGGAGCTATCTCTATTGGCTACTGAGGTGTTTGTCCTCTCTGCCAACTATGCATCCTCCTCACAGTCTATCTCCGTAATTGAAAAGTAGTCTGAGATATCTATTTAAGTAACCTCTCCCGGCTGATAAGCCTTCTACCTAACGTTAGGCGGATGATGTTTTGAATCCTCTAAGAGAGGGCTCAAACACTAGTGTCCCTGGGGACCCTAGCCCGGGTTAAAATAGTAGTGACAGGAGGAGCAATCACAATACGAGCAACGTCCTCCTCATCTCCATTGTGTGTCAGTAGAGAGAAGCATCCTCCCTGGATCACCTCTATCTCAAGAGCTATAACTACATCCGGGGTGGGTGCAACTGTATCTGGTCGTGGTCTCCGTTGCTTGGGAGCCACTGTCCTCTGAACTATCTCCTGGTGAGCTATTGTCTCAGCCATCTGCTGCCTATCTGTCTCAGATGCAGCCAGATGGAGTCTCCTACTCCTATTCCTCCTATCCCTTCTCCCAAAGCCATAGGTAGAGGAAGATGGAACATCTAAACCCACTACCTAGGTGCAGGGGAATCAAGGACAACAAGAAGTGCCGAGGTCTGCTTGGCGTTCTCATAGGAAGAGAGCTGAAAAAAAATAAAAACCTGATGGGAAGAGGGCGAAGGAGCCTCGGTCTGAGCACCCCTCTTCTTAGTGGAAGTGGGAAGGGGAACCCTAACTCAAGGTACCTCCACCGAAATGACAGGCGTAACAACAGCATTAGGTTGCCAACACTAAGGGGCCAGAGTAACCTGTGCAATAGGAGCGGCATGCACTGGTCTCCTAACTGTAGAATGAATTGGTGAAACATGGAGTGGCCTAGGCATTGGTCTCCTAGCCATAGGGCGCACTTGCTGTGCAGGTACAAGAACAGGACGAGCAGGTGCTCGGGCTATCCGCCAAGCAGCTGGATGTCCAAAAGGGTGCATAGCTACACATCCTCTCCTCCGAGAGGAGAGAATGCAGTAGCCTCAGCCAAGGTCGGCCCGCCAAGAGTGACGAAGGCCGAATCCATGAAGGAATCAAAAGTGATCCCTCTAGCGGGTGGACTAGTAAGCAGGGACTCAGGAATAGTCACCCACCCGTCCGAGCCAAAATTGAAAGTAACGGACAGAACGAAGGAAGCCATGGCACCGCTAATAAGAAAGGAAAGTGAAAAGTAAGAAATCAAAATTGAAATCAAGAAAGAAGATAGGAGTGAATGAATAAAGATGGATAAAGGATGGAATAACCTGCAAGGCTAGAAAGAAGTAAAGTAGAGAAGAATCCTAGCTAAGAGAAAGGAGCCCTAACTAAGAGTGGGAAAGACCTAATCTAAGGAATACTGATTCCAGAGTACATACAAGAAAGGATAATATATAATCTAAAGATGGAGAGAGAAATTAGTCCCACGGTGGTCACCAGAAACTTGCGGACCTCCGACAGAGCACCGCGCAAACGAGCCAAGTGGAAGCGACAGATTGGACCATACATACAATTAACCATGGAGGATAGCGGCTCTTACCTACGCACCTCGATGGGTAATAATATGTATAGCCTAATCACAGTCACGGGTTTCCCTCATCCGTTGCCTCAGCTTGAAATGGGGTTTATGAGATGATAGAATTCAGTTTCTCACGGGCGCAAGCCTCTGTGGTTAATTATATCCCAAGCCAGATCTTGAGAAGACTCTCAATTAAGTATCATATATTATCCTCTCCCAAAATGGGATTAACACATAGGGCTGAGACTAAAAAGTCCTATCCAAAGGGAAAAAAGGTCCGATTTGGTTCAATTAGTATGGGAGGTTTACACCAGCATTCGGAGGGTCTAGGGTATTAAAGAGAAACTAGGGAAATGAAGATCAAGCATCCAATCATATGCGTGAGGGAAGGATGGAAGTGTCATCATCCTGTGATACATATAAGTAGGATTTATAGTCTTTGAAGAGAAGGGACCTATCCACTATTTAGGCATTCTAAGAGACCAAACATAGTTGCCTCGAATCCTAAATCTAGGTTGGGTTTAGTATTCTACACACACTAAAACCTGTGTCCTAGCTAATATAGTGTAAAATCTGAACTTATCCTAGCCTGGATTGGGGAGTCAACTAATCACATAATCACTTTAAAACTATACTATCAAGTCATTTATGAAAGATGGGTGGGTGATACAAATTTTGGGAATAGGATCAATATCTAAAGAATTTCCTAATTGGTCTTGGACTTATGTTGGGTAAATGTCCCTAACTAATGTAATTAAAATTTTATTTTATTTAGTTTCTAATGCAATGCATGCTAGTTGAATCTTTTAAATCAGATATTCTTGAGATATTTTAGGCTTATAAAAAAAAATTTAAAAAAAGTCTGGGCCTCTCTAGGACTGACACTTCATCCTCATAGGCCAAATTATCCATACTCTACCTGTAGGCGGGGAGGTGTCTTATTAGAAGGAGAGAGAGATACAACATTATGCATGCGACCCAGACGGCTCATTCAATTTCCTAGGTTTATTAGATTGTTATGTTATTTAAACCTTATATATATATATATATATATATATATATATATATATATATTAAATTTTTATTATGAGTAAAATTTTTTTTGTAATCCTTAAAAGAGCCTAACGAATATCCAGGGTAAAATAAAATCAACATGCAAGGAAGAAATATAGAAAAAGCAAGCAATTTCTACTACACAAGTAAAGCAAACACATCAATATAAATGAACTAATCAAATAAATGTATATAGGCCAACTGCCCTTTAATTATAACCTAGGGTCTAAAGAAAAGTAAAGTGGCCGGGCACCACTGCCAACAACTCGAATTTCTAAGCCTATGACTGACGCAAATGACTTTGAGTGGGATATTTGAATATTCAAATCTTCAACTCTTCAGTCTTCTTTGGACTCTTTAGATCTCTCCTCAATGGACTCCTTGGAATTCTGCTCCTTGGACTCCTTAGATCTCTCTTCCTTAGACTGCTTGGATCCGTCGTGACTTGAATATCCAAACGAAGGAATAATTCCTCTATGGAAGTGGTATTGCCTTTTCTCTTTGGATATATAAAGCCATCCAAGCTCGATCTTCCAAATGGAAGAAGACTCACCCCTTTGAGGATGCCTTCTTCTTTTGGAATTCGAGTTGGATAAGAATATCCCAACACAGAGTTATTTTCACAACTCTCACCATATTATAATTATTATATTAATGAAAAGCATGAAATTCTAAACTCCATGCAAGGTTATCCTAATAAAAATCCCAAGCAGATATAATCCCAAGCAGTTTATATGTAAGGAAAAAAAATTAACACAGCCAAACTTGGTCATGCTCTTAATTACGAGGGCTAAGCAGTCCATCTGTAGCACCTGTAGCATTTATTATTTAATGTTTTTTATTTAGCCCTAATTTATTTAGGGGGGCTGAGCAAGCACCTGCACAAAATAAAGTTAGAAATCATGACATTTGCCCTCCCTTTAGCATTGCATGAGCATGCGACCTGCAAGAAAAGCAATATATATATATATATATATATATATCATCACTAACCTAGGGGTAGATCTAACGCACATCACATCATTCCACAATGCATGAAAAGTAAGCAAATATACCAATCAATTTCATTCACGGAATGCAATAAAACCACTAAAATCTTGGCACATAGGAGAATAATTAAACATCAGCCTAGCCTAAGTCTAGAAGTGGTGTCATAGCAAATAATTCTATATGTGTGTAAGGCTTGTGTTGTTGGGGTATATCCTAACTCGGGTAGTTAGTTAAAGTGGCCTAAGGTTATAGTTTATTAAGGCTAGAAAAGGAAATTTTGATTAAAGTATAAATATTTGTGGATTAGAATTAATTTCACTTAATTTAGTTTGTTGATTACTTTTAAAGCTTAGGGTTTTAATATTTGAAGTTTAAATTATATTAGCCAATTTTGGAATGTCCCGGGTCCTCCTAAGTGCTAGGCTGAGGGGGTCCAAAAGGTCACTATGGGAAATAGGCTAGGTTTGAGGTTCCTAACATTTTAGGTAAATACTAGGCCTTAAGATGAGTAGTTAGACAAGTAGTGTGCTGGACTTAGAGTTTACTAGGCAAAGTTATGAATTTTATAAGTTTTGGGCCTTAGATTATAGGCTGAGGTTGACCGGTCAGTTGACTTTCTAATTTAGATTATTTTATAAAATCATAATATTTTTAATAAATACTAAAACCTAATTGGAGTTGAATGCAAGTGATTTTGCCTGATTTGAAAATTTTTACAATTAGTTATGAATTTCTAAAGTTTGGAAATTTATGGGAATTATCTAAAATATCTAAATAAGGGGTGAATTTATGATTTTGATCCAAACTAGTTCCAAACTTATTGGAATTACCACCAAAGGTCTGGAAGGACCTGAGAAAGTGTTCCCTAGTGTTTGGGGAAATTTTTTTAAATTTTTAATAATTTTTAATAGTTTATTAGGGTAGAAAGGTAATTTCTATTTGAGGCAAGGTTAAGGATCAGATTGGGGTCAACCTAAGGCACCTTATTTATATCGAGTTAAGAACCTAATTCTAAATAATTTGAGGTGTTGTGGGTATTTTTCTAAGTTAAGATGGATTTATTATAATTTTTAGAAGGTACTGAGCCCTATTTGATGGGTAAATTAGGGTTAGTTAATTAAGAGGTCTAAAGACTGGTCCTTAATTATTGTCTTTAGGGTGTCACTACATTATAGGAGTTTGAAGTGAATTTTTAGCTAACCCTTAAGGTAACAATGTAGGGAATACATAAACAATGTAAACACATCATGTCCTTAGATCTAAGAGAGCCTAAACTAAGTATTGGTGCATCCTACACATGGAAACTACGATAAAATAAAAGTAAATGTGCCCAATGATGTGATTAGTGAATGATTGGAACTCAATCATCCACTAATCCACTCCCCCATGATTGCTTTTTATGCATGGAATTCATGTTTAAAATTTCATTGGAAGTGGATCTCCCAAAATTAGAATTTAAAGATATAGATAATTTTGAAATAATTAAAATACCTATATATATATATATATATATATATATATATAAATTTTGGAAAATAATATAAATAAAAATAGATCAATTCATGCTAACTAAATATAAGGGAGACCCACTAACCACCGACTGAGGTTTTAAAATAATTTGGAAATAGTTTTAAAATAAAGTGTATTTAATGATTTAAATAATATTAAAATATTCAAATAATAAAGTAAGACACAGAAATTTGCCAGAATAGTGAAACTTAATTTCTAAAAATACTTTTAAAATAAAATACATATTTTTTTAAAAATAATAAGAGGTTATACGTCAAAATCTGATTTAAAACAAAGAAGTTATGAATTTTTCAAAATTAATGCTTTAAAATAACCTTAAAAGTTTCTAAAATTTAATATTTATTTAATAAAATAATAACAATGATAATAATTTTAAAATAATAATATTGGTATTAACAATATTCAAAGTAATTTTAATGATTAAAATAATTATAAGAATAATAATAATAATAATAATAAATAATAAAAGTAATAATAATAATAATAATAATAATAATAATAATAGTAATAATGATTAAATAATATTAAGAGATACTCAGAATAATACTACAAGTAATAATAATATTAAATAATAATGATAATGTTTTAGCATAATTTTAATAATAATAATAATAATAATAATCTTAATTTAAAACTAATACTAATAAAATAATTTTAATAATAATAATAATAATAATAATAACAATAATAATAACTAAAAATACTTTTAATTTTAAAGTAAGAATAATAATAATAATAATAATAATTATTATTATTATAATATTAATATTAATATTAATAATCACAAAAAATAATAATTATAAAAAAAAACCCTTTCACTAGTTTTAAGATAATTAAAAATATACTTAATATTTTTTGCTAAAAATAATTTTAAATTAAAGATGCTGAGAATACGAGCAAAACGATATATTATACGTAAACGACGGTAGGCCCTTGAGATGACGTATGGCGACGTCTGATTAGAGGATTCAAAAAGTAGCGACGGAGGAAATCATTGATGATGATTGTGCTGCCGCACATTCATCACCAGATGATTGCAAAGCTTGTGGGGTCCACGAGGTTTGCTTAATCTGCGATAGCCTCGCCCGGTGTCCGTTCGATCTCACAATTGAAATTGAATGAACAATGTAGATCGAGCTGCACCATTTCCTAAACAGTGGATCGACCTGCGCGGTTATTGCATGATTGCTGGATGGCATGATCTATACCGCCGATCTCAAGATCAACGGTCAAGAAATCGGGCCGCTCAAGCTCACGCCGATCCGCAGCCCTGGAATAATTTTTTTCTCGTTCTCTCGACTGAGTGGATCAAATTGAATAAAATTTTAAACTTATAATGCATACATGAAGAGCATCAATGGGGGACAAAAATTTTGTTCTATAACGCGTTGTACATGAAGTTATTTAAACTAGTGTGCTCTAGACTAGGGTTTGCTATTTTACCAAAAATACCCAATAGATTTGGGAGATTTCTGGCGTGTTGCACTTGTAGACTGTCGAAGCTCCTAGTTGTAGAAGAAATCGCATTTTGAATCGCGATGGATCGACGAGAAACCTGTTTGGAAGGAAAATGCTCTCGGTCTTGCCGGAATCTTATCGCCGGCAGGTTGTGAGCATCGGGTTTTGATTGGAGAAGGTGGAGAGAAGTGATGAGAGCTCGTACGTCAAAAATCTCAGCCTCAGAGATCTTGGAGAGAGAGCTAGAGCCAAAAAGAGTTCTAAATTCAACCTAAATTTTGCTATTTAAACTCCTAATCAACCGAGGGACGACTATGATTGAATCTAAAGGTGATTGGGAGGGAAGTCAATTAAATTTGGTCGTGATTTTCATTTGAAATCCAAAGGGAGGCTTTAAATGCAATTAATGGTTCTTTAATGGGCTTAAATAGGTCATTTTGACCTTTTTAAGACTTGGGTTGACCAGGTCAATGGTTGACCTGGTCAACCTAGTTAAATAGGTCAAAGGGGATGTGGGTTTGAGCATAAGCAAGGTTTGAATTGATTTGAATTTGATTTAGACACTAATGGGTCTTAAATGGGTCAAAAATGACCCATTATGGCTTGGATTGACCAAGTCAAAGTTTGACTTGGTCAATTTAGCCTATTTTGACCCATTGATTGGTAGGGATGAGTCCAAGGAGATTTGGAATCAATTTGAAATCAAATTTGGCACAAATAGGTTAAAGGGGTTAATTTGGGTCAATTTGGTTGACCTGGTCAATCAGGTTGACCCATGGCTTGGGTCCGGGGTCAACAGACTCAGTTTGACCCACTGAATTGATTGGAAGAGCTCTTGGGTCCTGGTTTTGTCAATTTGACTAAGTCAACCTCCCAGACCTAAGAACCTTGACAAAATCAAGGTCAACACCCACTAAGAATGATTACAAGGAAACCTAAAAACATTCTAAAAATAAAAAAAAATGAAAGGTTAGAATTGTATCCATTTAACTAATCCTTCCTAGCAAAAAATGGACCCTACACAAAATGAGAACAAGTCTTCAAAAACTTGAAAAATATACATGCAAGGATAATGAAATTAACTGTTAAAATTACCAGAAAGAAAAAAAATTAAATAAAAAAAAACTAAATAAAATAAACTACATAACAGGAAATAGTTATGCAACTGAACATCATGATGGAAAATAGTGATATTAAGATCATTCTTACACTTTTCATAATAAATACAAAAAAATAGAAAAAACCATGTAAAATGTTTAGCAAAGAACATATAACCATAGTTGCAGCAAACCTTTTAGACAACATAGCACAAGACCAAAACCAAGTCTAGATCTAATGAGTTACGGCCATACAAGCCATAAACCACAACAACGAACCCACAAAATAGAGGTGCTGCTGGCTAAATAACCTTAGCCCATTTAAACCATAGTAGATAACATGATTAAAACCCTAGTTCCACTCAATTCTAAGTCCAAAGAGAGTAGCAGAAAAATATACGTGAAATAATATAACACAACCAAATTTGCATCATCCAAGAAATTCCAACCCCAACTAACAAACTAGTAGATAAATAGATAAAATTGGCCATTTAAGCTCAAGCATATAGTACTTGTAATGCTACCATGAAAAATAAGCATAACATAGCTACAAAACTTCTCAAAGGAAGTAATATAAAAGTAATACATGATATAATGAAACATAACAAATGCTATGATGAAAAATAAGAACTTCCAACCCCAGCTATCAAACTAGTATGATGAACCATAAAATAGGCCATTTAAGCTCAAGCATGTAGTATATGTATAGCTACCATGGATAGAACCCAAATGCCACTCCAATCTACTCCCAAACCCACCTAGGCTCCCAAGGTTCCTACATAGGAAAGTACCACTGGAGTATAAGGAAAAATATACTGGATCGAAACCATAAGCAGCACACAACTACAAACCTTCACCCGAAAGCCCATAATAAAGCTCAATTCACATTGATTTATCAAAAACATAATCTCCACAAGATGAAAAGAGAGAAACACTAAGAAAAAGCAAATAAAAAACTCTTGAAACAACACATTCATACTAACCCACCTAAAGATCCAAAAAAGAAAAAGAAACTAGTAGTCGAAACAAATTAACCTAGGGAGTAGACGAGCAACATAAAGGGTAATTCTTAGCATAAAAAATACTCCAATCATAGCTCAAAATAAGCCAAACACAACAGTTAGCATCAAAATGCAAATTGGGAATATTGTTAGACTAATTACTAAACCAATAATGACATGAAATCGTATAAGTCTTGTAGAAAACCACAAGTTGGAGGGACACTCAGTGATAAGTCCCATTCCTATCCAATATAAGGGATACAAAAGAAAAGGAGAAATTGATACAAATGCTAAAAATCATAACTGCCATTAAAAATAACTAAATACCATAAACCTTGGGAAGTAAAAGATAGACAACATTCTTACAATTCACCACCTGAAAACAACCTGCCAAAAATTCAACACAACATCATAACAACGAAAAGGCCAAAAATTGACCCAGCAAAAACAAAAATTAATTTCTAAATTAAGAAAAATAAGGCTTATCTAAACTAATGATGCATTTAATAAAGGAAGGCAGCTGACTATAAGAAAATTCAGTTAAGAATTGAAGATTAGAACCATAATTATCTAACCAATCAGTACAAGCATGGTCTTCTCTATGAATATGAGTCAACTAGACACTGAAGAAGATTAAAAGTTGTTTAATTTCCCTAATAAGATAGAAAAATTTAGGATTACAAATCTTCTCATCATTATCTTTAAGGAAAAAAGTATGTGTAGAGCATCAACTTCAATCCAAATATTAACCAAACCAAGGGAAATACATAATTTCACTCCCAACAGGATAGATAAAAGTTAGGAAAAAATAATAAAGCATTAAAGAAGTGGGTTAGCAAAAGAAATAACAAAATTTCCATTAGAATCTCTGATTATACAACCACAGCTACACTTCTCTCCTTTGACCAAGACATCACTATGTAACTTGAACATATTTTGAGGAGGTTTAATCCAATAAATCAACCTATACCCATCATCAATAAACTTATTATGAAGAACTTTACATAACTTCTTAGCACTATGTAAATAACGTTTAACATTTTTAGAGTTCAAAATATTTTCATTAAAAAACCTACTAACTTTATTTTTAACATTTCTAATAATTCATTCATGATTTATAGTGATATTGTTAAAAAGTGAGTTATTCCTACTAATCCAAAAATACCAAAGAATAAGAAAAGGAATAAGATTTTTAATATGACCTCTCGAGTTAGTAAAGCATCGATGGAGGATATCCTTGATAAAGATATTATCCTTAAAATAATTAAGTTTAAAAATATCCTCAATATGAATCTATATTTTAATAGCAATAGACCCAAAAATAAAAACATGATTCATATTCTCAACATGGTAGCAACATTGACACTTGGAAGCCAAACTAAAACAACATTTAATTAAGATCTCATTAATAGGCACATAATTATGCATGAATCTTTAAATGAAAGTAGAAATAGTAGTAGGAATAATTTTATTCCATAACCTAGTAAAAACTTTTGAAGAAGCATATTTGGATCTAAATTTATTCCAAGCATCCTTAATACTAAAGTTATTATTGCTAGCCATATTGTACAATAAAAGATCATCAACATAATTGTTTAATGGAATTTGTAAGATTTGTTGAATAATAGGAACAAGAATAGCTTGAGCTAATTTCAAAATATCCCAACAATTATTAGTAATAAAATAATTAACCTTGATAGTAGAAGAAGAACCAATGGAGCATATGATCAACAGAGGTTTGATTCAACCACTAGTTTTGCCAAAAAAGCATATTAGCACAACCAAAACCTAATGTATATAAGATTCCACTTCCCATTTGATATTGCAAAGTATTTTTCAAACCCTAAAATCCCCCTTTTTATAAGTACAAATGATAGGATGATTGCCAACATAGTATTTAGAAGTCATAAACTTAGACCAAAGACTAGTTTTAGCAAGAAAGTTATTCCAAAGTTTATATGAAAAGGCATGGGCTAAATCTCCATGTTCTTGCTCCCCAAACCACCTTCCTCCAAAACACCACAAAATTTTTTCCAAGACAACCAAAGGATTTTAGAATTACTACTTTTACCTTTCCAGAAAAAATTATTGATCAATTTTTCCAATCTATCATAGGCTGTAATAGTAGGCTGAATAGTTTGAAAAATATAGTCAGGTAAGTGGATATAACACTTTTGATCAACACAATTCTACCACCAAAGCTAAAAAAATTAAATTCCAAAGTGTTAAGTCTGTCCTGTACAGCAATAATCAAATCATCAAAAAGAAAAAAATTTTTTATGACCTTTAAAAAGAGGAACACCCAAATATTTTAAAGGAAGAGAACATTGCAAAAATCTAGAAATACCTTTAATAGCTATAATGCAATCACTAGGAAAATTCTTAGGGGTGATAAAAGAACACTTCTTTCTATTAAGATTTAAGCCACTTAATGGTTCAAAATTATTCAAGAATTTTATAAGCAAACTAACCATATTCTAAGAACCATTAGAAAAAATAATAACAACATCAACAAAGAATAAATGAGAGGTAGGTAAACCACCTAGATTTCTAAAGTAAAGGTTAGGGTGGGCTTCATAGTGGTGGGTAAGACCTATAGAAATGTATTCAACCACAATTATGAAAAGAGTAGAGGAAAGAGGTTCACCTTATCTGATGCCATGATAGGATTTAAAAAAAAATTGTTGCTTTTACCATTCAAAATAATGGAAAAAATAAGAACCTTTAATGAAATTTTGGATCAAACTAATGAAGATAGAGTTAAAAGACAAATGTTGTAAGATGTGATATAAAAATTTCCAGTTAATGTTATCATAGGCTTTATCAATATCTAATTTGAAAATAATGTTCCACCACTCACTTTTTGGTCCATGTCGTGAATGATTTCTTGAGCTAAAAGAATGTTATCAATTATGGCTCTACCTTTTACAAAGCCCATTTGGTAAGATGAAATAAATTTAGAAAGCATAGGGCCGGGAAAAATGATCCATAAGAATTTTTTAAATCAATTTAAAAAATAAAAAACATAGACTAATGGGATGAAAGTCATCCCACATTTTAGTAACACCTTTTAATGAATAAACACTATAGAAGTATTGGAAAAAAACTTAGGAATAGGATTGCCACTAAAGAAATCTAAAATAACGACATATAAATCATCACAAATGATATGCCAAGCTTTTTGAAAAAAACTTAGTTGTAAAACCATCAAGGCCAACAACATAATCAAAATTCATATAAAAAACATTCTTCTTGACTTCCACCATATAAGGAAAAATGGAAATAGTATTATTATCCTCCTCATTAATGATGCAAGGAATAAGCTCAAGTTGATTAACTGGATTAAGTTCAAATGTTTTCTTAAAAAATTTAGTGAAATGATCATTAGAAGACTTACCAATTTTTGAAAAGTGTAAAAATATTTTTGAAAAATTAGAAGACTTATCATTAAAAGACTTACCAATTAGTAAAAATATTTTTGAAAAAATTTCTATTCTACCAACTAAGTTTAAACTCAAGTCCTTTGAGTTTAAAGAATAGTCTAGTCATCCGAACACTTTCATTCTCAGGGTGCAGAGGGGCCTCCCAATTCTTTTTAACCAAATCATTGAAGGAGTTGTCTAATAGTCACATATTTTGGAAACCTACAAGTATTAGTAGAAATATACTACCTATATTTGATACCAATCAGGAGAGGAGAATGATCTAAAAAAGTTTTACTTAAATGCTCTATAAATGCATTTTTACTAGAATTAATCCATAAGTCAATAAAGAGAACATGATCTAAATGTAGCCACATATTTCCATGATTCCCAGTAAGAGTATTATTAGTAAATCCAATATTAATAAGGTTGTAATCCATCATCATTCTATTAAAGTCTTCCATTGCTTGATAAATAAGGTTAAAATCACCAATCCTTTCAGAGGGGTTATATATAGTATTAAAATCTCCACCAAATAACCAAGGAGAATTTAAACTACTAAAAACATAAAGCTGGTTCCAAAGGTCCTTTCTAACAATATAAAAAGAAGAAGAATATATATATGATGAAAGTTTATGAGTGTTGTTAAACCCTAAAGAATTAGTCCCAAGGCAAACTAAGAGAGGGTGGGGGTGAACTGGTTATTTAAAAATTTCTTTAACAAAAAATAAAATCTTTTTCTAATATTTTAAAATAAATGATTTATGCAGAAGCAACAGTAATTTTACAATAAAAAATTTGAGATTTTGACCACAGAACAAATTAGAAAATAATGCAAAAATTAAATGCAAAAAAGTAATTAGAAAGAACACACCTGATTTATAGTGGTTCGATCAATTTGACCTAAGTCCACTGCTAAAAAATTTATTACACTAAAAGTAGTGTCTCTCCTTTTGCCTCCAAAACAAGGTGGAGAAGCCCTTACAAAATATTTCCATCGACTCGATGAGGCAGAGTACCTTGAATCCTTTTACTCCCTCCTAGAGTAGGCAGAGAACCTCAAAAACCCTTTTCACCCACCTGGTGAAGGTAAAGAACATGGGAATGCTTTTACTCCATCCTAGAGTGGACATATTAACTTGGAATCCTTTTTCACCAACTTAGTGAAGAGAGAGAACCTATATCTGATGCTAATGAAGATCTCCCCTAGAGCCACCATGGAACCAGAGAAGCTATTAAGAGAGTTGCGATTTGCATATGTTACATTCTTGCAACATGTATAGTTTTGATGATTTCAAATATTATTGTTTTATGTGCAATTATTTCCTAACACTTTTTGGCAGAATTGTTTTTGCTCTTGTGTGTACTAACATTTCAGGAAAATTGAACTCCAAACTATGAAGAATTCAAATCAAATCTAGCATACAATTCTTTGCAAATTGTAGCTTTAAATTGTTCTTTGAATTGAGAAGGAGTGATTGTAATTGAGAGAATAAAAACACACACACACACACACTTACTTAAGGAGATCTTACAAATTTGTACTGATAGTACAGGACGAACATAGTTCGTACGGGACGATCAAGTTAGTTTTCTCCCCAAAAGAGCAATGGAACGAATAGGAGTTTAAGGAAATTTTTCTAAGTCCTGATTGTCCCGAAAAAAATTATTTTCATCCCAGGACAAAATAGGCTCTGTAAAAATTTCGTTCAGACAAAATCTATAATCGTGCCAGGATGATTTCTTCTCTGTAAAAATTTCATCCAGATGAAATTCAAATCGTCCCAGGATGAATTCTTCTCTGTAAAATTTTTGTTCAAATGAAGTTCATTATCGTTCCAGGATGAGTTGCTCTCTATAAAAATTTTGTCTGGATGAAGTCCTGTTCATCCCAGGATGATGTAAACCGACTTACCAAAATCGGTTACATCCATTCAGTTATTTGGGAACCGACCTATGGTATAACAGATCGTACTGGACAAACCTAGTTCATACGGGATGATGATCGTATACGAACATAGTTAATACCAATATACATAAGGATCATTTCCGGCATTTTAAGTAAAATCATCCAGGACGATCCATGATCATACGGGATGATTCATTTCGTGTTAACTTGAAAAATTTGCAGTTTTGGATGGTTTTTCTTGTCTCTCCTATATATAGTCCAATTTAGACTGCCACCCAATCTTTTTGCCATTTGATCTTCGTGCCTATTGAAAGAAGAGTCAAGGAGAGAGTATGAGAGAGCATTCAAAGGAGGATTCCTACTACTGGAGCGTAAAGGCTTTGCTTTATGTTCAAAGGTAGGAGTCTCTACTTATGATTTGGGATTACTTCACTATTTTCTTTCTTCCTTTTATAATTCTTGTGAGAAGATCTATCAAGGAGATCTGGTTCTCTGCCGACACTTGGAGAGTGTGAACAGCTGTGGGTTCTCTGCCCACACTAAGAGAGTGTTAAAGGATGAAGGGTTCTCTGCCCACACTAGGAGAGTGTAAAAGGATGAAGGGTTCTCTGCCCACACTAGGAGAGTGTGAAAGGATGGACGGTTCTCTGCCAACACTAGGGATAAGTGTAAAAGGATGACGGTTCTCTGCCGCACCGGGTAGTGGTGAAAAGAGTATTTATAAAGGCTTCTCTGCCTTGCTGTGGGTGCAAAAAGAGAGACACTATTGATATTAGTGCAATACTCAGAGGGAGCCTCCGGGGAGTGGATGTAGGTCTAGTTTAGATCTAACCACTATAAATCTTGTGTCTTTTATTTTTACTGCTTTTTATTTTCTGCATTTTTTTTTGTTCAAAAAATTGTGGTTGAAAAAACTTTTTCTAAAAATTCATTAAAGTTTATTTTCGGTTCAACATACTCAAGATGGATAATTTTTTTTATAAAAATACCAATTCACCCCCCCCCCCCTCTTGGATAGCCTTGGGACATAAGCTTAGGTTTAACAACCTAATTCGTAGTGAACGAATCTCAACAAGTGGTATCAGAGCCTTGTTTCAAAATCATAAGTTTAAACTACTTTTTGATTAACATAAATGGCTACATTTGGAAACCAAAACGCACCTGAGGGTTACTCTATTACTAGACCTCCAATGTTTGATAATATACCTTTTGATTTTTGGAAAACACGTATGTCTACTTTCTTATAGTCACTTGATTATCGTTTGGGATCTTAGTCCAGGAAGGATATACAAAACCAACTAGATTAGTTGATGGAGTTAGAGTTGAAATACCTTTTGTAGACTGGACAGTAGAAGAATGTGACTTAGCATAACAAAATGCCAAATGCTTGAATAATTTCTTTTGTGCTTTAAAATCAGAAGACTACATGCGGGTTTCCACTTGCAAAAGTGGAAAGGACATATGAGATAAACTTTGTATAACATATGAGGGGATTAATGAGGTTAAATAATCTGGACTCAATATCTTATTGCATGATTATGAATTATTTCACATGAAACCTAATGAATCCATTTCTAACATGTACACAAGATTCACACAAATAGTCACCTCTTTGCATGCACTTGGTAGGGAACTAACGAATGCTGAAATGGTTAATAAGATTCTTCGTTGTTTACCTACTACTTATGATGTTGAAATTATTGCAATTACAGAGTTTAAATATTTAAACATTTATTCTATTGACAATCTTCTTGGTTCGCTTATTGCTTACGAGCAAGGAGTTAGCCAAAGAATGATTGATGTAGGTGAACCACAATGGGAGAAGACCATAGCACTGAATGTGGAAGAGTCTGAGAGTGAACACTTATAACCTGAAGATGAAGAAGACATTGCATTGATGACTAGACAATTTAGAAGCTTTCTGAAAAGGAAGCAAAAGAAATGCTAGTAATGCAATAGAGGTAAACTCAATAGAAATATCAAGGTTTCAAATGATGTTATTTGCTATGAGTGTAGGAAATCTGGACATATAAAGACAGATTGCCCTAAACTCAAAGCCAATCCTAACAAGGAAAAGATACAGGAGAAACCTACTGTAAAAAAGGGGAGAAAGAAGTTTCAAAAAACTTTCTAGGTGGACTCAGCTTCAGATTCATTAGAGACTAAAAAAGAAGAGGAAGTCACTAATTTGTGCTTAATGGATGAAAGTCTTGATTACTCAGATCAAGAAGAGGTATGTGACTTAACTTATGATAAATTATTTGAAGTTTCTGAACACATGCATGATGCATATAGAAAAATGAAGAAAATGCATGCTAGTCTAAGTCTAGAATTTGAAGAACTTAAAAAGGAACATGAAATCCTTAGGAAAGATCATGCTTTGATTGATAATAACCACATGAAATTACTTGATGAGTTTGATGACTTGAATAAAATTGTGAGAATTTAAAATCATCCTATGCAGAACTCGAGAAAGATTTTAAGAATTCTAAGGATGAATTTGAGAGCAAACTTTATAGAACCAATTATACAAATCAAATTTTGGAAGATATGAATTCATTTTACAAATTAATGATAAAAGCTCTCGAGGATAATAGGATACCACTATAAATTGCTAAAAGGTGAACCCAAACTTATTTGGGTTCCCATGTCTAACATTTGATAATTTTATAGGGACACTCTCACACAAGACCTCGTGAGAGCATATGGTACCTGGACAGCGGATGTTCAATGCACATGATTGGAGATACTGCTCAATTCATAACGTTGGAAGCCAGGAGTGGAGGCAAGGTTACACTTGGAGATAACACCACAAGGTAGATGGTTGGGACAGGTATGATTAGAAATTTAAAGAATTTTTTCATAGATAATGTATTATTGGTTGAAGTCTTAAAATATAATTTGTTAAGTATAAGTCAGCTATGCGATAAAAGTTACTGTGTAAAATTTTTTCCTACTAGATGCATATTAAGCCTAAATGGTAAAGATGTTTTGAATAGAAAAAGGGTAAATAATGTTTATATGCTAGATTTAAATTGCATTCAAACTCCTACTATTTTTTGTTTGAAAACTGTATCTGATGAGTCATGGCTTTGGCATAAGAGACTTTTTTATTCTAGCATGAAAAACCTTAGGAGGATTACCCAAAAGAACTTAGTGAGAGGTATACCAAAACTAGATTTTACTAAGGACCACCTTTGTGATGCATGTCAATTAGGAAAATAGGTGAAGTGCTCTTTTCAGTCCAATAAGGATCTTAGAATAAATAAACCATTAGAGATTTTGAATATGGATCTTTCTGGACCAGTTGGAACTGTGAGTCTAAGAGGGAAGGTATAAGGTTCTGTAATTATGGATGATTTCTCAAAATTTATATGGGTTAGATTTCTTTTTCATAAGAGTGAATCATTTGAGGAATTTAGAAATTTTTCGACTTGGATTCAAAGAAAACTAGGTTGTGAAATTATATCAATTCAAAGTGATCATGGAGGAGAATTTGAAAATGAAAAGTTTGAGGATTTTTATAAGGAGAAAGGAATTGATCATAATTTTTCAGCACCTAGAACCCCTCAGCAGAATGGGGTAGTCAAAAGAAAAAATAGAACATTAGTAGAAGCCACCCGAGCATTGTTGGCAGAATACTCACTTCCAAAATATTTTTGTGCTGAGGCGGTTAGCACTGCATGCTATATTCTGAATAGGTTGAATGTGAGATCTTGTTTAAATAAAATACCCTATGAGTTGCTAAAAGGAAGAACACCTAATTTGTCTCATTTGCATGTTTTTGGTTGTAAGGTGTTTATTCATAACAATGAAAAATGTGCCTTAGGAAAATTTGATCCAAAATTAGATGATGGAACTTTTGTTGGGTACTCAAGTGTTGGAAAATCTTTTAGAGTATTCAATAAAAAAACTTTGAGAATAGAGGAGACCATACATGTTGTATTCGATGAATCAAGAAATTTGGAAGAGCCAAATATTATAGATGAGTAGATTAAGGATAACTCCCAAAAAATTGAAAGAATAAATTTGGAAGAAAATTTGGAATAAAATGTGGAAGAAAATTTGGAGATAGAAAACCCTTTGCCTAGAGATTTTGAGATTTTCTAAAAAACACCCAAGGGAATTGATCATAGGTGAACCAAGTGAGGGTGTAAGGAATAGGCGTGAATTAAATAAGGAAGTCAATCATTCAGCCTTCATTTCAACTATAGAACCCACTAATATTGATCAAGTACTTTCTGATGAATTTTGGATATTGGCCATGCAAGAAGAGTTGAATAAATTTGAAAGAAATAAAATTTGGGAATTAACTACAAGGCCAAAAGATCAAAGTGTAGTTGGAACTAAGTGGGTGTTCAAAAACAAAATGAATGACTCAGGAGTAGTCATTAGAAATAAGGCTAGATTAGTTGCAAAGGGGTATAATCAGATTGAAGGGATTAATTTTTAGGAAACTTTTGCCCCTGTAGCTAAACTTGAAGCAATTAGGGTTTTGTTAGCCTTTGCTTGTTTTAGAGGATTTAAATTATATCAAATGGATGTCAAAAGTTCCTTTTTAAATGGGGTATTCAAGAGGATGTGTTTGTAGAACAACCTCCAGGCTTTAAAAATTCTAAATACCCAAATCATGTTTTTAAGTTGAAAAAGGTATTATATGGATTGAAATATGTACCTAGGGCTTGGTATGAGAGGTTGAGCACCTTCCTACTTGAAAGATCATTTGAAAAAGAAAGTGTGGATACAACTCTCTTTTTGAAAAAATGTGGAAAGGATATACTCATTGTTCAAATTTATGTGGATGATATCATTTTTGGATCTTCAAATAAAAATCTTTGTGATGATTTTTCTAAAACAATGAGTAGTGAATTTGAGATGAGTCTAATGGGAGATTTAAGTTACTTTTTAGGTTTTAGCACTAAGCAAATTGAGGAAGGAACATTTCTAAGTCAATCAAAGTATGTTAAGGACATCCTCAAAAAGTATGAAATAGATAATGCTAAACCTATAAGTACACCAATGAGTTCCTCAGTTCAGTTGGATAAGGACCCTAAGGGAAAATATGTTGATCAAAAGAAATTTAGGGGAATAATTGGATCTTTACTTTACTTGACTACTAGCCCGCTCGATATCATGTTTAGTGTTTGTTTATGTGCTAGATTTCAATCAGATCCAAAAGAATCACATTTGATAGCAGTGAAAAGAATTTTAAGATATCTGTTAGGAACTCAGAACTTAGGAATTTGGTATTCGAAGTTTAGCTCTTCATTTGAAATAATTGGTTATTCAAATTCTGACTTTGCAGGATGTAGGGTGGATAGGAAAAGCACTTCTGGAACATGTCAATTCATTAGAAATTCTTTAGTCTCTTGGTCTAGTAGAAAACAAAATTCAGTAGCCCTATCTACTGCAGAAGCTGAAAAAATTGCATTAGGAAGTTGTGTGGCACAAGTACTTTGGTTGAAATAATAGTTGATTGATTTAGGATTGTCTATAGGCACTATTCCAATTTATTGTGATAACACTAGTGCTATTTATATTTATAAAAATCCTATTCAATATTCAAGAACCAAACACATATACATAAGGCATCATTTCATAAGGGATCATGTATGCAAGGGAGAAATCGAACTCATTCATGTTACAACTGAAAATCAACTTGAAGACATTTTTATAAAACCTTTAGCCTTTGATATTTTCAATGCATTAAGAACAAGGCTTGGTGTGATTGATATAAATGCTTAAATAAAAATGTTCTTGCAACATTAATGTTTGTTTATTAATTAAATTTTTTTTTTTTGTGTTTTATAAGTTTATTTGTGTGATTTTTTTCCTTTTAGAGTCTGTGCTTCTTTATTATTTTTGGTATCTATTTTGTTTTGTTTTTGAATTGTAGTTTTTATTTGTGTGCAAAATTTTTTTTAAGTCATCATCGTCCGGGACGAAATCGTTTTGTACAAGACGATTTGTGTAGTATGACAAAATGTGGGATTTTGAATCGTTTTAAGTGCAGTTTTAATGTACTTTGTATATACGATTGTCACGATCATTCGGGATGAAATATTTTTCAAATGACGGGATGAATGAATGGAGTAGTTGAATGGCTAAGACAGTTTTTAATATGAACTTCGTATGTACGAACCTTTAGTTTGTCTGGATGAACACATGTCGGTTCGATGTAGGGAACAGTTTCAACTGTCATTAAAATGATATAAGTTCTGATTATCCCAGGATGAACACGTGTTCGTCTGTACGATCAGAATGGTCAAAAGTCTGTACGAAAGGATGCATTATAAGCTGTGTTGATTACGAAAAGCCATTTCATTTTGATGCATTGAATCGACTATATAAAAATATTTTGTACGAGATGAATTTTTTATTCGTCCGGGACGAACTTTTTTCGTCCAGTACGAACATGCCATTTTTCAATAAATTGGCGGGTTTTTGAACTTAACTGTCACACTCTAAACATCACTTTCAATCTCTTTTGTTCCTTAGATCAGTGCTTTTCAGATGGCTAGTTCTAGTTCAAGTAAGAGGCAGAAGGTCATAGCAAAGAAACCACATAGGAATCCTTCAGAGAACTTTCTGTCTAAGGAAAATGAGGAATATTTTCCTCGATTTGCCTCTACCAAAATCACACCCTCTAGGATCCTACTTCAAGAAAATCTTACTTTCTAGGTAATGAACCTGTTTGCCTCGACCCAATTTGGTTTCATTCTTACTCTGGTCCACCCTTACAACAAAGAGACTTTTCACTATTTCCTGGCCAATATGTCCTTTGGCCCTTGTCAGTCTGTAGTCCACTCCTCTGTCTTTAAACAAAGAGTATAAATTACTAAGCATGACTTAGGAGCATTTCTAAACTTAAGAACTGAAGGGGAAAGAGCAAATTATCTGATCACTACCGATGACTATTCGTGGTCTGAAATCAATCAAGTGATTAGAGGGAATAATGTGAATGAACATGTGGCTAGAGTATCCGGTCTAGTGAAAACTGCACGAATCATCCAGCATTTCCTTAGAACTTCCATTATCCCTAAGGCTGATGATAGAGTCAACATAACTTCACTTATTTCTATGGTCACTTTTATGATCATGACTAAAAAACCTACAGATGAAGCCCAGTTAATTCTCAACTATCTTTTTGGGCTTTCTAAAATAGGTCATGCTGATCAGAAAAGAAAATGGAATATTGCTTTAGGACATCTAGTTGCTTATATTCTGGAGAAGATGTATGATTTGACTCATCCTGATCAGGAGTTTGAAAATTTGCTCTATTACAATGATGCATCATTCAGAGCAATCTTAAAAAATGATGACACAAGTAAGGCACTCGTCATCAGTGACACCGAGGAGGAATCGGAAGCCAAACCAGCATCGACCAATGATCCAAATGATCAAAAATTGGTTCAAAGATTTGATCAGCTTGAGACTCATTTTGATCAACATTTTGATCAATTTGAAAATAGCTACAATCAAGATATGGGCTTCATAAGAGTGCAAATGAATGATTTGAACAGTAACATACTTATGGTAAGCAATTACTTTACCTTCTTCAATGCTCAACTTCCTCCTCCTCCAGATCAGGGTCCCTTAGAGTGAATGTTGCAGTTGTTATTTTGTTGTATCTCTTTGGATGGATTTTATATTAGTTTGATGTATTTTCTATTTTTCTCTAGATGGTGTGTATTGATATCAATTGCAGTGACTGTAATATCTTTTTGATATCAATATAAGTAAACATGTCTTGTCTTTATCTTATTTCTGAAATATGTGTTTAATTATGAAAATCTTTGGATTTTATTTTCTTATCAATGCTATAATTCTTAAAATGCAAATTAAAAAATCATACTCATTAGAAAGTCTAATTTTTCTAAATTTAAGTTTAGCTTATAACTTGATAATAATTAAGATTGTCAAATTTCATGTCTCTTGTTTAGACTACATTAATTTATTATTGCAATTGTGATATTTTTATTATTTTGTATTTCACTCTACAATTAATATTTATGCGCTTAGATTTATTTGAAAACTTTGATTAATGACTTTGGATAGAATACAATTACTCTTGACAAATGTACAAATATACAAAAATCAAAAGGAATGTGCAATGGTTCGCAATGTGAAAAAGAGGCACAAAATAAGCCCAATAAATACAAATATGGACAAAAGTGTGTCACAAATTTGAAAAAGATGCGCAAAGGGCCACTTGTGGTAGTTATTTCTTTCCAGACTCTTTTAATCTTCTCATTCAAATTGATCTTGTGTTCATTCATGTATATTGAATTTTGAAATATACAATTTTTCTTTTCATCCTCTTTGCAATGATGTCTCTATCTAAATGTCTAAATTGAATCATGTTGTTTGATAAATTTTTTATTATCTAAGTTATGTCTCTTCTTGAATTCTATGAATTTTTATGATTTGTCTAATGTACTAATTTTATTTGCATAACTTTTTTACAATCACTTTTAAGAATGAATTATCAAATGATTTTCATATGTCTGCTTGCATTTCAAGTTCTTTTTTCTTCTTCACTTTTTGCTGTTGTCAAAAAGGGGGAGAAATAATTGTTTGTTGTGATCGTGTCGTTTAGTTTTGTCTGTTTTGTCTTGTTTTTGTGTTTCGTTCGTTGTTTTGTTTGTTATTGGGTGTTTTTGAAATTTTTGAAAATAAAAATTTAAAAATTTTTGTGTTCAATGACAACTTATTTTCACTTGCTCATTAATTCAGGGGGAGTTTAAGAGATTCCTAGAATTTGAAATTCGATAAACAATAATTTTTTTGCCATCATCAAAAAGGGGGAGAGTTGCTATTTGCATATGTTACATTATTGCAACTTGTATAGTTTTGATGATTTCAAATATTATTATTTTATGTGCAATTATTTCCAAACACTTTTTGGAAGAAATGTTTTTACTCTTGTGTGTTCTAACATTTCAAGAAAATTGAACTCCAAACTATGAAGCTTCAAATCAAATTCAGCATACAAGTCTTTGCAAATTGAAGCTTTAAATTGTTCTTTGAATTGAGAGGGAGTGATTGTAATTGAGTGAATAAAAAGACACACACACACACACACTTACTTAAGGAGATCTTACAAATTTTTACTGATCGTACGGGACGATCAAGTCAATTTTCTCCCCGAAAGAGCAATGGAACGAACAGGTGTTGAAGGAAATTTTTCTAAGTTCTGATCGTCCCTGAAAAAATTATTTTCGTCCCAGGATGAAATAAGCTCTGTAAAAATTTCATCCCGATGAAATCTATAATCGTGCCAGGACGATTTCTTCTATGTAAAAATTTCATCCAAATAAAATTGAAATCATCCCAGGACGAATTCTTCTCTATAAAATTTTCGTTCAGACGAAGTTCATTATCATGCCAGGACAAATTGCTCTCTGTAAAAATTTTGACTAGACGAAGTCTTGTTCGTCCCAGGATGATGTAAACCGACCTACGGTATATCGGATCATACCGGACGAAACTAGTTCGTATGGGACGATGATCATGTACGAACATAGTTCATACCAATATACATAAGGATCGTTTCCGACACATTAAGTAAAATCGTCCAGGATGATCCACGATCGTACGAGACGATTCATTTTGTGTTGACTTGAAAAATTTGCAGTTTTGGATGGTTTTTCTTGTCTCTCCTATATATAGTCAAATTTAGACTGCCACCTAATCTTTTTTCCATTTGATCTTCGTGCCTATCGAAAGAAGAGTCAAGGAGAGAGTGTGAGAGAGCATTCAAAGGATGATTCCTACTACTGGAGTGTGAAGGCTTCACTTTGTGTTGAAAGGTAAGAATCACTACTTTTGATTTGGGTTTACTTCACTCTTTTCTTTTTTCCTTCTAGAATTCTTGTGAGAGGGTCTCTCAAGGAGATCCGGTTCTCTGCCGACACTAGGAGAGTGTGAAAGGATGAAGGGTTCTCTGCCCACACTAGGAGAGTGTGAAAGGACGGATGATTCTCATCCAACACTAGGGATAAGTGTAAAAGGACGACAATTCTCTGCCACATTGGGTAGTGGTGAAAAGAGTGTTTGTAAAGGCTTCTCCACCTTGCCGTGGGTACAAAAGGAGAGACACTATTGGTATTAGTGCAATACTCGGAGGGTGCCTCTGGGGAGTGGATGTAGGTCTGGTTTAGACCAAACCACTATAAATCTTGTGTCTTTTATTTTTGCTGCTTTTTATTTTTCGCGTTTTATTTTTGTTCCAAAAATTGTGGTTGAAAAAACTTTTTCTAAAAATTCATTAAAGTTTATTTTCGGTTTAACATACTCAAGAGGGATAATTTTTTTTTAAAAAAATACCAATTCACCCCCTTTCTTGGATAGCCTTGGGACATAAGCTTAGGTTTAACAACCTAATTCATAGTGAACGAATCTCAAGAGAAGCAACTTGAAGAAAATTATGAACACCTTACTTGGAGCAACCTTTGTGAATCCATAACAACTCACCCTCATAAGGATCTCTCTCTCTCTCTCTCTCTCTCTCTCTCTCTCTCTCTCTCTCTCTCTCTCTCTCTCTCAAGCTCTCCATCTTCCTTCTCTAAGCAAAAGATTATCTCAAGTGAAAATAAGAGAGATTAAATAGAAAGCCTGAAAGAAGCCCTAATTTTCAAATCGCCACAAATGATATACCAAGCTTTTTGAAAAACAATAGTAGTAAAACCATCAGGGCTAGCCATAGAATCAACATTCATATAAAAAACATTCTTCTTGACTTCGTCGATAAAAGGGAAACTGGTAAGAGTATTGTTATCCTCCTCACTAATGATGCTAGAAATAGCCTCAAGTTGATCAACAAGATTAAGTTCAAAATTTTTATTAAACAATATAATGAAATGATCAATAGAAGACTTACCAATGTCCTCCTCATCCTCAATAATAATCCCATCATGGAGCTCATATTGATGAATAAAACTTTTAGCTCTATTCTTTTTGACCAAAGAATGAAAATACTTATTATTATTATCCCTTTTAATAAAATTCTTAGAATAAGATTTTTATTTTTAATAAATCTCCTCCTTCTCTTGAAGACTAAATAAGGAAATTTTATCCTCTTTTAAATTAATTAAATTAACATCAGAAGGATTATTCTGATAGATAAGCTCATAAGAAGAAACTTTCTCGTTAGTGGATAAAATATTAGTAAATTTAATTTTGAAAATATTTCTATTCCACCAACTAAGTTTAACCTTAAGTCTTTTAAGTTTAATAATAGTATAATTATCCCAACACTATCATTGTTAGGGTACAAAGGAGCCTCCCAATTCTGCTTAACCAAATCAGTGAAGGAGTTATCAAACAGCCACATATTTTGGAAACCTAAAAGTATGAGAAGAAATATACTACCTAGTTTTGTTACCAACCATGAGAGGAGAATGATAAAAAAAAGTTTTATTTAAATGCTCTAAAAAGTTATTATTACTAGAATTAATCCAAAAGTCATTAAAGAGAACTTGATGTAAATGTTGCTGCATATTTCCATGATTCCTAGTAAAAGGATTACTAGTGAAGCCAATATCAATAAGGTTGTAATCCATCATCATGCTATTAAAGTCTTCCATTGTATGATGAACAACGTCATAACCACCAATCCTTTCAGAGGAGTTATATATAGTATTATAATCTCCACCAACTAACTAAGGAAAATTAATTAAACCACTAAAAACATAAAGTTGATTCCAAAGTTCCTTTCAAACAATACGAGAAGAAGAAGAATATATATGTGATGGAAGTTCCTAAGGGTTGTTAAACCCTAATGAACTAGAGCCAAGGCAAACCAAGTGGGTGGGGGAGGGGGAATTATTTATTTAAATAATTATTTAACAAAAAATAAAATATTTTTTAATATTTATAAAAATGATTTATGCAGAATTAAAAATAATTTCACAATAATAAGAATTTGAGATTTTGACCATAAAACAAATCACTGAATAATGCAAAAATTAAATGCAAAAAATTAACCAGGAATAAAACACCAAATTTATTGTGATTCGGTCAACTTGACCTACGTGCACTCGCCAAACATGTGTTACACTAAAAGAAGTGTCTCTCTTTTTTCCCCTATAACAAGATGGAGAAGCCCTTGCAAAATCTTTTTATCAACTGATGAGGCAGAGTACCTTGAATCCTTTTACTCTCTCCTAGAATAGGCAGAGAAACTCAAAATCCTTTTTTACCCACCTTGTGAAGGTAAAGAACATGAGAATACTTTTAATCCCTCCTAGAGTATGTATATAACCTTGGAATCCTTTTTCATCCACTTAGTGAATGCAGAGAACATAGATTTAATGCAAATGAAGATCTCCCCTAAAGCTACCAAGGAACTAGAAAAGCAACTTTAAGAAGATGATGAACACCTTGCTTGGAGAAACCTTTGTGAGTCCCTCACAACTCCCCCACACAAGGATCCCTCCCTCTCAAGCTCCCCCTATTCCTTCTCTAAGGAAAAGATTGTCTCAAGTGGTAATAAGATAGATTTAATATAGAGCCTCAAAAGAAGCCCTAATTTTTAACTTATCATTAAAGATCATATATATGTTGATGAGAGTGGTACTTCTTGTGTTCTGGTTATTGGATTTTTACCTGGAAGTTTCTAGGTGTCAATTTTGATGGTTTTCTTTTGATTGGTAGCCCCTGTATTGAGCTTGTTCATGTGAATTTAGAGGGGAGCAAGGCTTTTATTTGTGGGGGTATGGAAGGTTTGCCTTGCTACTCTCTTACGTGGTGGTTTTTTGGTTGTTTTGTTGGCATGCAGTTGTTCTATGCTGGCTGCAGTTTTAGCTGGCTCTGTTTGCCTCTCAGGTTCTTGGGTTTGCACTTTCTGGACTGTCTTTGCCAGCATTGTTGGTATAAGCTAGGTTTTTTTTCACTGGATTGTGGGAGAGAGTTGGCTATGCCAGAACCTTTTGGTTGATTCTTGTGTTGTTGTCCTCTTTCCACCTTATAATTTGTTGTTTGGAGCTATCTTGAATTTCAATTATTTCTTTATCTCTAACTTGTGCTTTGATAGTGAGACTTGTAGTTTGGTCTGCTGGAAGAATTCTGGTGGGATGGAGTGAATTGTAGACATTCCTAATGAGGCTATGATTATTGATTGGACTCTGTGCTGTTATGATCTGAATTCAGAGGATGGCTTCACTTGGGTCACTTTTATTAATTATTTGCTTTATTATTCCTTTTCTCATATGTGTTTTGCTAATGCTCTTTTTTAGCATAGTTGTCCTATTTGTTGTTTCTCTTTTTTGCAGAGGATGCTGATAAGGAAAGACTGCAATTTTTTTAGTAGAAAAACTGAGCCTTATTGCTATTTTTTTTATCTTTCTTTTTTAGATGCTTGTCTATAGCATCATTAGAATGTTACTAGGGTAACTCATATTTTTTTGGTAGTGGAGATAATTGGCTCATAGGCTTTTTTTATTTTTATTTTGCAGCTCGTTTGAGCAGTAGTGAGCTGATTGTTTCCTTTAAGGACTTTGTAACCTATTTTTTCTATTAACGCATAGGCCACTCCGTGGGTTTTAACAAAAAAAAAATATCATATTATGATCGATAGATCATCCAAAAATATTAGCCCTTTTTGCTAGAAGGTTCAACTTTTCCTTGTACGATCAGTATAAGTATTTATATATATCATCATGTATGATTTTATGATAGTCCTCGATGATTAGTTGAAGATACTTTATTGATCGTCCAATATGACATGGGATGATGGGTGGAAATCTATATATTATCTTGCAACCCTCTTGAGATGTCTTATATGATCTCCTGGACAATTAGAATAAAATTATGGTTTTCATCTAGATAATTATTAATCATCTTATGAAATATAATAGATCATCTTGTATAAACTAACTTGATCATCCTATATGATAGGATTGATCGAACTGACCATAATCAGTCTCCTAATCATTGGATAGATTTAGGTATCATTGTCATTAATTGTCTAGGATGATTTATATCATCCCATACGATTAAAACAAAATTTGAAAATTAAAATATTACCTAAATTGTGAATGGCAGATATTTTTCACTATTTGAACTGATCATCATGTACGATATGTATCATAAAATATGATTAGTTTAATCACTCGTAACTAGCATGGATGCCCTAATTTGAATTTCCATTTTTAACTGATCATCCAATATGATTTGAAATCATATTGTACAATTAGGTCAAAAAATAGAAAGTTCTTTAACTCTTTAAATTATTCCTCATTACTGTATGTATGAAAGGTTACTTAGCTTGGGCTCCACCAGATATATGAATTGACTCAAGAAATATAAAAAATAAATTAAAATTTAAATTACTAGCAAACTCATCCATTATCTACCCAATCTTGAGGTAATTGGAATTATAAGTGAACTTGTGGACCTGAAAAGTTTGTGAGTAGGGAAAAATAAAATAGATATGTAAGAATAATAGTATTAAAGAAGCAATAATGTTTATTATCTTCAAATCATTATATTTTGATCGTGATTCACAATATTCACCCCCTTTTTAATAATGATAAATATTATTTTTAAATAAATTTCAAAGAAATGTTTTTTTTATTTTTTATCATTTTTTTAAGAAAAAAAAAGAGACATTGAAAAAGAACAGAAATAGAACGAGTTAAATTTCACTAAAATATAAGCAAACAACACACTACTTCCCATTTTAACTTCACAAAAAAGGATGAAAAATGGAAAAACACTAGATGAAACAAAGTATAGAAAGGAAGACCAGTGTTGCAAACATGTTTTTTGATTATGATTTAGGGATCAGCCAGGACGATCTAGTAAAAAAACCTTAGTTACTCCTGGACGATCTGAATCAGACAACTTGAATTCAGGGCGATGCTCTGGACGATTTTCCTCTGATTTGAACTGATTAGCCGGGACGATCGTGAGATCATCCTGGAAGGTCAAGCCAATTTTCAATCATCTAGTTTGCATTCAAGGCGATGTTCTGGCCGATCTTCTGAGATTTGTACAGATCGGCTGGGATGATTTTCATATCGTCCAAGACGATTTAGTCAGCAACTTGCAATTAATGAGCTCCTTTGAAGCTCTTCTATTTAAGAGCTCTTGTTCAACATTTTTGAACATCCTTGGCTGCTATCTTGACCTGAGAAAACCTAAAGGAGAGAGATAGAGAGGGAGAGAAAGAGAGAGGATCTTGTGAGGGGGAGCTTATGAGGGGATTCATAATGGTTGCTCCAAGCATTGTTCCACTTCTTCTTCCCTAGAGTCTCTTATCCTTGGAAGGGTTGGGAGAGGTAATTTCTAGTAAGTGATAGAGGCTCTCTGCCTGCTTCAAGAGGAAGAAAAAGGAGGAAGGTTCTCTACCTTGCCTGGTGTGGCAAAAAGAGGTGTTTGTAAAGGCTTCTCCGCCTAGCTGAGGGGGCTAAAGGAGAGTCACGATTGTAGTGCAATACTCGGAGGGTGCCTTTGGGGAGTGGACGTAGGTCGAGTTGACCGAACCACTATAAACCCTTGTGTTCTTATTTTTTACTATTTCCACATTTATTTTCTTTTGCACTTAATTTTTATGGTGATTTGGTTTGTATTCATACTTTGCCTAAAGAATTTTTTAAAATACTAATTAACCCCCCCCCCCCCCCCCACTTGGTTAGCCTTGGGCCAGTTCTATAGGGCTTAACATCCCTAATAAACTTTCAAGTGGTATCAGAGCGGGATTCATAAAAACTAAGTTTGAAAACTTTTTGAATTTAGATCCTTGGCTAACTTTGGGAATCGTAATACACCGGAAGGGTACTCTATTACCCGACCACTTTTGTTTGATAATATCCCATTTGATTTTTGAAAAACTCGCATGTTTAGTTTTTACAATCTACTGATTATCGCATGTGGATGCTTGTTATGGATGGTTACACACCTCCAACTGGTAAACTTAATGACATTACTGTTCCACTTCCTTTTACTGAATGGACTTTAGATGACGGGGATTTGGCTCAATTGAATGCAAAATATCTTAATTATTTTTTCTGTGCTTTAAAATCAGAAGACTACATGCATGTTTCCACTTGCAAAATTGGTAAAGAAATTTGGGATAAATTGTGTATCACTTATGAAGACACTAATGAAGTTAAACAATCCCATTTGAACATTCTCTTGCATGACTACAAACTTTTTCGTATGAAACCTCATGAATGAATTTCTGAAATGTATACGAGATTTACTCAAATTGTTACTTCCTTGCATGCCTTAGGAAGAGAGCTTTCAAATTTTGAAAAAGTAAACAAGATTTTACGATGCTTGCCTTCCTCTTTTGATGCAAAAATTACTGCTATAACTGAATCTAAGGATTTGAACACGTATTTGATTGACAACTTACTTGGCTAACTCATTGCTTATGAGCAAGGAGTGAATCAAAGAAATCTTGATGCAGGTGAGAAAAAGAAAGAGAAAACAGTGGCACTGAAGGCACACAAATCTGACTCCGATTCTTCCGGGTCTGAGAGCGATGAAGTTGTCTTCATCTCAAGGCAATTCAAAAACTTTCTAAGGAAGAAGCAAAAGCATCATTGGAGAAAAGGTAAGGATAATAAATATTCTAAATGATCTTATGATGTTGTTTGTTATGTATGCAGGAAGCCTAGACATGTTAAAGCCGATTGTCCTACACTTCAAGATCACTCGAGCAAAGAAAAGGAAAAGGGTGAGGAGAAATCCAAGTTCAGGAAGGATAAGAAAAAAGTTCAAAAAGCGTTCTGGGTAGAATCTGCATCAGATTCCTCTAAGACTGAACCGGAGGAAGAGACAACAAACTTGTGCTTAATGAGGGAAGATCATCTTGAGCAAAGCGATGATGAAGAGGTATGTAAACCAACTTATGATCAATTGTTTGAAATTTGTGAGAAAATGCGTGCTTCATACAAAAAACTCAAGAAGACTCATGCTAGTTTAAAATTAGAGCATTTGAATTTACAAAAAGAATATGAAATTATTCTCAAAGATCATTCTAAGATTGATTCAAATCACATGGCTCTACTTGATGAATTTGACGATTCAAACAAAAAGCATTTGGAATTAATTAATAAACATGATGCATTAAAAGTTTCACACACCTCGCTTAATTCTGATTTTAAGAAATCTAAGGAGATAGAAAAAGATTTGAGGGTTGATAACGATGTCTTAAAAAATAATAACTTGAGGCTTAAAAACGATTTAAACTCAGTTAAGGGAAATTGAAAGACTCCCACTTTGAATCCAAAGCCAAAACCTAGGAAGAGGCATTATAACCCAAGTCAGTTAAGAAATCCTTTTCTTGGAGTTAGATGTTTTTCATGTTGCATGCTAGGACACATCTCACATACTTGCACTATTCACCATAGTAAACACTGGGTGTGGAGACCAAAATTGCATAATTCACAGCATATCACACATGCATACTCTACTTTTTATGAGAAGGGACCCAAACCTATTTGGGTTCCTAAGTCTGACAGCTGTTGATTCTTGTAGGATTGCTCTCTCCAAAGACCTCGTGAGGGCATAGGATACTTGGACAAACGGAGGCTCGAAACTCATAACTGTTTAAATTTACTGCTTAACAAATTCTTGAATTGCATCTTGAGTATTGCTATGTTTTATTTTTGTGATAGTTTTTGTTTAGTTGTTCTAGTCATTTTTACTTTTATTTTCTTTATGATGATTTTTCCTTATTCTTAAACTTTGGAGATTTATGGCCAATGATTAGCATTTCTAAATCGATTAAAGGGAGAAAATACCTTTGATGGTTTCCCTCCCTCTAACTTCTTTTGGTGATATAATTTTCTTTTCTAAAACAAAAAGTCTATCTCATTTTAACAAATAGTTTTTGAAATTAAGATCTTTTTTTCTTCTTGTTACAATAATCTATCTTATATATATGATCCAAAGTTCTTATATATCCTTCAAGTTAATTGAAATCTTGCCGTTTCACTTATCATATGATTTTGATTTTCATTTTGTAGCTTATTCTTCTCTATGTTAGAAAGAGAGCCCCTCTTCTCTAATATCTAGAAGATATAATCACAACTAAGAACTTTTTTGAAGGGTTTGTTAAGGAGTTTTTAGCTTACAAAAATTAAAAAGGAAAGCGGTCAATGACGCCAATTGAAAAGAAAACTATATACACAATAGTGTATCAAAGATCAAAAAATGCTCAAAGAGCCAATCAAAGTGACAAGAGGCATAAAATGAGCCCACTAAATGTAAGCTATACTCTCTTTTCAAAACTTTTAAAACTTAGAAGGACTCATGGGTTATTTGATATTTTCAAAGGCTTGATTTCAAATTTCATGAAAGAGACAAATTACTTTGGTATACTATTTTATATGATATTTTGTTTGTAACCAAGTTTTGAATGGATCTTCTTTTTAACCAATTTATTCTGAGTTAGACATCTTATTTTCAAAAGATAATTTTTATCCTAAAAGAAGTCCGAGGTAGGGTAAATAGGATCGGATTTTCTACCATTTTCAGATTATGACATTGTTAACTCATTAATCTTTCAAATCTTTAAAATTTAAATTATTTGGGAAATTTGTCATATGCTTGCTCTGCTTAAAACCAAAAAAAAAAAAACTTCGTTTCTTTTTTGTGTTTTTTTTTATTTTGTTTTATTTTTTTTCGTTTAAGGTTTTTTCTGATCATCTCCATCTTTCCTTGATTTTCAAATTCTTGTCACATCGTCCTGGTTGATTTCTATATCGTCCTGGACGATAGGACAATTTCTTCAAAATTCCTTCTGCTGAACCTTTTCTGAGCTTTCTATAACTCATCGTCCTGGACGATCCATTATCATCTTGGCCGATATGATCGAACTCTATTACAATCTTTTTTTGATCATCTTGGCCGATACAATTTTCATCCTTGCCGATGCATTTATGGTCATCGTCCTGGCCGATACACTAGATCGTTCTGGACGATTCACGTGTCAGCACATTTAAATCCTTAAAATTGGCCCTAGATGATCCATTATTGGGCAATCGTCTTGGCCGATCCACTGTTTGTCCTGGATGATACACGTGGCATAGATTTAAAATATTTTAACTTCGGCCGTTACGATCAATTATTCTGCATCATCCTGGACGATACACCTAATCGACCAGGATGATCTACTTTTTCAACAGTCATCCGGCTTGACTCCTCGGAATGATTGCCTGTGTCTAATCGTCCTGGCCGATATCTGATCGGCCCGGCAGATCGGACCACCTTTTTGACCAATCAGCCTATATGCAGTAATTGAACCAAATTGTCCTGGACGATTCTGCGATCGTCCTGGGTGATATGGCTGTTTCTTTAAATTCAGGCCATTCCAGCCATTGTTTTCACCTCAACCTTCTTCTTCTCTTGTGGTTTCTTACTGGTTTCTTGCTATGGCTGGTGGGAAGCGAGTCGGACAAACTTCTGGGAGTTCTTCAAGGGCTAGGATTGACCCTCATTTCAGGGAGGCAGAAGATGAAACTGCTTACCATCGATATAAAGAATGTGGGATAACTGTCTCCATAGTCATCAATCCTGTCCACCTTTTGTATTCGGTGATGGATCTCTTTGCTCACACTTCTCTTTGTTTCATTCTTTCTCTTGCTTTCCCCTTTCATTTTGAGCTTCTTCGTGAATTCTTCACAAATCTTCACGTAAATCCTACTTTCAAAGCACTGACCTCCTATGTGAATCGATGCCCGGTCGAAATCACATATCCGGACTATGCTGAACTATTGCAACTATCCACCACCGGGGATAAGCTGTATATAATCATCTCAGATCCTGGCTTTGACTGGTCCACATCAAATCATTTCTTTCACCACACCAATGCACCTTTTCATGTTATAGAGACTAGCTCTTTAGTCAAAGATGCTAGGATAATTCAGCATGTCCTTCGAACCTCCATTATTCCAAAAGTTGGGGACCGAATCCACATCACCCCTTTACTTTCTCTGACTACTTTTTACATCATGGCACATAGAGAATTTAATACTTCTGACTTAGTTTTTTGATATATTGATCATTTAACCATAATCTACGATCCAGGTCATAAGAGGAAACCCAATTTGGCTTTAGGACACCTCATAGCCTATGTCATTGAAACAAAATATCAACTTCAATATCCTGCTCCTCCCAACCTCCCAACTCTCTTCTACTCAAACAGTTCCTTCAATACCCTTCACAGTACTTGTCTCCACCCAGGGGATGAGGAACCTCGGTGGGCTGAGGAGCAGGAGGCTCCCGCTCCCGCTCCCGTTCCTGATCTTACTCCTCTTTGACAGCACTCACAGTTTGGCCAGTTAGTGGAGAGATTTGATCGTTGGGAGACCCATTTCGATGCTTACGTTGCTGCACAGGAGCAGCAACATTCTGAGGACATTGCCCTCTACGAGCAGTACCGTACAGAGGATTTAGCCCGTTTTGACAGCTACATTACTCACCAGCAGCAGCAGCATGACCAGGACATACCCTAGTTCAATGCTCAGTTTACTATGCTAGCTAGCTACTTTCAGCAGGCTCCACCACCTCCACCTCCATCTGATGATCATGATCTCTCATTTTTTTAGTTGTAGTTTCCATTTTCTATGGAATGCTTCCTATTTCTGTATTGTGTTTTTTCTTCATTACTTTTTGTTGTTGTTTCCTCCTCCTTTTTGAGATGTCAAAAGGGGGAGTAGTGTATTTGTACTTGCTCTTGATTAGTGTATTTGTACTTGCTCTTGTTTAGGATGTTTATACTTGTTCTGGTAAAGGCTTGTTTAGTTTGAATTAATTTTTGATATGTTCGCCATCATCAAAAAGGGGGAGATTGTTACAAACATGTTTTTTGATTATGATTTTGATGATAGCAAACAAATCTTGTTTCACTACGACTCTTTTTTTTCTACTGACTTTTCAGGATTCAAAGATCAAATGGAAATTAGAATCAACTCAAGATGGGATAGATTAGAGTTGAGTCAGTCTGTAATTTTATTTTTTCCCTTCTTGAGTCAATTGTAATCTTTGGTGTGACTGATGCAAAGTAACCCTACACACAACTTGAGAGACTTAGAATTTCTGTTTTTACTCTAATTAGCTAGGACAATATTTACATTGGCCTGGACAATCGGGCTTAAAACAGAAAATCTAATCAGGGGTTCTTAATTAAGGCAGCCGTCATTAGCTAATCGACCGGGATGATACTTGTATCGGCCTGGATGATAGGCTCAAAACAGAAAGAAATTGTCGCCATAAACAATTAAGGTATTCTGTATTTTTGGTAATCAGCCAGGACGATCTAGGATCGACCTAGACGATATTCACAAATTATGCCTTAATTGTTTCAAAAATCAAGGCAGTAATTAAGGATGATTGATATAATCACATCGTCCTGGACGATATTAGGATCGGCCAGGATGATCTAGTTAAAAAACCTTAGTTACTTCTGGACGATCTGAATCTGACAGACTGAATTCAGGGCGATGCTCTGGATGATTTTCCTCTGATTTGAACTTATCGATCGGGATGATCGTGAAATCGTCCTGGACGATCAAGCCAATTTTTAATCATCTAGTTTGCATACAGAGCGATGCTCTGGCCGATCTTCTGAGATTTATACAGATCGGCCAGGACGATTTCCATATCGTCCTGGACGATATAGTCGCCAACTTGCAATTAATGAGCTCCTTTGAAGCTCTTCTATTTAAGAGCTCTTGTTCAACATTTTTGAACATCCTTGGCTACTGTCTTGACCTGAGAAAACCTAAAGGAGAGAGAGAGAGAGAGGGAGAGAGAGAGGATCTTATGAGGGGGAGCTTGTGAGGGGATTCACAAGGGTTGCTCCAAGCATTGTTCCACTTCTTCTTCCCTAGAGTCTCTTGTCCTTGGAAGGGTTGGGAGAGGTAAGTTAAAGCAAACGATCGAGGTTCTCTGCCTGCTTCAGGAGGAAGCAAAAGGAGGAAGGTTGCCTTGCCGGGTGTGGCAAAAAGAGGTGTTTATAAAGGCTTCTCCGCCTAGCTGTGGGGGCTAAAGAAGAGTCACGATTGTAGTGCAATACTCGGAGGGTGCCTTCGGGGAGTGGACATAGGTTGAGTTGACTGAACCACTATAAACCCTTGTGTTCTTATTTTTTACTGCTTCCGCATTTATTTTCTTTCGCACTTATTTTTTGTGGTGATTTGGTTTGTATTCGTGCTTTGCCTAAAGATTTTTTTAAAATACAAATTCACCCCCCCTCTCGGTTAGACTTGGGCCAGTTCTATAGAGCTTAACATCCCTAACGAACTTTCACATCACATAGGTGGTCCTTAATGAACTCTAGTTTGGGAATACCTTTCACTTAGTATTTTCGGGTGATTTTCCTAAGGTTATTCATGCTTGCATGACAAACTATCCTTTGACATAACTAATATTCATCTGTAATATTTTTTAAGAAAAAATAAGCTGTAGGTTTAACATAGTTCAAATCAAACAAATAAACTTTATTAGTTCTTTTTTCTTACAGCATAATATTTCCATTTAAGCTAATCATACAGCTGGTAGGCAAAAATTTAATACTAAATCCTTTATCACAAAGTTAACTTATACTAAACAGGTTATGTTTCAAGCCATCTAGTTGTAATATAGTTTCAATAATGAAATTCTTGGAGTTTCCAGTTATACATGATCCAACTACTCTTATAGTGGTGTTATCTCCAAGTGTCACCTTACCTTCTACCCTGGCCTCCAATGAAATGTACTAACATCTCCAATCTTATGCCTTGAACTTCTCCTATCCACGTACCACATGCTCGTATGAGGCCTTTATGAGAGAATCCCTACAAATTCTCATATTTTAGATTTGGGAACATAAATAGGTTTGTGTGCCATCTTATGGAAAGAAGAATAAAATATACGCATGTTATGCTGTGAATTTTGAAGTTTTGACTTCCATACTAAATGTGTTCAATGGTGAACAGTGCAAGTGTGGGAGATAAGTCCAAGCTTGCCACAAAAAAAATATCTAACACCTGGAAAAGGATTTACTAATCTATTTGGGTTATGTTGCCTCTTCCTAGGTTTGAATAATGCATGCTAATGTGATGGATTATAAAACTCTTCTAGTAAAGGTGATTTTTTATTTTCATTGAAAGTGTTTAATTTGACTTGTAAAAATTGGCTTGCACTTTCAAAATTGAATTTTCCATTTTTAATACATGCTCCTTGTTATCTATTTTAGATGCTAGAGTCTCTAATCTCTTGTATGCATTTTCTAATTCAACATATGATATTTTTAAGGAAACAAGTAGCTCAATCAATTTAGAATGCTTTTTGTTTAAAATGTCAAATTTATCTTACAAAGCGATGTGAAAACTATCTATAATGGAATGATCTTTTCTTAAACATTCATGTTTTTTTTTTTACAAAACTAAAAAATTATATTTAAGGCTGGCATATGATTTTTTAAGCATCTTATATGCAGTAAGAATTTTCTTAGAAACTTCAAATAATTAATCATAAGTAAGCTTATATACCTCCTCTTGATTTGAATGTTCAAGATGATCACCTTCCAATAAGAATAGGTTGGTTACCTCCTCTTCTACTTCGGTTTTAGAAGATTCTGATGCTAAATCTGTCTAGAAAGCTTTTGGGTCCTTTGCTTGCCCTTCCTTAATGTGGATTTGTCTTCACCCTTCTCCTTACTTGGGTGAGCTTTAAGAGTTGGGCAATCAGACTTCACATGCCCTAGCTTCCTACATTCAAAGCATATAACATCAGAAGAATTTTTAGAATTCTTACCATTCATGACTTTATTCCATTGCTGATGATGTTTTTTCTTTTCTTTAAAAAGCTCTAAAATTGTCTAGTGATCAGGGCAATCTCATCATCATCTTCTCTAAAAGAGTCGCTGTTAGAATTATTAGCCTTTAAAGCTATAATATTCTCTTTATTCCTTTCACCTGCATATATTTACCTCTAACTCACTCCTTGCTCATAGGAAAAGAGTGATCCAAGTAAGTTATCCATAGAATAAATATTTATAACTTTTTATTCAATAATTACAATTAGTTTTGCATCATAGGAGGATGGTAAACAACAAATAAATTTGTTAACTTTTTTATTGTTTGTATGCTCTCTTCCTAAGGCATACAAAGATGTAACAATTTGTATAAACCTATTATGTATTTTAGAAATGGATTCACCAGGTTTCATATGAAAAAGTTCATAATCATGAAGACGAATATTTAGCCTAGATTATTTTACTTCCATTGTACCTTCATATGTAATGCAGAGTTTGTCCCAAATCTCTTTACCAATTGTGCAAGTAGAAACACATATATAATCCTCATATTTTAAAGCACATAAAAAATAGTTCAAATATTTAGCATTCAGTTGGGCTAAATCTCTATCATCAATAATCTATTCAGAAAAAGGAATTTTACTTTTAATGCCATTTACTAAATGAAAGGTTCAGAATAACCATCTTGTATTGGCATCCACATGCGATAATCAATTAATTGTAAAAAGGTGGACATGCAAGTTTTCCAAAAATTAAATTGAATGTTAACAAATAGAGGTGGTATAGTGATTGAATATTCTTCTACGGTGTTGATATTTCCAAAGTTAGCCAAAGATCATTTTAAAAAGTTTTCTAACGCTTAATTTATAGAACCCGCTCTGATATGCCTTGAAAGTTTATGAGGGCTGTTAAACCTTAAAGAATTAGTCCCACGGCTAACCAAGGTGGGGGGGGGGGGATTGGTTATTTAAAAATTCTTTAACAAAAAAGAAAATCTTTTTAATATTTTTAAATAAATAATTTATGAAGAAGCAACAATAATTTCACAATAACAAAAATTTATGAATTTTACCACTTAACAAATCACAGAATAATGCAAAAATTAAATGTTGAAAAGTAAAAGAATACACCAGATTTATAGTGGTTCAATAAACTTAACCTACATCCACTCCTTGAAAACCCCTTTTTCAGGTATTACACTAAAAGTAGTGTCTCTCCTTTTTCCCAGATAGCAAGAAAGACAAGCCCTTATAAAATCTTTCCACCAACTCGATAAGCCAGAGTACCTTGAATCCATTTACTCCATCCTAGAGTAGGATGAGAACTTAGAAACCCTTTTTCACCCACCTGATGAAGGCAGAGAACCTAGGAATCCTTTTACTCTCTCATGGACTAGGCAGAGAATCTTTGAATCTTTTTTGACCCACCTAGTGAAGGTAGAGAACCTAGATTTGATGCTGATGAAGATCTCCCCCCAAAGACACCAAGGAATGAGAGAAGAACCTTGAAGAATTTGAAGAACACCTTGCTTGGAGCAACTTTTGTGAATCCCTCATAACTCCCCCTCATAAGGATATATCTCTATCTCAAGCTCTCCCACTTTCTTCTCTAAGTTCTCTTTCAGATCTCCTTCATAGCAAAAGATTATGTCAAGTAGCAATGAGAGAGCTTAAGTAAAGAGCCTCAAAAGAAACCCTAATTTTCAAATTGCCCTCAAAGATCATCTAGCACGATCAATAGATCAACCAAGATGATTAGTGCAAAATAACCCTTTCAGCTAGGATGATCAGCTTTGCCCTATAAATGATCAATAAGTATTTGTACAGATTGTCATGTACGATTCTACGATCATTTAGGGTGATTAGTTCAAGATTATATATTGATCATCTAGTACAACATGGGATGTTAGGTGGCATTCTACATATCATCCCGTAATCCTCCCGAGACATTTAGTATAATCTCCTAGATAATTAGAAGAAAATTATGGTATTTATCTTGGACGATAAGGGATTATCCTACAAAATATAATAGATCATCTAGTATGATCTAAGTAGATCATCTTGTATGACATGATTGATAAATCTAACCTTACTTAGTCTCCTAATCATTAAATCAATTTAGGCATGATTATTATCAATCATCTAGGATGATTCATATTGTCCTATAGGATTAGAACAAATTTTGAAAAATAAAATATTACCTAAATTGTAATTAGTGACTATTTTTCACTATTTGAACTGATCATCCTATATGATATGGATCATATAGTATGATTAGTTTAATCACTCTTTTTTTGTTAAAACACATAGAAGGGGCCTACTTATTGATAGAAAAAAATATTACAAGTCCTTAAGGGAAAGCTAGCTCACTACAGTTCCAAGGAGATTATAAAATAAAACAAAAAATAAAAACCTAGGAGCTAGTGATCCCCACTAAGCACAAGTACAAAAGGGCCTAATAACATTCTAAAAACTAAAACAAAAAATGCATTGGAATCAGCAATCAGCTCAACCTAGCCATCCAAAAATGGACCTTAAACAAAATGAGCAGTAGTCTCTAAAAACCTGTAACACAGGCCTGCTGGGACACTAAAAATAGCAATTAACACAATAAATATAATATTAGAATAAAAAAAGATATTACCAGGGTAGGTCAATCTCCTAGAAGGTTTATTCATTTATTGCTGAAGAATTATTAAAACTCTTAACAAAAAGATGATTGACAGAAAAGAGACCCATCACCATGTCTTTCACATTTATAATAATCATATGATGGTTCATACGCATACCATTAAAAATAGAATTATTTCTATCCAACCATAAATACCATAAAATAAGGGAGGAATAGCATTTCTAATATGGCCTTTATTCTTAATAAACCAAGAACTAAGAATAGCTTTAATATATAATTTAGCACCAAAATAATTTAATTTGAAATTATCATCAAAATAATTCCAAGTTTTAATAGCTAAAGGACCAGAAATAAAAGTATGATGCATATTATCCATATGATAACAACATTGGCACTTGGAAGGTAAAGTAAAACCTCTTTTAATCAAGTTATCATTAGTAGGAATGAACTAATGAAGAATTCTCTAAATGAAAATAGCCACAATGGAAGGAATACGTTTCTGCCAAATCATAAAAAAAATATTAGTAGTGTCATTCCTAGCTCTAAAAGCATTCCAAGCATCCTTCAATCAAAAACTCGCGTCTTTGGACAAGTTGCATAATAACAAATCATTAGAATTAGTGATAAGAGGAAGGTTCAAAATTTATTGAATGATAAAATCAAGATTAACATTAACAAGTTTATCATAATACCAATAATTATCAGAAATAAAATTGTTCACCTTAACCACCACTATAGAAGAAGTGTTCATACTAGCATCAATAGAGTGACCCCCCAACCAGCGGTCTTGCCAAAAGAAAAGGTTCCTACCACCAAGCCCTAGGAGAGGTGAGGCTAAACCATCCATTTAACTTTTCAAAGTCTATGCCACACTTTAGAATCACCTTTATCAAAATAACAGATAGTTGAGTGCCTACCCACATAATACTTAGGAAACATAAACTTAGCATGGAGGCTCATTTTAGCATGAAAGTTGTGCCATAACTTGAAAGTAAAAGCATGGGAAAAGTCAAGAAAACTCTTACACCCCAAGCCACCCTTAACCAAAACATCACAATACTTGTCCCAAGAAGTTCAAAGAATTTTTGTATGGCTATTAACACCTTTCCAAAAAAATGTTAAAAAGTCTATCAATTCTATTACAAATCTCCTGGGTGGGTTGAAGAGTTTGGAAAATATAAACAGGAAGAGAGCAAAGAACATTTCTAATAAGAACTAATCTACCTCCAAAACTCAGGAAATTAGCTTAAAGATAAAAGTTTATTTTGCACAGAAGTAATCAGATCATCAAATTGAAAAGACTTCTTTCTACTTTTAAACAAAGGAACACCAAGATATTTAATAGATAATTAATTATGTAAAATGAGTCAAGCCTTTGATAGCCAAAATACAGTCATTATGCACGTTATTAGAAGTAATAAAATAACACTAGTGTTTATTCAGAGAAAGCCCACTAAGAATTTCAAAATTATGAAAAAAACTCTATAAGTTTATTAATCTTATTTAAAGAAGCATTCGTAAAAATAATAAAATCATCAGCAAAAAATAGGCGAGAAATAGGAAAATCCCCCAAGGTACTAAAAACGAGGCTGTGCTTCTCAAAGAGGTTAGCAAGACCTCTAGATAAATAATCAGTAGCAATGATGAAACGAGTAGGAGAGATAAGATCTCCTAGCCTAAGACCATGAGAGGATTTAAAAAAAAACCATTACTTTTACCACTCATAATAATAGAGAAATAGGGTCCCTCAATGCAGTTTTTGATAAAATTAATAAAATTGGATTAAAACCAAAAAATTATAAAATATTATAAAGAAAATTCCAATCAATGTTGTCATAAGCCTTGGAAATATCAAACTTCAAGATCATGTTGCTACCTCTCACCTTAAAATTCAAGTCATAACAAAATTTTCGGGCCAACAAAATATTATCAGTAATAGCTCTCCCCTTGACAACCCATTTGAAAAGGAGAGATAATTTTAGGAAGAATAGGTGTTAAATGTCTCATAAGAATTTTAGAAAGCAACTTACTTAAAAAGTGCAAAGACTAATAGGTCTAAAATCATTCCAATTACTAACATAGCTACTTTTGTGAATATGATTAATAATAGTAGAGGTGAAAAATTTAGGAATAGTATGACCAGCAAAAAATCCAGAACAACCGAATTAAGATCACTACTAATAATATGGCCAACTTTCTTGAACAATGTAGTGGTGAAACCATCAGGCCCAGCTATAGAGTCACCATCCATGCTATAAACTATCTATCTAATTTCCTCCAAAAAAGGAGGTTTAGAGAGGGAAACATTATCCTCTTAAGAGACGAGGTTAGGGATGATAGAAGGGTTTTTAATATGAGTAGAAATAAAATCCTTATTGAAACGACTCTGAAAATATTGATCTTCTAAATTTGTAATTTTCTCAGCATCCTTAGTAACATAACCATAATCACGATTGATTTTATGGATGGAGTATTTGGTATTATTGTCACCTTCAACAAGATTCTTCGCAACTGGTTTTTGCTTCCAAAAGGCTTCCTCCTGGGCTTGTAATTTAAATAGAAAATTTTTAAAGCTAAATTATCATCAGAAGGAAACAATTGGTAGTTAAGCTTAATAGTGTTCACTTTATCTTCAGCATTCAAAATGTTGGTGAAGATAGTTTTAAAAACATTTTGATTCCACCAATTGAGAACTTGCTTAAGCCTTATAAGTTTAAACCAAAATCTTTTCATACACAAAAAAGAGTTATCAGGATGCATTGGGGCTTGCCAATTTTCTTGAACGAAATCCATAAAAGACTCATGAAACAACCACATGTTTTAAAATCTAAATTGAGGCAAAGAACTCATATGTCGAGTTTTAAGACTAATTAATATAGGTGAATGGTCAGAAAGAGTTCTGCTAAGATGCTCAACATAAATAGAATTAAGATAAAAATCATTAAACAACACCCAATCCAACCATTGCCATAAATGACCACGATCCCACGTGAATTTATTACCAGAGAAACCAATGTCAACCAGATTGCAATCCAAAATCATATTGTTAAAATCCTCCATAGAATGATAGATAGGACTAGAGCCCTCAATGCATTCAACAGGAATAGAAATAGTATTAAAATCACCACCAACAAGCTAGGGCAAATTACAGATACTATGGAAATTAGTAAGTTGCTCCCACAAAACTATCCTAGTAATGCAAGAAGAAGTACCATAAATAAATGAGGCACAACAAGATAAGTTTAAAATATCAATACTACAGTGCAAAACTTGAGTAAAATCACCAATAACATCTAGCTTAACAGGATCATTCCAGAACACCCAAATCTTATTGACAGAATTTGAAATAGCATGTTTAAAACCCAAACTTCTAGCAGTACTATGTAATTTAGTAGATTTAATGAGAGGTTTAAGAAAAATAATAATAACAATATTATAAATGCAAAATTAATTTTTTCACTCTTAACCTAGTGGGGGCAACCAATACCCCTAAATTTCCAAATAATAGATTTGAACATAACAATAATTACTAATGACTAGTTTATGAATAAGTGGTTCTAGGAGATCGTAATATGATATTCTTGGTTTTCCTATCTCTCCTATTTTGAAACATGGTATAAATAGCATCATTATAATCTTTTAAAAAAACATTTAGTAACAATATCCATATCCTCTATATCAATAAAATCATCACTATGGTAATGAGAATTGAACTTAAATTTACCATCATTGGGTAAAGCCACCTGACTTACCTCCTGAGGCACTTAACCCTCGTAAAGGATATTTCAATATTCCACATTTTCTTTACTTCTCATGTCATTGAAAGAATTTCCTTCCATTTTATTACGTTGTCCATCCTCCCGATTATTAACAATAGAAGGATAATTCATAGAATTAGAATAGTTATTATTGAACAACATAAAATCCATATCAGGCAAATTTTTGTTAAGAATATAAGGACTAATAATAGGTGAAGTAACACTAGTTTGGTTACAAGTTATAGACAACATTTTCTAATCCACATTTTAACTTTCTAAAGGTAAGAAAGAGCTAGAGTAGATATTGTCTCCTTGTACTTTAATAAGTTCTTCAACATTGGAGGAAGGTGGTTCAATGTGAGGAATGGAAATTATAGGATCCTCAATTCCAGCCGATTTAAGATCATTGCCTTCACTCACTCCATGATTAGGATGTTGAGTCTAGTCAATAGGTTGTTAAACCTAAGTTAATGTACCAAAGCTACCAAGAGGGGGGGGGGGGGGGTGAATTGGTATTTAAAAAATTTTCCCTCTTTTGATAAATTGAACTGAAATTAAACTCTAATGAAATTTTTATAAAAAGCTTTTCTACCACAATTTTTAAAACACAAAATTAAATGCAGAAAACAAAAAACAGTAAAATAAAAAGACACGATTTATAGTGGTTCGGTCTAAACCAGACCTACATCCACTCTCTAGAGGCACCCTCTGAATATTGCACTAATATCAATAGTGTCTCTCCTTTTGCACCCACAGTAAGGCGGAGAAGCCTTTACAAACACTCTTTCACCACTACCCGATGCGGCAGAGAACCGTCATCCTTTTACACTTTCCCTAGTGTTGGCAGAGAACCGTCATCCTTTCACACTCTCCTAGTGTGGGCAGAGAACCCTTCGTCCTTTCACACTCTCCTAGTGCGGGCAGAGAACCCTTCGTCCTTTTACACTCTCCAAGTGTCGGCAGAGAACCGGATCTCCTTGATAGATCTCTTCCCAAGAAATCTAGAAGGAAGAAAGAAAAAAAAAGAGTGAAGTAATCTCAAATCACAAGTAGGAAATCTTACTTTTGAACACTATGTAAAGCTTTCACGCTCTAGTGGTAGAAATCCTTTTTTGAATTCTTCCTCTCACTCTCTCCTTTACTCTTCTTCCAATAGGCACGAAGATCAATGAGCAAAAAGATTGGGTGGCAGTCTAATTTGGACTATATATACCAAAGACAAGAAAAACTGCCCAAAAATTGCAAGTTTTTAATTCTGTACGCAGTGGATCATCACGTACGATCGTGGATCGTCCTGGACGATTTTACTTAAAGTGTTAGAAACGATCATAACGTATTTTGGTATGAATTATGTTCGTACACGCTCATCGTCCCGTACGAACTATGTTCGTCCGGTACGAAATGATTGTTACATAGGTCGATTCCCAAAGTTCTACAGGACGTAACCAACTGACGTAAGTCGGTTCAGTTCATCCTGGGACGAACAGGTTTCGTCCTGGGATGATTTTATACAGAGCATTTCATCCAGGGATGAAAATTAATTTCGTCCTGTACGATCTCATACATAGAGCTTCATCCAGGGATGAAAATTAATTTCATCCTGTACGATCTCATACAGAGAGCTTCGTCCAGGGACGAACCATATTTTTCGTCTAGACGAACAGTGCAAGGTGGGATCCAGAGATGTTCGTCCTGAGATGAATATTAAATTCGTTCTGGACGATTAGGGACTAGAAAATTTTCTACCTATCTGTTCGATCCATTGCTCTTCTGAGGGGTTAATTGATATGATCATCCCGTACGAACTAGGTTCGTCCCATACGATCAGTTCACAAAAAAAATTATTCTCTAAGAGTGTGTATTGTGATTTTTCACTCAATTACAATCACTACCTCTCATTTCAAAACTTGTAATTTACAAAAGAATAATTTGAAGTCTTCATCGCTTGGAGTTGATTTTCCTGAAATGTTAGTACACATAAGAGCAAAAACAAATATTCCAAAATGTGTTAGGAGATATATAAAACAATAATATTTGAAATCATCAAAATAATACAAGTTGCAAGAATGTAAAATATGCAAATAGCAACTCTCTCTACAATCTCCTCCTTTTTGATGATGGCAAAACAATTATTATTTGTAGGATTTCAAGTTCTAAGAATCTCTGAAACTCCCCCTGAATTAATGAACTCATGAAAATAGGGAAGCATTTGAATTACTTAAAAAAAATTTATTTTTAAAAATTTTTATACAACACAAAACAACACAAAAGATAAAACAAAGAAAACAATCAAATACACATACGAAAATCAAACACACATGTGAAAAACACATATACAAAAATCAAACACTACGAAAACATATGCAACAAACAATTTCTCCCCCTTTTTGACAACATCAAAAGTGAAGAAGAAAAGAATGTTAGAAATGTAAGCAGAAGTATGAAATTCATTTGATATTTTAATCTTGAAAGTGATTGAAATAAGGTATGCAAATAAAATCAAAACATTAAAAACCATAAAATTTCATATAATTTAAGAAGTGATATAACTTAGAGAATAAAAAGAATTTATCAAAGACATGTGACAATTTAGACATGAAGATAAAGAAAATTATTTCACTAAGGATGAATAAAAATTTTATATTTCAAATTTCAATATAAATTATAAATGAACATTAGATCAATTTGAATTAAGAGATTAAAAGAGTTTGGAAAGAAGTAATTACCACATGTGGCGCTTTGCGCATCTTTTTCAATTTTTATGGAACATTTTTGTGCATCCTTTTTACTTTGAGCTTATTTTTTGCCTCTTTTTGTCATTGCAGATTTTTTTGCACAATCCTTTTGATTTTTATACATTTGTATAATTTTCAAGAGTATTTGAATTCTTTCCAAAATCAATAATCTAGAATTTCAAATTTTTCTAAGTGCATAAATATTAATTGAAAAGAGAAATACAAAATAAGAAAACATCTAAATTGCAATAATAATATTAAAGATAATGTAGTCTAAATAAGAGATATGGAATTGAAAATTCTAATAATATCAAGTTATAAGCATCTCTTAAATTTAAAAAAAATTATATTTTCTAATGAAATTAATTTTAATTTACAAATTAAATAAAGCACTATTAAGATAAAAATAAAAAAAAGAATGCCATAAAGTCAAACACACATTTCTAAAACATTAAATGACAAAACATTGAAGCATATATTGATATCGAATAAGGCTATTACAATTTGAAGTTTAAGATATCAATAGTAACACAACTAAGACAAGAACAAAACAACAAACTAAAGAAAATCACTAACTCATGAACTACAACGAAACACAGAACAAACACTGAACAAACACTAAACAAATTATTCTGAAGGACCCTGATCTGAAGGAGGAGGTGGTGTTGCACCAAAGAAGTTGAAGAACTACTGATCGTGAACATGTTGGAATTAATGGCATTTATTTGTTCACGTATAAATCCCATATCCTGATTGCGCTGAAAATCTTACTACTATAGGTGAGTTTCAATTTGATCAAACCTTTGATCAAAATGAGTCTCTAAATTTTCAAATCTTCGAACCAAATCCTGATAATTTGGTTCAGCAGCATGTGAAGGTCCAGCTTCTTCTTCTGTTTCACTCAGAAATACATGTGTTTTGCTGGGCTCGTCCTTATTGAAAATAGCCCTAAAAGACGCGTCATTGTAGTAGAGTGGTTCTTCAAAGTCTTGTTCAGGATGAATTAAATATACTTCTTTACCAAAATATAAGCAATCAGATGTCCTAAGCCTATGTTCTTCTTTCTTTTATGATCAACATGACCAATTTCAGAGAGACCATAAATGTAGTCAATTAGGAGTTGGGCCTCATCTATAGATTGTCTAGTCATAATCAAGTAGGTAACATTAGAAAGAAGAGGAGTGATGTTGACTCTATCACCAGCTTTAGGTATAATGGAAGTTCTTAACACATGCTGGATGATACGGGCATCACGCACTAAGGTTGAAACTTTAGGCAAATGATCCTTAATTCTCCAATCTCTAATCACATGATTAACTTCAGTCCAATCAAAACCTGAGGTTGTTAAAGTGTGTGCTCTTAAGCCTTCAGTCCTTAAGTTTAAAAAAATACCAAAGTCATCATTGGTGATTTCAACTTTCATTTTGAAAACAAAAGAACTGATGACAGAATGGTCGAAGTTGAATGACATGTTTGCCAAGAAATAGTGAAAGGTTTCTCTATTGTAGAAGTGAACTAAAGTGAGGATCAAACCAAATTGAGTGGAGGTAAACAAGTGCATTACCTTAAAAGTCAATTGATCCTGTAGGAGAACTCTAGATGGGGTGATTTTTGCAGACATAAACCTAGCAAATGATTCTTCATTAGCTCTAAAATGGAAGTTTTCAGTTGTATTTCTTGGAGGAACCTTAGCCAAGGTCTTTTGGTGCTTGCTATAACTTACCATTGAGAGATTTGAAGAGTGGAAAGGTTTGAAAGAGATGTGTGAAAGTGACTGTTCAGTAAAAACTGCCATTAATTTAAAGAAGAATGACTGTTCGTACCAGAAAAAATTTTTGTTCGTCCCGTTCGAATTTGATTCGTCCCATACAAAAATATTTCGTATGGACGAATGAATGAGTTTAAAAAATAATGACTTTTCGTAAACACACAATTTTCGAAGCGTCCTTTCGTACAGGCTTTTGACCAAGATGATAGTATAGACGAACACCTATTCGTCCGGACAATCAAAAATTCAATTCATTTTTATGGCAGTTAAAAACTGTCTCTCGGCATGAACCGACATGTGTTCGTCTGGACAAACCAAAGGTTCGTACGGACGAAGTTCATAATAAAAACTGTATTATCCATTCAAATGCTGTATTCAATCATCCCGTCATTTGAAAAATATTTCATCTCGGACGAACTACATTAAAAACTGCTCTTAAGACATTTCGAAATCACGCAGTTTGTCATTTTACACATATCGTCCCGTACGAAACATTTTCATCCCGGACGATGATGACCACTCATTTTCATTTTCACACACAAAATAAAAATGAATAAAAATAAACAAGTCACATTTAAATACATGTAAAAAATAAACAAAAATAACAAAACCAAAAAAAAAAAAAACAATGAACACAAAAACAAAAAATAAAATATCAATTTTGTAGAAAAACATTTTTATCTAAGCAATTAAATCAATCACTCCTAGCCTAGTTCTTAATGTACTGAAAGTATCAAAGGCTAAAGGTTTTTTAAAAATGTCTGCAAGTTGATTTTCTGTTGAAACATGGTTAAGTTCAATTTCTCCTTTGGATACATAATCCCTTATGAAATGATGCCTTATGACAATATGTTTGGTTCTTGAATGTTGAATAGGAATTTTTGAAATGCAAATAGCACTAGTATTATCACAATAAATTGGTATAGTGCCTATAGTTAATCTTAAATCAATCAATTATTTTTTTAACCAAAGTACTTATGTCACATAACTTCCTAGTGCAATGTATTCTGCTTCTACAGTAGATAGGGCCACTGAATTTTATTTTCTGCTAGACCATGAAACTAATAAATTTCCAATGAATTGACATGTTCCAGAAGTTCTTTTCCTATCCACCCTACAGCCTACAAAATCAGAGTCTGAATAATCAATAATTTCAAATGAAGAGCTAAACTTTGGATATCAAATTCCTAAGTTCTGAGTTCCTAGTAAGTATCTTAAAATCCTTTTCACTGCTGTAAAATGTGATTCTTTTGGATCAGATTGAAATATAGCACACAAGAAAACACTAAACATGATATCTGGTCTGCTAGCAGTCAAGTAAAGTAAAGATCCAATGATCCCTCTAAATTTCTTTTGATCAATAGATTTTCCCTTAAGGTCCTTATCCAATTGAACTGAGGAACTCATTGGTGTACTAATAGGTTTAGTATTATCCATTTCATATTTTTTGAGGATGTCCTTAACATATTTAGTTTGACTAAGAAATACCTTCCTCAAGTTGCTTAATGCTAAAGCCTATAAAGTAATTTAAGTCTCCTATTAGACTCATCTAAATTCACTACTCATTATTATAGAAAAATCATCACAAAGATTTTTATTTGAAGATCCAAAAATAATATCATCCACATAAATTTGAACAATGAGTATATCCTTTCCAAATTTCTTTAAAAAGAGAGTTGTATCCACACTTCCTTTTTCAAAAGATCATTCAAGTAGGAAGGTGCTTAAACTTTCGTACCAAGCCCTACGTGCCTATTTTAATCCATATAATGCCTTTTTCAATTTGAAAACATGATTTGGGTATTTAGAATTTTCAAAACCTGGAAGTTGTTCTACAAAAATAACCTCTTCAATTACCCCATTTAAAAAGGCACTTTTCACATCCATTTGAAACAATTTGAAACCCTTAAAACAAGCAAAGGCTAATAAAATCCTAATTACTTCAAGTCTAGCTACAGGGGCAAAAGTCTCCTCAAAATCAATTCCTTCAATCTGATTATACCCCTTAGCAACTAATCTAGCCTTATTTCTAATGACTATTCCTGAGTCATTCATTTTATTTTTGAATACCCACTTAGTTCCAACTATGCTTTGATCTCTTGGTCTTGAAGTTAATTCCCAAAATTTATTTCTAACAAGTTGATTCAACTCTTCTTGCATGGCCAATATCCAAAATTCATCAGAAAGTGCTTGATCAAAATTAGTGGGTTCTATAATTGAAAAAAAGGCTTAATGATTTACTTCCTTGTTTAATCCATGCCTAGTTCTAACACCCTCACAAGGTTCACCAATAATCAATTCCCTTGGATGGTTTTAGAATATCTCAAATCTCTAGGCAAAGAGTTTTCTATCTCCAAATTATATTCCACATTTTCTTCCAAGTTTATTCTATCAATCTTTTGGGAGTTATCCTCAATCTCATCTTCAATAACATTCTGCTCTTCCAAATTTCTAGATTCATCAAATACAATATGTGTGGTCTCTTCAATGCCAAAGTTCTTTTGTTGAATACCCTATAAGATTTTCCAACACATGAATATCTAACAAAAATTCCTTCATCTAATTTTGGATCAAATTTTCCTAAGGCGAATTTTCCATTATTATGAATAAACACCTTGCAACCAAAAACATACAAATGTGACAAATTAGGTGTTCTCCCTTTTAGAAATTTATAATCAGATGCATGTATGATATGTCTAGGTTTATGCATCTTAGCTCTCCACACCAAATCAGATTTCATCTTCAAAGTACAGGTGTGTGCTATATGTCCAAATAATCCATAATTATTACATTTTACATTAGGAAACGTATTCCTAAGTCTTCTATCATTTGTTTGTCTTCTAAGGGATTTCATATATTTAGGATAAAATTTAGGATTTGTAAAATCTTCAAGTTTAGGGGCATCCTATTATCCTCGAGAGCTTTTATTTTCAGCTTATAAACTGAATTCATATCCAAGATTCAATTTGTATAATTGATTCGATATGTTTTGCTCTCTGACTCATCCTTGAAATTTTTAAATTCTTTTTTAAGATCAGTATAGGATGATTTTAAAATCTCATGATTTTTATTGAAGTCATCGTATTCATCAAGTAATTTCATGTGGTTATCATCAAGTATACTTTCCTTAATGTTGGCAGAGAACCATCATCCTTTCACACTCTCCTAGTGTGGGCAGAGAACCCTTCGTCCTTTCACACTCTCCTAGTGTGGGCAGAGAACCCTTCATCCTTTCACACTCTCCAAGTGTCGGCAGAGAAACGGATCTCCTTGATAGATCTCTTCCCAAGAAATCTAGAAGGAAGAAAGAAAAAGAAGAGTGAAGTAATCTCAAATCACAAGTATGAAATCTTACTTTTGAACACTATGTAAAGCTTTCACGCTCCAGTGGTAGAAATCCTTTTTTGAATGCTTCCTCTCACTCTCTCCTTTACTCTTCTTCCAATAGGCATGAAGATCAATGAGCAAAAAGATTGGGTCACAGTCTAATTTGGACTATATATACAAAAGACAAGAAAAACTGCCCAAAAATTGCAAGTTTTCAATTCTGTACGCAGTGGATCGTCCTGTATGATCGTGGATCATCCTGGATAATTTTACTTAAATGTCGGAAACAATTCTAACGTATTTTGCTACGAATTATGTTCGTACATGCTCATCATCCCGTACAAACTATGTTTGTCCGGTATGAAACTATTATTACATAGGTCGGTTCCCAAAACTCTACAGGACGTAACCAACTGATGTAAGTCGGTTTAGTTCATCCTGGGACGAACAGGTTTCATCCTGGGATGATTTTATACAGAGCGTTTCGTCCAGGGACGAAAATTAATTTTGTCCTGTACGATCGAATACAGAGAGCTTCGTCCAGGGACGAAAATTAATTTCATCTTGTACGATCTCATATAGAGAGCTTCGTCTAGGGACAAAAATTAATTTCATCCTGTACGATCTCATACAGAGAGCTTCATCCAGGGACGACCCATATTTTTTTTTTTGGACGAACAGTGCAAGGTGATAATCCAGAGACGTTCGTCCCGGGATGAATATTAAATTCATCCTGGACGATTAGGACTTAGAAAATTTTCTATCCGCCCGTTCGATCCATTGCTCTTCTGAGGGGTTAATTGACATGATCGTCCCGTACAAACCAGGTTCATACCGTTCGATCAGTTCACAAAAAAAAATTGTTCCCTAAGAGTGTGTATTGTGATTTTTCACTCAATTACAATCACTCTCTCTCATTTCAAAACTTGTAATTTACAAATGAATAATTTGAAGTCTTCATCGCTTGGAGTTGATTTTCCTGAAATGTTAGTACACACTAGAGCAAAAACAAATATTCTAAAAAGTGTTAGGAGATATATAAAATAATAATATTTGAAATCATCAAAATAATACAAGTTGCAAGAATATAAAACATGCAAATAACAACTCTCTCTACATAGGTTCCTCACTATCATGAGGAATTGTAATAACAACATTCCCATGTGAATGTTTGGTAGAATCCTTTTCCTTGCAAAGATGAGGATGTAACCGTAACATTCATTTAAGGTATGGCCATGCATTTTACAATGAGAACAAAAATTTGGAAAATTTTCAATCTCCACTTTTTGAAAATAAACATTCTAGTTCAAACCAATCCAAATCTCATTAGGATGTTTCTCAGATATGTCCAACTAGACTAAAACACATGCCACAGATGGATGAGAAATTGAAGCAGCTGATTGATCCATTAGAAACTTGCCAACCAAAGTGAATTAAAGGGGGCAGCTAATTGAGAAACCATAGCATCATCAAACATCAAAGCCAGACAATCTTTAAAAGTCATTCGCATAAATTCAAATGTAGCACCTGATGATGAAGATCCAGCCAAGACATCCTCGAAGAACCAAGAATGACCCTCAAGAAAAGAAGTAGATGACGGGATAAATGACAACAAAGTCATCATCTCCCAAAACCAAAAATCAACCAAAAAAAAAACCTTAAAACAAAGAAAGAAATAATTGAAGCCAAATTAAAAGAAACAAAATGAGAAAGAGAAAGCAAGAAAAAAATGATGCTAGTAGTGGGGACAAAGGAGATCAGAAGCGGATAACCTAAGTCACCAAAAAACTGATAGAGTGCATGATTAGTTTAATCACTCATAATTAGCTGGGATGCCTAATTATGATTTCTATTTTTAAGTTATCATCCAGTATGATTTGAAATCATTTTATACGATTTGGTCAAAAAATAAAAATTCTCTAACTCACCAAATTACTCCCTCTAAGTGGTATGTGCAAGGTTACTTAGCTTGGGGTCCACCAAATATATGACTTGACTCATGAAAGGTAAAAAAATGTATTAAAATTTAAATTACAGACAAACTCAACCATTGTCAACTCGATCTTGAGCTGATTGGCATTGCAAGTGAACATGTGAACCTGAAAAGTTAGTTAGCTAGGAAAAACAAAATAGATAGGTAAGAATAGTAGTAGTAGTAAAGAAACAATAATATTTGTTTTCATCAAAATCATTTTACTTTGGCCTAGATTTTGAATAATTGAAGTGTAGAAATTAAACTACATAGACTCAATTTTATAATGCAATACTTGAAAAAAATCACTAATAATATCAATGCTAATAGAGTCTTAAAAAAAATTCTTATTTTCTAGAAACATTAGCCATATAATAATTAAAGCCTAGGATTCTATTAGCCTCGTCTAGCTTGGAAACAAAAATAAGTGGTTCTAATAAAATAATAAAATAAATATTATGAGTATGACAAAAGTTATGAACCCTAATCCTAGAAGAAGGGAAACCATTACCCATAACATTCTAAATAATAGACTTAATCATAAAATTAGAATTTGTTAAAAGTTTGATAATGCGTGTTTCGAGGAGATTGCACATTCATGTTTTTTTTTTTGACAGAAGTGAAATCATACTCTTCATTAACAAGAACTTTATCAGCACTATTATTAACAAAAGCATTATCATTACTAGGATAAGAAATCTTACTACTTATAGCTTTAACCTTACTATGCAATTCATTAGAAGTCTTCAAAATAAAAATACTACCAGCTATACCTTTACCAATACTCAGAAGAACAACACCATTCCTTAGGTTATTTGTGATCTCCTCCATTTCCTCTTTCACAAATCCCCTTCTTTAATATTTCCTTCAGAATCATTATCCTAGACATTCACACAAGGTTAAGCTGCACTTATATCAGTACATTTGTCATTGCTAACCATAAAATCAAATAATTTTTTGTTAGTAGAACATGGTAAATAAGTAACATTATACATGGAATTATGTTTAAAAGAAATTGCAACCATTTGCTCATCAACATTTTCCAATGTATCAAAATAATTATTGACAAGATTATGAGTTCTAAACAAAAGGTGAGGAGAGTCATGAACCACTTCCTCAAAAGATGAGGGGTTATAAGCCTCATTATTATTTTCATCCCCACCAAAGCCTCACTCCATATGACAGATAAGCTCATTGTCACCATTGATGCTATCATCAACGTGATTAGCATTATTCTCTTAGAAGGAATTGATGCCATTACCATTTCTTGCACTTGGTTAGTGTTCTCATTAGAAAATTGATCAACTAAAATATTTTTTTCTTTTAAAATCATTAAATGCTTCCTTATGGTTACATAATCGATGATGCAATATAAAACATTCCTTTTATCCATAGACCAATGTGATTAGCATTATTCTGAATTAGAGTGAACATGCATTTTACAATGGTTACAAAAGATAGGAAAGTTTTCAAAGTCAACTTTCTACCAATATGCATTCATCTCCGATCCAATTCAGATTTCTTTTGGATGTTACTTTGAAATGTCCATTTCCACCATAACGTGTACCACAAATAGATGAGATACAACCGTGATAACTTGATTCGTCTATAAAGGCCTACTAAAAATGGAACTTAAGGCAAATAAGATCAGAGAATTTGATAACCATGAATGTAATATGTTCTTCTAGAGAAAATATGACTATAGACTAAATCATTTGAGAGTTGTATCGCAATGTGTCATTGGTTGATCAAACCAATAGAGAAAGTTCCAATAAGTTTTTGGGAGATAAAAAACTTTCGAATAATATCAAGAGTCGGCTTTCTCAACACAAACATTCCAACCAAAGTAAAAGCAAAAGGGATAGCTAGTTGAGAAACAACTTTATAGTCAAACATCAAAGCAAGCAAACCCTTGAAAGTAGATTGAACCAAATCCAACTTCGAGTAAGAAGGGAAAATACAACCCGTAACAACTTCTTTAAAAGACTGAGAAATCCCTTGCATCTATCCACTTGGTTAGCCATATGGTTATCTCACCTAGGGTTAGTCTTTAGTGACCCAATGGGCAGTTCCATGGGTTCAATTTGGTTTGGTTATGATTTGGTCAATGTAATTGAATAGGTTTAAGTGTATGTGTATTTGGTCAACCTAGGTTGACTTGGTCAACTAGGTTGGATTATAGGCTAGGGTTTGGTCGAACACATTATGAATGACATTTGGAACTTAGTGGAATTGGTTTAAAAGCTTAAAGAGGTCTTTAGATTTGAAATTCATGTTTAAATACTTAAGGGACTTGTTGGTCAATCGTGGTTGACTTGGTCAATTAAGGTTGACCATGGGTTCGGGGGGTTCAATACATTACAAATATGAATTTTAGTTTTTTAAAGGTGGTCTGAAGGTTTGGCTTTGTCTCCATAAATGAAATATAAGTTTAAAGGTTTAAGGGTTCATTTGGTCAACCTATGTTGACTTGGTCAACTAAGCTTGACCATGGCTTAATTTTAGATTCAATGCACTCCAAATTATATATGAAATGCATTAAAGTAGTTTTCAAGGTTTATTTTGATTGAGCTATGTTTAGGTTTAATGAAGATTCATGTTTATGAGGTTTTTTATTTTAGGGTTTTAATGATTTTATAGTCAACCATAGTCAAGCTTGGTACATCAAGGGTTCAATATTAGTTAAATGCATCATTGCAAAGATAATGACCATGATTAATTTATGTTGGGAGTCTTCCAAGGGTATTTTCTACAATATGTTATATCTAATGGCATAGGTTATAAATATTCAAAGGTATTGCAGCCTTTAAATATGCCTTCAGTTTGATGGGTTAGAGGGCTTAGAACTTCTCCAAATTAACATGGCTAACCCTAGAAACATGACTAATTAATATGCAATTGATCAATAATTAATATAAGATAATTTGGTTGGGTTTTTAGGTGATTGAATATTGTCCAAAATTAGGTTATGGACCTAGGGGTTTTGGTTTGGTTTTGAGTATTGTATTTTAAGGTTTAAACTTTTCATTGCTTTTGGTTAGTGTATTTGGTATTGATTTGATTTAATAAATTATTTGAAGGAGCTTTTGGATTTGACATTCTCATATCACTGACAACGTTTATTATTATCAATGATTAAATAGATTATTAGGTGACAGTCTCTAATGGCTATCAACTAAAGGATTTAAAGTTTAATTTTTCTTTGGATTTTGAGTTGATTATTTTGGTCAATCATTGAGAGAATTTTGATTTTAAAATTATCATATCACTAACAATCATTTGGTAACTATAAAGTGATTGATTCGATGATCAAATGAAACTCAAGGGTGAATGTCAAGCTATAAATTTTGGGGTCAATGATATAATCATTATGCTAAAGTGTGTTAATGGATTGGATTTGAAATTTAGAATGAACGTCAATGATTTGCGTATAGAGATTGGATCTTTAGTTTGAGGAATTATACTCACTAAAAAATGAGGCTGTTGCAAATCTATTTTCATGACTTATGTTTTGATGATTGACAAACACTATTGATTTTTTTGGACTGCCTGTTACCTCTAACTTTTCAGGAATCGAAGATCAGACGAACAAACGAAGCCAGTTCAAGATTACGTAGGTCTAGAGTTGAGTCAGTCTATACTTTGTTTTTCTATTCTTGAGTCTATTTGTAATGGTCAAAGAGACTGATGCTAAGTAACCCTACACACACACACACACACACACTTAAGTGACTTAGAATTTCTATTTTTACTCATATCGGCCAGGATAATATTTACATCATCCTGGACGATCAGGAATAAAATAGAAAGTCTAAATAAGGATTCTTAATTAAGGCAGTCGTCATTAACAGATCGTCCAAGACGATACGTGTATCGGCTAGGACGATAAGCTCAAAGTAGAAAGAAGTTGCCACCATAAATAATTAAGGTATATTGTATTATTTTAATAATCGGCCAGGATGATCATTGATCGGCCTAGACAATATTCACAAATTATGCCTTAATTGATCAGGAAATCAAGGGAGTAATTAAGGATGATTGATACGATCATATCGTCCTGGACGATCGCAGGATTGGCCAGAATGATCTATTCAAAAACCTTAGTTACTTCAGGACAATAAATATCGGCCAGCTCGAATTCAAATGCTCCAGACAATTTTCCTCTGATTTGAACTGATCGGCCGGGACAATCGTGAGATTGGCCTAGACGATCAAGCCAATTTTAAATCGTCCAGTTTGCATTCAGGGCGATGCTCTGGCCGATCTTCTGAGATTTATACTAATCGGCTAGGCCGACGTACATATCGGTCTGGACGATATTGTCGACAACTTGCAATTAATAAGCTCCTTTGAAGCTCTTCTGTTTAAGAGCTCTTGTTCAACGTTTTGAATAATCTTTTGCTACTGCCTTGACCTGAGAAGGCCTTGAGGAGAGAAAGAGAGAGAGGGAGAGAGAGAAGATCTTGTGAGGGGGAGCTCGTGAGGGGATTCACAAGGGTTGCTTCAAGGATCGCTCTTCTTCTTCTTTGTCTGGAGTTTCTCATGCGTGGAAGGGTCAGTAGAGGTAAGGAGTCAGCATCTGGTTGTGGTTCTCTGCCAGCTTCAGGAGGAAGCAAAAGGATATAGGTTCTCTACCTTGCTAGGGTGGTAAAAAGGATGTTCTTTGTAAAGGCTTCTCCGCCTAGCTGTGTGGGCTAAAGGAGAGTCACAATTGTAGTGCAATACTCGGAGGGCGTCTCCGGGGAGTGGACGTAGGTCGAGTTGACCGAACCGCTATAAATTTCTGTGCTCTAGTTTTCTTGCTTCCGCACTTTAATTTCTACATTTATTTTTCTCGTGGTGTGATTTTGGTTTATGTGATTTTTGTTCTTTGTGAAATTTTTTTTTTAAAAATACCAATTCACCCCCCCCCCCCCCCCCCTCTTGGTTAGCTTGGGCCAATTCTATAGGGCTTAACATCCCTAACGAACTATCAAGTGGTATCAGAGCGGGATTCATAAAAACTGAGTTTGAAAGCTTTTTGAATTTTGATCCATGGCTAACCTTGGGAATCGTAACACTACGGAAGGTTATTCAATTACACGACCTCCCATATTTGACAACTTACCTTTTGATTTCTGGAAAACCCGCATGTCAATGTTTTTACACTCTACTGATTATCGCATGCGGATGCTTATCAAAGAAGGTTATTCTCTACCTTCTCGTGAAATTAATGGTGTTAAAACTGAAGTTGCTTTTACTGAATGGACTTTCGATGAACGAGATTTAGCTCAATTGAATGCAAAATGTTTGAACTTTTTTTTGTGCTTTAAAATATGAGGATTACATGCGTGTCTCCACTTGCAAAATTGGTAAAGAAATTTAGGATAAATTGTGTATCACCTATGAAGGCACTAATGATGTTAAACAATCTCGTTTGAACATTCTCTTCCATGATTACGAACTTTTTCGTATGAAACCTCTTGAATCAATTTCTGACATGTACACAAGGTTTACTCAGATAGTTACTTCACTGCATGCATTAGGAAAAGAACTTTCAAACTATGAAAAAGTAAATAAGATTTTGAGATGCTTGCCTTCATCATATGATGCTAAAATCACTGCAATCACTGAATCTAAGGATTTAAACACTTATTCTATTGATAACTTACTTAGCTCACTCATTGCTTACAAGCAAGGGGTGAATCAAAGAAATCTTGATGCAGGTGAGAAGAAGAAGGAGAAAACAGTTGCATTGAAGGCGCACAAATCAGGTTCTGAATCTTCCGGGTCTAAAAGCGATGAAGTTACGTTCATTACAAGGAAATTCAAAAGCTTTCTGAGGAAGAAGCAAAAGCATCATTGGAGAAAAGGTAGGGCTCATAAACATTCTAAAGGATCTTCTAATATTGTTTGCTATGAATGCAAGAAACTAGGACATGTGAGAATTGAATGCCCTACACTTAAAGATCACTCAAGCAAAGGAAAGGGTGAGGAGAAACCTAAGCTAAGGAAGGACAAGATGATAGTACAAAAAGAATTTTGGGCGGATTCGACATTGGATTCATCGGAGATGGAACCAGAAGATGAGACATCAAAATTGTGCTTGATGGCAGACGACAATCCTGATCAAGAAGAGATATGTGAACTTTCCTACGATCAACTTCTTGAATTTCAGAAAAAAATTCATGCATCATATAGAAAATTAAAGAAAACACATGCTAGCTTGAAATTAAAATTTTTAAATCTACAAAAAGAGCATATAAATTTTGATTAAAGACCATCAAATGATTGACTCAAATCATATGACTTTACTTGATGAATTTGATGAGTTAAATAAAAATCATTGTGAATTAGTTAAAATGCATGATGCATTAAAAGTTTCACACACATCACTTGAATCTGATTTTAAGAAGTCTGAGGAGATGGAGAAAAATTTGAGGATTGAAAATGAAGTCTTAAAGAACACTAATTTGAAGATTCAAAATGAATTAGAAACATGTAAGAAAACTAGGATGACACCTACTTTTGATCAATTGCCAAAACCTAGGAAGAGGCATTATAACTCAAACCACTTAAGAAATCCCTTTCCTGGATTTAGATATATCTCATGTGACATGCTAGGACACATCTCACACACTTGCACAGTTCACCATAGTACACATTAGGTGTGGAGACCTAAGGTGCATGACCCATAGCATACCACACTTGCATTGCATTATACTCTTCATAAGAAGGAACCTAAACCTGCTTGGGTTCCTAAATTTAACATTTGGTAATTTTGTAAAAGGGCTCTCACAAAAGGCCTCGTGAGAGTATGTGTTACCTGGACAGTGGATGCTCTCGACATATGACTGGTGATGCCAACCAGTTTGTTGTACTAGAGTCCAGGACTGGAGGCAAAGTTACTCTTGGAGACAATACCACCAAAAAGGTGGTAGGCACAGGTATAATAGGTAATTCCAAGAACCTTATGATTGAAAATGTTTGGCTTGTAGATGGATTGAAGCACAACTTGCTCAGCATCAGTCAACTCTGTGACAAAAGCTTCATCGTGTAATTCTTTGCAAATTCATGCATTGTAAGTTTAAGTAACAACACTATTTTGCAGGGAAAGAGGATCAACAACGTCTACATGCTTGATTTAAATAACATTGAATGTGCTGCTTCATTTTGCTTAAAAATTATGATTGATGATTCTTGGTTATGGCACCGGAGACTTTGTTATACAAGTATGAAAACTCTTAGGAAAGTGACCCAAAAAGACCTAGTTAGAAGTGTCCCCAAACTCAAGTTTTCAAAAGACCACCTTTGTGATGCCTATCAACTAGGAAAGCAAGTCCACTCCACCTTTCACCCCATTAAGGACATTAGCACCTTTAGACCATTAAAAGTCCTTCACATGGATTTGTTTGGACCCATTAGCACTGCCAGCCTGGGAGGTAAAATCTATGGATTTGTGATTGTTGATGACTACTCGAGGTTCACTTGGACTAGATTTCTTTCACATAAAAATGAGTCTTTTGAAGAGCTTAAAACATTTTCTACTTCGATTCAGAAAAATCTAGGTAGTGAGATTTTGACCATCCATAGTGATCATGGGGGAGAGTTTGAGAATGAAAGATTTGGAGATTTCTGTGAGGACAAGGGGATTAGCCATAATTTTTCAGCTCCTAGGACCCCTTAGCAGAACGGGGTAGCTGAAAGGAAGAACCGGACCTTGGTTGAAGCCGCTAGAGCCATGCTTGCTGAGTATTCACTTCCAAAATACTTTTGGGCTGATGCGGTTAACACAGCTTGTTATGTGTTGAATAGGGTGAATGTTAGAGCCAAATTAGAAAAGACACCCTATGAGATCCTTAAGGGTAAGACACCCAATCTTTCCCACCTTCATGTCTTTGGTTGTAAGGTTTTTATTCACAATAATGGGAAGTCTCACTTGGGAAAATTTTATTCTACATCTGATGAAGGAGTATTCTTGGGCTATTCTAGTGTTGGGAAGTCTTTTAGGGTGTTTAACAAGAGAACTTTGATGGTGGAAGAGACAACCCATGTAGTATTTGATGATTCTGGTCCTAAGAAATATGGAGTAGAAGATGATGATATTGTAGAGATTACAAGTGGAGTAGAAAGTTTGGGGAAGGGGATAGAACACCAAAATGATGAAGGAGTAGGAGAAGTCACCCAAGGAGTAGAAAATTTTGATTTGGATGAAAGGGTTGGACCTTCACACACTTTGCCTAGAGATTGGAGATTCTCTACAAGTCACCCCATGGATTTGATCTTAGGAGACCCTTCTAGTGGAGTTAAGACTAGACATGGACTTAGGAAGGAGGTGAACCACTCTGCCTTTATCTCAATGACTGAACCCACCACCATTAACCAAGCCCTTACTGATGAGTTTTGGATTTTAGCAAGGCAAGAAGAATTGAATCAATTTGTTAGGAATGATGTTTGGGAGCTTGTAGAAAGACCTAAGGGACAAAGTGTAGTTGGGACAAAGTGGGTCTTTAAGAACAAGGTGAATGATTCAAGAGTGGTGATTAAGAATAAAGTAAGATTAGTGGCTAAGCGGTATAACCAAATAGAAGGGATAGACTTTGAGGAGACTTTTGCCGTTGTAGCTAGATTGGAAGCCATTTGAGTGCTATTAGCCTTTACATGTTGTAAAGGATTTAAGCTTTCTCAAATGGATGTCAAGAGTGCCTTTTTAAATGGGGAAATAAAAGAAGATGTGTTTGTAGAACAACCCACAGGTTTTGAGAGTTCCCAATTTCCAAATCATATTTTTAAATTAAAAAAGGCTTTGTATGGTTTAAAGCAGGCATCAAGAGCTTGGTATGAGAGGCTTTGCACATTCTTACTAGAGAGGGAGTTTGTCAAGGGGAGCATAGACACCACCCTTTTTCTTAGGAGAGTTGGAGATGATTTACTCATTGTTAAGGTTTATGTGGATGGTATACTCTTTGGATCTTCTAATAAGAAATTATGTGATGATTTTTCTAAAACAATGAGTAGAGAGTTTGAGATGAGTTTGATGGGAGAGTTGTCCTACTTTTTGGGGTTTAGCATAAAACAATTGGAGGATAGAACCTTTTTAAATCAAGCAAAATACATAAAGGATATTTTGAAGAAATATGAGATGGACAAAGCTAAGCCAATTAACACTCCCATGACTTCTAGTGCTCCATAAGGACCCAAGTGGTAAATCTGTTGATCAGAAGAAGTATAGAGGCATGATTGGATCTTTACTTTACTTGATTGCGAGCTGACCTGCTATTATGTTTAGTATTTTCATTTGTGTTAGATTTCAAGCTGACCCTAAGGAGTCTTACATGATTGCTGTTAAGAGAATTTTTAGATACCTTTTGGGGACACTAGGCTTAGGGATTTGGTACCCTAGACACAACACTTCTTTTGAGATTATTGGATTTTTTGACTCTGATTTTTTAGGATACAAGGTGGATAGAAAAAGCACTTCAGGAACTTGTCAATTCATTAGACATTCTTTGGTCTCTTGGTCTAGTAGGAAGCAAAACTCTGTTGCACTTTCTACTGCTGAAGCTGAGTACATCGCTCTTGGAAGTTGTGTGGCCCAAGTCCTTTGATTGAAACAACAGGTATTGGATTTAGGATTACGTGTAGGCACCATCTCAATCTTTTGTGATAATACTAGTGCCATATGCATCTCTAAGAATCATATCCAACATTCAAGGACTAAGCACATTGATATTAGGCATCACTTCATTAGAGATCATGTGACTAAGGGAGACATTGAGTTACACTATGTGACAACTGAAAATCAATTGGCTGACATCTTTACAAAACCACTGGCCTTTGACACTTTCAGTTCTTTAAGGACCAGATTGGGTGTGATTGACATAAATGCATGAAACTTGATCTTTTTAGTTACTCTCTTTTGCTTCTATTTTTTTTATGTTCAATTTTTTTTTGTGTGTTTTACTTTCTTTTTAAAACTTAGCCTTCAAAATCATCGTTGAAATGATAACATATTCCATGCCCTTGTTTTTGAAAATTTGTAGTCAATGTGTTTTTCATCTCTCAATCTCTTAGATGATAAAAATATTTTGTGATTGTGTCTCTTTCTCTAACCTATTTTAGTGGCATAGTTTTCTTTTCTAATCAAAAATCTATTTCAAATTAGAGATTGGGTATGAAATTAAGATATTTTCTTAAGCTTGCTTAAACAAATCTATCTTGTATTTATAATGATCAAAGTCCTTTTATCACATCAAGATCCCTCATTACTCTTGTCTTTGATTATTGATTCTGCTTGAGATAATTCTTCCTTATGTTATAGAGAGAGCTCCTATTCTCTAATATCTAAGAAGATATATTCACAACTAAGATTTTTTAAAAAAAGATAAAAGAGAATCTAGCTTGCAAAAATAAAAAAAAATTTATTTTCTAGGTAAAGTGTGTGTAGATTCAACCCTTTCATCAGTATTTTTATTTTCTACTCCTTTGGTAATCTCTCCTACTCCTTCAGTGTTTTGGGGGTCTACCCTCTTCTCTAAATTTATTACTCTAGTGGTAATCTCTTCAACATCATCATCATCCTCAACTCTAGGCTTTCTAGGATCATATTCATCAAATACTATATGAGTAGTCTCCTCCACCACCAATGTCCTCTTGTTAAACACCCTAAAAGACTTCCCAACACTATAATATCCTAAGAATACTCCTTCATCATATTTTGGGTCTACTTTTCCTAAGTGATACTTCCCATTATTGTGGATGAAAACCTTACAACCAAAGACATGGAAGTGAAAAATATTGGGTGTCCTACCCTTAAGAATCTCATAGGATGTCATATCAAGTTTGGCTCTAACATTTCACCCTATTCAACACATAACAAGCTGTGTTAACCGCTTTAGATCAAAAGTATTTTGAAAGTGAATACTCAGCAAGCATGGCTCTAACATCTTCTACTAAGGTCCGATTCTTCCTTTTAGCTACCCCGTTCTACTGAGGGGTCCTAGGAGCTGAGAAGTTGTGGCTAATCCCCTTATCCTCATAAAAGTCTTTAAATCTCTCATTTTTAAACTCTTCCCCATGGTGAATTATGGATGGTCAAAATCTCACAACCTAACTTTTTCTGAATCCAAGTGAAGAAGGATCTAAACTCATCAAAAGACTCATTCTTGTGTGACAGAAATCTAATCCAAGTGAACCTCGAGTAGTCATCGACAATCACAAAATCATATGCTTTCCCTCTTAAGCTGGCAGTGCTAATGGGTCCAATGAAATCCATGTTAAGGACTTCTAATGGTCTAGAGGTGCTAATGTCCTTAATGGAGTGAAAAGCTGAGTGGACTTGCTTTCTTAATTGGCAGGCATCACAAAGGTGGTCTTTTGAAAACTTAAGCTTGGGGACACCTCTAACTATGTCTTTTTGGGTCACTTTCTTAAGGGTTTTCATACTGGTATGACATAATCTCCTATGCCACAATCATGAATCATCAACAGTAATTTTTAAGCAAAATGAAGCAGCACATTCAATATTAGTTAAATCAAGCATGTTAACATTATTGATCCGCTTTCCATATAAAATAGTACTATTATTTAAGCTGATAATGTATGAATTTGCCAAAAATTTTATGATGAAGCCCTTATCACAAAGCTGACTGATGCTGAGCAAGTTGTTTTCAAGTCCATCTACAAGTAAAACGTTGTCAATCAGAAGGTTCTTTAAATTTCCAATTATACTTGAGCCTACCACCTTCCTAGTGGTGTTATCTGTAAGAGTAACCTTGCCTCCTGTCCTAGTCTCTAGCAAAATGAATTGATTGGAATCACCAGTCATATGTTGAGAGCATCCACTGTCCAGGTACCACATGCTCTCACGAGAACTTTTGTGAGAGCTTGTCTACAAAATTATCTAATGTAAGATTTAGTATTCCAAACATATTTTGGTTCCTTCTTATGAAAAGTAGAATGCAATGCATGCTGTGAATCATGTAACTTGGGTCTCCAGAGCCAATGTGAACTATGGTGAATGGTGCAAGTGTATGCTATATATCCTAGCATGCCACGTGAAAAACATCTAACTTCAGGAAAAGGATGCACTAATCTACTCATGTGGTGATGCTTCTTTTTATGTGATGCATGCAATGATGGTTTTTTATTTTCAAAAGTTTTTAGATTTTCTAACTTTTTAAACTCCTTTTCTAACTCAACATGAGATGATTTTAAGGAATCATGTGCATGAAATAATTTAGCATGTTTTTTATTTAATGCATCAAACTCATCAAGTAAAGATATATGATTGCTATTAATTGTAGAATAATCTTTAAGAAGAATTTCATGCTCTTTTTGTAAATTTAAAAATTCCAATTTTAAGTTGGCATGTGTTTTCTTAAGTTTCCTGTATGATGCAAGAATTTGTTCTGAAACTTCAAGTAGTTGCTCATAAGTTAGTTCACATACCTCTTCTTGGTCACCATGACAAAGATTATCATCTGCCATTAAGCACGAGTTTGTTGTCTCCTCTTCAGGTTCAGTCTCAGAGGAGTCTAATGCAGAATCTACCTAGAATGAATTTTGGAATCTCTTCTTGTCCTTCTTGGACTTGGGTTTCTCCTCATCCTTTTCCTTGCTTGGGTGAGACTGAAGTGTAGGGCAATCAACTTTAACATGTCCTGGCTTCCAGCATTCAAAACAAATCATATCATAAGAATTCTTAAAATTTTTGTTTCCCTTACCTTTATTCAATTTTTTATGGTTCTTTTGCTTCTTTCTTAGAAAGCTTTTAAATTATCTTGTGATTAAGTTAACATCGTCGCTTTTAGACCCAAAAGATTCAGTGTCCTTATTATTAGCCTTCAGTGTCACTGTTCTCTCTTTCTTTTTCTCACCTGCATCAAGATTTCTTTGATTCACCCCTTGTTCGTAAGCAATGAGTGAGCCAAGTAAGTTATCAGTCAAATAAGTATTCAAATCCTTAGATTCAGTAATTGCAGCAATTTTAGCATCAAAAGAGGAAGGTAAGCATCTCAAAATTTCATTCACCTTTTCATAATTAGTGAGTTCTCTTCCTAAGGTATGCAAAGAAGTTACAATTTGAGTAAACCTTGTATACATTTCAGAAATTGATTTAGATGGATTCATAAAAAAAAGTTTGTAGTCTTGCAACAAAATATTTAATCAAGATTGCTTGACTTCTTTAGTTCCTTTATAAATAATACACAATTTATCCTAAATTTCTTTACCATTTGTGCAAGTTGAAACACGCATGTAATATTAAGATTCTAAATCACGAAAAAAAAAAAAATTCAAACATTTTGTATTAAGTTGTGCTAAATCTCTATCATCGAGAGTTCAATCAGTAAAAGGAAGTGGAATAGTAATGCCATTAAGTTTACTAGTTGAAGGTGTATAACCATCCTTAATAAGCATCCATATGCGATAGTCAATCGATTATAAAAATGTAGACATGCGAGTTTTATAAAAATTAAATTGAATATTATCAAACAAAGGTGGTCGGGTAATAGAGTACCCTTCTACAGTATTACGATTACTGGAGTTAGCTATGGATCAAAATTCTAAAAGTTTTCAAACTTTGTTTTTATGAATTTCACTCTGATACCACTTGAAAGTTCGTTAGGGATGTTAAGCTCTTATAAACTAGCCCAAGGCTAACCAAGAGGGGGGGGGGGTGAATTGGTATTTTAAAAATTATTTTGATCAAAACACAATCATAAAACTCAAACCAAAGTCACCAAAATGAAAATCAAAGTGCGAAAGAATAAATACGTAAAGCAATGGTAAAAGGATATAGAAATTTATAGTGGTTAGGTCAACTCAACCTACGTCCACTCTCAGAGGAGACCTCTGAGTATTGCACTAAACACCGTGACTCTCCTTTTGCTCTTACAGCACGGCAGAGAAGTCGTCATAAAAACTCCTTTCGTCCGACCCCAGTGAGGCAGAGAACCCAATTCCTTTTGCTTCTTCCTAAAGCAGGTAGAGAACCTTGATCGATTGCTGAAGAAGACATCTCTCAACCCTCCAAGGACAAGAGACTAAAGTGGAAGAAGAAGAAGTGGAACAATACTTGGAGCAACCTTATGAAACTCCCTCACAAGCTCCCTCTCACAAAATCCTCTCTCTCTCTCTCCCTCTCTTTCCCTCTCCTCTAAGCTTTCCCAGGTAAAGGCAGCAGCAAAAGATCACCTCTAAGGCAGAACAAGAGATCTTAATTAGAAGAGCTTCAGAATAGCTCTTATTTTATACAAACCAACTTTATCATCCAGACTGATAGGGGTATCACCCTCGCTGATCAGCATAAATTTTGCTCAATCAATCCGTTCAGTTTGGGATGATTAGAAAATTTTTGGTCATGTCGTCCAGGCCGATAGGATATCATCCTGGATGATTAGTTCAAATATGAGGAAAATTATCCTGAACATCACCCTGAATAGAAGCTGGCCATTGTCAATCATCCATGACATCATCGTGGTCAATCCTGCGATCGGCCTGACCGATGTGATCTTGTAATCAACCTTAATTATTTTCCTTAATCATCTGATCAATTTAGACATAATTATGTTGCATCGTCCAGGTTGATGTCCTTGGCGATGTCCAAAAATAACTAATGCCGAAATAGATCTAGCGGCTGATTCTTTCTAATTTGAACCTATCGTTCCGGTCGATACAATATCGTCCAGGCCGATCAGCTTAATGACGGCTTCCTTAACCATGATTCCCTGATTAGGGTTTTTGTTTTTGAACCGTTCGTCCAGGCCAATATAAATATCATCCCGGACAATGTTACCAAAAATAGTAAACTCTAAGAAATAGTCAAAAATTCTCCCAAGTTGTGTGTGTGTGCAAGGTTTCTTAGTATTAGGAGCCACAGCTTTTACAATAGACTCAAGAAAAAGGAAAAGTGTACAAAGTGACTCAGACCTAGTCTACCCAATCTTGAGCTGGTTCCAATTGCTGTCTGATCTTGTGGACCTGAAATGTTAGTAGGCAAGGCATTCTTAGAGAAATAAGAGTGTTTGCTGTCATCAAAATCATATTTTATGAAAACATATTCACAACAATATATTGTACCCTTTAATAAATTGAATTGGCATACCAAATGGTGTCTAATATGTTTAGTCAATGAATAATCAATAATAGCTTGATTATGAATCTTGTCTTTAACAAAATAGGCAACAAGCACATTGGCATCCATGAACACAACATCAACATAATTTATGTTATTTTCATGGCTAGCAATTAATTATATCTATAGAGAACTTTGGGATAAAAGAAAGCAATCATGTCGTATAACTAATTGAATAACAAAAGAGAGCTTGAAATGAATGATATATTCAATTATTCAAACTTACTGATCTTCAATTGATAACTCGTATAAATTTTATGTTTTGTTTTTAAGATATCTTATTTAAATTGATTTCACTTATCCTCTTATTTTGTAGCAATGATCGCAATAACTTCCATTTTAATTGATGAAAATGAATCCACAAGTAGCCAATTTGCATGAAATACTATAAGTGATGTTTGATTTATTTCTCTTCTTTTCCCTTAAAATATTATTTGATGGATTTGAAATATTAAGCATTTAACATTTATATTTATATAAGATAAAAGAGCTTAATGTCAAATAATTTCAACATGATACATATTCATCTCAAAGAAAGGGAACTAAATGAAACAAAATTATTCTAACACCTCTTTTAATCAAATAAAGGCAAAAAAACAAATAAGGTTTTGGCTTTCTTTTATTTTTAATTAAATGAGAACTAGCTTCAAAATTTAGTCAATATTCAAGCAAAATTGCTTTAAATAAAATTTCATCCATTCTTTAATTCCATGATAAATCATTTCAACATTTGTTCATTCCCGAACAAGCAACAATTCAGTGTAAATTTTAGCTCATATTCTTTAATTCATAAAAATAATTTCAACATTTTATTCCCAAACAAGAAAAATCTTATAGATATTTCAATATTTTATTTTTAATTTTATGATAAACAATTTCAGCATTTATTTAACTTCAAAGAAGATGAATCTAATGAGAATTTTAGTATACTTATAGACTAGTAAAAGAAATTTTAGCTACTTGGGACCTTAGCAAGATATATTTTGAATTGTAAAATTGGAATTCCTCCTAGCACTTGCAAAGGACTAAAAAAATCTTGAATTGCAGTCTCCCTCCACCATCCATCTTACTTTTGATCGTTGTCTCCACCAAGTGTTGAGGCAAAGTAAATTTGAATTAAGCTCATCGATTTTAGTCTCCAAGCACCAAATGTCTTCACTTGAGAGAGAACCATTATCTGCTTCTTTAAGTTGGAATTCTAAGATCTCTTTCTTTAACATCTCCTTTTGTTGATTTAAGCATTTAAATTTTGCTCTACTCCAAAAAAATAGAGACTTCAAAGCCCTTTTCAACTTTTGATTAAGTATTTGAGATGGGCTCTCACTAGTTTTCAAGTTCCATGGCTTTCTCACCACAGCTGCCGAAGCCAAAGTTGAATCCCATATTTCTTCAAATTTAATAGTTCTTTTAGCTGAATGATAAATTCCAAAAGAATTAGCATAATGGGGCAATGATCCAATGCCACTCTTGAAAGGTGTTTAACCACCAAACAATGAGAAGAGTTAATGGCCCAAGAATTCACAAAACATCTGACCAACCTTTCAAGAATCCGGTCATTACCCGATTGGTTATTATACCATGTAAATTTTGGGCCAATACAATTAACCTCATGAAGGTCAATGCAAGTAAGGAATGTCTTCATCTCTTTAGGACCCAAGGAAAAAGTGAATCTTCTACCACCTCTCTTATCTTCCTTAGTAAGTAGACAGTTGAAATCACCACCTATTACCATTGGAAAATCAATTAACATATACTTCCAACCTTTCCCAAAGGTTTCTTCTTCTATAAATATTTTTACTGCCATAAATGGTATCTACTCTCCATTTGCCTTTGTTAACCACCTCCAAATCACCAATGATATATTGAGAAGAGAATTCCAATACACTCAAAGTTGCTATACTGTTTTTCCAAATTGCCACAATACCTCCAAACAACCCTTCCGAAGGAACATGAGAATAGTCCCAACCAGAACTAATCAAAGAGCTAACATCGCTATTATCAATATGAGTCAATTTTGATTCCAACAGTCAAAAAAAAAAAAAAAAACATCATTGTCTTTTACCACCTCCTTGAGTTATAGAGAAGCTTTCTTTTTCTTAGTTCCTCTACAATTCCAAAATAATGTCATTTTTGGATAAGAGGCGAAGGGTTCCCCACTTTCTCCCTTGAATAATCATCAACTCTTCTACTTCTAGAAACTATTTTAATTGGTCCCAATCCTTTTAATTACTTAGCACCTTTCTTTTTAGAAACAGTATTCCCCCTTTCATTACTGTTACATTCAGCATTCAACATATTAACAGGATTTGATACTACATCACAACCTTTCATATGCTCCGGCGACTTCTTAGGATTTTCATCAACAAACTAACCTTCCTTGATCATAGCATTTAAAACCTCATACTTATTATTAGTAAAACAAATTCCATTATGATTGAGAGCCATACCATTAGTAAGTTTGTTAGACAAAAGAAAATCCACACAGTTTTGAGTTCCATCTCCATCCTTCACACCTCTTGAATTTTTGATTTGATATTCCAGATTTCAGGAATTAAATTCTGAATCAACCTTCATCTCTTCATTACTGGCCTGACCCACAACATCCTGATTTTCCTTCTGAATATTAAGGCACCTTCCAGCAACTTCAGTCAATTCATTACTAGCGCTTATCTTGTTACATTCCATAACCACAGCAACTTTATCAAAAGTCTTATTAGCAACTGTATTATCCTTCATCGGTTCTAGAATCGTCTCAAAAGCTTTGATCAACTGAACTTTAGGATTATTTATAGCATTTCTTTTAGTAACATGATTTTCCAAGAGTTTGAAATCTAGCTTTTTTAAATTCTTCTTCCCATAATTCACATGGACCCAAGGTCCATAACCTTCTCTATCATCATCAACAACCCCATCAACTTTTCTTTTATCAGCTTCAACTTCAATATTTTTTCCTTGATCTTCAATGACAACTTGATTTTGGATAGATGATAGTACCTTTTCAGAACAATTTTCTTTCAAATGACCTATCTTCCCACAAGTGAAGCAAAAAGTAGGTAGTCTTTCATATTTAATTCATTGATAGAATTTACCCAAATTCCCTTTAACCCAAACACCCAAGGGTAGTTTTTCATCAAGTTTTAGATGGACACAAACTCTTGCAAATTCTCTTCTACCCCATTGGAACATGTTTCCATCTATCAAATAAGGAGTACCAACCATGGAAGTAATCCTACACACATTAATCTCATCCCAGCTTTGCAACATAAGATTAGGCATATAAATCCATATCGGTGCAGTTAAACCTTTGAAGGAAGTAGGAGAAAATGATGGTGACCATCTATCCATTCCAACTATATTACCATTCACATACCACAGACCAGTAGTAAAAACCTTGTCCTTGACTAATGTATTCTCTAATGCACAAAGAACCCAACCCATTTTGAGTAAGGTCAAGTGAAATTTCCCAAACACGCCCCATTGCCTTCTCAACTCCATACTTATGATATGGAAAGGAACATTGTCACCAAAGATTTTGATTACCAAAGATTTTTAAAGTTTGTTTGTGTTCTCCAACTCATTTCCCATATGCAGTTTCACTATTGATTCATTTTCAATGAATCCTTCTCCAAGATGAATATTAATAACTATGATGTTGGCTTTTTACTCCATGCATTCTTCAACACATTACTTGACTGTGGTTTAGGACCATCCAAGCTCTTTGTAAACAAGTTATAATTACCCAGTTCACCTGATTTGTAGTTTTTAACTTTCATTAGATCCAAACTTGCCTGATTAAAATAGGTAGTATCCTTCACTAGAATTTTAGTCAAAGTCATAACTCCTACCTCAGCTTCCATATTCTGCACATTTGAAACATGAAAAGTCTTCAATTTCTCCTTCTTAGCATTGCCTTCGATAATAGCTTCCTGTTCCCATACTTTCAACAAGAAATTTCTAATAAAATCATCTTTTGCCACAATAAAAGACGAATTGCACAAATCAATTTTAATAACCCCTTTTGAATTCCAAACCTCACCTACCGAAGAATGATTTTTAACATAACTTTAGAATAAAACCTTCTTGCCCTTCCCAACAACTTCAATTTGTCTTCTCTCCTTCAATAACCCTTCCTCTTTTATCATCATTGGATGATCCATTTTGAATTTTAATTTTGCATCCTGATCAAAATTTGAATGCCCAAAGGCTGGAGGAGATGAACCTGATACAAGTCGAGAATCATTCTGGGATGGAATGGTGGGTAGCCGAACATTGAAGGAGCCACCAGTTGGAGGTTGTCGGTGACCCTCCGACATCATCAAATCAATAAGAAAACTCGCACGTTGGAGAATTTCAAATTCCATCTTTTCCCAGGAAAAATGGAGCTTCTCTCACTTACAAACAAGCTTCTATCTCTTTGTTTATATTAGTTCTTTTTTTTATAGAAAATGTTGTTGATGGAGTTGAAGTTGATGTAATTGGAGCTAAAGTTATTGTTGAAAAGGTTGTTGCTGAACCTAAAGATATTATTAATGGTGGTTCTAAAGTGTTTGTTGGAGATGGACCTGTTGTTGCTCAGAATGGATAGAGTTATATAAGGGAATTTGGTACTAGAGCCAAGATCATTTTTAAAGTTGACATAAACCAAAAGCCAAATATGAAGATGGTTGATGTAATGGTTTCACATATGGTTGAAGACTTGAAGTCTCCAAAAATAAGTTAAAATCCTTCTAGTTTGGGTAATTATCTTGAGATCATAACTTCTTTAAGTGTTAAAGAAAAACTCTTTAAAGAGCTTCAATCATTAGGACCTATTGAAGAACATCCAAGGAAAAGAAAAGTTGACTTGAGGTTTCATAGTAGTAGTGCAAATTTTCCCCTTCTATTTTATAAATTATCCTCTTTTATCACTTGGAATTATAAAGAAGCCAAAATAGAGGTTTCTTTTTATCTTAGTCATGTCGTTTGTTAAATAGGCTTGAAGGGAGTGGAAATTTTTGGTATAGTAGCTGTAGAAGTTGTGAAGTTCTTATGTTTTCAAATGGAAGCATAATTACATTTTAATGAAAATATCCTATTCATAATGTTGATTTCGATGGTGAGCTTTAAAAGGTATGGTCCAATAATTGAAGAGGTTGCTTTTTGGCTACTAGGAATTGTTGATATCTATACTATTTTTTATTTGCATTACGAAATTTGATTAATGAAATTTAAGACTCTTCCTACTTTTAATTTTTTACCTAATTGTGAACTCTAGAATACTATCCAACCTATATTATTGTCAAATATTTAATGTCCCCATAAGTTCAAAGTGAGGAGTAGTGGATCTTATTTCCATTATGATATTTTTAAATTTGCAAATAGTTATTTCTTTTGTTTTGTTTGCTTTTACATAATGGTTACTTTCCCAATGTTAGGAAAGGCGACTTTTTTTTGACCTTATTGCCTTTCTAGATTATAATAGTTTTTTTTTCTTTATCTTAATGCAATTGGCAATTCTTCAAAAAAAAAAAAAAAAAGGAAATGAAAATATATTTATTATTGCTGATAAATATTTCTCCAAAAACTTTCATTTTCTATCTTACTCAATAGCTAATGTCGCATCTCATATAAAAGGTTATTCCTTAAGGAGATAATTATACTTTTTAAATTCCTTCCACAATTTTTTATAGGAATGTCCCAATCATTATATACTTTAAAATAATTATGAAACTTAATAGTATTATATTAAATTTTCCTTCAATATTTTACTTTTACACTAATGAGCAGATTGGGGAAGTAAATAGGACATTAAAAGCTTAAAGAATTAGGTCTTACATATTCATAAAATAGAATTTTTATATAGTATGTAACGCCTCATAATCAAATTTGGAAGAATTGTCTATTTATCATTTTAAGAATATACCTGAGCTTCTATAAATCATAAATATAAATAATATATATTAAAATTAACCAGAATCATTTACATCAACATATTTTATTATTTATTCAACCAAAATGTTATTTACATTAGCCATGAGATCACTCTATAAATGATAAAAGAAGAAAAAATGGAAAAAAATTTAAAATAAACCTGAGGAACTCTAACAATCTCACTCTAACTTGTCCTGACTCATTCCATGACCTGAAAATATTAAAAATCACAAAAACCAACAAATATTCCAAAACTCTCTAAAGTTTTCATTGCAAGGAATAAAGAATTAATATGATGTGCTTAGTCTTATATAATCAATAGCAATTAATATAGATAATGACCAAATATTATCAATAAAACTTAATATGATCAATAATAAAAAGTAGGAAATCATTAAAATGAACCAAAGAATTAAGAATTGGTATAAAGTTCAATAAATGAGTAAAATAATGATCTAGAAATCATTCATAAATCACTAAAATAATCTATCTTATCTATTCAAATATATCATATGTTTATGTATTATCAATGCATCTAATATTACCAATGATATTAATAGATATGTCAATATCATAAGTGCTAATAATATATGTATGCATTAATATATGATTTAGCAAGGCAAGCTATCCAACTTTAACATGGTGTTTTCAACATCTTTTACCCAGCAGATTTCCAATTGGTCATCAGTTATATTAATTATCACTTATCTAATTAATCAAGGGCCATTGCAGGTTGCTTCATTAAATCAATAAAGAATCATCACTTATCTCCCCAAAGGAAGAAAATATCATTCATTATCAATTGTTTGAATCTGATGATAACGATCATCATTGATTTTGATTTTCCCAAAGAAAATTAATTGAGTTTTAAAAATTATTTTTTTTTAAAGTTGATGTAGGTCATAAATCTTTTATTAGCGTAAGCCCACATAGTTAATTATATCATAGGGAGGTTCAATTCCCTACAAATACCCTTGAATAAAATAATGGCAAAAATTCTATTTAGAGTTTTCAAGGATTGTATTTAAAGAAGTTAAATTTAAAATCTAAATTGAGACTAGATAAAGTTGGAGCACTTATTTTTAGAGTTAACAAAGGAGAGGTAGGAGATACTTTGAGATTCTAAAATAATTCAGAAGTGTCCTAACCTAAACTAGGTTTTGGGCTTTAAATTTTAAACTAAGAGAACCTTTAATTTGAGTTGAATAATTTATTAGAAATTTAGGATTATATTCCTGGAGGTTGGTCTTATAATTTAAATTTTGGCCTGGATCCTAAATAAAAATTGAGCACTAGACAATAATGTCCTAAACCTAGCTAATTCAGTACAAAATATTAACTTCCCTTAGCTTAGTTTGGAGAGCCAGCTAACCACCTACTTGATTAAAATATATGAGTCCAATCTTTATTATGAAAGAGTGGTAGAGATATTTTTATTAGATTTTTTTAGAAATGGGACTGATATCTAGAGCAGATCCTAATTGGTCCCTTAACTTATGCAAGGTGAAAATGCTTGAATCAGATGTAATTAAAATTATAGACACTTTCAAATTTGTTTCTAATGCAATGCATGTTGATCGACTCGATTAAATGTACAAAATGTGTATGTAGCAATTTTAAAAAGGCTTAAAAATCAATTTTCTCTAGAGAATGCATAACATCCCCTTGATAAATCTGCATCCTCAAAGGCTAGATGGTATACTAGAACCCAAAAGCAAGAAGATGCCTAATAAGGAGGAGAAAGTTAATGATATTCTTATGCTGACTCCTGGTTATCTCAGGTTTACTTCTTAGATCATGAGAGTTTCTATGTTAGCCTAAAAATGTTAATTTTTTTAAGTAGAATATATATTTTTTTAGCATACCCTAACAAGCCTCAGCATATCTTGGAAAATAGGCAGTTCTAATTACAATCAAATTAATACAATAACATTAAATGATTAAATTAAGTCAATAAATTAATTTCCATATGCAAAATGCCCTACTAATTACAACCAATAATTTACTTAAATTAAAAGTTGTCGGGCACCACTAACCAAAAATCTAAATTCTAATTCTTTGATCGACACAAGTTAACTTTGAGTGGGATACTCTTTGTCTTCAACTCATTGTGTTCCTCTTCTTTGGGCTTCTTGGATTTGACATATCTTTTTTGTGTGGATTCTTGGCTAGAACTTTTGGCCTTTTGTTAGAACTTGCCATAGAGAAGATCTAAGTGAAAAAGGGTTTAAAAGGGATGTTTGAAGTGATGATATTTGAGTTTAAAAGCCTTCAATTTAATGAAAAATTCATTTTTGTATAAACAAAAATAATGTCGTCCCGTACGACTTTTAGTTCATCCCGTATGAAAAAATTTCGTATGGACGAACGAATGAGTCCAAAAAAGAAATAGCTTTTCGTAACCACACAAGTAACGATGCATCCTTTCGTACATATTTTTGACCAAATGATCGTACAAATGAACAAGTGTTTGTCCTGGACGATCAAACATTAAAAATCATTTTGATGGCAGTTTAAATCGTCCCCCACATCGAACCGCCAAACGTTCGTCTGTACGAACCAAAGGTTCATATATACGATCAAGCATATTAATAATGACCTTATCCGTTCAACTGTCCATCAATCATACAGACGTTTGAAAATTTTGTCCGAATGATCGTGACGATCGTACAGATTATGTGAAAAATAAAAATAGAAAAACTATACATAAACCATTCAAATCCGATAGTTTTCACACTACATAATTCGTCCCATACGAAAACTATTTCGTCGTGGACGATTTTCACTCAATTTTTCAAAAACATGCAATCCAAAGTCTACATGTGAGAAATTTATAAAACTAAAACACAAACTCAATAAAAAAATTGAAAAATAAATACACAAACCCAAATATAAAAAATCACAAACCTAAAAAAAATAAATACATACAAAAATACTAACATAAAAAAACACACATAATTGTTGCATAAACATTTTAATTAAGCATGCAAATCGATCACACTAAGCGTTGTTCTTAATGCACTAAAAGCATCTAAGGCTAAAGGTTTTGTAAAATTGTCGGCAAGTTGATTTTCTGTAGAAACATGAATGAGTTCAATTTCTTCTTTGGATACATGATCCCTTATGAAATGATGCCTGATGTTTATATGTTTGGTTCTTGAATGTTGAATAGGATTTTTAGAAATGCAAATAGCACTAGTGTTATCTCAATAAATTAGAATAGTGCCTATAATTAATCCTAAATCAATCAATTGTTGTTTCAACCAAAGTACTTGTGCTACACAACTTCCTATTGCAATGTATTCAGCTTCAGCAGTAGATAGGGCTATTAAATTTTATTTTCTACTGGACCAAGAAACTAAAGAATTTCTAATGAATTGATATTTTCCAAAAGTTCTTTTCCTGTCCACCCTACAACCTGCAAAGTCAGAATCTGAATAACCAATTATTTCAAATAAAGAGCTAAACTTAGGATACCAAATTCCTAAGTTCTGAGTTCCTAACAGATATCTTAAAATCCTTTTTACTACTGTCAAATGTGATTCTTTTTAATCTAATTGAAATTTAGCACAAAAAAAACATTAAACATGATATCAGGCCGGCTAGCTGTCAAGTAAAGCAAAGATCCAATTATCCCTCTAAATTTCTTTTGATCAACAGATTTTCCCTTGGGGTCCTTATTCAACTGAATTGAGGAACTTGTAGGTGTACTAACAAGTTTAGCATTATCCATTTCATACTTTTTGAGGATATCCTTAACAGACTTTGACTGACTAAGAAATATACCCTCCTCAATTTGCTTAATGCTAAAGCCTAGAAAGTAGCTTAAATCTTCCATTAGACTCATTTCAAATTCACTACTCATTATTTGAGAAAAATCATCACAAAGATTTTTGTTTGAAGATCCAAAGATGATGTCATCCACATAATATTGTACAATGAGTATATCCTTTCCAAATTTCTTCAAAGAAAAAGTTGTATCCACACTTTCTTTTTCAAATGATCTTTCAAGTAGGAAGGTGCTCAATCTCTCATACCAAGCCCTAGGTTCCTGTTTCAATCCATATAATACTTTTTTTAATTTGAATACATTATTTGGGTATTTAGAATTTTCAAAACCTGGAGGTTATTCTACAAAAATATTCTATTGAATTACGCCATTTAAAAAGGCACTTTTTACATCCATTTGATATAGTTTAAATCCTCTAAAACAGGCAAAGGCTAACAAAACCTTAATTACTTCAAGTCTAGCTACAGGGGAAAAAGTCTCCTCAAAATCAATCCCTTCAATCTGATGATACCCCTTAGTAACTAATCTAGCCTTATTTCTAATGACTACTCCCGAGTCATTTATTTTATTTTTGAATACCCACTTAGTTACAACTACACTTTGATCCTTTGGCCTTGTAGTTAATTCCCAAACTTTATTTCTTACAAATTGATTTAACTCTTATTTCATAGCCAAAATAAAAAATTCATCCAAAAGTGCTTGATCAATATTTGTGGGTTCTATGGTTGAAATGAAGACTAAATGATTAACTTCCTTGTTTAGTCCACGCCTAGTCCTTACACCCTCACTAGGTTCACCTATTATAAACTCCTTTGGGTGGTTTTTAGAAAATCTTAAATCTCTAGGTAAAGGGTTTTCTATCTCCAAATTTTAATTCAAATTTTCTTCCAAATGTATTTTATCAATGTTTTAGGAGTTAATCTCAATCTATTCTTCTACAACATTTGGCTCTTCCAAAATTCCAGATTCATCAAATACAATATGTGTGGTCTCCTCAATTACTAAAGTTCTTTTGTTGAATATTATATAAGATTTTCTAACACTTGAGTATCCTACAAAAATTCTTTCATCTGATTTTGGATCAAATTTTTCTAAGGCAGATTTTCTATTGTTTTGAATAAACAACTTGCAACCAAAAACATGCAAATGTGACAAATTAGGTGTTCTTCCTTTTAGAAACTCATAGGGTATTTTATTTAATTTAGATCTCACATTAACCCTATTCAGAACATAGCATGAAGTGTTAACCGCCTCAGTACAAAAATATTTAGGATGTGAGTACTCTATCAATATGGCTTGGGCAGCTTCTATTAATGTTCAATTTTTTCTTTCGACTACCCCATTCTATTTAGGGGTTCTAGATGCAGAAAATTTATGATCAATTCCTTTTTCCTTACAAAAATCCTCAAATATTTCATTCTCAAATTCTCCTCCATGATCACTTTGTATAGTCATAATTTCACAACCTAGCTTTGTTTGAATCCAAGTTGAAAAGTTTCTAAATTCATCAAATGATTCACTCTTATAAAATAGAAATCTAACCCATGTGAATCTAGAATAATCATCCACAATCACAAATCTGTATCCTTCCCTCCTAGACTTACAGTTCTAACTGGTCCAAAAAGATCTATATACAAAATCTCCAATGGTTTACAAGTTCTAAGATCCTTATTGGACTGAAAAGAGGACTTCACTTGTTTTCCTAATTAATATGCATCACAAAGTTAGTTCTTAGTAAAGTTTAGTTTTGTTATATCTCTCACTAGGTTCTTTTGGATAATCCTCCTAAGGTTTTTCATGCTTGAGTGACAAAGTCTCCTATGCCAAAGCCATGACTCATCAGAAATAGTTTTTAAAAAAAAGCAGTAGGAGTATTAATGCAATTCAAATCTAGCATATACTCGTTGTTTACTCTTATATCATTCAAAACATCATTTCCATTTAGGCTTAATATGTAGCTAGTAGGAAAAAGTTTTACACAATATCCTTTGTCATATAGCTGGCTTATACTTAACAAATTTTGCTTTAAGCCTTCTACCAATAACACATTTTTAATGTAAAAATTCTTAAGATTTCTAATCATACCTGACCCAACCACCTTCCTTATGGTGTTATCTCCAAGTGTAACCTTGTCTCCACTCCTAGCTTCCAGTGATATGAATTGTGCAGTATCTCCAGTCATATGCTTTGAGCATCCGCTGTCCAGGTACCATATGCTCTCATGAGATCTTGTGTAAGAGTGACTCTGCAAAGTTATCAAATATTAAACCTAGCAACCCAAACAAGTTTGGGTTCTTCTTTTGACAATTTATAAATAAATGCATGTATGATATGTCTAGGTTTATGCATCTTAGGTTTCCACACCAAATAAGTTTTCTTCTTCAAAGTACTGGTGTGAGCTATGTGTCCAATCAATCCATAATTATTATATTTGACTTTTGGAAAAAGATTCCTAAGTCTTCTACTATTTATTTATCTATTTAGGGATTGCATAAATTTAGGATACAAAATAAGATTAGTGAATTCTTCAATTTTAGGGGGTATCCTATTATCCTCTAGAGCTTTTATCTTCAATATGTAATATGAATTCATATCTTCTAATGTTTGATTTATATAATTAGAACTTTAAATTTTTCTCCCAAATTTATCCGTAAAATTTTTAAATTCTTTTTTAAGTTTTGTATAAGATTATTTTAAATTTTCATAATTTTTATTCAAGTCATCATATTCATCAAGTAATTTCATATGGCTGTTATCAATTAAAGCATAATCTTTTCTAAGGATTTCATGTTTCTTTTGTAGTTCCTCAAATTCTAAGCTCAGATAAGTATGCATTTTCTTTTATCTTTCTATATGCATCATGCATGTATTCAGAAACTTCAAAAGGTTCATTGTAAGTCAAGTCACATACTTCTTCTTGATCTGACTGATTAAGATTATCAGCAACTAAGCACAGATTAGTGACTTCCTCTTCCTTTTTCGTTTCTAATGATTCCAAAGCTGAGTCCACCAAGAAAGCTCTTTGGAATTTCTTTTTGCCCTTCTTCACAATTGGTTTCTCCTCTACCTTCTCCTTGCTAAGAGTGGCTTTGAATTTTGGGAAATCGGTCTTAATATGTCCAGGTTTCTTGCACTCATAGCAAATAATATCATTTGAAACCTTGACATTCCTATTAAATTTATCTCGATTTCATTGCTGGTGTCTCTTCTGCTTCCTCTTCAGAAAGCTTCTGAATTGACTAATCATTAGTGCGATGTCTTCTTCATCCTCAGGTTGTGAGTGTTCATTCTTTGACTCCTCCACTTTTAGTTTTATGTTCTTTTCCCTTCGTGGTTCACCTGCATCAATCTTTGTTTGGCTAACTCCTTGCTCGTAAGCAATTAATGAACCAAGAAGATTGTTAATAGAGTATCTTGTGTACATATCAGAAATGGATTCATTTGGTTTCATACAAAATAGTTCATAATCATGCAATAAGATATTAAGTATAGATTGGTTAACCTCATTAGTCCCCTCATAAGTAATACAAAGTCTATCCCATATATCTTTTCCACTCATGCAAGTAGAAACCCGCATGCAGTCTTCTGATTTAAGAGCACAAAAGAAATTATTTAAGCATTTGGCGTTTAGTTGTGCTAAGTCACATTCTTCTACTATCCAGTCCATTAAAGTTATTTCAACTCTAACTCTGTCAACTAGTCTAATTAGTTTTGTATACCCTTCTTAAACTAAGATCCACATACGGTAATCAAGTGACTGTAAAAATGTAGATATGCGTGTTTTCCAAAAATCAAAAGGAATATTGTCGACCAATGGAGCTCTAGTTATAGAGTAACCCTCATGTGTATTTCGGTTTTCAAATGTAGCCATCTATGTTAACCAAAAAGTAGTATAAACTTATGATTTTGAAATAAAGCTCTGATACCACTTGTTGAAAATTGTTTAAAATGAATTAGGTTGTTAAACCTAAGCTTATGTCACAGCAGCAAACCAAGAGGGGGTGAATTGGTAATTAAAAATTTATTCTTTTTTTTTAAATTTTATATCGAAAATAACTTTAGTGAATTTTATAGAAAATATTTTTCAACCACAAGTTAAATAGTTAAAACAAAAATAGCGAAAAAAATAAAAGACAAAAGTTTTATAGTGGTTCAGTCAAATACGACCTACATCTACTCCCTGGAGGCACCCTCCGAGTATTGCACTAGTACCACTAGTGACCCTCCTTATGCACCCACAGCAAGGAGGAGAAGCCTTTACAAAACTCACTTCCACCACTACCGGGTGCGGTATAGAACTGTCGTCCTTTTACACTCTCTAAGTGTTGGTAGAGAACCGTCCTTCCTTTCACACTCTCCCAGTATAGACAGAGAGCCCTTCATCCTTTCACACTCTCCAAGTATGGGCAGAGAACCCTTCATCCTTTCACACTCTCCAAGTGTGGGCAGAGAACCCTTCGTCTGTTCACACTCTCCAAGTGTTGGCAGAGAATCATATCTCCTTGACAGATCTTCTCACAAGAAATCTAGAAGAACGAGAGAAAAGAGTGAAGTAATCATAAATCACAAGTGAAGATTCTTACATTTGAGTACCTAGTGAATCCATCATGCTCTAGTAGAAAGAATCCACTTTCAAACACTGTCTTACACTCTCTCCTTGACTCTCTTTTTAGTTGGCATGAAGATCAGTAGGAAAAAAGATTGAGAGATAGATTTATTTGGACTTTATATAGGAAAGACACGAAAAATTGTCCAAAGACTGCTGATTTTCAAATCTGTATATAGTGGATCGTTCCGTACGATCGTCAGATCGTCCCGTATAAATCTACTTATATTAGTTGCATACGAACCTATTGTATATAAGTACGAACTCACTTTGTACCCAATCATCATCTCATACGAACTATGTTCGTTCGATACGAACAGTTATCTCATGGGTTGGTTTCGACAAACTGCAGGACGTTACCAAAATTTTAAAAGACAGAGCATTTCATCCTGGGATGAATGGAAGTTCGTCTGGATGAAAATTTTTCAGAGAGCATCTTATTGTGGGGCTAATAGGAGCTCGTATAGACGAAAATTTTTTAAAAGAGCATTTCATCTCGGGACTAATAAGAGCTCATTTGGACAAAAATTTTCCAAAGAGTGTTTCATTCTGGATGAATAAGATTTTGTCTGGACAAAAATTTTTCAGAGAATATTTCGTCCTTGAACTAATAGGAGCTTGTCTGGACAAAAATTTTGCAGAGAGCATTTCATCCTGGCATGAACAGGATGAATTGTCTGGACTATTCAGCACAAAGTGAGAATCTAGAGCAATTCATCCTGGGATGATCTGAGAAATTTGTTTGGACGATCAGGACCTAGAAAAATTTTCTCACTTCCTGTTCGTTCCATTGCTCTTGCGAGGGATTGACAGACTTGATCGTCCCGTATGATCAGTGTGATTTTTAAAGATCTCCTCAAGTGTGTGTGTGCTAAGCTTATTTAATTAAAATCATATTTTCTTAAACTAAATTACAATAAAAATTATAAACTTCAATTTACAAACTATCTCATGCTAAATTTTGATTTGAAATCTTCATTAGTCTGGAGTTTGATTATCCTAAAATGTTAGTCCACACAAGAGCAAAAATAATTTTTCCAAAAAGTGTTAGGAGAAAACAAGGCTTAAAATAATAATATTTTGAATCATCAAAACTATACAAGTTACAAGAAGATAAAACATGCAAATAGTAACTCTCTTAACAAAACCAACTAGACTAGTTGATGGCATTAGAGTAGAAACACCCTTTGTAAACTGGGCTGTAGAAGAACGTGACTTAGCACAACTTAATGCTAAATATTTAAATAATTTATTTTGTGCACTTAAGTCAGAAGATAATATACGAGTTTCCACTTGCAAGAGTGAAAAGGACATATGGGATAGACTGTGTATAACTTATGAAGGGACTAATGAAGTTAAATAATTTAGATTAAACATCTTATTACATGACTATGAATTGTTTTGCATGAAACCCTATGAATCTATTTATGATATGTACACAAGATTCACACAAATAGTCACCACTTTATATGCATTGGGTAGGGAACTAACGAATGCTAAAATGGTTAATAAGATACTTTATTATTTTCCTACTACTTATGATGCTAAAATAATTATGATTATAGAGTATAAAGACTTAAATATTTAATCTATTAATAATCTTCTTGGATCACTAATTGCTTACGAGCAAGGAGTGAGTCAACGAAAGATTGATGCAAGAGAGCAACGAAAGGAGAAGAATATTGCACTGAAGGTGGAGGAGTCGGAGAATGATCTATCTGTACCTAAGGATGACGATGACATCACTTTTATGACTAGACAGTTCAGAAGCTTTCTAAAGAGGAAGCAAAAGAGATGCCAGTAATGGAATCGAAGTATGTTTAATAGGAATGTTAAGATTTCAAATAATGTTATTTGCTATGAGTGCAGAAAACCTGGACACATTAAGTCAGACTGCCCAAAACTCAAATCCACTCATAGAGAGGAGAAGGTAGAGGAGAAACCAATTGTAAAGAAGAGCAAAAAGAAATTCCAAAGAACTTTTTTGGTGGACTCAGCTTTAGACTCATCAGAGATTGAAAAGGAAGAGGAAGTTACCAATTTGTGCTTGATGGCCAATAATCTTTATCAGTCAGATCAAGAAGAGGATCGCTCTCATATAAGGCCTCATGAGAGCATATGGTACTTGGACAACTATTGCTCAAAACATATGGCTAGAGATACTACACAATTCATATCACTGGAAGCTAGGAGTGTAGGCAGGGTTACACTTGGAGATAACACCATAAGGAAGGTGGTAGGATTAAGTATGATAGGGAACTTAAAAAACTTTTTTATAGAAAATGTTTTATTATTAGAAGGCTGAAAGCATAATCTTTTGAGTATTAGTTATTTATGTGATAAAAGATATTGTGTTAATTTTTTTCCTACTAGTAGCATATTAAGTCTAAATGGTAATGATATTTTGCATGGTATACAGGTAAAAAATATTTTTATATGCTAGATTTGAATTGTATCAAATCTCCTATTGCTTTTTATTTAAAAACTATTTTTGATGAGTCATGGCTATGGCATAGGAGACTTTGTCACTCTAGCATGAAAAACCTTAGGAGGATTACCTAAAAGAACTTAGTGAGAGGTATACCAAAACTAGACTTTACTAAGGATCACTTTTGTGATGCATGTCAATTATGAAAATATGTGAAGTCATTTTTTCAGTCCAATAAGTATCTTAAAACTAGTAAACCATTAGAGAATTTGCATATGGATCTTTTTGGACCAGTAGGAACTATAAGTCTATGAGGGAAGGTATACGAATTTGTGATTGTGGATGATTTCTCTAGATTAACATTAGTTTGATTTCTTTATCATATGAGTGAATCATTTAAGGAGTTTAGAGATTTTTTGACTTGGATTCAAAGGAAATTAGGATGTGAGATTTAGATAATTCAAAGTGATCATAGAGAAGAATTTGAAAATGAAAAATTTGAGGATTTTTGTAAGGAGAAAGGGATTGATCATAATTTTTCTGCACCTAAAACCCCTCAATAAAATGGGATAGTTGAAAAGAAAAATAGAACATTAATAGAAGCCACTCGAGCCATGTTGGCAGAATATTCACTTCCTAAATATTTTTGGGTTGAAGCAGTTAGCACTGTATGTTATGTTCTGAATAGGGTGATCATCAGATCGAGTTTGAATAAAATGCCCTATGAGTTACTTAAGGGGAGAACACCTAATTTGTCACATTTTCATGTCTTTGGATGTAAGGTATTCATACATAACAATAGAAAATCTATCTTAAGAAAATTTGATCCAAAATCAGATGAAAATTTTTTTCTAGGATACTCTAGTTTTGAAAATCTTATACAGTATTTAATAAAAGAACTTTGATAATTGAAGAGGCCACACATGTTGTATTTAATGAATCTGACATTTTGAAATAGCCAATTATTGAAGAGCATGAGATAAAAATTGACTCTTAAAGATTGAGAAAATAAATTTGGATGAAAATTTGGTGATTGAAAACTCGTTGCCTAGAGATTTGAGATTTTTTAAAAATGACCTAAATGAATTGATTATAGTTGAACCTATTGAGGGTGTTAGGACTAGGCATGGACTGAGCAAAAAAGTCAATCATTCAGCTTTTATTTATACCATAGGACCCACAAATATTGATCAATCACTTTTGGATGAATTTTGGATTTTGGTAATACAATAAGAATTAAATCAAATTGTAAGAAATGAAGTATAGGAATTAATTGCAAGGCCAAAAGATCAAAGTGTTGTTGGGACTAAGTGGGTATTCAAGAATTAAATGAATGATTCAAGAGTAGTCATTAGAAATAAGGCTAGATTGGTGGCTAAGGGATGTAATCAGATTGAAGGGATTGATTTTGAGGAGACTTTTGTTTCTGTAGCTAGACTTGAAGCAATTAGGGTTTATTAGCCTATGCCTATTTTAGATGTTTCAAGTTGTATCAAATGGATGCTAAAAGTGCCTATTTAAATGGGTTAATCAAGGAGGATGTATTTATAGAATAACCTCCAAGCTTTAAAAATTCAAAATACCCGAATCATGTGTTTAAGTTGAAAAAGGCATTGTACGGATTAAAATAGGCACCTAAGGCTTGGTATGAGAGGTTGAGTACCTTCCTACTTGAGAGATTTTTTGAAAAAAGGAAGTGTGGACACAACTCTATTTTTGAAGAAAATGGGAGATGACATTCTCATTGTACAAATTTATGTTGATGATATCATCTTTAGATCTACTAATAAAAATCTTTGTGATGATTTTTATAAAATAATGAGTAGTGAATTTGAGATGAGCCTAATGGGAGATTTGAGTTACATTCTAAATTTTAGCATTATGCAACTTGAGGAAGGAATACTTCTTAGTCAATCGTAGTATATTAAGGACATCCTCAAAAAGTATAAAATGGACAATGCTGAATATGTTAGTACACCCATGAGTTCCTCAATTCAATTGGATAAGGTCCCTAAGGGAAAATAAATTAATCAAAAAAAATTTTGGGGAATTATTAGATCTTTGCTTTAATTGACAGCTAGTAGACAAGATATTATGTTTAGTGTTTATTTGTGTGCTAGATTTCAATCACATCCAAAAGAATCACATTTGATAGTAGTGAAAAGGATTTTAAGATATCTCTTTGGAACTCAAAACTTAGGAATTTGGTATCCTAAGTTGAGTTCTTCATTTGAAATAAATTGGATATTCAGATTTGGACTTTGCAGGTTATAGGGTTGATAAAAAGAGTACTTCTGGAATATATTAATTTATTAAAAATTCTTTAGTCTTTTGGTCTAGTAGAAAATAGAATTCGGTAGCCTTATCTACTGCTAAAGCTAAATACATAGCATTAGAAAGCTGTGTGGCACAAGTACTTTGATTAAAATAATAGTTGATTGATTTAAGATTAATAATAGGCACAATTCCTATTTATTGTGATAACACTAGTGCTATTTGTATTTCTAAAAATCATATTCAGCATGCAAGAACCAAACATATAAATATCAGGCATCATTTCATAAGGAATCACGTATCCTAAGGAGAAATTGAACTTAACCATATTTCAACAGAAAATCAACTTGCAGATATTTTTATAAAACCACTAGCATTCGATACTTTCAGTACATTAGGAACAAGGCTTGGTGTGATTGATTTGAATTCTTAATTAAATGTTTCTGCAAAATTGATATGTGTTTTTGTGATTTTAATTATGTTTTTATATTTTTTATGCATGACTGTTTTTGCCTTTTTTATTTCTTTTTTATTTTGTTTGTTTTATTTTATATGTTTTTTTAAAACTTTTTCAACAAGTGGTATCATGTTTTTCAAAAAATCATACAAAAATTTTAAGTGTGAAATTCATCTGTATTAAATTAATTTCGTACTAGACGAATCCTGTAGCCTATTGATTCATTGAGTAGAATTAAATGCGTATAGGTTTTTAGTTTTTAATACTGTTCGTCTGTACAATCATGATGATCATCTTAACGATTTATATTCAATTGTTTGTACGCATCTTGAAGGTTATACGTGTTGCAAATCTGTTGCTCATGGATTATGATTTTGATGCTAGCAAACACTCTTGTTTCTCTACTACTGCGTTTTTTACTGACATTTCAGGGCCACAAGATCGGACAAAAATTTGAACTAGCTCAAGATTGGGTAGACTAGGTCTGAGTTAGTTTGTAATTTTCTTTTTCCCTTTCTTGAGTCAACTATAACCATTGAAGTGTTCTGATGCTAAATAATCCGACACATACACACTTGAGTGATTTTTTCTTTCTGACTTACAATTTCTGTTTTTATTCACATCATCCTGAATGATATTATTATCATCCTGGACGATAGGGTTCAAAATAGAAACCCTAATCAGTCATCTTAGTTAAGGCAGCCATCATTAGTCGATCAGCCTGGATGATACATATATCGGCTATGATGATAGGCTTAAAATAGAAAGAATCAGCCGCCATGATCTAGTTAGGCATTCTTTATGTTTGGCAATTGGCCAAGACAATCTTGTATCATCAAGAACGATTTGATGCAATTATGCCTAAATTAATATGGTAATTAAGAAAAGCAATTAAGGATGATTGATACGATCATTTCATCATGGATGATCGCAAGATTGGTCGGGACGATCAGTTTAAAAACCTTAGTTTCTCCTAGACGATAAATATCAGATTGCTCAAATTCCGGGCGATGGTCTGGCCGATCAGGATCAGCCAGCTCAAATTTTGGGCGATGCTCTGGATGATTTTCCTCTGATTTCAACTAATCGTCCGGGATGATCGTGACATCGGCTTGGACGATCAAGCTATTTTAGAATAATCCAGAACTCTTTTCAGAGCGCTTGTCTGGCCAATAGTCTGTGATTTGAACTAATCGTACAGGGCAATTCATGATCGTCCTGGATGATAGGAACAACTTTCTTCTATTCATCCTGGATCATCCCGACTGATTAGGCTCAAATTGCACTGATCGTGCAGGACGATATTACTATCGTCCTAGACGATAATGTCGGCAACTTGCAATTAATGAGCTATTTTAAACTCTTTTAATTAAGGGACATTGTTCAACATTTTGAATAATCTTTTGCTGCTGTCTTTACCTAAGAAAGCCTAGAGGAGAGAGAGAGAGAGAGAGAGAAAGAGAGAGGATCTTGTGAGGGGGAGCTTGTGAGGGAGATTCACAAGGGTTGCTCCAAGCATCGTTCCACTTCTTCTTCCACAAGAGCCTCTTGTCCTTGGAAGGGTTGGGAGAGGTAAGCTTCAGCGATTGATTGAGGTTCTCTGCCTGCTTCAGGAGGAAGCAAAAGGAGTTGGGTTCTCTTCCTTGTGGGGGACGGCAAAAAGGAGGTTTTTGTAAGGGCTTCTCCACCTTGCTGTGGGAGCAAAAGGAGAGTCACTTTGGTAGTGCAATACTTCGAGGGCACCTCCGGGGAGTGGACGTAGGTCGAGTTGACCAAACCACTATAAACCCTTGTGTTCTTTTTCTTATTTGCGCACTTGATTTTTTTCGCACTTATTTTTCCTGTGGTGATTTTGGTTTGTGCTTTGTTGGTCTTTGGTTTAAAGATTTTTTTAAAAATACCAAATTCACCCCCCCCCCCCCTCTTGGTTAGCATTGGGCTAGTTTATATGGGGCTAACATCCCTAATGAACTTTCAAGTGGTATCAGAGCGGGATTCATAAAAACTGAGTTTCAAAACTTTTTGAATTTTGATCCTTGGCTAAATTTGGGAATCGTAAAACTATAGAAGGTTACACGACCACCTTTGTTTGACAATCTATCTTTTGATTTTTGGAAAACTCGCATGTCTACTTTTTTACAATCAACTGATTATCGCATGTGGATACTTATTATAGAAGGATATTCTTCACCTAATGCGAAGTGTTTGATTTATTTTTTTTGTGCTTTAAAATATGAAGACTACATGCGTGTTTCTACTTGCTCTACTAGAAAAGAGATTTGGGATAGGCTATGTATTACTTATGAAGGAACAAATGAAGTTAAGCAATCTCGTTTGAATATTCTCTTGCATAATTATGAACTTTTTGGTATGAAACCTTCTGAATCAATTTCTGATAAGTATACAAGGTTTACTCAAATTGTAACTTCTTTGTATGCCTTAGGAAGAGAACTTTCAAATTATGAAAAAGTAAATAAGATTTTGAGATACTTGCCTTCCTATTTTGATGCTACAATCACCGCCATTACTAAATCTAAATATTTAAATACTTATTCAATTGACAACTTACTTGGCTCACTCATTGCTTATGAGCAAGGAGTGAACTAAAGAAATTTGGATGCAGGTGAGAAAGGAAAGGAGAAAACCATGGAATTGAAGGCCAATGACACAAACTCTGACTCTTCTAGGTCTGAAAGCGATGAATTTGCCTTAATCACAAGGTAATTCAAAAGCTTTCTAAGAAAGAAACAAAATTATCATCAAAAGTGGAACAAAGGTAAGGGAAACAAAAATTTTAAGAGTTCTAATGACATGGTTTATTTTGAATGCTGGAAACCTAGATATGTGAAAGCTGATTGCCCTACACTCAAGTCTCACTCAAGCAAAGAAAAGGGTGAGGAGAAACCCAAGTCTAGGAAGGACGAAAAAAATTTTCAAAAGGCATTCTAGGCGGACTCTGCATCCGATTCATCTGAGACTGAACCTGAAGATGAGAAAATAAACTTGTGCTTAACGGTAGATGATCATCTTGATCAAGAAGAGGTATGTGAACTATCCTATGACCAACTCCTTGAAGTTTCTAAAAAAATTTATGCATCATATAGAAAGCTTAAGAAAATTCATGCTGCTTTGAAATTAGAGATTTTGAATTTATAAAAAGAGTATGAAATTTTGATTAAAGATCATTCAAAAATTGATTCAAATCATATGGCTCTACTTGATGAATTTGATGATTTAAATAAAAAGCATTTTGAATTAATTAAAGAGCATGATTCATTGAAAGTTTCACACACCTCACTTGAATCTGATTTTAAGAAATCTAAAGAGATAGAATAGAAATTGAGAATTGATAATGATGCTTTAAAAGATACTAACTTGAGGATTAAAAATGAATTGGATACACTTAACAGAAATTGGATAACACCTACACTTGATCAAAATCCAAAACCTAGGAAGAGGCGTTACTACCCAAACCATTTAAGAAACTCTTTTTCTGGAGTTAGATGCTTTTTATGTGGTATGCTATGACACATGTCACACACTTGCACTGTTCATCATAGTACACATTGGGTGTAGAGACCCAAATTACATGAGTCACAGCATAGCACACATGCATTGCATCCTACATTTCATAAGAAGGAACCCAAACCTACTTGGGTTCATAAATCTGACATTTGATGATTTTGTAGGTAAGCTGTCACAAAAGGCCTTGTGAGAGTATATGGTACCTGGACAGCGGATGCTCTTGACATATGACTGGCAATGCCAATCAATTCATCTTGCTAGAGACCAAGATAGGAGGCAAGGTTACTCTTGGAGACAACACCACCAGGAAAGTGGTAGGTACAGGTATAATTGGTAATTCCAAGAACCTTATGAATGAAAATGTTTTGCTTGCAGATGGATTAAAACACAACTTGCTTAGCATCAGTTAGCTTTACGACAAGGGCTTCATCATACAATTCTTTACAAATTCATGCATTATAAGTTTAAATAACAACATTATTTTGTAGGGAAAGAGGATCAACAACGTGTATATACTTGATTTAAATAACATTCAATGCACTGCACCTTTTTGTTTAAAAACTGTTGTTGATGATTCATGGTTGTGGTACATGATATTATGTCATGCTAGTATGAAATTCCTTAGGAAAGTGACCCAAAAGGACCTAGTTAGAGGTGCCCCCAAACTAAAATTTTCTAAAGACCACCTTTATGATGCTTGCCAATTAGGAAAGCAAGTTCACTCATCTTTTCACCCCGTTAAGTACATTAGCACCTCTAGACCTTTAGAAGTCCTACACATGGACTTGTTTGGACCCATTAGCACTGCCAGCTTGGGAGGGAAAGCCTATAGTTTTGTAATTATTGATGACTACTCGAGGTTCACTTGGACTAGATTTCTTTTACACAAAAATGAGTCTTTTAAGGAGTTTAGAATCTTTTTTACTTAAATTCAGAAAAAGCTAGGTTGTGAGATCTTGACCATCCATAGTGACCATGGGGAAGAGTTTGAAAATGAATGGTTTGGAGATTTTTGTGAGGACAAGGGGATTAGCCACAACTTCTCAGCTCCTAGGACCCCTCAGTAAAACAGGGTAGCTGAAAGGAAGAACTGGACCTTAGTGGAAGCTGCTAGAGCCATGCTTGCTGAGTATTCACTTCCAACATACTTTTGGGATGAAGCGATTAACACAGCTTGTTATGTGTTAAATAGAATGAATGTTAGAGCCAAACTAGATAAGACACCCTATGAGATCCTTAAGGGTAGGACACCCAATCTTTCCCACCTTTATGTCTTTGGTTGTAAGGTTTTTATTCACAATAATGAGAAGTCTCACTTAGAAAAATTTGATCCAAAATCTGATGAAGGAGTGTTCTTGGGATATTCTAGTGTTGGGAAGTCTTTTAGGGTCTTTAACAAGAGAAATTTGATGGTGGAAGAAACTATATAAGTAGTGTTTAATGAGTATGATCCTAGAAAGCCTAGAGTTGAGGATGATGATGATGTTGGAGAGATTACCACTGGAGTAAAAAATTTGAAGAAATGAGTAGAATAACACTAAAACACTAAAGGAGTAGGAGATTTTCCCCAAGGAGTAGAAAATGTAGATATGGAGGAAAGGGTTGGACCTTCTCACACCATGCCTAGAGATTGGAGATACTCTACAAGTTAACCCTAAGATTTGATCATAGGAGACTCTTCAATTGGAGTTAGGACTAGACATGGACTTAGGAAGGAGGTGAACCACTTTGCCTTTATCTCAATGACTGAACCCACCAACTTGAATGAAGCCCTTTCTGATAAGTTTTGGATTTAGCCATGCAGGAGGAGTTAAACCAATTTGTTAGGAATGATGTTTGGGAGCTTGTTGAAAGACCTAAGGAACAAAGTATAGTTGGAACTAAGTGGGTCTTTAAGAACAAGGTGAATGATTCTGGAGTGGTAGTAAGGAATAAAGCTAGATTAGTGGCAAAGGGGTATAACCAATTAGAAGGGATAGATTTTGAGGAGACTTTTGCCCCTGTAGCTAGATTGGAAGACATTAGAGTGTTATTAGCCTTTGCCTATTATAAAGGATTTAAGCTTTTTTAAATGGATGTTAAGAGTGCATTTTTAAATGGGGAAATAAAAGAAAATGTGTTTGTTGAACAACCCCTAGGTTTTGAGAGTTCCCAATTTCCGAATCATGTTTTTAAATTGAAAAAGGCTTTATATGGTTTAAAGCAGACACCCAAAGTTTGGTATGAGAGGCTCAGCACATTCCTACTAGAAAGGGAGTTTGTTAAGGGGAGCTGTTGGTGGAATTTTAAAAACATGATTTTGAAAAATATTAGTTTTCTTTGAGAATTTTGAAATTAATGTTTAATTCTAATCCTAAAGTTGAATCAACCCATTAAAAAAATTTTATATCACCCCGAAGGATGAAAATAAAATTTCATAACGGTGTTCAGACTTAGAATTATGAAACTCATCTTGAATATTGTCATCGGACTCTAAAGAGAACTTCGTTTGGCCCCGAGGGAACAGAATGAAGTTCAATTAAATCCAGTTATAATATTCAAGAAGAACGATCGTTGAATTCACATCTAAAGCCTTATCGAAGAAGGATGTATCGCCCCGAAGGGAGATAACACCATTCAATGATAATCCTTCTAATGTAATAACGATGATCATTTTTTGACTTTTTCCCAAAGAAATCTAATAAGATTTTAGAAAAATTAATTTTAAAATCAGGTGCTTGTGTGGTTCCAAATCTCCTACGAGCGCAAGCCCTCGTAGTTAATTATATCGTAGGGAGACAAAGTCCCCTACGAAAACTATTGATTAAAATAATGATGGAATTTTGTTAGATTTTGTAGGAGTGATATAAAAAATGAATGAATTTTGGAAATTCAAAAGAGAATGGATCAAGATTGAACAGTTATTAAGAGAGTCAAGGGAAGAACGGAAGGGGACACTTTGAGATTTCAGAACCATCCGGAAGTGTCCCAATTTAATTTAAGTGTTACGCTTTATGTTTTAGGATCGAAATAGAGTTTTATTTGGAGTTTAATATTTTATTAGAAATTTGGGATTAAATTCCTAAAATATGGGGTCTTATAATCAAAGATCTGCCTTTGATCCTAAATCTAATTTGGACACTAGACTACAGTCGTCCGATCCTAACTAATGCAATATAGCATCTAGACTTACCCCGGCCTAAATTGGGGAGCCAGCTAATCACCTAATCAATTTAAAATACATGAGTCCAATCTTTTATGAAAGAGTGGCAGGAACGTTTTATTTAAAGTTTTGGAGGATTGGGTCTGACATATAGAGATTTTCCTTATTAGCCCCTTTGACTTATGTGGGGTACAAAAATGCTAAGGACTAATGTAATTAAAATTTTGACTCTATAAGTATGTTTCTAATGCAATACATGTTGGTTGACAACTTCAAATTATATATGCTTGAAATTTTAAAAATAGGCTTAGAAAATAAATTTTTAGAAGACTGGACTTCCCCAGGTCCGGCACCTCATCCTCATAGGTCAGACTATCTATACTCTACCCACAGACGGGGAAGGGTCTAAAGTAAGGAAAGAGTAGTGCAGTAATATGCATGCGACCCCAGGGTCGATCCCCGGCTAATTCCCTAAATTCGTTATCTTTCCATGTTATTTAGACTCACTAAAAATTTTAAACTTTAAAGTTATGAATATAAAAATTTTCACACCCTCATGAGCCTCACGTATCCAGGCAAAAACAAAAGCGGCACATAGTCGCCAAAAAACTAAGAGAACCAAGCAATCCTAAAGGCAATCAATTCATTACATCAAATATAAATTAATTAATCAATAAATGTCCATAGGCAAAGTTGCCTTACTTATTACAAACCAAGGTCTTATAGAAGGTAATGTGGCCAGGCACCACTGACAACAACCCGAATTCTAAACCTAGTAATGACGCAAGTAGTTTTGAGTGGGATACTCTCAGTCCTCAAGTCTTCAGTCTTGTTCTCCTTTGGGCTCTTTTTCTTTAAGCTCCTTGGATTCTTTGTAGTAGACTACCCAAATGGATAAGAGGGCAGTTCCTTTGAGGGGAAGGCCACTCTTTCCTCTTTGGGTAGGAAAGAAATGATCCAACTTTGGATCTTCAAATAGAAAAGGGCTACTCCCCAAAGGTGGTGTCCTTTTCTCTTTGGAGTCCAAGCTTTGGACCCATATATCCCAACTCAAAATCAAACTTTCACAACACTTAACATTTATAGAAATTACATTTATATGAAAATGAAAATCTAGACTCACCTGTAGGGTTATCCAAAGCAGTTAATAAATTAAAATATTTCATTCCCAAGCAGTTATATATATATATATATATATATGTGTGTGTGTGTGTGTGTGTGTGTGTGTGTGTGTGTGTTCGGAAAAGAAAGTAAACACACTGGCCACGCTCTTTTTATTTAGGGGCTTTAGCAGCTGTAGCATCTTTGCAAGCATTTATAATAATTGATATATAATTTTTTTTTATTTGGTCCCCTTTTTATTTCCCTGCATGAGCGTGGCCACCTGCAGAAAACTATGTGAACATCTAGATCGTACCTAACCTAAGGGTAATCTTGTCGCCAAACACATCAACCATCCATATAGTGCAGAAAAAGTAAACAGACACAGCAAGACAATTTCATCCACAACATGCAGTGAAAACTAAGAAAAAATCCAGCACAAAGCAGTAAAGTAAACACCGGCCTAACCTAGAGTTTGTTGTCCTATCTAACCATCTAAAGTGTGTGTAAAAGGTCGTGTGGCTGGGGTAGATCCTAAGTTGAGTAGTTAATTAGAGTTGCCTAAAATTCAGGGTTGATTAAAGCTTAAAGGGGGATTTAGATTAAAGTTTAAGTATTAATAGATTAAGGATTTTAATTAAATATATTTTAAGGGTTAATTAATTACTACCTTTATTTCACACCGAGGCCGTGAAATTTATTTCACCTCCCTTGGGGCTAAGTTAATAGCCTTGTACGCCTAGGTTACCTAGTAGCAATCGGGGTTGATTAAATTACTTTAAGTTGGTTGAAATTAAGAGGAGTGGATTAATATAAAAAGGAGTTGGTTACTGATTTTAGGAGATTGGTTGAGAATTTTATTAACCTATTTAGAAAATTATGGAGTTTAAGAGAGTTAGTGGATTTTAAAGGATTATCCAGATATGTTAACTAAGGAGTTAAAAGTTGGTTTTTAAAATCAGAGGAAAACTTGAAAGTTTCAAAATTTTAATAAATATTAGACCTTATTATGAGTTGTTAAACAGGTGGCACACTCAATTTGGAGTTTTTTTATCAAAAGTTATGATTTTTCAAAGTTTTGACCCGATTTTCACCTAGGGTTAACAAAAATGTTGACTTTTGAATTAATGTTTTTCTAGAATTTTAATATTTTTAATAACTATTAGATATTATTAAGAGTTGAATGCAAGTGATTTTGACTGATTTTGATTTTTCTTCAATTAGTTATGAAATTTTGAAATTTCAAGTATTTATTGAATTATTGAAATTGTTTAATTAGAAGCCCTTTTTGTGGTTTTGCTCCAAATAAGTTCTCAACTACTTGGGATGTTTTTTGGAATTTTTAATTATAATTAATTAATTAATTATTGATTTTCAATTAAAATTAAATTAAGGTTCAATTTGTTGTCAAATCAAGGGGCTTTTAATTTTCATTAATTAAGGACTTGATTTTGGACTGTTAGAGGAATTATTCATAATTTTGGGGTTTAAGCTCTATTTATTACATTTCTTAGAGGTTTTGAGGCTTAATTAGTGGTTTAAACTTAGGAGAATTGATTAAAGGTCTTAAATTTCAAGTTCAAATGAGGTGTATTCTAATCACAATGAAATTTCTAAGTTCTCTAACTAAAGCCCTTAATTTTTGTCCTTAATGACACTAGGTTTAATAGGTTTAAATCAATGTCTTGACTAACCCTTAAACAAAGCATGAATAAACACATATAAAAACACAATCAAATCCTTAAAACTAGAAGAGCCTAGGTAGGTGGTGTGTGCACAACCTAAGCATGCAAAGATTAAAATTAATTAAAATAATTAATGATGTGATTAATGAATAATTAAAATAAAATTATTCATTAATCAATCCCCCATATGTTCCATTCACACATTCAACCTATGTTTAAGATTTGAAAGGGATCTCACAAGATTTAAAGATTTAAATACCTATAATTTTAAACTAGTTTGAAAATATATGTGCTTATATATAGAAAACTATTTATAAAGATATGAGTTTTCGAATAGAATAATTTTAGAAAGTTATTATTAAAATAATTTTTAAATGCTTGAGAGATCCTCTAAATTTTTTTTAGAAATTTGAAATTAATATTTAGATTTGAAATTAATTAATATAATATCTAATACAATATTAATTAAACATTAAAATTTTTGAATAACTCAAATTAATCGAAATAAGTAAAGTTTTAAATCTTGAATATAGTTTTAAATTAAAATTCTTAATTTTCTAAAACTTTCAATATATTATTTATATTTTTATGAATTAGTATGAATTTAGTTAGAATTCTTTTTAAAGTTTTAGAACAATTAAATGGGTTTAAAATATTTCAAAATTAATTAATATTTAAAATAATATCCAAATTAAATTTAATCAGGACTTGGCTATTTTCTGAAAGTTATATTTTTTATTATCTAAAATAAAATAATTTAATGTAAATTGTAGAAATATATATATATATATAAATATATTTGTATTTAGAAATTTAATAACTACCAAAATAGAACTCAAATAAATGTAGAAAAATCACTCGTCGTCAGAAGCACACTCAAGAACAGTCATCACAAATTTTAGTTTAAAATGATTTATATATAATTAAAAAAATAGTAAAATAAGATTTTTTGTATTATTGAAACTTTCAGTAAAATAATAGTGAAAATAATTTTATTTAATTTTTAAAATAAAGTAGGTAAAATTATGAGAATATTGATATATTGCATGAATTTTTTGGACTAAAAATGAAATTTGGGCAATTTTTTGAAGTTTCTATAAATTAAAATTAATAAAAACTAAATATTAATTTAATAACAGCTCTGGTGGCACCGGTGAGACACGTGGCGTGTTCTGGTTTGCGGGATCGAAACCATGCGGCGGCAGGGACACACATCGGCCACAGACTGCCTCACGCGATTTCACTTAACCACGTCAGCGGTCGGCGGAGACCATTGGATCAGCCGCGGGTTTGATCTAACAGCGGAAGTCGAACAATCGATCGAGCGAGAGTGCGAATACATGACCGGGCCAGGGTACGGAGCGGCCAGATCTCGACCGTTGATCGCATGATCAATGGTCCAGAAAACGTACATTCGCAGCAGACTATGAATGACACCCAAAACTCATTTTTTTGCTCGTTCATTCAATCGAGTGGGCCAAAACACTTGAAATTTTAAACTTAAGTTGAGAACATGAATTGAAATAATGGGGGATCATTGGTTTTGCCTAAAACACCCAATATACAAAGCTAAATAAATCCATCTAATGTGAGCTAGATCTAAGGTTTTTAAGGGATTATATCATTGGATCTTCAAAGTGTCTGAACGGATGAGCTTTTAGACTATCCAAGTGTAGATCCCTAGCATAAAACTGAGCCCAAAAATGTCTGGATCGACCGCTACAAGGCTAGGATGAACCAGGTGGTGGGTTTGCCGAAGAACTCACCGCCGGTGACGTGCAACCACTTAGATTTCATAGTGGGAAGGTAGAGGAGGCCCTGAGGAGCTAAAATGAATAAAGACTTGGCTCTGGGTGGCTGGAATCAATGAGAGAATGTATGTATATCCAATGCTCTCATAATAAACTTTTGCTCTATTCAAATGGCCTGGGCAATTTTGGATGGCTGTGATGCATCAGAGGCTTCTCTCTGATGAAGGACAAGTGTCCCAAGCCATTAGGTGATAGGGAGAAAGTTTGGAAAAGGCCCTCTAACCATTGGTTAGTTTTGGGAGGTGGGGGGGGACCACTACCGTTTAAGGCTAAACCAGGCCCTGGGCCTGGTTAGAAGAGCTCCAAGTGAGCTTTAGAACAGTATTGGGTCGGCCTAATGCAGCCTAAATTAAGGAAAAAGAGCTTAGCATGTGACAATGCTCTTTTGGAAAGGTTTGAGCTTAAGGTTGACTATTTTGACCAGTCAACAGGTCAAGGGAGGTTAAGGTGACAGTGAGAGGTCCTGGATGTAGGTTGGATTGAACTTGGAGAGGTTTGAAGACTAGGGTTTAAGGTTTGAAAGCAAGCAAAGGAGCTTGAGCTAGTTTGACCAAGTTTATAAATGTTGGCTTGGTCAAAATGACCATGACTTGGTTCATGATATATTTGGCAAGAGTCAAGGAATTAAAAGAAATGATTTGAAAGCTTGATAGGGATTTGATCAAATGCTAGTGGTGGTTTTGATCTAAACACACAAGTTTGACCAAAATCAAAATATTAACTTAGCTAAATTGATTTGGGTTTGATTTACCAATGGTTAGGATGTGATTAAGCCGTGAATTAGGAGTTGATTTGAAGCTTGAAAGGGGTCAAATGGGTTGAATGGGTTAAAATGACACATTTAAAGTCTTAAGGCGGACTTGGGTCAACCTATGTTGACTGGGTCAACCAGGTTGACCCAAGAGGTGAGTCTAGGTTGGACAGGTTTGATTTGACATTTGGAGACCATTGGAGGTGGTCCCCAGGCCTGGGGAGGTCAATTCGATCAAAATGCCTGTTTTAACCCTTAAGGGCCTGTTTGGTCAACCTAGGTTGACTTGGTCAACTAGGTTGACCCAGGGTCTAGGTTTGGGTCCAACAGGTTAGGTTTGATATTTGAAACTTACTGGAAGTGGTTCCAACAATTTGGAGTTCATTTGGGTTTAAATGGGTATTTGAGTCCCATAGGTGTATTTTGGTCATTTTGACCCCCTGGTCAACTAGGGGTCAAAACAGGTCTAGAAAAATGTAGTTTTCTTCTCAATGGGTTAGGATCAAAGGTTTAAAAGTGACTGGAGGCTTTGAAGAAAGCTCCAATGTCAAAATCCACTGGGCAAAAGGTTCAGTGGCATAGATTATAAATATTTGAAGGTTTTATAGCATTTGGATTTTAATCAAGTTTCTAGGGTTAGAGACCTGAGAATGGGCTCAAATTTGGAAAGTTGCCTGTAGAGACATGTCTTATCAGTGTATAACTGATAGACTCTGAATCAGAGGTCTTTTTACTAGGTTTTGAAGTGTTTGAAAAATCCTTGGAAAAGACTTTTAGGACAAAGCCTTGAACCTTAGATTTCTGGGTTTGAAATTGGTTTTGAGATTGAATGGATAGGTTTGAGTTATCCAAATCATTTATGATCATTTGGATGATCATAATTGATTGGATAAGGTTGAAGTTTGATCAGAAATAGAATCAAGATTTGAACTGGAAATTAAGATCTGGATGGGTTTAAAGTCTTGATAGATTTGAAATCTAGATTTGATTTGAAAATTGAATTGATTGAAATCTAGATTGGTTCATGATTTGAATTGACTAGAGATCTGGAATGATCTGAATCTAGAATGTTCCTGGAGTCTGGAGAGATTCTAAGATCTAAAACCTAGAAGGGTTCCAAGATCTGGATAGATCTTAGAGTTTGGAATCTAGAAGGATCTTAGGGTCTAGGGTCTAGAAGAATCCTAGGATCTAGAGTAAATTTTAAGGTCTTGAGTCTAGAAGAATTCTAAGTCCTAGAATAGATTCTAAGGTTTGGATTTAGGAGAATCCTAAAGTTTAAGTTGATTTGGTAGAATCCTAGGGTCTAACGTAGATCCTATGGATTGGATTGATCTGGAGTCTGGAAGGTTCTTAGTGACCACATTTAAAAATGAGGTCAACAGGAGCGTAGACACCACCCTTTTTCTTAGAAAAGTTGGAGGTGATTTGCTCATTATTCATATTTATGTGGACAACATACTTTTTGGATCTTCTGATAAGAAACTTTGTGATGAATTCTCTAAAACAATAAGTAGAGAGTTTGAGATGAGTATGATGGGAGTTTTGTCCTACTTTTTGGGGTTTAGCATAAAACAATTAGATGATGGAACCTTTCTAAATCAATCAAAATATATAAAGGACATTTTGAAGAAGTATGAGATGGATAAAGCCAAGCTAATTAATACTCCCATGACTTTTAGTGCTCCGTTGGATAAGGACCCAAGTGGTAAGTCTGTTGATCAGAAGAAGTATAGAGGCATGATTGGATCCTTACTTTACTTGACTGCTAGCTGACCTGCTATAATGTTTACTGTTTTTCTTTGAGCTAGATTTCAAGCTGACGCTAAGGAATCCCACCTAACTATAGTTAAGAGAATTTTTAGATACCTTTTGGGGACCCAAAGCTTAGGAATATGGTACCCTAGACACAGAACTTCTTTTGAGATTATTGGATTTTCTGATTTTGATTTTGCAGGATGTAAGGTGGATAAAAAAAGCACTTCTAGAACTTGCCAATTCATAGGACAATCTTTGGTCTCATGGTCTAGTAGAAAGCAAAACTCTGTTGTACTTTCCACTGCTGAAGCTGAGTATAGTGCTTTAGGAAGATGTGTGGCCCAAGTCCTTTGGTTAAAACAATAGGTATTGGATTTAGGATTACCTGTTTGCACCATCTCAATTTTCTATGACAACACTAGTGCCATCTATATCCTTAAGAATCTTATTCAACATTCAAGGACTAAGCACATTGACATTAGGCATCACTTTATTAGAGACCATGTGACAAAGGGGTTCATTGAATTACACCATGTGACAACTGAGAATCAACTGACTGACATCTTTACTAAACCACTGGCCTTTGACACTTTCAGCTCTTTAAGGACCAGATTGGGTGTGATTGACATAAATGCATGAACATGATTTTTATTTGCTTTTCTTTTTCCTTCTTTTTCTTTGCTTTTCTTCTTTTTTATTCTTCATTTATTGCTTTATGATTTTGTTTGTTGCATTGTTTTTTTTATGCCTTTTTAATCACTGCTGAAATGATATCGTATGCCATGTTCTTGCTTTTAAAAATCTATAGTCAATGTTTTACATCTCTTAATCCATTAAAGGGTAAAAATATACTGTTGATTGTGTCTCTTCTCTAACATATTTTAGTGGCATAGTTTTATTTTCTAATCAATATTCTATCTCAAATTAACAAATGGAGTATGCAATTAAGATCTTTTCTAACCTTGCTACAGCAAATCTATCTTGTATGTATAATAATCAAAAGTTTTTTTTTGTCACATAAAGAATTCCTCGTTACTCTTGTCATTGCATTTATTCATACGATTATTGATTCTATTTTGTGAATTATTCTTCTCTATATTAGAGAGTGAGTTCTTCTTCTCTAATATCTAGAAAATATAATCACAACTAAGATTATTTAAGAGTTTTTTTTTTTGGAAGAGAATGTAGCTTGCAAAAAAAAAGTGGCCAATGATGCCAAAATCAAAAGATGCGCAATAATGCCAAATTGAAAATAAATATATACACAAAGTGTATCAAAAAGAAGCGCAAAGCGCCTTTCAAATTGACAAGAGACATAAAATGAGACCACCAAAAGCAAGCTCTCCTCTCCTTTCAAAAAAAAAAACTTTTAAAACTTGGAAGAATTCATATATCACTTGATAAAATCAAAGGCTTGATTTCGACTTTTTGCGATTGTGACATAATTACTTTGATACATTATTCTATAAGATTTTTTTTTTCTAAAATCAAGTGGTGAATGGATCCTTTTTCATATCCAATTGAATTTTTTGAGTTAGGTCATTTATTTCAAAAGACTATTTTACCCTGAAAGAAGTCCGAGCTTAGGGATTAACATGATCGGATATTCTACCATTTTTTGGATTTTTGATGTTTTTAAATCATTAACTTACAAATCTTTAAAATAAATCACATGGAAGACTACATCATGTTCATGCCTTGTTTAAAAAAAAAACAATAGGATTGTTTACTTTGTTTTTTAGGTTCCTCCTCCTTTTTGAGATGTCAAAAGGGAGAGTAGTAGTATGTTGATGTTTGCACTGTTTTATTTTTCACTTGTTTTTTTTGAAAAATGTGAACTACTGTTTCTGATCGTCGAAGTGTTTTCCATCATCAAAAAGGGGGAGATTGTTGTAAATCTGTTAACATGGATTATGATTTTGATGCTAGCAAATACTCTTGTTTCTCTACGACTGCCTTTTTTACTGACATTTTAGGGCCACAAGATCGGAGGGAAATCGGAACCAGCTCAAGATTGGGTAAACTATGTCTGAGCCAGTCTGTAATTTTTTCCCCTTTCTTGAGTCAATTGTAACCATTGAAGTGTTCTGATGCTAAGGAATCCTACACACACACACTTGAGTAATTTTTTCTATTTAACTTAGAATTTCTATTTTTACTCACATTATCCCGAACAATATTATTATCATCCTGGACGATAGGGTTCAAAACAGAAACCCAAATCAGTCATCTTAGTTAAGCCAGCCATCATTAGTCGATCGACCTGGACGATACATGTATCGGCCAGGATGGTAGGCTTAAAATAGAAAGAATCAGTCGTCATGATCTAGTTAGGCATTCTTTATTTTTGTAATCGGCCAGGACAATCTTGTATCATCCATAACAATTTGATACAATTATGGCTAAATTGATCTGGTAATTAAGAAAAATAATTAAGGATGATTGATATGATCATATCGTCCTGGACAATCGCAAGATCGGCCTGGACGATCAGTTCAAAAACCTTAGTTGCTCCTGGACGATAAATATCAGACAACTCAAATTTCGGGCGATGGTCTGGCCGATTAGGATCGGCCAGCTCAAATTTCAAGTGATGCTTTGGATGATTTTCCTCTGATTTAAACTAATCGTCTGGGATGATCATGAGATCCACCTAGACGATCAAGCTATTTTGGAATCATCCAGAACTCTTTTCAGAGCGATTGTCTGGCCGATAGTCTGTGATTTGAACTAATCGTATAGGATGATTCATGATCATCCTAGACGATAGGAATAACTTGCTTCTGTTCGTCCTAGATCTTCCCGACTAATTAGGCTCAAATTTCACTGATCGTACAGTACTATCATCATGGACGATAATGTCAGCAACTTGCAATTAATGAGATATTTTGAAGCTCTTCTATTTATGGGCCATTATTCAATGTTTTGAATAATCTTTTATTACTATCTTGACCTAAGAAAGCCTAGAGGAGAGAAAGAGAGAGGGAGAGAGGGAGAGGATCTTGTGAGGGGGAGCTTATGAGGGAGATTCATAAGGGTTGCTCCAAGCATCATTCCACTTCTTCTTTCACTAGAGTCTCTTGTCCTTGGAAGGGTTGGGAGAGGTAAGCTTCAGCGATTGAACGAGGATCTCTGCCTGCTTTAGGAGGAAGCAAAAGGAGTTGGGTTCTCTGCCTAACCGGGGGTGGCAAAAAGGAGGTTTTTGTAACGGCTTCTCCGCCTTGCTGTGGGAGCAAAAGGAGAGTCACTCTGGTAGTGCAATACTCAGAAGCCGCCTCTGGGGAGTGGACGTAGGTCGATTTGACCGAACCACTATAAACCCTTGTGTTTTTTTTCTTGCTTTCACACTTAATTTTTTTCGCACTTATTTTTCCTATGGTGATTTTGGTTTGATCTTTATTAGTCTTTGGTTTAAAGATTTGTTTAAAAATACCAATTCACCCCCCTCTTCTTTAGCCTTGAGCAAGTTCATAAGGGCCTAACATCCCTAATAAACTTTCAATATTGATAAGCACAGTTATTATTTCTTATTGTACGTATGAACCTGGAGTTCATACATACGAACCACACGTCATTCAAATGGGGGATGATTCTAACGATCATAAAAATGATCTTAAATAACCGATCGTCCTGGATAAACACATGTTTATCTATACAATGGTCTGGTCAAAATGTTTGTATGAAAGGATGCCTCATAACTCGTATGATTATGAAAAGTCATTTCAATATAATCGCATTCATTCATACATACGAAATGTTTCTTCATACATACAAACCATTGCATCGGACGGGATGAAACTTAATTTTGTCTGTACGAAATATTATTTTTCTTTAAATTGAAAGGGTTTAGAACTCAAACTTCATTCTCTTCAAAAGCCTTTTCAACCTTCTATTCCCTTTGAACTTTTCATTGCAAGCTTAAGAAAGAGGGTTAGGCACGCTAAGGAACTGACTAGGGGACCTTCCTCAAGGAATGCTAATGAAAACTTCTTATCCAAAGAAAATGAGGAATCCTTTCCTAGGTTTGTATCCACAAAAATAACCCCTTCCGGAGTTCTGATTCAAGAAATACAATTTATCAAATACTGCCACTCTTTGCCTCTACCCAATTTGAGTTTATCCTTACTCTGATTTTCTCCTTCAACATATCTACAATTCATTATTTCCTAGCAAACATGACCTTTAACTCTGATCAAGATAGGATTAGATCCTATGCTCTAGGGAAGAATGTAAAAATAACCAAGGAGGATTTGGAAGTTTTCTTAAACTTGATGATTAAAGGAATAAGAGCCCACACTTTGACTTCTACTTCAAATTTTGATTGGACTAAGATAAATTGGGTACTTAGAGGGATTAGACAAGAATATTGTTTGCCTAAGGTAAATACTCTACACCAAGATGCTAGAATCATTCAGCATGTTCTTAAAACTTCCATCATTCCAAAAGCTAGTGATAGAATTAATATCACTCATCTTCTTTCCACTATCACTTATTCGATCATTACTGGTCAACCCATTGATGAAGTTCAACTCATTCTTGAATACCTTTATGGGCTTTCTGAAATTGGCCATGTATCCCATAAGAGAAAGAAGAATATTGCTCTAGGACACCTTATGGCTTATATTCTTGAGAAGAAGTATTAATTAGTTCATGTTGATGTGTCTCATCTAGAAGAGCCTTTGTACTACAATGATGGTTCATTTTGAGCTATCTTTGTAAAACATGATGAAGGTGCTGACACTGAGGAAGAAGAAAGAGGACCTACACCTACACCTGCTGGTTGACCAAATCTTTAAGAGATGGTTCATCGCTTTGATCATCTCGAGAGTCACTTTGATCATCACCTTGATTAAATTGAGACTCATCTACAACAACAGGATGTACAGTACAAGTAGAACATGGGCTGGATACGAGGTGAATTCGACGCTGTAAGCTCAAATATGGCTATGATGAGTAGTTATTTTAATTTATTCAACCAGCCACCACCTCCAGATCAAGGCTCCTCTGAATTATGACTTTACTTATTTTATGTCTTTCTTTGTCAGTTCTAAAGATATGATGTGATGTGATGTATTTATGTTTTGGAAATTTGTGTAACTATGTTTGTTATGTATTTTTATATTCATTGTTTTTATTTCAGCATTTGAATTGATAACAAATGTGCTTTACTGTAATATCAATTCCTTTTGATATCAATAAAAACCATCTTATCTTGTTTTAGTTGATTTTGATATTTTCTAGAAATGTTTGTTAGCTTATATGATTATCTTGAGATAAGTGATCTAAAAAGTGATATATTTCAAATAGCAATGCAAAAAATTAATATCATAAGAAAATCTATTTTTTCATAAATTTAAATTAGCTTATAACTTAATCAAGTTAAGGATATCATTCTCATATTCTTTTTAGACATACAAAAATTTTAGTATTATTATTGCAATCTGGATGTCTTATTATTATTTATTTTATTTTTGAATATAATTATTTTTGAACTTAAAAAAATTTGAGCTTCTAGATTATTCATATTTGAAAGAACGACTTGAAAACTGTACAAAAGTACAAAAATGGAAAGAATGCGTAATGGTTCGTAAATTGAAAAGAGGTACAAAATTAGCTCAAAAGTAAAAAGAAACACAAAGTGTGCCACAAATACTGAAAAGATACGCAATGTCACCATAAGTTTATGTTCTTTCCTCTTTCTTTTAATCTTCAATTTCAAATCAATCTAATGTTCAATTATAGTTAATATTAGAACTTGACTAATATTAATTTTTATTTCATCAATCTTGCAATAATTTTATTTATCAAATTGTCTAGACTGATTCATGACCTTGATATTTTTATCTTGTTTTTTTATTATATCTTAATTTAAGTGAGATGAATTTTTATTTTTCCTTAATGAACTTTACTTTTATCATTGCTAACATATCTTGATCTTTTTCAGGATCAATTATCAAAAGTTTTCTCATGTGACTTTTTACATTTTTATTGCTTATTTTTTCTTCTCTTTTTGTTGTTTTCAAAAAGGGGGAGAAATATTGTTTATCTTATTTTATTTGTGTCTTGTGTATTTCTTGTTTTTAATTTTTATTTTTCATATCAGTGTTATTTTTTATGTGTTCGTCATTGTGTGCGAAAAACCTTAAAATTAAAAAAATTGATTTATTCATAATACATACCCCTTATACTTACATGTTTATTTATTCATTTATTTTGAGGAAGCTTAGGAGAAACTTAGGATTTTTTTTACACAAATAATAATTATTTTGCCATCATCAAAAAGGGCGAGATTGATGAGAGAGTTGCTACTTAGCTTTGCATGTTTTTACATTCTTATAATTTGTATGTTTTTGATGATTCCAAATATTATTGTTTTGTTTCATATTTTCTTCTAACACATTTTAGAATAATTATTTTTGCTCTTGTGAGTACTAATATTTCAGAAAAATCATACTCCAGATTGTTGAAGACTTCAAATCAAGATCAGCTTATAATGTTTTGTAAATTAAAGTCTGTATTTTTAATTTTATTAAATCTGAGAAAATGTGATTGTAATTGAGTAACTAAGCACATACACACCGGGGGAGAGCTTTAAAATTCACATTTTTTTAAACTAATACACACCGGGGGAGAGCTTTAAAATTCACATTTTTTAAAACTAATTGTACACTATGAACCATGTTCATACGGGACAATCTTGTCAGTTATATACAGAGGGAAAAAATTTTTATAAGTATAGATCATATAGATGATATTTATTATTAAACCCAAGATAATGCTCTCTGGATGCGTTCATTTAAATGATATATATCATTCTTCCCAGGATGATGCTCTCTGGATGCATTCGTCCAGACGATATTTATTATTCGTCCCACAACGATGGGCTATGGATTTGCCAAAATGAATAATTTGTCCAGATGATATTTATGGTTCATCCCAGGAAGATCTTCTCTATTCTAAAAAATTGAAATTCGTCATGCTATTTTGTTCCAACAAACTTTGAGAATAATTGTTCATACTGGACAAACCAGGTTTATATGGGATGATGATCGGGTATGAAGATAGTTTATACCAGTTCACATTAAGTTCATACCAAATAGTTTTACATTGTTCATATATATAAATTTTGATCATACGGGATGATCATGGACGGTCATAAATTAAAAATTGTAATTTTTGGACGGTTTTTTGTGTCTTTTCTATAAAAGGTCTAATTTAGACTGTCTTAAAATGTTTTTGTCATTTAATCTTCGAGCATACTAAAGGGAATGAAGGAGAGAGCGAGAGAGAGTGTTTAAAGGAGATTTCTTACTACTAGAGTGTGAAGGGTTTACTTAAGTTACTCAAAGGTAAGGATCTTAGTTTATGATTTGTGATTACTTCACTCTTTCCTCTTGTCCTACTAGATTTCTTGTGAAAAGATCTTTTAAGAAGATCAGGTTCTCTACCTACACTTGGAGAGTGTGAATAGTGAAAGGTTCTCTACCTACACTTGGAGAGTGTGAAGAGTAGAAGGTTCTTTATCTACACTTGGAGAGAGTGAACAACAGAAGGTTCTCTGCCAACACATGGAGTGTGTGAACAGCAGAAGGTTCTCTGCCTACACTTGGAGGGTATAAAAGGATGACGGTTCTCTGCCACACTGGATAGTGGTGGAAGAGAGTTTTTGTGATGGCTTATCCGCCTTGCTATGGGAATAAAAGGAGAGACACTAGTGGTAATAGTGCAATACCTAAAGTGGGAGACTTCAGGGAGTGGATGTAGGTCGTGTTTGACCGAACCACTATAAATCTTATGTCTTTTATTTTTCGCTACCTTTTATTTTATTTTATGTGTTGTTATTATCTGCGGTTGAAAAATTGCTTTTATAATTTCAATAATAATTTCATCGGTTTTTCAAAATTAAAATAAGAGGAAAATTTTAAAATTACCAATTCACCCCCCCCCCCCCCCCCACCCCTCTTAGTTAGCCGTTGGGACAAAAGCTTAGGTCTAACAACCTAACTCATACTTAGCAAGTTTCAACAGTTCAAAGCACATGATTGGAGTTACAACTCAATTCATATAATTGGAAGCCAGGAATAGAGGTAAAGTGACACTAGGATATAATACTATAAGAAAAGTTGTAGGTACAAGTATGATTGGAAACAATAATAATTTCTTTATTGAGAATGTATTATTAGTTGAAAGCTTAAAATATTACTTGTTGAGTATTAGTCACATGGATATTTTTGGACTGATTAGCACTATAACTCTAGGAAGCAAAGTTTTTATGTATGTAATTCTTGATGATTTTTTAAGGTTCAATTGTATCAAATTCTTATGTCATAAGAGTGAGTTGTTTGATGAATTTAAAAAAAAATTTACTTGGATTCAAAGAAAGCTAGGACGTGAAATTTTATGAATTCAAAGTGATCATGGAGGAGAGTTTAAAATGAAAAATTTAAATATTTTTATAGAGATTAAAGAATTGATCACAACTTTTAAACACCTAGGACCCCTCAGTAGAATGGGGTGAAAGAAAGAATAGAAATTTAATAGAAGTTGCTAGATCCATGTTGGCTGAATATTCACCTCCAAAATATTTTTGGGCAGAAGCGATTAGTATGACTTGTAATGTTTTGAATACGTTGAACATTAGATGTAAGTTCAATAAAACACCTTATGAACTTCTTAAGGGGAGAATACCTAATCTTTCACATTTTCATGTTTTTGGATGTAAGATATTTATTCATAATAATGGTAAAACTTCTTTAGGAAAATTTGATCCTAAATCTGATGAATGAATTTTTCTGGGATATTTTAGTGTTGGAAAATCCTATAGAGTTTTTAATAAGAGAACTTTGGTAGTTGAGGAGGCCACACATGTAGTTTTTTTATTGATATGGTATCTCAAAAGGGCCAAGGATGGAGAAAGAACATATTGAAGATATCTCCCAAAGAATTAAAAAGACAAATTTGGAAGAGAATGTTGGAATAGAAAACACTTTGCCTATAGAATAGAAATTTTCTAAGGGTCACCATAAAGAATTGATTTTATGTGACCCAAGTGAGGGTGTTTGAATTAGGCATGGTCTTAGCAAAGAAGCAAACCTCTTAGCTTTTATATCGATGATTGAACCCAGTAATATAAATCATGCACTTTTTAATGAATTTTGGATTTTGGTCATTTAAGAAGAATTGATTTAATTGGTTAGAAATGATGCTTGGGAATTGATTGAAAGGCCTAAGGATGAAAGTGTTGTTGGAACTAAGTGGGTGTTCAAAAATAAAATGAATGATTTAGGTGTTGTGGTTAGAAATAAGGAAAGATTGGTGGCCAAGGAGTATAATTAAATAGAAGGAATTAATTTTGAAGAAACTTTTTCCCCTGTAGCCAAACTTAAAGCGATAAGGGTATTACTAGACTTTGCCTATTTTAAAGGTTTTAAATTATTTCAAATGAATTTTAAGAGTGTATTTCTTAATGGGTAGATACAAGATGATGTTTATGTTGAGCAATATCTAAGTTTTGAAAATTCAAAATTCCCTAATCATGTGTTCAAATTAAAAAAGGCATTATATGGACTAAAACATGTACCTAGGGCTTGGTATGAAAGGATAAACACTTTCCTACTAGACAGGTCATTTGTTAAAGGAAGTATGGATATCACACTCTTCTTAAAAAAGGTAGGAGATGACGAACTAATTATACAAATATATGTTAATGATATCTTGTTTGTATCCACCAATAAAAATCTTGGTGATGATTTTTCAAAAATGATAAGTAGTGAATTTAAAAGGAGTTTGATAAGAGACTTAAGCTATTTTGTTAGTTTTAGCATAAAATAGAATGATGATAAAATATTTCTTAGCCAGTCAAAGTATATTAAGGACATCATCAAGAAATATAAAATGGATAGTGCTAAACTAGTGAGTATACCAATGAGTTTCTCGATGCAGTTAAACAAAGACTCTAAGTCAAAATCTATTGATCAAAAGAAATTTAGAAGAATAATTTATCATTACTTTACTTGAGAGCTACTAGAGCATATATCATATTTAGTGTTTATTTGGGATCTAGAATTCAATTTGATCCAAAGGAATTACATCTAACTGCTATTAAAAGAATTCTAAGATATATTTTAGGAACTGAAAACTTAAGGATTTGGAATCCTAAGCATAACTCTTCATTTAAAATCATTAGATATTATATTTCAGATTTTATAGGGTATAGGGTTGATTGAAAAAGTACTTCTGAAACTTGTCAATTCATATGAAACTCTTTAGTTTCTTGGTTTAGCATAAAACAAAATTTAGTAGCCCTTTATACAACAACTAATTAATTTAGGATTTTTTATAGGCACCATTTCAATTATTTGTGATAATATAAGTGTCATATGCATTTCAAAGAATCCTATTCAACATTATAGAACTAAGCATATAGATATAAGGCATCATTTCATTAGAGATCATGTGGTTAAAGGAGAAATTGAATTACACCATATTGCTACTGAGAATCAACTTATAAATATTTTCACAAAATCACTAGCTTTTGAAATGTTTAGCATCTTAAGAACTGTATTAGATGTGATTTATCTTAATGCTTAAAATTGAATTTCTACATATTATATTGGTAATGTATTGATGTTTATTTTATTTGTTTGTTTGTTTGTTAGTTGCTGTTGTTTTTTTTTTCTTTCCTTTGAATTATTATTGTTCTTCTTTTCATTTTTGCTTGTCATAGGTCTTGTTTGAATTGTTTTTTAATAGAGTTTTTTTTTTCATGTCTTGAGTTTGATTTTCTTTTGTATTGTATGAACTTTTTTATACTGTATAAATTTTGTAGAATGTTCGTGATTTTTTTCTGAGTTGAGCACACAAAACTAAGATTTTTAATACATATCATATTGTACAATGTCATCATCATCTATATGATTGGGGAGATTTTTTCAAGGTTAGTTATTTTTTATCAAATTGTACGTAAAAACCTTTTTCTTTGGTACGATCTTGTTGTCAGTTTCTCATATGGATGAACCTAACTGTAGGATGCGATCCTTATTATTCTGCTCATCCCAGATGAAGAGGTGTTTGCCTGTACAATCGTATGGTCAAAAAGCCCATAAAAATGACTCCTCGAGAGTGGCAATTTATGAAAAGTCTTTTCATTTTTTTGTCGTTTCCATTCGTATGTACAAATTTATTTTTGTCCCATACGATTTTAAAATCGTACATATGATCAAGTTTTTGTATTATATAATAGGTCATTTTTCATTAAATTGAAAGGTATTCGATGGTTTTTCCTCACAATCGTCTTCAATCTCAAACCATCTTGTGTCCTTACTCTAGAAATGGCCAATAGTAGCTAGTGTTCATGTACTTCAAAGGCGTCTTCATCTTGTTTGGGGAGACCTGATGAGAACTTTCTTTCTAAGGATAATGACGAAGCCTACATCATTATTTTGAAGCTAAGATTACCCCATCTCATCTTTTAATTCAAAGAGACATTAACTTTCCAGTTATGCCTCTTTTTTCTCAACTCAATTCTTTTTAATCCTCACCTTGATTTATTCCAATCATCAAGACACATTTCATCTTTTTCTTGGCAACATGAGAGTAAATGAAGATTGCACTAGGATGACTTCTTAGGTCATTAAGCAGGGAGTTGAAATAACCAAGGAAGATTTAGACACCTTCCTTCATCTTAGGACTGAAGGGGTTAGGGCACACACCATGACCTCTAGATCTTATTTTGATTGGATTGTGATTAATCAAACTCTGAGAGGTATTGCTCAAGTTAATCACCTTTCCTCTGTGTACACCCTAAACAAGAATGGTAGGAACATCTAACATGTTTTGAGAACTTCTATTATACCTAAAGCTGGTGATCGTATCAATCTAACTCCTTTATTATCTACAGTCACATACCTTATCATGAATAACACTCCTATAGGCAAAGGTAAACTGAATATGGACTATATCTATAAGCTTTCTAATATTGGACATACTAATAATAGGAGAAAGAAAAATGTCACTTTAGAGCATTTGGTTATCTACATTTTAGAAAAGAAGTATAAACTGATCCATCCTGATCCTCCTACTCAATTTTCTATTTACTATAGCGATGCTTCTTTACATACACTTTTTAACCAAGATTAAGGAACTAAGGGAGAAGAAATTAAGGGAAAAGAAGGAGCTCCTGCTATAGCACCTATACTTACTCCTGGACCCAATTAGAATTTCTATCAAGAAATGGTCTGGCATTTTGATAGGCCGAAATCTCATTTTGATCAACCTTTTGATCAAATTGAGAATTGCCTAAACCAGTAGAATGCGAGGTACAATGAAGATATGGGGAGGATTAGAGGACAATTCAACTCTGTCAACATGCAAGTAGCTACAATAAATAACTATTTTATGATGTTCATCCCTCAACCACCTCCAGATCAAGGCCCCTTAGGATTTTAGTTGTTACTTCTCTGTTGTACTTATTGTTGAGATTTTGCACTTATTGTTGAGATTTTTACTTGTTTTTGAGATGTTTCTTCTGATCTTATATGTTGTCTTTTCTATGTTATGGTTCTAACTTCTACCTGGGAATTGACTAACTCCAAACTTTTGCCTGACCACAACTAACACTGGACTTCTATCTGGCCGCCGACTGAAGTTGAACTTCCACCGAGCCACCAACTATGGTCCTTCTGACCGCTGTCACTATACAAGGGTTTTTTCTTACCATAGTCACCTATAGACTATGGTCCCTCTAACCTCAATCTCTAAACTACAGTCCTTTGACCTCAATCACTATACAATATTCTTTCATACCACTATCACTTATCGACTATGGTCCTTCTGACCACCATCACCAAACAATGGTCCTTCTAACCTCTGTTGCCCACCAACAATGGTACTTCCAACCTCCTTCAACATACAATTATCTTTATGACCTCCATAACCCATAGAATATAATCCTTTTAACCAACATTGCTAGGAAATGGTCTTTCTAACCTTTGTCATCGGTCGACTATAGTCCTTTTATCCTTTGTTGCCTTATAATAATCTTTCTAACCTCTATCAACTATTGACTATTGTCCTTCCAACCACTATCACCTGATTAAATTCTTTCTAACCTTTGCTATCAATCAACAAATACTGGACTTCCACCCACCCACCAATTATGGTCATTCCAACCTCTATCGCTAGACAATTGATTATTTAACCTCCATCACATATTGACTATGGTACTTCCAACCTCTATAACCTGATAATGGTCCTTCTGACCTCCGTCGCCCGTCGACTATGGTCTTATTAACATCCTTCATTGGACAATAGTCTTTTTGAGCTCTATAACTTGCTGACTATATTCCTTCTATTCTCCTTTGTAAGGAAACAGTCTTTCTAACCTCCATCACCAGAAAATGTTCTTTATAACCTCTATCAACCACTAACTACAATCCTTCTAACCACTTTCACCCAACTATGATCTTTCCATTCTTTATTGACTTCTTATTATGATCCTTCTAACCTTTGTCAATATACAACAATCTTTAAGACCTTCATCATTGGCTGACTACAGTCCTTCTAACCTCCATTACCAGATTATGGGATCTTTATTGCATGACTATGGTCTTTTCGACCTTTGTCACCCGTCGACTATGATTTTTTTGACCTCTATCACTTACCAATTACGGTCCTTCTAACCTTTGTTGCCTGATAATAATCTTTTATACATTTGTTGACAACTGACTCTGGTCCTTTCGACCACCGTCACTTGAATACAATCTTTCTAATGTCCGTCGTTAGCCGACTTTAGTCCTGCCGACCAAACAAACATATTAATTTTGATTCTTTAATTTTCACCATGTGATGCACTCTATATAATGTATATTTGCTATATCAAGCTAAGGCCTTCTCTTTAATGAAGGGTCTCATTTGTAATCAATTTTAAATACTAGTGGATTCATTCAAACTTGGATAGGCCTTGTGGTTTTTTCCCATTTCATGGGTTTTCCATGTAAAAAATTCTTTTGTCTCTTATAAGTATTGTACCCTCTCTTTTTTTTTTTTTGTTGGATCTTTGTATAAAGCTAAGTTATTAAACTTTATATTTCTCTACCTCTGGAAATATTTTAGGACATAACAAATGTTCTCTATTAAGAATGGTCTAAATATTTAATGTTTTGAACAAAATTACTCATATTAGATTGAAATTTGAGTCAAAATAGTGGCTCACCTTGATTCCAAACTTGTATAATATATACAAAGCTAGCTAATGATGCCCAATGAGTAGCACCTTTAGTAGGACTATCAGCGAAAAGAAATGAGAAAATTCAAATTAATATTGTAAATGTTGAATTTTTATATCCTTTTATAAAAGTGAAAATGAAAACTAGGATTTAAAAAATTAAGCTGAGAATTTCTCATTTTTAATTTTCAAAATAAATAATTATTCTTAAAATATGGAATGAAGAAAACATACCAAAATATTAATTGAGATCATAAATCTTTTCTTCAAAACATTGATTGAGATCGTTAGTCTTCTTCTTATAATAATCTTGCCAAATATATTTTAGTGAGTGGGCACCTTGAATCAATTATTTATGAACACTCATTCTTTCGAATGCAATTTATATTCATAACACAATTTCTTCCTTAAAGAAAAAAAGAATAAAAGAATAATTTTTCTCATATATCATCTTCCATGCTTTCATGTAGAACATGATTCATTCTCTTATAAGAAAAGTTTAATTCTTTTCAGTTTGAACACCTTTATTCATGTGCACCTCTTTTTAATTTATGAAGCATCTTTTTATATTAAAATGATAATTATCATTACGCATCATCATTTATATCTTTTAAAGACACATTATCTTTATCTTTTATTATTAAAATCTATTTTTCATTACACAACATCATCTCACGAGGTTTTGTACAATATAAAAATATATTCTTATAACATAAAGGTGCTACTAATGTAATCATAACTTAACATTTAAATTATGTTACATTCTTAACAATAGTGTTCAATTAGTATAATAGTTCTTTGGTGATGAAGAGGGACCTATAAATCTGTAAATTAAGCTCTAATAAATGTGATCATTAATTTAACTCTTAAAAGAATAAATCATAATTATTAATTTCAATATTATTCCACAATAAACATGAAATTGCACACTTAAATTATAAGTATACTTTACTCAATTTAAAAGATTAAATTGTCCATTGATTTAATCATTACATATAAAATAATCCTCCATAAAAAGTTCATAATTAGAGTTAGGCAATTCTGCCACCTCACTCATTACATCTTGATCCTTCAATTCCAATTAATTCTCTAATGAATAATAAACTTTGTGACCTTCTCATGAAATTTGAGGGCTCAATTAGTCAAGTTTTGAATTAATTATTCAAGTAAACTAATTTTTTAACTTTTTAAATTAAAAGGAATGGATTCCCTATATCTATATTAATATTTCAAATCATTTATTTTATTGTATTTTTAAGATACAAAGATTGAGTTTATATCTTCCAAAGTATTTTTGAGTAAGTTAAGAAACTAAATGTACTAAATAAGAGTTTATTAGTGACTCAAAATTAATATTATTTTAAATATAATAATCTTGATGAATAATTTTAAAATCTTTATAGGTTAAATATAATTTACTAAATAATTAAAATTTTATCTTCTCCAATTTTATTAAATTATATTATATAAAATATCTTCATTCTTAATATCTCCATATCGAATAATCCAGATAAGACTATTCCATTCTTAATATTGATGGATCGTACTAATAGTATTTAATTATAGATTTCAATTTTAATTAATAATTCTGAATTTGTTTAGATTATTATCCATAACTCAATTCTCTTGTATTCAATTATGGTTACATAAATAATAATGGAATAAATATAATAATATTATATTAAATCAAATGATAATATCCGTACATACTAAATTTGTCTTTAAATATTTGTTTGAATAAAAAACATATTATAATAATATTGCTTTAGGGCACACTCCCTTACAAACTCCCACTTTCCCTAAAGCAAATGAGGCATCTTCCTTAATCTTATTGCTTGTACATGTTTCTAAAAAATTCAATCAAACAATGTCTTGGTAAATGGATTTGCATTATTCTTTTGTGATACTATCTTTTATGGTTATACCAAACCCTTTTTCTTTCATCTATATTTGATTAAAATTCAACATTAGTGTATACTTTAGTGATCACATCACTTCTAGAATACACAAGCATATATTCTTTAGTTATTTTGAGATATTTAAGTATATTTTTAATTTGTGCCCAGTGAAATCTTCCTAAGTTGGATTGATATCTATTAACTATGCTTATAACATAACATAAATCAGGGCTTTTACATAACATTATATGCATTACGCTACCAATTGCTGGTGCATAAGGCTTCTTCTCATCATTCTCTTATTGTGTTTGAGGACACTATTTTTAGAAAGATAAGCTCCATAACATAAAGGCATATTTCCTTTCTTGGAGTTTTGCATCCCAAATCTTATAAGAATTTTTTCTATATAGGATACTAGAGATAGTGCTAATATTTTACTCTTGTGATCTCTTATTAACTTTACCCCAAGTACAAAACTTATCTCTCCCAAATCTTTCATTTTGAATGATTTAGCTAACCATTTTTAAACATCAAGTTGACATGTATATTATATACAAATGAAACTACAAAAAACTTTTATTTGTTGAAATCATATACTTGATTGACATCATTCTCCTCTGCACAATGAAGCCATCCACGAAATCATGAAGATCTCATGATTCAAACATCACTACACTGCTTCGCACATCCTTACACATCAACAACTCTCAATGATCTTCATTATTCAGTCATTCTGTAGGCCTCTTCCATTCTTGCTATTATAATGAGAAGTAATCAAATCCCAAAATTTCTATTACATTCCTTTCTCTCAGTCGAACCCAACCGTAAGTAGAGCAGATCATGACCCTTCTAATCCAAATCTCATCATTCATGATTGAACCCAATCTAGTCAATGAATGCCTTCATCCCTGATATCCTACTTCCACCTACAACTAACCAGCCTGATCAACAAACCACTTCCCATCTAAGCTCTTCCACCTCCTTTCAATTCCACCATCCAAATCTAATCAAATATAGGTCCTAACCACTTTATCAAGACATAACCCACTACCAAACTTCCTATCTAATTTCCTTGACCAGTTGAAGCCCTAGATGATGCCTTCTTATTGGATCGTAAGTCACGACACTTCAATGCTCTTCCCATTGGATCAAAATTGAGGATTTGAGCTAGCTCGTTTCTATTATAGATATCTTCATCCCTTTCATGCGCTTCTTTATCTGAATCCCATAAATCTATCAAGCTACAAGAATAGAAATAATAGAGGATTTAACTTAATGAAAGATTTAACAATTCCCTAAATCCTGTTATCATGATATAACATAAATCCTACTCAAATCCAACCTAAATCCTATTATCGAGCAACCCTTTTATGACAGAAGAGGAAAATTAAGGATTTAAGTGGTTGGTAGATTTAGTAGTTTCCTAATGTTCAATAGGATTTAGTATAAATCTTCCTCAAATATGGATAAATCTTATGTCAAAATAACTTCTTTGATTAATTTCATTCAATTGTAATTAATTTTAGAGTTTCTTTTGCTCTTCCACTTTTTCCATAAAAACTTTTCTTAATCATTTTTTCTTCTAAATAAGATTCATAGACTGGTAGAGTTTCAAATCTCAATTCTCTTAAAGGACCATCCTTTATTAGTCTTTCAATCCTACATAAGTTGATATGACTAAGTCTAAAATGCTATTGATATGTGTTATCTTCATATGAAATCTTTTTCCCTTTTTATTTAAGGTGTTCAATTTTAAACAATTTGGTGTTAAGGTGTTTTGAGTGGGCTTTAACATAAAAATTCATTTTACATTATTTTTTTCAAACCATTCTTAGAAATAACAATCTCATTATTATAAAAATAAAGTCCAAAACATTGTTCAAACAACATTAAAATTGATCTAATATTTCTAAAAAATATTGGAATAAAAAAAATATTATTCAATACTAGATATTTATTTTCAAATTCAAGCCTAACAGCTCCCACTGCTTGAGCCGATATTATACTTTGCGTCTCCACTCTCATGACATGTCCCCCCTTTGCAATCCTCCTCCAGCAACAAAGCATCTGCAATAAAGAATAGACATGATCAGTTGCACCAAAATCAACTATCTAGTATGATATACTGTTTTTAACTAAGCATGTTTTAAGAACTAGTAAATCAAATTTACTTTTCTTTTCCTTCTTTTTATTTTATCTCTGTAAGATACTTATTGCAATTGTATTTCCAATGCCCTTTGATTCCACAATGAAAATATTTTCCTTTGGTCTCCTTTTTAGAGCTTTTGTTCTTTTTATTACTTTTATTCTTGGAACCATTGCTACCTTTCAAGAATTTTATATTTCTATATTTTTTTCCTCTTATTATTCTTATAACTAGAAGAAGGATAAACATCAGCAACACTTGATTATGACTCTTTTTCTTTTAAAATTGCTTCAAAAGTTTGAAACTCATTTAGCAATGCAATAAGATTATACTTTATACGGTTCATAAAATAATTATACTTAAATTATAGAAATATTGAAGATAGAGTTTCTAAAATCATCCTCACTTGAGTTCCCTCATCAATGATTGCCCTATTAATCTTAACTTCATGAAAATATAATTTATCATTCTGAGAATATATTCTCAAACTGAGAAATTTACCTTTATTTTAAAATTCATAACTGCTTTGATAACTTCATGATGAGCTTGTTCAAATGGTTTCCAAACATGGATTTGAGATATTCCATAATCTCATATACAGTCATCATCTTTCATGTTGCAATCTTAGTATGTTGAACATGTTAGCAAAGAGATAATACATTTCTTTATTATTTAATTCAATCCATTAATAATATGCATTTCATATAGTATGATAAGTACTAGTAGTAGGAGGTGGAGGGCTTTATTATTTAATTCAATCCATTTAAAAAAAATTATGATTTTTATAAATTTGTACAACATTCATATTGCTTTTTCATTCCAAAAAATTTTCCCTCATTAACTTTTTATTTTATTAGATTAAGAGAATGAGATTTGTTATGATAACTTATATAAATAAATAAACATGTTTAAAAAAATTAGCATGTCAAATCATTTAAATTTTGTATGTATCAGCATGATTCATAAGTAAATGATTTATGCCTCAAACAAATTATGAAATTATTTGTTAATGCCATGATTATATTAATTTTATCAATAATATGCTGACGTAGGATAAGTCACATTATTATAAACTTAAAATGATATTCTATCAACTAATAAATAAAGTCATAAGCATCTCTTTTCCCTGGTGAGGTTATTATTAAGTTTTTTTCCTGTGGTGGTTTTTTTCTTATTTCTTTGTCTCTTTATTTTACTACTATTTGTGTGGTAAATTGTTTGAACTATCATCATATCTTATTTGGGCTATATTTGTGCTATCTCTATTTTGCCTATCAGCCTTTTTTGTAGGATTTGTTTTATGGATATGATCATAAGGGTGACACTTGGGATGGTAGCGTGGAGCTTCAAGCTATTTTTTGCTTTGCTCCTTTTTGGGTGCTCTCTCTTGAGCACTGTAGAATGTCCATATGTGTTTTTTTTTATGCTCTTCAGTAGTATGGAACTCGTGGTCTTAGGTTTTTTTTTTCTTTAATTTTGTAGCTCTTATGAGCATTAGTGAGCTTGAAATCCCTTTAAGGATAGTGTAATCATTTTTGTTAATCAACATGTAGTCCCCCTTGTGCGTTTCACCTTAAAAAAAATTCAACCCATCTCGTATTATCTTCACTTATTAATAACCATTTATTTAGCCAAGATATAATTAGCATATTTAATAATATCTTCATGAGTGTGACCCAACATTCTAATTTTTTAAAATTTAAATTAAAATTGTTGTCGTATAGTAGGTCAATTTTAAAATATGTCATAAAAAACTTTTCTATAAGAAATCAAACTTGTTATTGAATTAAATGGGCACCTTCCATAGGGAAAACATTTTTTGAATTGCAAGGTGCCACGTAAAACTCATGGTGTTGAATTAATAATGGAGACCAAGGGTTATTATGGACAAATTAAATGTGTGAATATTTTCACTTGATTTGATTTAATATTTCTTTAGTCAAATCTACATAATTACTATTAATTATCTTGATGAATAAACTAACACCACATTATCAATTTGAGAAAAGAAAAAAATTATTTCCATAACCGAACTCTGCATAGGGAATGTAATAATTACTACTGATGTCTAGAGATTTTTTCCCTCTTTTAGCAAACTAAGAGAGGGTTTATTTTATACTGGGATCTTGGGTTTTTATAAAGGCAAACCTTTATAGTCAATTACATCTCTGAAGATAAAACTTTTGATTAAAGTTGAGATTAGACATAAACTTATAATACAATCATGTATATAAGCAAGTTACCTTAGACGTTTAAGAATATCAATCATCTATTCCAAAATATTGTTAAATTTTATAAATATATATATATATATATATATATATATATATATATATATATATATAATATATATATATATATATATATATATATATATATATATATATATATATGTATATATTTATTATTTATTAGGATAGGAGGTGTGTAGATACAATGAGCTTTTGCCTTCTTGGAATGAGCAACCAACTAACAAACTTTTACACAAGAAATCATCCTAGATGAAATATAGGATAAAGGTTACTCCATCCTAAGACCAATTAAAAGGTGTAAATCAAACTCAAAATTACTGACTCAAGTTAAATCTTATATTTAAGTTCAAGTGACACTACTAAAAAGACTCACTAAGAACTCTAACTTTTATCTTATTTAATTTATCTAACCTGCAACATTTTGAAGAATTTTTGGTAGCATAACGACCTTATACTAGCAAGAATAACACAGTATCCTTGGGGTGCAAGAGGATCCCACTACCTTATTGTTGGTTTCTGTGCTGGGCTAGTGTGCATTATAAAACATAAAATACATGCATGTATATCAGAGTAAAGGTGTGTGTGTATATAACACCTAATATTGTATTATCTTAGAACTAGTATATGTGTTCCTACTAAGTTCAGAACACGTACACTGAGGAAAACCTTGGAAAATTTCACCCACTAATGTAATCTACTACCTATATGATTCAATGCATTAATGTAATATAAATAAAAGAGAATTGTACATAAAATAAAAATTTTTTATGTATTGATTGATTGCAAAATTTACAATAGACTCTATCTCTGTAGGAAAAAAAGGGGGCAATGCTCCACTATAATAAACCTTGGTTCTAAACCTATATATATATATATATATATATATATATATAATAAGATATACCTACTTAATGTCTTCATGCCTATGTATTTTTTGGAATTCCAAATGAGATAATCCCCCAAAAGTAAGGATATCATCTTTTGGAGTCCCACTGACATATATAAGCAGGCATTTCTAATTATTTTATAATTCTTGATAATGTACAACTCGACCTATATAATATTTTACCTTCTTTCTTACTCTAATACATTCACATTACGGTTCTTGGGTACATTCTCCTTCTCATGTAGTAAAATAAAGACATAAAAATATAAGCTTTAGCATATAATAATAAAGTGCATCAGTTATGCATTATTATAATGTTTCTAATGCAATCCTTAAAGAGCCTAAGTGTACTAGTAGAAAATAAAATGTATGACATTGATAGTGTTAGAAATATAAATAAATAGATAAAGGTGATCTCCAAGCATAGCATCTAGCAAACAATTCACACCGCCGTCCTAACTTAGACTAGAGTTGGTTGTCATAAAAAATAATCAAAGTGTGTGAAAGAGGCTATGTGGTTTTGGTGTATCTTATAGAGGTTTAGTGTTTAAGTTACATGAATTTTAATGTATGTCTATTAATGATGAAATGGGGGGATTTATTTGAAGTTTATCTTGTGTATGTTTGGATTTTATTATTTGGATTTTAAGAATCGATGTTAATTATTTAATTATAAGGAATTTGTAGATTAATGACCCCAAAGTGCAAGAATAGGCTTATAAATGAAATGCTATCATCCCCCATACAGGATAGATGACTATATAAAGTGGTAATGGTTTTTAATGATTTATTAGCGAAGGAGAAGGGATTGTTTAATCTAAAACACATTTCCTCCAAGTGGATGCAGAAATGTTGAATAGGGTCGGTGTGTTATTAGTGTTCGATTAAGGGTTATAAAAAATTATAAACCCATTACCCATGCCATCCATGTGTGAAGGCTAGCATGGTGCACAAACCCTTAATTAGTTATTTCAAATTGATTAAAACCCTAAATCAAATATGTATGCCCTCCAAAAATGAATCATGCACTTACATAAAGAGATTGGGTGATTTAGATGCTTTAAGGCTTTAAAAATTTATGCTAAAGCATCCTCAAGATGCAATCAACTATAAAGCATAAAAGCCTAAAATTTAATTAATATTAATTATCAAATTTATTTAATTAAAATATTTTTAATGAAAATAATCTTGCTTTTATATTTTTATTTTTATTTAATTTTTAATCAATTATTTGAAAATTTAATTATTTTTTAAAATTTGAATTAGTTTTAAATAATTATTAACTATTTTTAATTAATTATATTTAAAATTTACTCAAAATTTTTGTTTAAATTTGATCAATTAATCACTATATTTTTTTTAAATTTTTATGTATTTCTAAATTATTTTTATTATATTTAATTAACTAAATTTAGAAATATTTTATTTAATGAATTAAAATTTAAATTTATTCTAAAAAGTTTATTTAAAATGAAATTATAAAACTATATTTTTTTACTATTTTTTAATTAATGTTTTTTATTAATAAATAATTGAAGTTAATTATTATTACTTAAAATTTTATGAAATTTTATTTTAGAATTTAATGTTTAATAATTATAGGTTTGATGTGAGATGATTTTGTATTTTTATGAATTTTATGTTATTATTTTTTTTTTTTAAAGTTTATCCCTTAATGAAGGGTTAATTTGATTGATCATTATTTTGAGGTCATTTAGTGTCAAATAAAAGTAGATTTAATCATAGGGTATCATGTCTTTAAGTTTGCTTTTTTTAATAATTCATTCAGATAGGATATGTGTTTGTATCACAAGAATTGCCTAAGTTTACTAGACAAGATCCTTAATTATTTCCTTTATGCGACACTAATGCTTTTATAGGCTTGCAATCGATGTCTCGAACCCTTATAAATACATATAAGAAAATAACATCAAACATAGTGTCCTAAATCAAGAAAAAATATCTAAATCAAATTCCTAACATTTGGGCCAAGTCATGATCCATTTTCTTACAAATTTGATAGCCCTTATATGCAAATCAAGTATCTTTAGAATATTCATAGGGTATAAATGATATCTCATGATTTATCTATCCCAAGGTAAAATCTAAATGATTAAGTGTTTAATGGAATATTTAAAAGGTAATTTATATACATTGGTGATGCAATTGCCCCCTAAACACTCAATGAACATACTTGAATTTAATTTTCCACAATTAAGCATTATTTAAAAATTCCATAGAGGGCTTATGTCTTTAAAATGCTCCAAAAAAAATCCTAGGTCAAATCATTAAGGGAAATCAAGGATAGCTCCTAGTATATCCCTACCAAAATTTTGATTCAAATTAAAAATATATTTTTATTTAAAATAAAAATATTTTTTATTTATTATTAAAATAATTAATATAATATTAATCAAATTGATCCAATTTTGTTCTTAAAATAAAATTTTACTCATCTTAAATCTATAGAACCTAAGAACCCTAAAAGGGGATTAAAAATGAATTTCATTTTATTTTTTAAACTTTTAATGAATTTTAGGATTTAGTTAATTATTTTAATTCAATTTATTAATATGATGACAGCGCTGGACCTTGGGTTAGCACGCTGTTGGTGTTGCGAATCTGATTTTAGGGAATATAATTTTCATGATAGCAAACATTTATGTTACTTTAATTTTTTCTACGACTAACATGCCTAATAACATTTCAAGTCCATAAGGTCAAATTGTAAATCGAACTAGCTCAAGTTTAGGTAGAATTAGACCGAGTCAGCTTGTAATGAATGTCAAGTACCTTTTATGTTTTCTTGAGTCCACTGTAACATTTTGAGTCCTAGTGCTAGTAATCTTGCATACACACACTTGGGGGAAAAATTCTATTTGTTTGATTAATGTTTTTTATTTTGATGACATCATTCGGTAGATCCAAAAATTATCTTATATGATCAGTTAAAAATAAAAACCCTAATTAGGGCATCCTGGTTAAGGCATCCGCAATTAAGCAAATCATCCTGGATGATATTAGCATCTTCCAGGATGATAGGCTTAAATTAGAAAGAATCAGCAACTAGATCTATTTAGGAATATTTTATTTTTGGACATCAACCTAGATGATATAGGGCAATTATGCCTAAATTAATTTGGTAATTAAGGAATTTAAGTAAGGTTTGATTGCTCAATCATATCATCCTGGATGATCACAGGATCATTCGGGATGATTAGTTTAAAAATTTTAGTTATTTTTAGATGATCAATAATCAGCCTGGCTCCATTTAGAGCGATGCTTTGGACAATATGTACTGAATTGAACTAATCATTCGAGATGATCGTGAGATCAGCCTAGATGATCAAGTTATTTTTTTATCATCCAGACATCCATTCAGGGCATTGATTTGGACGATATTAGTCATTTTGTACTAATCAACGCAGATGATCGTGAGATCATCCTAGATTATCTAGTTATTTTTCCATCGTCCAAACATCCATCCAGGGTGATGGTCGAGATGATATTCGATGACCTAAACTAATCATATAGGATGATATCCTATCATCCTGGATGATCTAAACAAAGTATCCTTCTAATCATCCAGACTCTTCCAAATCATCCTGTCTGATTGAGCTAAATTTAAACTTATCATACATGATGATTGGTAGATCATCCTGGATGATATTTAATGATTAGTTTCTAGTTAAGGATAATTTGGAGCACTTGTTTAAAAGATTTCTTATTTTCTCAAGAGAATATCTTTTACTACTATCCTGACTTGAGAGAGCCAAGAGGAAAGGGAGAGCAAGGCAAAGAGAGAGGATCTTATGAGGGGAAGTTTGTGAGGGGTTTCAGAATGGTTACTTCCTGAAAGGATCCAAGTTGTCTTCTCTGGTCATCATCCCTGGTTCCTTGGAGGTTCGAGAGAAGTCTACTTTAGGAACTAAATAAGGTTTTCTGACTGCTTCTATAGGAAGCAAAAGGAGTTGGGTTCTCTACTTACTTCTGGAGGAAGCAAAAGGAGTTGGGTTCTCTACCTACTTCTAGAGGAAGCAAATGGAGTTGGGTTTTCTACCTCACTAGGGTCGATGGAAAGGAGTTTTTGTATGGGCTTCTCTGCCTTACTGTCGGGGCAAAAGGAGAGACACTGAGTTTAGTGCAATACCCGGGGAGAGGCTTTGGGGAGTGGACGTAGGTCAAGTTGACCAAACCACTATAAAATCTGGTGTGCTCTTTCTTATTATTCATCCGCATTTAATTTCAGTACTTCATTTCTCTTATGGTGAATCTTGGTTTGATTTAAGATTGTGTTTTTGTTTGGAAATATTTTTAAATATCATTTCACCCCACCCCCCCTCTTGGTTAGCCTCGGGACTAGTTCATAAGGGCTTAATATCCCTGACAAACTTTCAGTTGGTATATTCAAAACCATTGTGGTAGTGTGGCTTAATGGCTGATGATTGTGCCTCCATATAATCATTATCATTTATGAAATTGTGGCAGTTGCATATGTAGTTTCACTTATTCATGTTATTACTACGTGGCTAACATCTTATCAACTGTAATTTCCAATCAATAGTTATGATTCTTCTAAATGAGAAATGGAGTGATCATTCGATTAACATGGTCATGCCATAAGATGGAATGATAAGATCAGATTCAATGATCATGTGATCAACGGATGAGATCTTGTACAGTTCATGCATTAATTACTTGATACTCTATTAATGAAGAAATGCTCATTTTTAAAATCCATCAAACCTAATGTTACAAAAGTTCAAACAGAGCTAAGATAAGATAAATAAATAATGGGGAGTTGATTTTATATTTAGAAATGCACTTTTCAAAAAGTTACTTAACTCTAAATGTCCTAAGATATGGTTTCAATTTTATGTTAATCTGAGGGACATAAATAGATAAACTTAGGCTCATTGTGTTCCTTGAGATGTCTAACGCACTTCTCTTGAAGAACTTTTTTGTTATAATGGCTTGAGTTATGAGCTACAAATCTATGATAGACTAGATGCTTGATTTTGTAAGAATCTCATTATTAGTAGCCTTTGATTGGTGGTTTTGAGCTCAAGAAGTGCTGCCAAGGTTTATGGGAGCTCAAATAAATAGTGAACTGGTGTTGGAAGCCTGAGAGCAGTGAGAGAGTGTTTAATGAACCTTTTTTTATTCACTTACCTCAATTAAAATAACTCTAGGGGTATCTTGGATGGATGGGATTCGTTTAGAGGTTTACTAGGATCAATGAAATATGTCCCCAGATTGTTAGGAGGTAGAGAGTCCATCAGGGAAGGATGATGACATGTAAAGGGACATTTTTCTTCACATAGGGATTAGAAACCACTTGATTAGTTTAGGTTTAGGCCAGGGGTAGATTATAATTTAGCTAAGGTTTATGAAACTTCTAGAGTCAGTTGAGTGGGATGCATGGTCCTAGATTAGAGAGAATTATTTGAACTAGGTGAGTTCACCACTTAAGTGTTGCAATCTGGGATCCCGAGCTTGTGGTTTTGATGATAACAAATATTATATATATATATATATATATATATATATATATATATATATCTATATATATATATATATATATATATATATATATATATATATATATATATATATATGCCATTCACCATGCAAGAAGACTAAGGGCTCAAGTTTGGGTAGAATAGGAATATGGTTAAAAAGAGTGTAATTTTTATTTATTTATTTCTAATTTCTCAGTTCAAAGTCCTTTAAAAGGTGTATGCTATATTGGAGATTATGCATGCACACACATAAGGGAGTGTGAAAATAAGTTTAAAATTTTAAATTAATCGTATTAGATGATTCAGATTATACTATATAATCAATTATTATTAAAATAATTTAAATTAACTAATTTTGTAATTAATTTTTAAACTAATCATATTATACAAATTAGATCATATTGTATGATCTATTTAAAATAAAACCCTAACTTACAATCAAAGTTAAGTACTTACTTTGATTTTTATATTTTGAGCTAATCATCTTATACGATACCCTTTGTACAATATGATATTTAAATCTTACTTAAGTTAATCCATATGATTAGTCAATCAAATAAAGGTTTAATTAGTTTGTTTGATCATACTACACAATATGGTTATTACTATATAATAGACAGAGATGAAAATCATTCATCCCGGCAATCATCCTGGATAATAACATTTTGTAAGCTCCACCCGTTAGAGAGAGAATCTCCACCTGTTAGAGAGAGAAAGTTTTGAAATTTAAATTTTCATTCCCAGATTATGTTCCTTATTATCAGGAACTGAGGGGGATGATGGCGGCGGATTGTCGCTGGCAAGGTCAGGCGGTGGATATAGAAGTAAAAGACCAACATCAATAATCATCATCGAGGTCTCTAACGTATGTGGGTAACTCAAAGTTAGATGTGAAAGGTAATGGTTCATTGTTTTGAATTCCAAACAGAGAATTCAAAATCCTTTGATGAAGCAGCAAGGTCCATTGGTGATAAAGGAGGTATCAGATATAACGCCTAAGTTGATCAAGCATGTGGAAGGCAAAGGTAAGTCTATAGCTAAAGTTGTGGGTATGATTACTTCAAAAAGTTTGAAATCATTTGTAATTCCTTCTGATAATACTGAATCTACATATGGAATGAAAATTTTTATTAACTCATTTGGGAATTCAAATTCAATCCATTGACTTAGTCGCAGCGTGATAAATGCAAATTCTCTGAATTTGGTTGACAATAATATTCATTAGGTACCGAAAAGTAGGAATGGCTCGGATGGAGATAAGTTGTCTGATGGAATGCCTAGAAACTCTATTGGCATGGGTAAGGTGAATCCATGGAGTAACAAACCATATATTAAACTGGATTTTAAAGAGGAGGAGGTGGTATTATCTGAAGATGGAAAGGCTGTAAGGTTAAATGAAGAACTAGAGTTGATGAACTCTAAACTGTCAAATTCATTGGTAATTAAGGTATTTGGAAAAGAATTACCATCCCATATGGTGGCTTGGGAGATAAGGAGATAATGGATTCAATTCGGGCAATTCCACTTTACTACATTGGGTAGAGGTTGGTTCTTATGCTCATTCTCCTCGGATGAGATGGCAGAAGCAGTTCATTCAGGAGGCCCTTGGTTTGTGAACGAGCATATAATAGGTAGGAAGAAATGGACTCCAGACTTTACTACTGCATCTATGAATGGGCTTACTTCTCCTATTTGGATTAGAATGTTTCACTTACCTTCGCAATGTTGGGATGAGATGAATGTAGCTAGTTTTGCTTCAGGAATTGGAAAACCACTAATGTTGGATGGTAATATGTTTCATTGAGGAAGAAGAGAATTTACAAGAGAATGTGTAAGAATAAGGCTTGATTAACCTCTTCTAGTAGGTGTATGGGTGGATAGCACGGCTGGAAGGTTCTTCCAAAATGTGGAGTATGAGAAGATATCCAACTTTTTCTTTGTATGTGGGAAGATTGGACATGTAGAAAATGAATGTGTTCTAAACGAAAAAATCCTAACATTATATAGGTTGCTGATGAAAGTGATAGACGTAATGTTGTGGGAAGGAAGCAAGAGGTTTTGAAAGAGCCTTCTTATCGTCTATGGATTCTGGTCAACAATAAGAAAAGTAGAAAATCAAAACAAAGCAACAAGGTGATTAAGCCAAATATTGTTAGATATGTTAAAAAATGTGCTGTTCTGGTAATAGTTGCACAAGATGTTCGAAGTGGTATGGATGATGGTATCAGTGAAGTCTCTATCCCAGAGATTCTATGGAGATTATGTGATGTGGTTGAACAATTAGAAAAAGGGGAGTGCAGACTGGAAGGTGAAAAAGTTGAAAAGCTGGATCATAACATTGTTGAAGTGGAACAGGAAGCGTCGTTTGACAAAAATGAAAATAGCTCTCTTTATGAATTGGGTAAAAATGCCATATCCGATTCTAATTGTTTTTCAAATTCAGCCAATAAATTTGATGCATTGAATATGGTTGATGATGATATGATGGAGGTGGAAAAGTTAAAAGGTAGGAGTGACATTGTTAAAAATAATGTCACTTCAACAAATGCTGGAAAAAATATGGAGATATGCTATAAAGTAGGTCATGATAGGGATACTTCTAAAGGTGATAAAGCTAAAGAAATTGTAATAGGTGGAGAGAATATCAAATTAAAGCTTGCAAAAGAACTGAGGTCTCTTGGTCCAATCAAAATTGCTCCCAGGGGTAGGAATATGGATTGGGTTGGTAGTAAAAAGAAGGAAGGGGCCTCATCCCCTAGAATAAAATTATGAATTCCTTAGCTTTTTGGAATTGTAGAGGAGCTAAGAAATAAGAGGCTTCTCTCTATCTTAAGGAATTTATAAAGGTTCATGGAGTTATTTTTGTTGGTTTAGTGGAAACTAAAATTATTAATTTTGATAAAGTTTCTCTTGAGAACATTTTAGGTTCTGATTGGGACTTATTTTTGGTACCTTCAGTTGGCTTGTCTGGAGGAATGATGTTATTGTGGAGAACGGATATGGCTTCTTTTATAGTTCTAAAAGAGTCAGATCAATGTATTATTGGAAACCTTAATGTTTTCTACAAAGGGATGTGGATGTTAGCTACAGTATATAGGAGTAAGGAAGTGGTGAAAAGGAGGAGTTTATGGGATTGTATTCACGAAGTGGCTAGTATGAAGGTCCCTTTTATTGTTGGGGGAGATTTCAACTGTATAATCTCTCAAGATGAAAAGAGAGGAGGTAGGAAATTTGTGTTCTCTCAAGGTCCAAAGGAGATGGTGTACTTCATGAATGAGAATGATTTGCATGATGTAGGGGTGGTGGGACCAAGGTTCACTTGGTGCAATAATCAAAATGGAGGGGGCCGGATTCTTGAAAGGTAGGACAGGTGTTTACTTAACACTTTGACTATCAATTGTATTCAGGAGGCAATAGAGAGACATTTAGCCAGAATTGCTTCAGATAATTGTCCTATACTATTGAAAAATTTTGACTCATCATCTAGAAGTAAAGGGGTTCTCAAGTTTGAGGATGTATGGTTATCCTATAGAAGTTCGGCTAACATTATAGCTAAAGTTTGGAGGAAAATGATTTCATGGCAATGATATGGAGATCCTTAACAAAAAATGTAAGAAAGCTTTAAAGGATTTGCATTTTTGGGGAAAGGCCAAAGTCAAGGAGTTCTCTATTGAGAAGGATAAATTGAAAGAGGAAATATTTCATCTTCAAGAGAAAGAAGCCAATGTGGGTTGGTTGAGTGAAGACAAGCTTTTGAAGCTGAGATCTAAAGTTAAGGAGCTTAATTTGACACTTGGTCGATTAAATACATGGTGGAAGCAAAGAGCAAAGGTGAGATGGTATGAAGAGGGGGATGCTAATACCAAATTTTTTCATTCTTTTGCTACTGCTAGGAGAAGTAGGAACTGGATATCACAAGTAAAGAAGTGTAATGGGGAGCTAACTGAAGATCCTAAGGAAGTGGAGGAAGTATTCTTCAGATTTTTCCTAGATAAATGGAAGGAGAGGGACTGCTGTGAAAATAACTTGCCAGCACCGTACAGAATTCTGGATGAAGATGATAGAAGAAGATTAGACTCTAAAATTTCATATTGGAAAATTTTAGAAGTAATTAGATTGCTGGGTAACAATAAAGCTCCTGGTTATGATGGCATTACCTATTCTTTTTTCAAGCCTTATTGGAGCACTATAGGGAGTGATGTTTGCAAAGCTGTGAAGAATTTTTTTATTTCAGGTAGAATGTGCAAGGAATGGAAGGACACTCTAGTGGTTCTTATTCTGAAAATGAAGAATCCAATCATGTATGCTGGTTTTTGCCCAATTAGCTTGTGTAACTCTATTTATAAAATAGTGGTTAAAGTTTTATTGAACAGGTTTTTGTTGGTCATTCCAAAATTTATTTCAGAAGAGCAGGTTGCATTTGTCAAAGGTAGAAGCATAGCTGATCACTTATTATTGGCTCAAGAGGTTTCATATAAGATCAGAGTGTCAAAAGCAGCTGATGGTATGATAGCAATCAAGTTGGACATGGAACAAGCCTACGAGAGCATGTGTTGGAAGACTCTTCACAAGGTGATGGGTATCTTGGGCTTACCAAATCAGTTTACGAATTTTGTGATGGAGTGCATTAAGGAGCCTAGATTTGCTATCTCAATTAATGGTGGTGGGTTTCGTCAAGGTTGTCCACTATCTCCTTTTTTTTATTATTTGCTCCCAACTTCTTTCTAATATCTTTTTTAATGAAGGCAAGGATTTAGGCATCAGAATTGCTCCAAATGTTCAAAAGATATCTCATTTGCTTTATGCAGATGATGTCCTCTTTTTTTTTTTTTTGATGCAAAATTAATAAGTATTAAGAAAGTAAAAAACATTTTATGTGATTATTGTGCTTGGACTTGATTGAGATTGAATACTCAAAAATCAGCTATGATTTTAAGCAAATATGTTGAAAGAAGGAAGAAGATTGTAAGGATAATGGAGATAAAATAGGTAGAAGAAATGCAATATTTAGGAACCAAGTTTGCTTTTAGGAGATTGACAAAGGCTGATTTCCAATTTCTTTTGGATAAATCTATAAAGACTCTTAATGCTTGGGGAAATAGATACATTTCTCTAGTTGGAAGATTGGTTTTGATAAAAAATGTTTTTTGCAATCTTCCATTATTTCTTATGTCTCATTCTCTTATTCCTTTAAGTATTTTGAGGGAATTTAAGAAACTTTCTAGGAATTTTATATGGAATAAGTTTGATGGTAGCCAAGGGATGCATTTTGTGGCTTGGGATGAACTTTGCAAACCGAGAACTATGGGTGGTTGGGGGCTTCACTCGGCTATATCCAATTTGGAACCGATGAGAGCAAAGTTTTCTTGGAATCTAGTGCTGGATCCTAATTCCTAGTTGAATAGAATTATAGTGGGTAGATATGGAAGTGATTGGTGGAGGAATGATACCTTGAAGGGTGGTTCTTCAACATGGAAGATTATAGCTAGTGGTTGGAAGGCTTTGAAAAGTTTTATAAGATGGAAAGTAGTAAAAGGTAGTAACATAAATGTATTGAAGGATATACGGATCTTGGACAAATGCCTAATTAAATGGCCTACTTTTGTGGCTATTTTTGAAGATGATAATACAACACTCGGTTGCTTTATTCAAGATGGTAAGTGGAATAGGAGAAGCTACTTCTTCTTTTTTTTTTTTTTTTTTTTTTTGAGAAGAAATTCTGAAACTAATCAGCAACATTCATATTTATCAGGATTCATAGATGGGTTATATGGAACTGAAAAGGAAATTTTCTGGGAAAACAATTTAGTCTATGTTAAGAGAAGAAGCTGTAAAGGAAGTAGTTGTGGTGGATCCCAATTCCTGGATTCACAAAGTGAAAATGAATGCCAAAATAGAGTTATTCATTTGGAGATTGAGCAAAGAAGCAGTTCCAACAATAGATTTCTTGAAGAGAAGGAAGTTAAACAGCTGTAACCTTTATCCTAAAGGTTGCAGGGTGGTGGAGGATGTAGATCATGTTACTACTAAATGCTCATAGCTCATTAAAGTTATCCTTAAGTTGAGGGATTGGGGATTTCCTATTTCGATTTTCTATTCTTTTCAGTAATGTTTGACTGAGGTCAAATTATTTTATGAAGATAATAATTTGTTGGTGAAGTTGTATTTTTCTTTGCTTTGGTTTTCTTGGAATAACAGGAATATGACAAAACATGGCAAGGTTGAAGATAGTGTTTCAATCATTGCAGCAAATGTGATTAGCTCTGTGAGTTTGGATAAATAGAGCAAGGATATCTCAGATTACTGGGATGTTGGTTGGTCCATGGGACTTTGTTATGAATTCTGGCGTCCTCCTCCACCCAAGTGGCACAAAATTAATGTGGATGCTGCATTGAAGAATGACTATGGAGCTAGCATTGGAGGCATTGTCTGGGACTTCAAGAGAATATTTATATTGGCATTTGGATTTCATGGAATGCATTGGGATATATCATTCAGCGCTCTTAAGGAGGTATTGAAGGATTGTTTACTCAATGCTAAAGGTATTTTTTTTAAGGAGACAATAAGAATGTGATCCTATTTCTTCAAAAATTGTATTACAAAGAGAAGGAATTAGGTGGAAGCATAATACATGAAGATTTCTCATTCTTAAATAATTGGAATAACGTCATTTTTCATTATGTTGGTAGAAAATGTAACAAGGTAGCCAATTAATGTGCTAACCTTGCTTTTTCTTTTGATTTCATTTGGGATTTGTTTTATGAGAGGTCCCTTCCTTCTTCTTTTGTTCATCTTGTAAAGAAGGAAAGTGATAGATTGATTAACTCTCACTAGTTTGTACCTAGGCTTTCTTTTGGTTGAATTTTAATGCATTTTGCATTTCTTCAAAAAAAAAAAAAAAAAACAACCATCCTGGATGAAGCTTTAATTTTTGTACTAGTCATACAATGTGATGTCAATCATACTAGATGTTAGGAAAAGATGATTTTAAATTATCCTGACAATCATCTTTATGATGAAGAGGCAATTGATTAAATCATATTGCACGATCTCTAGATCATACTTTATAATTGATACATATATTTTAAACAGTTTATCCTAGGACTATTCCATCGTACTAGACATTATCAGGTTTTTAAACTAATCATATTATATGATTATAGATCATACTATAAGATAATAGATAATATTGTATGATCACATTCACCTAAATTGAAAATTTAGGGTTTTTGAAGACCTTGTATTTAAAGCTTTTCTTAATTATTTCTTAAGAGAGAGACTTTTGGCTGTTGAAGGGATTTTATGAGAGAGTTGTGAGAGATCTTGGAAAGTGTAGAAGGAGAAGATGAGTTTTATGAGAGGGAGAAGTAGTGTGAGGGTTTTCACATGATTAATCTTAAAAATCTGCACGTTGATTCCTCCATAGGGCTCTATGGAAAGGTTACTCTGGCAACAAAAGCTTCAAGGTTAAAGATTGGGGTTCTATGCCTTCACTAGGAGGGTGAAAATAATTGCAATGTTCTCTTCCTTTACCATGAGTATGAAAAAGCTTCTAGGTTTGCTACCTTCCACAAAAGGGTGAAAAGTGATTCCAAGGTTATCTGCCTAACTAAGAGGTGAAAAGGATTCTTGTTCTCCATCATATCAGGTTGGTGAAAGTGATTCTTATAAGGGCCTCTCCACCTTTTTTTACGGGTTAAAGGAGAGTAACTAAGAGTTAGTGAAATACCTAGAGTGGAGGACTCCGACGAGTGGATGTAGGTCTTTGATTGACCAAACTAGTATAAAATTCTAGTGTGCTCATTCCTATTTTATGTCCATATTTTATTTTTTGCATTTTACTTTTTTTGTAATTTATTTTCTTAGAAAATGCATGTTTAAAATGTTATTATTGATTTTAGATTGATTTAATCAAATTATCATCATAATTTTGATTTTTTTTACTTTTATTAGCTTCCGCATTGAGTTATTACATTACTTAATTATAGTTATTAAAAATCTCAAAATTATTATTTTGTGTTAAAGAAAATTTTAAATAACTAATTAATCCCCTCTTTTGGTGTGCTTAAGGACAATTCAATGAGGCTTAACACCATCCATTGAACTTTCAATTGGTATCATATTGGGCCTCAAAATTATGATTCAAAAATCTCTAAGAAAAAGATTAAATAAAAAATCTTGGAAATTTGAATAATGCATAGGGTTATTCTATAACCCGTCGACCACTATTAAATAATATTCCATTTCATTTCTACTTTCTTATAATCTATTATTTTTTTATGTGGCATATGATTGAAGAGGAATACTCTGCATCTTTTAAATTTGTTAATGGCGTTAAAGTAGAAAAATCTTTGACTAATGAGGACAGAGACTTCGCTCAACTGAATGCTGAATGATTAAATTATTTTTTCTATGCACATAAGTGTAAAGTTTACATGAAAGTGTCTATATGTACCACTGGCAAGGACATTTGAGATAGACTATGCATTACATACAAGGGTATTAGTGAAGTCAAATATTCTAGGTTGAACATTTTATTGCATGATGTTTTGATTGAAAAATATATATTTATGTATATATAGTTTTGAAAAAGAATTAATTTTTTTTTGGAAATATTTAAATTTTAAATTTTGAAATTTAACACATCATTATGAACAATATATCACCTCGAAAGATGATCATATCGTTCCCTAATGGGTTCAAATTTCAGAATTCTAATCTTATCCAAATTATCGTAGTCAAACTCAAAGGGAGAATTACATTCGACCCCGGAGGATCAAAATGGAATTTAACCAATTGTTTGATTATTCTAATTCGGATAAAAGATCGTTAATTTCATAATCGAAGTCACGATAATAATTGATATATCTCTCCGAACAAAGAATATATCAATTATTATGGATCGTTTGAAAATGATGATAATGATCGTCGGGTTTGATTTTTCCAAAGAAAATTAATTAGAGGTTTTGAAAATTTATTGGTTTTGAAAATAAGTTTTGGGTTTCTAAATCTCCTACGAGCGCAAGCCCTCGTAGTTAATTACATCGTAGGAAACTAAAATTTCCTACGAAAACTCTCGATTAAAATAGCGGTGTAAATTTTATTTAAGATTTTTAAAGTTTGATATCAAAGGAGAGAGATGATAGGAATTTTCAAATGGGATTGGTTCAATGTTGAACACTTATTTTCAGAAGTCAAATGAGGAGAAGTAGGAGGTGCTTTGAGATTCTGAATTACTTCAGAAACACCTCAATCTATCCTAAGTGTTAGGCTTGTATTTGATTGGAAGGAATTTTTTTTTTAGTTTGAGTGGTTGATTTTATTAGAAATTTGGGATTCAATTCCCGAAATTCGAGGTCTTATGGCCCGAGCCAGCCTCAGAACCTAAGTCTAAATTGGGCACTAAAAGTTAGTGCCCCGAACCTAGCTAGTGCAATGCGAATCTGGTCTTACCCCGGCCTGGATTGGGGAGCCAGCTAAACCACCTAAACGATTTAAAATCATGAGTCCGGTCAATTTATGTAGAGTGGTCAGGACGTTATTTAAGAAAGGTATTTGAGAACGGGACCGACATCTAGAGCAGATCCTAATTGGTCCCTTTGACTTATGTTGGGTTTGATGCTTAGGCAAATGCAATTAAGGGTTTAAAAGTTTTTAAATTAGTTGCTAATATGATGCATGCTAATCGACTCGATTAAAAGATTGAATTTGAATGAATGCTATGAAATGAGGACTCCCGGCGGTCCCGGGCTTATTTCTTAAAACGTTAGAGTTTCTATGTGAGCTTAAAGTTTTTAATTTGATTTAAGTAGAAAATTTTTATTAAGTCCTTAAGAGCCTACGATCGAATTCCAGGTCAAATCAAAATCGGCATGCAGGTAAAAAAAGACTATAAAGGCAGGTATCTCTAACGCGCAATCAATTTAAATAAATCAATCAAATTAAATATATCAAATTGAATGTCCGTAGGCAAGTGCCCTTATTATTACATCACAGAATTTTGCAGAGAAGTAAAGTGGCCGGGCACCACTGACTACAACCCGGGTTTCTAATCCTAAATCAAATGACTTTGAGATTTGGGATTCTTCTCGTTGTCCATTTCTTCGTCTTCTCACGAACACCTTGATTCGTCGGTTCCGGATACCCAAATGAAAAGAGACTCCCCCTTAATCGGGGTGTTATCTTTCCTCTTTGGATATTTGAAAGAGATCCTAATTTAATTTCCAAATGGAAGAAGACTCTCCCCTTTAGGGATGTCTTCACCTCTTTGGAAATCAAGTTGGATCAAATTTCCCAAATTCAAATCATTTTAAGTAATTACAACCTTTACACAATCAAATTTACATCTTGATTAAAGAATGAAAATCTAGACTCGATCCTGCAAGGTTATCCTAATAATCAAAAATTATATACTCATTCCCAAGCAGTTATAATATAGAAAATTGAAATGCGTTTGTTTTTTAGCCACACTTGGCCATGCTCTTTTTTATTTAAAGGGGTCTTAAGCGCGGCAGGTACCTGTGCAAAGAGTTATATTTTTTTATTAACTGCCCCCTTTAGTTTTCAGCTCCTTATATGAGCATGGCCACCTGCATAAGATTGCACAAATATATATATTTCGTTCCTAGCCTATGGGTAGGTCTAACGCACAATCAAACACAGAGTGCAGAAAGCAAGTAAATAAACATAACAATTCTACACTAGCAAACAGCATGCAGTGAAAGCTACGAAAATCCGGCATACAGCAGAAAAAGTAAAACATCGGCCTATCCTAAAACTAGAGTCGGTGATCCTAGCACAACATCTAAAGTGTGTGAGGTAGGTCGTGTGGTTTTGATATGTCCTAAATAGGATCATTAGATTGAAGTTGCTTAATGTTCGATTGGTTGAAAGGCTTAAGGGATTTAAATTTGAGTTTAAATATTAATAGCTTGAAATTAATTTTAAAATTAATTCTTAATTATTTGTTGAATACCACCTTTGTTTCACACCGAGGCCGTGAAGTTTATTTCACCTTCCTTGGGGCTAAGTTAATAGCCTCGTAGGCCTGGGTTACCCAGTGGTACCTGATATAATTAAGTGATTTGATTTGATTAAAGTTTGAAGGTTAATGAATTTTAATCAAAATTGGTTGATTACTGATTTTAAGGGTTGATTAATCATTTCTGGAGTTTTAGAACAATTTTCAACTTTTTATGAATTTTTTAGAATATTTTAATCATTTAATTAAAGGGTCGAAAAGTTGACTTTTTGATTAAAAGTGTTTTCTGGAAAGTTTGAATTTTATTAAAATACTAGACCTTACTACGATCAGTTAGAAGGTAAGTACATTGAAATCAGATTTTTCTACATTTTATTACGAAGGTTTGAAGTTTTGAACTAGTTTTTAACTACGGTTTGACCAATTTGTTGACTTTTTGAAATATTACAGCTTTCTGGAATTTAATATTTTTAATAAATATTAGACATTATTAGGAGTTGAATGCAAGTGAGTTTGTTCAATTTGTATTTTTCTGGAATTAGTTATGAAGGTTTGAATTTTGATGTATTTAATGAACTTTTAAAAGTCTTTAATTAAAGGGCCCTTTTGGATTTTGCTCCAAATGAGTTTCCAACTCCTTGAAATCAACTCCAAAGGTCAGGAATGACCTAAGGAGGGATTCTCAAGTGTTCGGGAAATTTTTTTGAAATTTTTAATATTTATTAATTAATTATATTAATCAAATATTGGTTTTCAATTAAAATTAAGTTAAGGTTCAATTTGCTGTTCAATCAATTTGGTTTTAATTTTCTTGAGTTAAGGGCTGAATTCTGGTCAGTTAGAGGGCTTACACATATTTTTTTGGATTCAAAATGGATTTATTACATTTTTTTAGAAGTTTTGAGGATTAATTAAGGTTAAACTTAGGAAATTCGATTAAGGGGCTTAAAGGCTTCAAAAATCAGTGGAACTTTTTCTAGTGGCTGTACATGTCGCTAAGTTCAAGTGTTTGAAGTTTCAACTCAAGGGGAAGTGAATCCTAATTATTGGAAATATTCTAAGTTCTCTAAACATATATCCTTAATTATTGTCCTTAGTGACACTAAGTTTAATAGGTTTGAATTGAAGTTTTGACTAACCCTTAACTAAACATATATGCATCACACAAAAGCACAATCAAGCCCTTAAAACTAGGAGATCCTAGACTAGGTGGTATGTGCACAACCTAATCATGCAAAAGTTAGGAATAATTAACATAAATATTAAATAGATCAATGGATAATTAAAATAATTACCCATTAATCCTCACCCATAATTTCTGTTCACATAAGCTTAACCTATGTTTAAAATTTCAATGGACCTCTCAAAATTAGACATTTAAATATATAATTTTAAAATATTTTATAAAATATATGTATTTATATGTATAAGCTTATATATAAAGACATAAATTTTAAAATATAATAATTTGAAAATATTATTAGAATAATTTTTAAGTATTTGAGAGGTCCACTGGTTATAGGGTTATTTTAAAATAAATTTTAATTTTAATTTTTCAAAATATTTAATATAATATTTAATTAAATGGTATATGAAAAAAAAAAAATATTCAAATGTTAATTATTTAAAATAACTGAAAATATATATTAAGTATTTTGATTTGAAATTAATTTTAAATTAAAATTTATGAGATTATAAAAATTTTGATACCAAATATTAAAATTTTGGATTTATAAATATTTTTTAATATTTTTTTTGAAGTTTTCTGGTAATTAATTAGTTTTAAAATTAAATAAAACCCTTTAATTAACTCCGGCGGCGGCTCCACGTGGCGCGTCCGGGTTCGTCCAGCAAACTCGGCGGCGCTTGCAATCATTACCGGCTGATTGAGAAAACGCGTGGGCCCCACGCGGTTTCACTAATCCACGTCGGCAGCGGACATTCGCCGTTCAATCGTTCGCGGGATCCATCCAACGGCCGAGATGAAATCCCGCCATTTGAAATCGGTTAACGAGATCGAACAGCGGAGAATCAATCCGCGGTGCTGAACCAGCGGCTACGATCAAGCTGAACTAGAGTTTGATCCACCGAATAGATTACGCGGTTGGACGGACCGCTGAATGGCTCGATCTGGATCGTTGATCGAGCCATCAACGGTCCAGAAAACGTATACCGAAGCAGGATCACGAAATGCACCCTAACTTCATTTTCTAGCTCGTTCTCTCAACTCAGACAACCAAAGTTCATGAAATTTTAAACAGAGATAATAGGAGTGAACATAATTAATGGGGAGTTGATTTTATAGCTTAATATGAACTGTAGAAAACTCTATTTAAGCTAGTGTACTTAGACCTAGGGTTTAAGTTTTTCACCTCGATTTTGGACGGTTTTATCCGTTTAATGGCATGTTGCATTTGTAGGCTGTCCACGCTCCTTTTTGTAGAAGAAAACTTGGCTCGAAAACGCCTGGATCGATCCCTATGAGCCTTTGAACGGAAATCACCTCGGTTCGCCGGGAAGCCTGCCGCCGGCGAACTTCTAACGGTGGGATTTGACTATAGCCGTGTAGAGAAGGCCATAGGGATTTGAAATGGACTGGATATTGGGGTTCAAAAGCTCTGGTTGGAGAGAGAGAGCTAGGGTGAGAATGAGGGCTTTTTCCATCGTTTTTGCCCTATTCAAACAACCCTAAGCTACTTGGACGGCTAGGATCACTTGAGTGCACCTCTGGATGTTGCCAAGTGTCCAGAGAGTGGTTGGAAAGCTGGTGGATCAAAGGACACAAGGACACGTGAGGTGGAAAGCCTCTTTTGTCCCATAGTCCACATGGGTTTGATTTAGAGCTGTAGGATCTGGATCCAAAGGCCATGAAAGGCTCTAGGAAGGTTCTAGAGGTCCTTAGGGCTGTTGGTTAGGTCCTAAGTGGAATAGATTAATTTTAAATGGTGCTTTGACCAAGTTTGACCCATTTAAAGGATTGGTTTGACTGTTTGACCAGTCCACTTGCCATGTGGACTGGTGATGTGGCATATGGGAGAGAATTTTGAGTATTTGCTGGGATAATTTGATAAGAAATGGGTTAGCTTAAGTCTAGCCATTTAGATATTTAACCCACCTAAAGGGGTTTGTTGACTATGTTGACCAGTCAACTGGTCAAAGATAGGTGGGGTGGCATATGGGGATGCCATGGGTGCTGGAATGATGGATCTAAGGCTTGAAGGTTGATGTTTGAGTGTATGAAAACATATAAGTGAGAGTTTGACTATAATTTTGGGTTTGACTAAGTCAAAACTCCAATGGATTTGACTCCAAATGAATTGAATGGATTTGAAACATATTTGAAGATGTGTTTGAGAGTTTGATTGGTTTGGTATGATTTGGATGGGTTGATTTGATTGAATGTATTGAATTGGTTCATATGGGTCGAATTTGACCAACCATGGCTTAGTTGACTTGGTCAACTATTGTTTGGGTCATCCAATTTTGGGCTCAACAAGTTTGAAATATGGTTTTTGAGTTTATTGAAGGTGTTTTGAAGGTTTGAGGAGATCAATTAGGTCAAAACACCTATTTGGGCCTTTAAAGAGCCTCTTAGGTCAACTAGGTTGACTTGGTCAACCAAGTTGACCCAAAGTCTGAAAATGGGCTCAACAGGTTTGGTTTTATATTTGAAACTTGCTGGAGGTGGTTGCATTCAATTTGGAGGTCGTTTGGTTTGAAATCACTATTTGAGCCCCATAGGGGTATTTTGGTCATTTTGGGCTCATGACCACTAGGGGCTGAAATGAGTCCAGAAAAATGCAGTTTATTGATCAACATATCAATATTAAGGGTCTGGAAGTGACTAGAGAATTTGGTGAAGGCTCTAAGGTCAAAAACTTCATAGTGATAGGTCCAGTGGCATGGGCTGTAAATATTTGAAGGTTTTACAGCCTTTGGATTTTAATTAAGTTTTCGAGGTTAGAGACCTCAGAATGAGCTCAAATTTGGAGGGTTGCCTCCAGAGACATGTCCCATCAGTATGAAATAGATGGACTCTGAATCGGAGGTCATTTGATTAGGTTTTGAAATGTTTGAAAATTTGCTGAAAAAGGCCTTTAGGACTTGGCCTTTTAGCATTGGATTTTGGTTTAAAATTTTGGATTTGGATTGGGTTTTGGATTTGATTGACTATATGTCTGGATTGACTTATGATCTAGGTAGATCCTAAAGTCTGACTCCTAGCAGGGTCTTAAGGTCTAGAATAGAACCTAAGGTCTGAAGTCTAGAAGGATCTTAGAGCCTAAAATTTGATGATTTGGAAATTAATCTATGGTCAGAATTGGTCCAAGTGACCTCATACAAAAATGAGGTCAACAAATGGACCCCCAATATGTGTAATAGAATAAAATTCTATTGCACATATTGGCGTTGACCGAGATTAAAGATTATGTCTAGAAATTTTGATCCTAAGGGAATGGAAAGTTCATCCCTGGGGAATCCAGATTTAAATTGATACTAGGGTAGTGCCACGAGGGGCGTACTCTACCACTAGTGGATTTAGTCCTAAAGGAAGGAAAGTCTATCCCTATAGGAAAAGGAAGTTCGGGTGATCGTATAGAAGGGAAGCAATTCCTAACTATAGAAGATCAGATTTAAGTTTTGAATCTAAAGGAAAGGGTAGCCTAACCTCAGAAGATTGAATTTGGATTTGATTCTAAGGGAAGGGGAGACCTAACCCTAGAGGATGGAGTTTTGATTTTGGGTTCTAAGGAGAGGGACGACCTAATCCTAGAGGATTGAATTTTGATTTTATAGGAAGGAGAAAATCCTAACTACAGGGGATCGAATTTGAGTTTGATACTAGGGCAGTGCCACGAGGGGCGTACTCTACCACTAGTGGATCTAATCCTAAGGGAAGGAAGAAACCTAACCTTAAGGAAGAGAAGGTGACTGAACTATAGTGGGGCCCAAGAGGCTTAAATCCACTACTAGTTAGTCGAGATCCTAGGAGATAGGAAGCACGGGGACTCACACCTACTCCCACAGGATCGGATTTGTATTTAAACTAGGATGGTGCCACGAGGGGCTTGCTCCATCACTAGTGGATCTAATCCTAAGGAAAGGAAGCTCTGGGACTCACACCTAACCTTAAAGAAAAGAGATGACTGGACTATGTGGGGCCCAACAGGCTTAATTCCACTTTTAGTCAGTCGAGATCCTAGGAGATAGGAAGCACAGGGACTCACACCTATTCCTATTGGATCGGATTTGTACTGGGTATTCAATGACTAACCTAGCTAGAAAGCTCTGGGACTCACATCTAACTAGGGGAACTAGCCAAGGAGATAGTCTGCCAGAATCTCTAAGGATTCGACAAAAGCTATCTAACCCGAAATTTGATTTTGTACGCTAGGATGGTGCCACGAGGGGCTTGCTCCACCACTAGCAGATCTAATCCTAAGGAAAGGAAGCTCTGGGACTCACACCTAACCTTAAGGAGAAGAGAAAATGACTGAACTATGTGGGGCCCAGTAGGCTTAATTCCACTTTTAGTTAGTCGAGATCCTAGGAGATAGGAAGCACAGGGACTCACACCTACTCCTAACGGATCGAATTTGTACTGGGTATTCAATGACTAACCTAGCTAGAAAGCACTGGGACTCACATCTAACTAGGGGAACTAGCCAAGGAGATAGTCTGCCCAAATCTCTAAGGATTTGGCAAAAGCTATCTAACCCGAAATTTAGTTATGGATGCTAGGATGGTGCCACGAGGGGCTTGCTCCACCACTAGCAGATCTAATCCTAAGGAAAGGAAGCTCGGGAACTCACACCTAACCTTAAGGAAAAGAATGGAGTGATTTTGGTTTTGAATTTGAATGATTTTTAAATTTTGGATTTCGATTGGATTTGATATGATTTGAGATTGATTTAAATTGTGATTTCAGATAGAGATCTAAATTTGGAAGATTTTGAATTTGAATGTGGAGAATTTGATTTGATTGAATTTTAACTTTGGTGAATTTAAGTTTGCAGAGTTTCGAATTTGATTTAGTTTTGACACTCATTTGGCATGGTACTTCCTGAAGAGCCTCCCCAACATTTAAAAAATATCAGGTGGCATTCTCCAGGGTTGATCAGTTAATGTTTGAAATTTTCCCGAAGATCGTCTCTACGACAAGGGGAAAGTCTTGAGTCGGTTCAAGCTCCTGTATCGATCTCTCAGTAGGCTAAGATATGCATCCAAAGAACCTATACCAAGTCTCCTCCTTGGAAGGTTCTAAGTTGCTCTATCTTATCACGAGCTTCAACCAGTCAGGCTTCGGACTGTTTTGAGTTTTATTGAGTCTCAAAGAGAAAGCTCTACAAGGCCTCAAACTCCTCAAATTGGAGCCGGGCACTCTGCTCAGTCGTGATTTTATTTTGAATGGCAGGTACTTCCCAGCATTACAAAATACTCCTCTAGTAGGTCTGATCTTTGACCCAGCATAAAGTGTAATTTTGTTGAAAAGACCTTAAAGGAAGAGATGCCTATGTGCAAAGATTTACACACATTTCTCAAGGACATAATTTGAATTCTTATCAGTAGAAGATTCGATCTTTCTATTAAGAAATTTCCTCTTACTATTTGGACCCTGTCGGAATGACATGTGGGAACAAATTTAGAAGTGCAGTGAGAAATAGTGTTGACTCCAACTAACCTTGAAAAGGTTTAAGAATTTAGGTTTTGTTGACCCAGACCAAGTTTCGTAGAAACTGAACTGGGGTCTCCCTTGTATAGGTTTTGAATTAAAATTAATCTCAAAGAGATTTAGGTTGGATAAAGAAATTTGATCTATTCAATTTTCTTGCACGATTTTCTTCTATCTGGTAGATAATTTCTACTTGGTGAAGAATCTAGATTCAAGACTTTCAAAGTCAAGTATTTAAAAGGTGATCAATTTTTTTTATTTAAGGATTTAAAGGAAGGGAGCCATCTTACTCTTTTTCTCTTTTTTTTTGGTGACGCATTTTGCGTATATTTTGACTTTTGGTGCACTTCTTGATTTTTGGCGCATTCGCGCATCTTTTGATTTCAATTGAATTTGAGAAGAGGCTCCACTTTCTTTTAAATCTCAAAATGATTGTTCTCTTTTTAATGCTGTGATTATATCTCAAGTATTAGAGAAGACAAATTCGTTCTCTTATACAAGGAAGAATAATCCTCAAAGTACATCCAATCTTTTTGAGAAAGTATCGACTTGACTTTTGAAAATCATTGAACAAATTTTTGACCTGCGAGAATTGCCTATTAAGATAGAAAATTGCTAGAATATTGATAAAATTTTCATTTCTAGAATCGACCTAAATTTGAGATAGATTTTAATTCAAAAGTTAAATTAACCCACAGAAGCGGTGGGAGGGAGGGACATCTAAACATTTGGCGGAGTCAACTACAACTCCCTCCTGCTTGAGACTTAAAGTAGAGGTCAATTTTCATTAAAAAGAGGAATCAACTTGTCTTGAAAATCATGATCTAGTACACTTGAGAAATTGATAAGTTTTCCTTAAAAAGATTACAAGTCTAGGTGGCAAGACCCTTGTCAACTTGGAATTGAATTCCTACAATCTCTGTGGAGGGAGAGACTATTATAAGGTCTGCACTATCCCTAGATATTGCGACATCATTACAATCAAAAGATTTATCACGATAGGACCCAGTTTAAAGTTAAATTTCGACGGTATCACTATCTGACACAATCTTAGATTATTTCCCCTCTCAAATTACTACTAGACTAGTAGTTAAGAGAGTGGCACCCCGAGTGGTTTCTACTCCTCCTCCTCTGTAGATGATGTAGTGGGACACGTGTAGTAACGCGCCTTAACATCTTCTAGTGGAGTGGACGGATCATAACCCTCAATTGGGGGCCTATGGCCTATTGCTGGTGATCGTTCAATTCTTTCTTGCTCGAGTCTTTCTGTGTAGTAGTCAAGTAGGTGTATTGAAGATCGTGCTCTCATCTCTACAACCTCCCTCCTTTGTGCAAGGAGAGGGTACATAGAAGGAGCAACGGGTTCTCGATTGGCCTCGAAGTCTGTCCTCTCTAAGGTTTCAGATTCAGTAGTCTTTCTAGCCTTAAGATTCCTTTTTCTGGCTCCTCGAAGATAATTCTTCATCTTGTTCCTACCAATGACATGGGTGCTAGAACTTGACCCGATCTCAGATTGAGATGGTAGCTCTTTTGTCGTTATTGATTTCTAATTTTGATCCTCCTGAGCAGAGAGTACAATGGGTACTGGGGCGACAACAACCTCCATCTTAGAGATGGGGGAGTCAGCTCCTGACCCTAAAGTAACTTCTACTAAGGGGAAATTCTCTTGAGTACAAGCGGACAGATCTAAGATTCTTTCTCCATTAACTGAAATCTTAAGGTTTTGAAATTGTATCTCATACTGAATTAAATTGTCATTAAGAATTTCTTCTACAGGAACATCTCTAATCAGTGAGAAGACGAATTTCCCAGCCATTTGAGTGCTTGATTTCCTGGAATTAAGAAAGTGATTTGAATTAATGATTTTTGAAGTGTCGTTTAAGTTTTGAATTTGATTAATTTTATTCAAAATTTTATAACTCAATCGTGTCATTTTGCATTGAACACGGTGGTTCATAAAACTGACGAGGAACTTGACTCTTTTGCTACACCAATTGATTTAGGGCAAAATGTCAAAGTTCGGACTTGACTTTGAACTCAAATTTGAGATTGAATTTATTGTTGAAATCGAACCTGGGTTTAAGATTGAGATTGAATTTGGGCTTAAGGTCGAATTTGAATTTGATATTAAAATCAAGTGGATCTTCTTCAAATTTTATGACTCAACATATTGAGTTTCACTCAATCATGTAGGTTCACAAAATTGATATGAAAAATCCAAAAATTGGGCTCAACTCTTTCATTTCACCAATCGACTTGGGATGAAATGTCAAAGCCCAAATTTTGACTTTAAAATCAAAATTGAAGTTGAATTTATGTTTGAAATAGAATTTGAACTTAATGTTGAATTTAAACTTAAGACTGAATTTGACTTTGACGTTGGAATTGAACAGATTTTCTTCAAACTTTGAAACTCAACACATTGATTTTTATTCAAATGTGTAGGTTTACAAAAGTAACCTGAAGATCCTGAGAAAATAGGCTTAACTCTTTCACCTCACCAAATGATTTGGGGGTGAAATGTTAAAGCCTAGAATTGACTGGAAAGTTTTGGGTTAGCGTTGCAAGTGTTCAATTACAATAGAATATTATAAAAGACACATGACAACGATGATTTGAAGTTGATTTGAAAGATTTTGGGTAAGTTTTAAAATTTTAAAACTCCGGCGGATTCTCCCCTTATATTTGAAACTCAATATGTTAAACAAGCGTTCAACATAAAGGTTAACAAATTTAGAGGGGGGCGATTTTAACAAGTCAACCTGACTCTTTCACCCCGACGAACTGTCCGAGAGTGAAATGTCAAAACTTGACTTCGCCAGAAAGATTCAAATTCTAGACTTGAATTCGAACTAGAGGTCTGTATTCTATCACACATATCAAATTATAGGAGTTATAATTTCATAAGTAATGATAGAATATATGGATTGATTGAGATTTGAAAGTGATTGAATTTTTCTAAAGGATTGAAATATGGATTTTGAAATTGAAAAATCTCCTGTAAATTGTGAAACTTAGCACGCTATTTATTTACTAGCATGCAAGTTTGCAACATATACAAAAGGATTTGGCTTGACTCTTTCGCTCTACCAATCAAGTTGGAGGCAAAAGGTCAAAGCCTGGCTTGGAAGAGGTTTCCTACACTCACCTCTCGTTTCACATGTCTTAATTGAGTTGGCCATACTCACCCAAGAGAGAAATGGGTAAAGGGACCAACGGAGAGAAAGGTAGTCAAAACTACCGATACAATAAAATTTATACCGCTATTAAAGATGGAGAGTAAGATTTATCCCCAGCGGAGTCGCCAAATTTGTTTTGATTGAAAAATATATATTTATGTATATATAGTTTTGAAAAAGAATTAATTTTTTTTTGGAAATATTTAAATTTTAAATTTTGAAATTTAACACATCATTATGAACAATATATCACCTCGAAAGATGATCATATCGTTCCCTAATGGGTTCAAATTTCAGAATTCTAATCTTATCCAAATTATCGTAGTCAAACTCAAAGGGAGAATTACATTCGACCCCGGAGGATCAAAATGGAATTTAACCAATTGTTTGATTATTCTAATTCGGATAAAAGATCGTTAATTTCATAATCGAAGTCACGATAATAATTGATATATCTCTCCGAACAAAGAATATATCAATTATTATGGATCGTTTGAAAATGATGATAATAATCGTCGGGTTTGATTTTTCCAAAGAAAATTAATTAGAGGTTTTGAAAATTTATTGGTTTTGAAAATAAGTTTTGGGTTTCTAAATCTCCTACGAGCGCAAGCCCTCGTAGTTAATTACATCGTAGGAAACTAAAATTTCCTACGAAAACTCTCGATTAAAATAGCGGTGTAAATTTTATTTAAGATTTTTAAAGTTTGATATCAAAGGAGAGAGATGATAGGAATTTTCAAATGGGATTGGTTCAATGTTGAACACTTATTTTCAGAAGTCAAATGAGGAGAAGTAGGAGGTGCTTTGAGATTCTGAATTACTTCAGAAACACCTCAATCTATCCTAAGTGTTAGGCTTGTATTTGATTGGAAGGAATTTTTTTTTTAGTTTGAGTGGTTGATTTTATTAGAAATTTGGGATTCAATTCCCGAAATTCGAGGTCTTATGGCCCGAGCCAGCCTCAGAACCTAAGTCTAAATTGGGCACTAAAAGTTAGTGCCCCGAACCTAGCTAGTGCAATGCGAATCTGGTCTTACCCCGGCCTGGATTGGGGAGCCAGCTAAACCACCTAAACGATTTAAAATCATGAGTCCGGTCAATTTATGTAGAGTGGTCAGGACGTTATTTAAGAAAGGTATTTGAGAACGGGACCGACATCTAGAGCAGATCCTAATTGGTCCCTTTGACTTATGTTGGGTTTGATGCTTAGGCAAATGCAATTAAGGGTTTAAAAGTTTTTAAATTAGTTGCTAATATGATGCATGCTAATCGACTCGATTAAAAGATTGAATTTGAATGAATGCTATGAAATGAGGACTCCCGGCGGTCCCGGGCTTATTTCTTAAAACGTTAGAGTTTCTATGTGAGCTTAAAGTTTTTAATTTGATTTAAGTAGAAAATTTTTATTAAGTCCTTAAGAGCCTACGATCGAATTCCAGGTCAAATCAAAATCGGCATGCAGGTAAAAAAAGACTATAAAGGCAGGTATCTCTAACGCGCAATCAATTTAAATAAATCAATCAAATTAAATATATCAAATTGAATGTCCGTAGGCAAGTGCCCTTATTATTACATCACAGAATTTTGCAGAGAAGTAAAGTGGCCAGGCACCACTGACTACAACCCGGGTTTCTAATCCTAAATCAAATGACTTTGAGATTTGGGATTCTTCTCGTTGTCCATTTCTTCGTCTTCTCACGAACACCTTGATTCGTCGGTTCCGGATACCCAAATGAAAAGAGACTCCCCCTTAATCGGGGTGTTATCTTTCCTCTTTGGATATTTGAAAGAGATCCTAATTTAATTTCCAAATGGAAGAAGACTCTCCCCTTTAGGGATGTCTTCACCTCTTTGGAAATCAAGTTGGATCAAATTTCCCAAATTCAAATCATTTTAAGTAATTACAACCTTTACACAATCAAATTTACATCTTGATTAAAGAATGAAAATCTAGACTCGATCCTGCAATGTTATCCTAATAATCAAAAATTATATACTCATTCCCAAGCAGTTATAATATAGAAAATTGAAATGCGTTTGTTTTTTAGCCACACTTGGCCATGCTCTTTTTTATTTAAAGGGGGTCTTAAGCGCGGCAGGTACCTGTGCAAAGAGTTATATTTTTTTATTAACTGCCCCCTTTAGTTTTCAGCTCCTTATATGAGCATGGCCACCTGCATAAGATTGCACAAATATATATATTTCGTTCCTAGCCTATGGGTAGGTCTAACGCACAGTCAAACACAGAGTGCAGAAAGCAAGTAAATAAACATAACAATTCTACACTAGCAAACAGCATGCAGTGAAAGCTACGAAAATCCGGCACACAGCAGAAAAAGTAAAACATCGGCCTATCCTAAAACTAGAGTCGGTGATCCTAGCACAACATCTAAAGTGTGTGAGGTAGGTCGTGTGGTTTTGATATGTCCTAAATAGGATCATTAGATTGAAGTTGCTTAATGTTCGATTGGTTGAAAGGCTTAAGGGATTTAAATTTGAGTTTAAATATTAATAGCTTGAAATTAATTTTAAAATTAATTCTTAATTATTTGTTGAATACCACCTTTGTTTCACACCGAGGCCGTGAAGTTTATTTCACCTTCCTTGGGGCTAAGTTAATAGCCTCGTAGGCCTGGGTTACCCAGTGGTACCTGATATAATTAAGTGATTTGATTTGATTAAAGTTTGAAGGTTAATGAATTTTAATCAAAATTGGTTGATTACTGATTTTAAGGGTTGATTAATCATTTCTGGAGTTTTAGAACAATTTTCAACTTTTTATGAATTTTTGAATATTTTAATCATTTAATTAAAGGGTCAAAAGTTGACTTTTTGATTAAAAGTGTTTTCTGGAAAGTTTGCATTTTATTAAAATACTAGACCTTACTACGATCAGTTAGAAGGTAAGTACGTTGAAATTGGATTTTTCTGCATTTTATTACAAAGGTTTGAAGTTTTGAACTAGATTTTAACTACGGTTTGACCAATTTGTTGACTTTTTGAAATATTACAGATTTCTGGCATTTAATATTTTTAATAAATATTAGACATTATTAGGAGTTGAATGCAAGTGAGTTTGTTCAATTTGGATTTTTCTGGAATTAGTTATGAAGGTTTGAATTTTGATGTATTTAATGAACTTTTAAAAGTCTTTAATTAAAGGGCCCTTTTGGGATTTTGCTCCAAATGAGTTTCCAACTCCTTGAAATCAACTCCAAAGGTCAGGAATGACCTAAGGAGGGATTCTCAAGTGTTCGGGAAATTTTTTGAAATTTTTAATATTTATTAATTAATTATATTAATCAAATATTGGTTTTCAATTAAAATTAAGTTAAGGTTCAATTTGCTGTTCAATCAATTTGGTTTTAATTTTCTTGAGTTAAGGGCTGAATTCTGGTCAGTTAGAGGGCTTACACATATTTTTTTGGGTTCAAAATGGATTTATTACATTTTTTTAGAAGTTTTGAGGATTAATTAAGGCTTAAACTTAGGAAATTCGATTAAGGGGCTTAAAGGCTTCAAAAATCAGTGGAACTTTTTCTAGTGGCTGTACATGTCGCTAAGTTCAAGTGTTTGAAGTTTCAACTCAAGGGGAAGTGAATCCTAATTATTGGAAATATTCTAAGTTCTCTAAACATATATCCTTAATTATTGTCCTTAGTGACACTAAGTTTAATAGGTTTGAATTGAAGTTTTGACTAACCCTTAACTAAACATATATGCATCACACAAAAGCACAATCAAGCCCTTAAAACTAGGAGATCCTAGACTAGGTGGTATGTGCACAACCTAATCATGCAAAAGTTAGGAATAATTAACATAAATATTAAATAGATCAATGGATAATTAAAATAATTACCCATTAATTCTCCCCCATAATTTCTGTTCACATAAGCTTAACCTATGTTTAAAATTTCAATGGACCTCTCAAAATTAGACATTTAAATATATAATTTTAAAATATTTTATAAAATATATGTATTTATATGTATAAGCTTATATATAAAGACATAAATTTTAAAATATAATAATTTGAAAATATTATTAGAATAATTTTTAAGTATTTGAGAGGTCCACTGGTTATAGGGTTATTTTAAAATAAATTTTAATTTTAATTTTTCAAAATATTTAATATAATATTTAATTAAATGGTATATGAAAAAAAAAAATATTCAAATGTTAATTATTTAAAATAACTGAAAATATATATTAAGTATTTTGATTTGAAATTAATTTTAAATTAAAATTTATTAGATTATAAAAATTTTGATACCAAATATTAAAATTTTGGATTTATAAATATTTTTTAATATTTTTTTTGAAGTTTTCTGGTAATTAATTAGTTTTAAAATTAAATAAAACCCTTTAATTAACTCCGGCGGCGGCTCCACGTGGCGCGTCCGGGTTCGTCCAGCAAACTCGGCGGCGCTTGCAATCATTACCGGCTGATTGAGAAAACGCGTGGGCCCCACACGGTTTCACTAATCCACATCGGCAGCGGACATTCGCCGTTCAATCGTTCGCGGGATCCATCCAACGGCCGAGATGAAATCCCGCCATTTGAAATCGGTTAACGAGATCGAACGGCGGAGAATCAATCCGCGGTGCTGAACCAGCGGCTACGATCAAGCTGAACTAGAGTTTGATCCACCGAATAGATTACGCGGTTGGACGGACCGCTGAATGGCTCGATCTGGATCGTTGATCGAGCCATCAACGGTCCAGAAAACGTATACCGAAGCAGGATCACGAAATGCACCCTAACTTCATTTTCTAGCTCGTTCTCTCAACTCAGACAACCAAAGTTCATGAAATTTTAAACAGAGATAATAGGAGTGAACATAATTAATGGGGAGTTGATTTTATAGCTTAATATGAACTGTAGAAAACTCTATTTAAGCTAGTGTACTTAGACCTAGGGTTTAAGTTTTTCACCTCGATTTTGGACGGTTTTACCCGTTTAATGGCATGTTGCATTTGTAGGCTGTCCACGCTCCTTTTTGTAGAAGAAAACTTGGCTCGAAAACGCCTGGATCGATCCCTATGAGCCTTTGAACGGAAATCACCTCGGTTCGCCGGGAAGCCTGCCGCCGGCGAACTTCTAACGGTGGGATTTGACTATAGCCGTGTAGAGAAGGCCATAGGGATTTGAAATGGACTGGATATTGGGGTTCAAAAGCTCTGGTTGGAGAGAGAGAGCTAGGGTGAGAATGAGGGCTTTTTCCATCGTTTTTGCCCTATTCAAACAACCCTAAGCTACTTGGACGGCTAGGATCACTTGAGTGCACCTCTGGATGTTGCCAAGTGTCCAGAGAGTGGTTGGAAAGCTGGTGGATCAAAGGACACAAGGACACGTGAGGTGGAAAGCCTCTTTTGTCCCATAGTCCACATGGGTTTGATTTAGAGCTGTAGGATCTGGATCCAAAGGCCATGAAAGGCTCTAGGAAGGTTCTAGAGGTCCTTAGGGCTGTTGGTTAGGTCCTAAGTGGAATAGATTAATTTTAAATGGTGCTTTGACCAAGTTTGACCCATTTAAAGGATTGGTTTGACTGTTTGACCAGTCCACTTGCCATGTGGATTGGTGATGTGGCATATGGGAGAGAATTTTGAGTATTTGCTGGGATAATTTGATAAGAAATGGGTTAGCTTAAGTCTAGCCATTTAGATATTTAACCCACCTAAAGGGGTTTGTTGACTATGTTGACCAGTCAACTGGTCAAAGATAGGTGGGGTGGCATATGGGGATGCCATGGGTGCTGGAATGATGGATCTAAGGCTTGAAGGTTGATGTTTGAGTGTATGAAAACATATAAGTGAGAGTTTGACTATAATTTTGGGTTTGACTAAGTCAAAACTCCAATGGATTTGACTCCAATTGAGTTGAATGGATTTGAAACATATTTGAAGATGTGTTTGAGAGTTTGATTGGTTTGGTATGATTTGGATGGGTTGATTTGATTGAATGTATTGAATTGGTTCATATGGGTCGAATTTGACCAACCATGGCTTAGTTGACTTGGTCAACTATTGTTTGGGACATCCAATTTTGGGCTCAACAAGTTTGAAATATGGTTTTGAGTTTATTGAAGGTGTTTTGAAGGTTTGAGGAGATCAATTAGGTCAAAACACCTATTTGGGCCTTTAAAGAGCCTCTTAGGTCAACTAGGTTGACTTGGTCAACCAAGTTGACCCAAAGTCTGAAAATGGGCTCAATAGGTTTGGTTTTATATTTGAAACTTGCTGGAGGTGGTTGCATTCAATTTGGAGGTCGTTTGGTTTGAAATCACTATTTGAGCCCCATAGGGGTATTTTGGTCATTTTGGGCTCATGACCACTAGGGGCTGAAATGAGTCCAGAAAAATGCAGTTTATTGATCAACATATCAATATTAAGGGTCTGGAAGTGACTAGAGAATTTGGTGAAGGCTCTAAGGTCAAAAACTTCATAGTGATAGGTCCAGTGGCATGGGCTGTAAATATTTGAAGGTTTTACAGCCTTTGGATTTTAATTAAGTTTTCGAGGTTAGAGACCTCAGAATGAGCTCAAATTTGGAGGGTTGCCTCCAGAGACATGTCCCATCAGTATGAAATAGATGGACTCTGAATCGGAGGTCATTTGATTAGGTTTTGAAATGTTTGAAAATTTGCTGAAAAAGGCCTTTAGGACTTGGCCTTTTAGCATTGGATTTTGGTTTAAAATTTTGGATTTGGATTGGGTTTTGGATTTGATTGACTATATGTCTGGATTGACTTATGATCTAGGTAGATCCTAAAGTCTGACTCTTAGCAGGGTCTTAAGGTCTAGAATAGAACCTAAGGTCTGAAGTCTAGAAGGATCTTAGAGCCTAGAATTTGATGATTTGGAAATTAATCTATGGTCAGAATTGGTCCAAGTGACCTCATACAAAAATGAGGTCAACACATGATTATAAACTTTTTGCATGAAACCTAATGAGACTAACTGAATGCTAAAGGTTATCTACCTAGTAATTATGATGCTAAAGTCACTGTAATATGTGAATCTAAAGATTTAAATATTTATTCAATTGATAACCTACTTATCTCATTCATTTCCTACAGGCAATATGTGAGTCAAAGACTTTTGGATACGTGATTATTTTCCATATCCACCTATGTTAGATTCCTAGAACATAAAAGTGATTCATTTGAGGAATTCAAGAATTTCTCCACTTGGATACATAGGAAATAATGATGTGAAATATTGACTATTCATAGTGATCATGGTGAAAATTTTGAAAATGATAGGTTTGAATCATTCTATAAAGAGTAAGATATAGAATATAATTTTTTTTGCCTCTAAAAGCCCTCAATAAAATGGGGTAGTGAAAAGAAAGAAAAAAATCCAAGTAGAAGCTCCTAGGGCAATATTAGCAAATTATTAACTTCCTAAATATTTCTGGGCAAAAGAAATTAACACTACTTATTATGTTCTTAATAAGGTAAATCTCGGATCCAAACTTAATAACTCCCTATGAAGTAAGTAAGGGTAGAATACCCAATCTATCTCACATTCATTTCTTTGGATGCAAATATTTCATTATAATAAATAAAAAAACTTCTTTAGGAAATTTGACCCTAAATCTGATGAAGGGGTATTTCTAGGTTATTTTTCTTTAGGTAAAGCCTATAGAGCTTTTAATAAGAGGACTTCAATGGTAAAGGAGACCACCCATGGAGAATTTGATGAATTTGATAAATATAGTGAGCCTATGTTAGAAGAATAAGAAGATGTAGAGGTCACACAAGGAATAGAATCCATTGACCTAGATAAAAGAAAAGAACCTCAGGATCCCTTTCCTAGATATTGGATATATGCATCTAGTCATCCTAGAGAACTCATCTTAGGAGATCCCTCTATAGGAGTTAGGTTTAGACGTAGACTTAAGAAGGAGGTTAATCATTCTATTTTCATCTATATGATAAAAGCCACTACTATCGATCAAGCACTAACTGATGAATTATAGATCCTAACTATACAAGAAGAATTGAACAAATTTATCATAAATAATGTTTTGAAATTGGTTAGTATACCTAATGATAAGAGTATTGTATGAATTAAATGGGGAAGAATAAGATGAATGACTCTATAGTAGCAATTAGAAATAAATGTATATTAGTGGCTAAGTGGTATAAGCAAATAGAAGGCATCGATTTTAAGGATAACTTTTTCCTTTTGCTAAGTTAGAAGCTATTAGAGTGTAATAGAGTGTTGTTAGCCTTTTCTATCTTTAGACGCTTTAAGCTATACCAAATGGATGTAAAGAGTGCCTTCTTAAATGGGGTGATTAAGGAAGATGTATTTATAAAGAAACCCCCTGGATTTAAAAATTCAGCCTTTCCCAATCATGTTAATAAATTGAAAAAGGCATTGTATGTATTGAAGCAAGCACCTAATGCATGGTATGAAAGGCTTTGCACTTTTCTCATAAAAAGATCCTTTGTTAAGGGTAGTGTAGATACCACCTTGTTCCTTAAGAAAGTAGGAAGAGATCTACTCATTATATAAATATATGTAGATGATATACTATTTGTTTCAATAAATGAAAATCATTATAATAAATTTTTAGGAACCATGAGTAGAGAATTCAAAATGAATATGATGGGAGAGCTAACTAATTTCCTTAGTTTAATGTAAATAAATGTATAATGGAACTTTTCTATGCCAAAGTAAATATATCTAGGATATTCTAAAGAAATATGAGATGAAGAATGCTAGAAAACTTAATACACCCATAAGCTCTACCATTCAATTAGACAAAAATGCAAGAGGAAAGTCAGCGAATCAAAAAATGTATATGGGTATAATAGTATTACTTTTGAATTTGAATGTTAACAGACTTTACATTATGTTTAGTGTTTTTCTTTATACCAGATTTCAAGCAAATCCAAAAGAATTATATATGATAATTGATAAGAGAATCCTTAGATACCTTCTAAGAACTCAAAATCTTTGTATATGGTACCCTAGACATAGCTCCTACTTTGAAATTATAGGATATTAAGACACAAACTTTGTAGGATGTAGGATTGATAAAAAAAAGAACCTTTGGAACCTATCAATTTATAGACCAGTCCTTAATTTCTTCGTATCGTAGAAAACAAAATTATGTAGAAGTATCCACCACTAAGATAATATACATTATTATAAAAAGTTGTATTGCTTAAGTCTTATGATTAAAGTAATAAGTCCTTTGCTTTGGACTCCCTATTTTCACTATTCAAATCTTGTATAATAATACTAGTGCCTTATTCATCTTTAAGAATCCTATCGAGCACTCCCGTACTAAGAAAATAGACATCAAACACCACTTCATTAAAGAGAATTATGCTAAGGGAGATATTGAATTACATCATCTAGTAACTAATTACCAACTGACATACATCTTCACCAAACCCTTAGGCTATTACACCTTTAGCTCAATGAGGACTAGACAATGTATCATTGACATTCATGCTTGATTCAAGGCAAGATGAAATCAATAGCTTAAGAACACTTATTCATATCATCCAAACCTTGTAATCAAAGGTCATACCAATTACTCCTAATGATCATTTTTAATAAAGATTATCTAGTATGATGTTAATCATACTATATGATTTGACAACTTTTTTTCACAGATCATCCAGAAGAATAGAATTCTTTTAATCATATTGTACAAACGTCAATCACACCATACATTCTGCTAAAAATCTATAAATAAGATGGTGGATGTCAAGCAATCTTGACAATTTCTCCAAGGTAGTTCCTCTCATCGTTCTACTGATGACTGCTTTTAAATAGTGGAAGACAAAGCTTCTGATTAAAGATATAAGGAAGCCCAAATTACCTCATCCCACATTCTAACTAGTCAATCAGAGTTTATCAGCCACATAGTGAGCTAAAGGTACATGGAAGCTCAAAAATTAGCCCAAGGCTATCCATGAGGGGGGTGAATTAGTTATTAAAAAAAATCTTTTTTTTAGCCTTTTTAATATCGAAAAATAGGCACCTTAATACCCTAATGCGGAAGCAGATTAATTTCATAATAATAGAAAATTTGAGTTTATCTACCATATAGTATATCACAGAAAATAAAAAGTGCAAAATAATAAGAATAATACATAGAAAAAGTTATAAGTGTTTGGTAAAACCTAACCTACATCCACTCCTTGGAAACCTCCTTTCTAGGTATTGCACTAAAAGTAGTGTCTCTCATTTTTCCCCAACAACAAGGTAGAGAAGCCGTTATAAAAAAATTTTTCACCAATGAAGTGATGGGAAAGAACATAAAATCCTTTTTTCCCCTCTTAGTGAAGGAAGAGAACCTGGAATCCTTTTTCACCCTCATGGTGAAGGCAGAAAACCTAGAATCCTTTTCTCCCTCCTAAAGATGGAAGAGAACCAAGAATCCTTTTTCTCTTTCTTGGAGAAGGTTAAAACCTAGGACTAATGCAGTAGAAAGTCTTCCTGAAGCCATCAAAGGATCAAGACAAAAGCTTGAAGAAGATAGGGAATAATTATGCTTGGAGTAACCTTGTGAATCCCTCATAAATCTCTCTCACAAATAACTCTTCCTCTCTTCTCTCCTAAAGACCTACGTAACTCCCTCTCTATGCTCCCTCTCAAGACACTTAGCAGCAAAAGTCTTCTCAAATAAGATTATACGAAAGTTTAAATAAATAGCCTCTAAAAAAAGACCAAAATTTCAATTTGGCATCTCTAATCATACATTACAATCCAATATCATAATATACGATTAGTTTAAAATAATACTTTCAGTCATTACAGACTGCAACCCACTATATGATAAGTTCAAGTATTTATATTAATCATCAATATGATTGAGTACCTCATCTAGTATGATTAGTACAAGTATATAGTTAATTATCTAGTTCGATAGGAAGTATTTAATTATCATATCATAAAGGAATCGTGTCGTATAATATGATCAATACCAATCATCCTGTATGATTTGATTTAGTAATTTAACCATAATTAAACTTCTATTCACATAATTCATTGAGGAATAATTATCATAAATCATATACTATGATGCATATCATAAGATACAATTAGACACAAATTTTGAATATTAAAATATTAACTAAATAATGATTGGTGGCTATTTTGTTGACTATAACTGGTCATCCTATATGATAGGGATTGTATAGTATGCTGACTTTAATCAATCTTGATTGATAGAGTTGCCCTGATTAAGATTTTTTGGTTAACTAATTGTCGAGTATGATATAAATTGTACTAGAGAATTAATTCAATAAATACAAATTTATCTAACTCACCAAATCACTACCTTGAGTGTCTGTGCGTATGCAAGATTACTTAGCTTTAGGATCAGCCACAATATATATTTTACTCAAGAAAGGTACAAAGTATAAAATTCTTAAAAATATAGACTTCATTCATATTCTACCCATTCTTGAGCAAATCAAGGTTGTTAGTGACTGTGATCCTGAATTGTTAGTAAGCAGGGAAAAACAGATATGTAATAGATTCAAACATCATATCAAAAATCAAATAATGTTTTTTATCATTAAAATCAAAAGACTTGGGTTTATATTTGTAATAAAAAAATTCCTTATTTTCAACTATGATGGCTCTTTTCATATCTTTGTTCTGTTACGGATCTATGGTTTATGATTTTGATGATAGCAAACATTCCTTTTTTCTCTACGATTACCTTATGTGCTAACGTTTCAGGTCCACACGATCAGACAGCAATCTGGAACCAGCTCAAGATTGGGTAGACTAGGCCTGTGTCAGTTTGTAATCTTTTTCCTTTCTTGAGTCTATTGTATTTGGTGTGGCATCTGATGACTTGTATCTTGGAAGATTTTCTATTGTGCCCTAAAAGGTTTCTATTTTTGGTAACATCGTCCGGGACGATATTCATATCGTCCTGGACGATCTGACAAAAGTAGAAATCCTAATTAGGGCATCCTCTTTAAAGCAGCCGTCTTTATGCAAAACATATCGTCCTAGACGATTTTATATCGGCCGGGACGATCTGCTCAATTCAGCAAGAATCTGCCGCCATATCTACTTAGGAAGTACTTACTTTTGGACATCGTCCCAGTGGATCGTCCTGGACTATAAAATATCGTCCCGGCCGATCAAGAGCAATTTTTCCAAAATTTCTCAGGCAGTTTTGGAAAGCAATTAATGGAGATTTCGTCCAGGCCGATCGCAAGATCGTCCGGGACGATTAGACATCATCCAGCTTCATTTCAGGGCGATATTCAGGATGATTTTCCTCATGTTTGTGCTAATCGGCCAGGACGATTTGGCTATCGTCCTGGACGATAATGGCGGCAACTTGCATTAATGAGCTCGTTTTGAGAGCTTCTATTTAAGCTATGGCATGGCACTTTGTAAGTGTCTTTGGCAGCCATTGTACCTTCGTTCTTGTGGGGGAAACTTGAAGAGAGAGCTTGAAAGGGAGAGAGGAAAGGGTGGAGTTTGAGAGGGAGAAGATCCTGTGAGGGGGAGGAACTCAAGGGAGTGTGGTGGGGGATCCACACGGTTGCTCCAGCGAACTCGCACCTTAGTACCATCGGATTCAAGGCTTGTCTCGAGGTAAGTTCACCAAAGAAGAAGTCTCTTTGGTGTCAAAGGACCCGGCGACTCCGCCGCACCGGGGGAGGTGGAAGTGATTTTGTAAGGGCTTCTCCGCCTAGCCGTGGGGGCTAAAGGAGAGACACTAATTTAGTGCAATACTTGGGGGGTGCCTCCAAGGAGTGGACGTAGGTCGAGGTTTGACCGAACCACTATAAATCCGGTGTGTTCTTTTCTTATTATTCGCTTACGCATTTATTTTTCTTCCGCACTTTGTTTGTGGTGATTTTGGTTGGAGTTTTATCTTTGGTTTTAAAGTTTTCCAATTCACCTCTCTCTTTAATTAGCTTGGGATTAAGTTCATGAGGGCCTAACATCCCGAACGAACTTTCAATAGGTATCAGAGCGGTTTTCATAAAATAAGTTTTTAAAACTTTTGAATTTCGATCCATGGCTAATTTTTTAAATCGTAATGTTGCGGAAGGATATTCAATCACCAGACCTCCTTTATTTGAAAATATATCATTTGATTTTTGGAAAACTCGCATGTCTATTTTCTTGCAATCGATTGATTTTCGCATGTGGCATATGATTTTAACTGGTTATTCATCACCGTCACGAATTGTTAATGGAGTTAAAATTGATATTCCTTTTAATCAGTGGAGTAGGGAAGAACAAGTAAATGCTCAATTGAATGCAAAGTCTTTAAATTGCTTTTTCTGTGCTTTAAATTCTAATGATTTTATGTTAGTATCCACGTGCACTACCGGTAAGGAAGTTTGGGATAAATTGCACAACATATACGAAGGCACTATTGAAATCAAGCAATCCAAGTTGAATTTGTTAATACATGATTTTGAATTATTTTCCATGAAACCTTTTGAAACGATCTTAGACATGTATACCAGATTTATTCAAATTGTAAACTCATTACATGCTTTAGGAAAAGGATTTTTAAATTTTGAAAAAGTTAACAAAATTCTTCGATGTCTACTGGATAAATTTGATTCTAAAGTTGTCACAATTTGTGAATCTAAAGATTTGAATGATTATTCTATTGATAATTTGATTGGCTCACTCATTGCCTACGAGCAAGGTTTGGGTCAAAGACTTTTGGATGCAGGTGAAACGATCGTTCTAAAAGCTGAAGATATGGAAAGAGGAAGCTTAGTTGGTGACGATAGCAATGTCTTGTCAAGCAAATCACAAAGCTCACCAAAGCATAAGCAAAAGTGAAAAAAAGGTAAAAATAGTAAGGATGTTAATATTTCCTCTTACATTATTTGTTTTCGATGTAGGAAACCTGGACATATGAAAAATGAGTGCCCTAATTTAAGAATTCTTCCTACAAAAGAAAAGGGCAAGGCAAAACAAACTTTGAACTGGGAAAATAATGAAAGGCAAAAAATCTCATGGGCAGATCTGGTCTCTGAAGCATCGGACCAGGAGAGAGATAATGGTTAAGAGCCTTTCGTGGTTTTTGTGTTGTGTTTTTGTGTTTTACTTTTTTTTTGTGTTTTTTAGTTTTGTTTATTTTTTTGAATTTTTTTTTTCCTTTCGTTGAAGTTTTTTCTGATCAACACACACACTCACTTTTCTAAAAATGAAAAATCTACTTCCTGTTTTTCTTGAAATCTTTGGTAAGTTGTGTTTGACTTCTCTAAAATAGTCAAAGGAAGGAAACTCGTATTTTTGTTTCTCTTTCTCTCTTTTTAAAGAGGTTTTTTTACTTTTGATTCAAAATCTTCATCATATTTTAAATTGGATTTTGAAACTATTTTTTTTTATCTCCCTACATTTTTTCTATCGCATAGAAATCTTTTGCAAGATTGTTGAATCCACCTTAAAATTTTCTTAATCAAGTTGTTCGTGTTGTCAATAATTTGGGTTTGCTTTCGTTTTGAAAATAAAAGAAAGAAAGCATACTTTTTGAAAATAAAAAAAAAAGTGGTCAATGATGCCAAACCAAAAGATGCGCAATGACGCCAAATTGAAAAAAAAAAATATACACAAAGTGTATTAAAATCAAAAGACGCTCAAAGAGCCATTCAAGTGATAAAGGGCATAAAATGAGCCCACAAAAAAAAATATGCTTATTTTTTTCTTATACTACTAAAAACTTAAGAAAATCCTTGATATGTTCGAAACTTGTGCTTGAAAATCTTGGTTCCTGATTCAACAATTCGTGCATTGATCTTCTATTAGATATGTTTTATGAAAGGAGTTTTGAAAAATTGATGTTTCTTTTTCCCATTTATTACTTGATTTGGATATTGGATTAAAAAGTTTTTGAGCCTTTTAAAGAATGAGTTTGGATTATCAAATTATGAATTTCTAACCTTTTTCTAGGCTATGCGTTGTCAATCCAATTCTACTATGTTTTTGATTAAAACTAAGAGGTAACTTTCTCATTTTAAGAATATTTGTTTTTTCACTAGATCAGAACACGTTTTTTGTCTTTTGTTTTATTTTTTTGTTTGTGCCTCCTCTCTTTTTGATAATGTCAAAGGGGAAGAACGTATTGTTGAATTTTTGTACTGTTATCGTGTTTTCAAAAAATTAAAAACAACAAAAATATTTTTATCTCCCCTATTTTTTAAAAGGTTTTTAGTAAGGGGGAGATTAGGAGAAAATAGTCTTTTTTTGAAAATTCAAATTGAAATGTTTTGCCATCATCAAAAAGGGGGAGATTGTTACAGATCTATGGTTTATGATTTTGATGATAGCAAACATTCCTTTTTTCTTTACGATTACCTTATGTGCTAATGTTTCAGGTCCACACGATCAGACAGCAATCTGGAACCAGCTCAAGATTGGGTAGACTAGGCCTGTGTCAGTTTGTAATCTTTTTCCTTTCTTGAGTCTATTGTATTTGGTGTGGCATCTGATGACTTGTATCTTGGAAGATTTTCTATTGTGCCCTAAAAGGTTTCTATTTTTGGTAACATCGTCCGGGACGATATTCATATCGTCCTGGACAATCTGACAAAAGTAGAAATCCTAATTAGGGCATCCTCTTTAAAGCAGCCGTCTTTATGCAAAACATATCGTCCTGGACGATTTTATATCGGCCGGGACGATCTGCTCAATTCAGCAAGAATCTGCCGCCATATCTACTTAGGAAATACTTATTTTTGGACATCGTCCCGGTGGATCGTCCTGGACTATAAAATATCATCCCGGCCGATCCAGAGCAATTTTTCCAAAATTTCTCAGGCAGTTTTGGAAAGCAGTTAATGGGGATTTCGTCCAGGCCGATCGCAAGATCGTCCGGGATGATTAGACATCGTCCAACTTCATTTCAGGGCGATATTCAGGATGATTTTCCTCATATTTGTGCTAATCGGCCAGGACGATTTGGCTATCGTCCTGGACGATAATGGCGGCAACTTGCATTAATGAGCTCGTTTTGAGAGCTTCTATTTAAGCTATGGCATGGCACTTTGTAAGTGTCTTTGGCAGCCATTGTAGCTTCGTTCTTGTGGGGGAAACTTGAAGAGAGAGCTTGAAAGGGAGAGAGGAAAGGGTGGAGTTTGAGAGGGAGATGATCCTGTGAGGGGGAGGAACTCAAGGGAGTGTGGTGGGGGATCCACACGGTTGCTCCGGCGAACTCGCCCTTAGTACCATCGGATTCAAGGCTTGTCTCGAGGTAAGTTCACCAAAGAAGAAGTCTCTTTGGTGTCAAAGGACCCGGCGACTCCGCCGCACCGGGGGAGGTGGAAGTGATTTTGTAAGGGCTTCTCCGCCTAGCCGTGGGGGCTAAAGGAGAGACACTAATTTAGTGCAATACTTGGGGGGTGCCTCCAAGGAGTGGACGTAGGTCGAGGTTTGACCGAACCACTATAAATCCGGTGTGTTCTTTTCTTATTATTCGCTTCCGCATTTATTTTTCTTCCGCACTTTGTTTGTGGTGATTTTGGTTGGAGTTTTATCTTTGGTTTTAAAGTTTTCCAATTCACCTCTCTCTTTAATTAGCTTGGGATTAAGTTCATGAGGGCCTAACATCCCGAACAAACTTTCATGTTCATCATCTCCAAGGGGATCATTATGAACAAGAGCCAAAATTTAATAAGGATGGGTGAGACTATCTAGCACTAGCACTAGCCCTAGCACCAGTACCTGCACAATCAACCTTATTCCTATAAGGCACTGATACAATGCTTTGATCGATTAAAGCCTCGACTGGATAGCCACATTCTGCAGCAGAAAAAGAGTGGCATGGTATGGTGTAGTGAGTAATTTGACAATATTCACCGCTATTTCCAACCACTACCACATCCACCACCACCAAATTAGGGATCTTACTTCTAGAATTATTTGTTTTGTTGAAGCCCTTGTTGTAGTCTTCATTTTTTTTTTTTTTTTGGAAGAATACAAATTGCATTAAATAAGAAAATTAAATAAGCCCTTCTTGTAGTCTTTATTGTGATTGTATTTTACGTTTGTTTTTTTCGTTCTTTTTGGTGATGTTGAAAGGGGGTAGTAGATGGTTGATTGTTGTTTATGATTTTTTATGTAATCATTTTTCTTTTCTCTATGGTTTGTCTTTTCACTTATATTTTCATCTTTTAAATAACAAATTAAAAATAAAACATGGAAAATAAATAAAAATTTTACTTTCTCTTATTTTTCAGAAATATATCATCTGTTGAGGGAGAGATTAGGAGAAAATACAATTTCTTGCAAATTCAATCAAAAATATTTACCATCATCAAAAAGTGTGAGATTATTATAATCTAGGATCTTGAGCTTATTATTTTAAATAGAAAAAATATTATTAAATATATTTTTATTTCTCTTGATATTTTATATTGCACATATATTTTTGTGTGTAATAATATTTTAGGTACGTCATACGCCATGCAAGAAGACTAAGGGATCATGTTTGGGTAGAATAGGAATATGGTTGACAAGAGTCTGTAATTTTTATTTATTATTATAATTTTTTTATTCAAAGTCCTATAAAAGTTGTATGTTATGGTGGAAACCATGCACACACACAGAGGAGTGAGAAAATAAGTTTTTAAAGATTGAATTAATCATAGTGGATGATTCAAAACATACTATATGATTAGTTATTATTAAATTATTTAAAATGACTAAATTTAAAATAAATATTTTTAAACTAATTGTATTGTATAATTAGTTTGAAATAAAAAAAAAACTATCTATAAATTAAAATTAAGTATTTTGATTTTTTATATTTTGAATTGATCATCTTATATAAAGCCTTTTATATATTATTATATTTGAATACTTAATTAATTTAATCCCCATGATTAGTCAATAAAATCAAGGTTTAATTAATTTGGTCAATCATATTGTTCGATATAGATTATACTATACAATAGGTAGAGACAAAAATTGTTCATCCTGGTGATCTTCCTAGATGAAATCTTAATTCTTGTACTAATCTTACAGTAAGATGTCAATCATATAAAATGATAGGCAGTGTTGATTTTCAATCATCTGGCCAACTACCACGTACGATCAAATGTCAATTAAATTAATCATTTTGTATGATCAGTATACATATTTTTAGGAGTTCATCTTCAGACTTTTTTTTTGTTAAAACCCACAAAAGGGGCCTACAAGTTAAAATAAAAAAATGGGTTACACATCCTTAAGGGAATTGGTAGCTTGCTACTGCTCAAAAGAGCTACAAAAGAAAAAGAAAAAAAAATATGAGAGCTGGTGATCCCCACGTAGCACGAGTAGAGATGGACCTAATAACATTCTAACAATGAAAAAGGAAAAGTAATCAACATTCAGCTCAGCCTTTCCCATCAAAGGAGGAGCCTGCAAAAAACAAGCACTAGTCTCCAAAAACTTATAAAAAAGGCCTTGAGGGACACTAAAGAAAGCAATTAACAAAATCCAAATGGAAATAATACAAAAAGAAATATTAGTTGAGGAGTAGATCAATCTGCCTACTAGAATAGGGTTATGCCATTTGAAATTATAATGAATAATATTGAAAATGAGCGGAGTGTCAACTGAAGTGAACACATCAAAAGCTATTTTAAATAAATAATCAAGACAAGAGTAGAAAATAATGACATTCTCATGCATCCATACCAAGAAGCAAAAGTAGCAGAAAGGCCTGAATTTGCATAGGAAAAATGTACCAGCCAGGTCATTATATAAATAATACCACATAAACAAGATAGTATGAGAATTGCAAGACCTGATCCAATGCTTTAAACCCAATCAAAGGGATAGGTTATAGAGCTTAGGAAGTTACAAACAAAGTAGCCATCAGTTGGGTAAGCCAAATGCCGCTCGATCCTACCTCCATAAACACTCAGTCAAAATTAGAAGCTCATAACATATCTAGAGTAAAAGAGGTACACATAATAGTGGCACATAATAGCCAAAATACTGACAGAAGAGCTCCTGGAAGGAGTACCAACCCAGCAAAAATGATAAATCGAAAGCCACATATGTCACCGGCAAACCCCACCATCTGAGCCAAATAGCTAAAAAACTTCCAAATGTAGAATGCACAAATAAAGAAAAAGGCCCCAATAATAACCAATGGTATCCTCTTGAACCAAAGCATCCCAACGAAAGGACAAACCCAAAATAACAATTCATCTTGGGAATATTTCAAATACAGGATGTAATCATGTTTTTGAATTAATCATTCTATATGATCATTTTTTGTTGAATTAAAAATTTAGGATTTTGTAATACCTTATATTTAAAGCTTTTCTTAATTATTTTTCAAAAGAGAGACTTTTCACTATTGAAGTAATTCTGTGAGTGAGCTATAAGTGATCATGGAGAGCAAAGCAGGAGAAGGTGAGTTCTGTGAAAGGGAGTAATGTGAGGGTTTTTACACGATTGCTCTAATTACGCTACACCTTGATTCCTCCGTAGGACTTTGTGGATCTATGAGGCTGCACTAGGAAGAAAATCTTTAAGTTCAAAGGTTGGGGTTCTCTTCCTTTACATTAGGGTGAGAAAGGATTGCAAGTTTTTCTAACTTAACTAGAAGGACAAAAAAGCTTCTAGATTCACTTCCTTCTAAGGTTCTCTATCTCACTAGGTTGGTGAAAGTGATTCTTATAACAGCTTCTCTACCTTGTTGTGGGGGCTAAAGGAGAGATACTAAGAGTTAGTGCAATACTTGGAGTGCAGGACTCTTATGAGTGGACGTAGGTCAATATCTAACCGAACCAATATAAAATTCTAGGGTGCTTATTATTATTTCATTTCTATATATTGTTTTATGCACTTTAATTTTATATAATTTATTTTCTTGAAAAATGATTGTTGAAAATATTATTATTAATTTTTAATCACTACAGGAAAAACAACATTTTCTGACAGACATTTTCGCCTGAAAATTGGCCAAAATCAGTCGGATATTAGCATTTTCGTCGGATTTCCAGCGAAAATATTTCCGTCGGTTATATTGAAAAAGGCCTTCCGGTGCATAATAATTCACCGAAAACATTTTTGGCGTATTTTCGATGGATTTTTCATTGGAAAAATATTTTCGGTGGATTTTTTTTGCGTCAGAAATTCAAGAAAAATTTTAAAAAATTAATAATCACAAATTCTAAGCACCCGCTGCTCCAAATTTTGCTCAGCCCATGTGGGCTCACGTTGACAAACTAGCCCCTGCCCAACAAGCCCGCGTGGTCTCTGCCTTCGGCGGGGTTTGAACCCCGCCCCCTCCTCTCTTGCGCGCGTGTAGGCAGAATGCCATCTACCATCAAGCCATCAATTAAAAACTAACAAAAGTTGACACTTTATTTTATTTAAGTTATAACTACTACATATTAAAAGTAATAATTATTTTTAAAGTAAATTTTTTTAAAGATAAAAGAAATATAATTTAATTTAACAAAAAATAATTAAATTAGTTAATTTAATTTAACAATAAATTATTTAACTTAATTTAATAAAATAAATAATTATAAAATTGTATTATAATTTAAGTTTTAATTTAAATCATTTAATTTTTTGTTATTAAATTATAATTTAATTTATTTTATTATAATTTAAGTTATTAAATTCAAAAATTTTAGTTATTTTTTAAATATAAAATATTTAATTTATATAATTTAATTTGATAATAAGTTATTAAAATAAAACTTCATTTTTTAATTTTCGTCAGAAATCCGTCAGAAATTCCTTCAAAACAAATCCGCCGGAAAGACAATCAAAAAATATGTCGGAAATTTGTTGAAAATTTTTCGTCAGAAATTCGCCGGAAAATCTGCCGGAATTTGTGACGAATTTACTTCCGCAGGAAATTTTGCCAGAAATGAGCTATTTTCCTGTAGTGAATTAATTATTCAAATTAATATCATCATTATTGTTGTTGTTATTTTTATTAGCTTACATACTGTGTGATTATATTATTTAATTCAAGTTATTGAAAATTTTGAAAAGGACTATTTTGTATTAAGGAAATTTTTAAATAACCAATTCACCTCCCTCTTAATGTGCCTTGGGATAGTTCAACAATTCTTAACACCATTCGTTAAACTTTCATTAAACCCATTTAAAGGAATGCTTGACTGGTTTGACTAGTTCAATGACCATATTGACTATTGTGGTGTATATGAGGGTGTGTTAGGATGCTAGTTGAGTGAACTCCGAGAGAGCTAAAGGGATGAGTCTAGTGTATGAGCAAATGAGTCCATACATGATGTAGTTTACCACACATGGTGATTTGACAAAGTCAAAGTAACTAAGAGTTGGCCCATGGAATGTATAGGGAATTTAAGATTATGCTATGAAGTAATTGTCAGAATTTAGAAAGGTTGATTTGAATGAATACATTTGGTTGACCCATATAGGTGAAGTTTGACCAAATTTATGCTCAATTGACCAAATAAACTACTTACTAGATCAAGGTGGCTAATCACGCCCCATCCACTAGGAGTGATATCAAGAAAAGTTTTATGAAAATTAAAGTTCATTTAAAGTTGAATTGGAAGTAATTGATGTATATGATCAACTGAGCTAGCTCAATTGATCATCTTGATTAATCACTAACTCAAGGGGTATGTAATTTTGAATTTGATGTATATGGTTCTTAGTGAAGTGATTTGAGCATAATGGAGGTATGGGTGTCAGTGTATTGAGCTAGGGAGTGCACTGGGTCAATTTATTTTAGTGAAGGGCTACAATTATATATAGAAACCAATTATTTGACTAGAAATTTGGAAATATATTTTTTACTAATTGATGAATGAAAGTGCTGGATTTTTAATTAATTAAAGACTTGATTGATTGACTCTTTATTGGATGCATAATTGATGACTGTTGGTATATGTTTACTTATTGATTATAGACTGGATATTTGATTGACTATGATTAATAGGTTGGATGACTAACAAATGGTTAACTATCAACCATCAGATGTATGATTAGAAGTTTGGGATAGCACTTGATGTCCTCGTACAAAAATGAGGTCAACAAATAAACTCCCAATATGTGTAATGAACTCAAAGATTAATTCATACGTGTTAGCGTTGACCAATACAATAAATAGAATTTAAAAGTTGGAAACTTGATTAAAAGATTAATTTTTAATAAGTACTTCTTTGACTTAACTAAGAGATCAATTCTAAGAAAGGAAAATGTAAACTATGAATGGGAGATCTATTCCAAGAAAAGATGAATAATTAGACGTGTGATTAATTCCCAAATGATGGAATTTAGAACCTTACTAATAAATCAATTATTAAAAATGTAAATTTAAACTTTGACTAGAACATTAATTTTCATGCAAAGTTGAATACTTGATTGGGAGATCAATTCCTAGACAAACGAATTTAGAACATGACCTATAGATTGATTTTTAGAAAGTTGAATTTTTTACTTTAACTTGAAGATCAATTTCCAGACAAATTTGAATACTCAAATGGGAGATCAATTTTCAAATGAGTGAAATTGTAACATGACCGATAGATCATTTCTTGGAAAGGTTAATTTAAACTTTAAATGGAAGTTTTTTTTTGGAAATATGGACCCTAAGTATAGTGATATTTATTATAACAAACATTATTATTTTCCTACTACTATTTATTGCATATCTTCTATTTTTTTCTTGCTCACTAATATTTTAGGTCCACAGTTCACTTGCAACTTCAATCAGCTTAAGATTAGATAAGCTAGGGTTAAGTCAATTTATAATTTCAACTTCAATGTACTTTTAATTTTCTTGAGTCAAGTCATGTAAATGGTGGATACCAAGCTGAGTAATCTCACACACACACACTAAAGGGAGTGAGTTGGTGAGTTAGAAAAACTTCTATCTTTTAAACTAATAGTATATTATAATATATATTATACTAGGTGATCTATTTAAAAAGTAAACCCTAATTAGGATACCTAAGTTAATTAAAATTGATTAAACTCATCATACTATATGATGTATATTATACATGCTGATCTATTATAATCAAAAAAATACATGCCAATCATAATTTAGGTAATATTTTAATATTTAAAATCTATGTCTAATCATACAGGATGATCATTATCGAACTGTATGATCTATGACAATCATGCCTAAATTGATCTTGTGATTAGGTGTTAAATTATGGTAAAATTATTCAATCTGATTGTATAAGTTGATCAAAGATGATCATACTATACGACATGATTCATGCATGGGATGATAATTCATCATCGCATCATCATCTAAGATGAAATATCATAGTTTTTCAACTAATCATATAGGATGATGTTCCATTTTTATTGTACGAACCATGCTCAGCATGAGATGAAAATTAATCATCATCACAAGTCATACTGGATGATTGGTACAAACTTTTTTGAGCTTATCATACAGGATAATATAGTTCATACTATCTAGAAGTTATGTTTTACTCTATTCATATAGGATGATCGTCTGATAGTACTGGACGATCTTAGATGACATATTAAAAATTAGGACTTCTTTGGAGGCTTTCTATTTAAACTCCTACATAGACTTGTGAGAGATCTTTCACTGCCAAAATTCATGAGAGGGAGCTTAGATAAAGAGTTGAGGAGAGATTTTGGAGAGAAGATAGGGAGAGTTCTTTTGAGGGGGGCTTGTGAGAGCTTCACAAGGTTACTCCAAGCAAGGTTCTTCATCATCTTGTTAAATCTTCTGCCTTGTTCCTTTTGAGGATCCAGGAATACTTTGTGCTGCACTAGGTTTGTGGTTCTTTGCCATTACCTAGAGGGTGTAAAAGATTCATGGATCACTACTGTCACAGGGAGGGTGTAAAAGTTTTTGGTTGTCCGTCATAGTTGGACGGTGAAAGTGATTTTATAAGGGCTTCTCTACCTTGCTGAGAGAGAAAAAAGAAAGACAATAATTTTAGTATAATACCTAGAACATAGGATTCTGGGGAGTAGATGTATGTCAGGTTGGACCAAACCAATATATAAGTTGTTATATTATTTCTCATTATTTTCTGAACTTTTATTTTTCTATGGTTTACTGTGTGGTTAAAAACATTGATTATTTTTATTATTATAAATTTATTTACTTCCACATCCATTGTTAAAATTGTATAAATTTAGTGTTTGAAAAATTATAAAATGATTTTCTTTTTATTAAAGAATTTCTGAATTAACAATTACCGCCCCCCCCCCCCCCCCCCCCCCCCGCCCACCCTTAGGCTATTTCTTAAAGGTTTAATAACCCTTAAAAAATTTTAAATTTATTTTAAAACAAAGCTGAATACTCAAATGGGAAATTGATTCCCATATGAGAAAATTTAGAACCTAAAGATAGAGCAATTATTGAAAAGGTGAATTCAAACTTTGACTAAAGATTAATTTTTTAGACAAAGCTTAATACTAAGATAGAAGATTGATTCCCAAATGAGTGGATTTAAAACCTAATTGACAGATCAATTATCAAAAAGGTGAATTTAGTCTTTGACTAAGATATCAATTCTTAAACAAAGTTGAATACTCAGATGGGTGATCAATTTCCAAGTGAGTGGATTTAAAATTTAATTGATTGATCAATTATCATAAAGGTGAATTTAGACTTTGACATAGATTTCAATTCTCAGACAAAGATAAATACTTAGATGGAAGATTGATTCTCGAGTGAGTCGATTTAAAACCTAACAAATAGATTAATTATAAAAAAAGTTGAATTTAAACTTTGACTAAAAGATGAATTTTTAAACAAAGTTGAATACTCAGACGGGTGATCAATTCCTGAATGAGTGGATTTAAAACCAAGACCTCTGAACTCCATTAGTGATAAGTTTCTCAATTTCTCTTTTTGGATCGAGTTTACTTAAATAACTTTAATAACATCGATAATTTAAACTTGCAAATTTATTTTCTTACAACATTCTTATAGTACATCAACCATTGTAATACTTCTTGAGATATCATCCAATTATAGGCAATATAAGATGATCTTATTCACAATCTATCAGCGGATAAAATCCTCCTTGGTTGAATTTCTCCACTTTGAATGGAACTTCCCACGTTAAATCAAATTTACCACCTATCCTTTAATAGCTTAGATATGTATTCATAGAACTGACACTAAGCCACTTATTTAGAAAGTTATTGGATGAACCAAATCTTTGAGATCTTCTAATCAAAGTTTAGCATTTTCATTTGAGTTAATATTGTAATTTATGGTGACTCTAAGTAAAGGTAATTGTACTTCCAAACGGATAACACCCTCCGTATAGAAGACTAAAGCATATGACATAGATTGTGTTGGAGTTCTATACATGGTTCGGTATGCCCACAAAGCTTCAACCAACTTCTCATGCCATTGATGCTTATTGTCATATAAGATCTTCTTTAATATATGAACCAGGGTTTTATTTAAGGCCTTTACCAATCCATTTGCCTGAGGGTAATATATGATAGAGTGTTTTCAATCATTGTTGTGACATCTATCAAAACTTTTTATTGTAGTGCTTATGAATGAAAGATAATTATCTGAGATAATTTTAAAAGGAACACCAAACCAATACATGACATTTTATTTTAGGAATTTTAGAACATGAAGAATTTTAGCTTCTCTCAGAGAAATTGCTTTTACTCACTTGGAGAACTAGTCCGTAGATAATAATATAAGTTTATGATATCTAGAGGATAAAAGATCTATCAAACTGATGATAACTATACCCTAACTTTTAAAAGGATATGAGGTAATGGTTAGATGTAGGATATTTGGTGGTTGATGCAAAGCATCACAATGCACCTAAAATTGGTGACAGTGACATGCAACATTCATGCAGTCATCTATCATCGACGACTAGTAATATCCAATTCTTTTCTTATTTTTTATTTTCATATTGTTTCAAATCTGAGTTTATGAATTAGAATTTTGATGATAGCAAACAATCATGATTTTCTACGACTGCATTGCCTACTAACTTTTTAGGTCCGCATGATTAAATGCAACTCAAACCAGCTCAAGATTAGGTAGATTTAGGTTGAGTCAGTCTATAATGTTTTTCTTTTTCTTGTGTCAATTATAAAAGTGGATCCTGATGTTGCAACCCATGACTCCAGTTTGAGATTTTGATGATGACAAATAATATCGCCTGAACTATCTATTCATTGAATATCATTTGATTTCTATTATTGCTTGTGAGTATTAACATTTCATGATGATCACAAATTACTCAGGACAACAGGAAGATACAAGAATGGTTAGATTAGGAGTGTGAGTTTGAAGCAATGTAATTTTATATTTATGTTATTTTTTTCTTTTCTTGAGTCTAGCCATAAATTGCATGTAAAAATTGAGCAACCATGCACATACACATAGGAGGAGAGGGTTTTTAAAAGAAAAATTTAGATTTTCTTTCTCTATTGATCGTACTGTATAACTGTATTTCATACTGTATGATCAAATCTATTTAAAATGATTTTATATGAACAAATCATGTCGTATAAAAATTATCGTACTGTACGGTGTGTTACAAATCCAAAACCCTAGCCACCAGATTAGTTTAAGTTTTATTAGTCATTCGTACTGTACGAACATGTTAGTACTGTATGATTTTTTATGAATACCTACTTAAATTAACCCGTAATTAGCAGATTAAATCAAGGATTAATCTCTGATTGGTCATCATACTGTACAAACATATTCATACAATATGATAAATAGAGGCTTATTTTAATCGTCCCGAAGATCATCATGGAGGATCCCTTATTTTAGCCTCATCATACTGTACGAAGTAGATCGTAATATACAATGAACAGAGACGAGTTTTGATCATCTCGTCTGTCATCCTGTACGAACAGAGGAGTGGAGGTTCGTATGGTATGATTTAATATCTTACTGGACGATTTATTTTGAACTGCTCGTAAACCTTTAGTCACGAGCCGACCCGATCCGGGATGGATCCCGCTCGCACCGGGCCGCGACACGGAAACGAAACAGAACGAACTGACCAGGATCTAGTTTTGGAATTGGTTTCGGAACTGACTCTTCCAAATTAATCAACACAACAGACACACAAACACAGAGCTACTATTTATCATCAAACACAGCGGAACAAACATCTATATTTCTTTTTCCTCAAAACAATCATCTATAGATACAGTACATGGCTTTTGAACAGAAAGAAAGACTGAACAGAAAAGCCATGACTGTATAAAAATCAAAAGGTACAAACAATACCTATACTGATCAGAACTCAGAAATCTACTCCTGGACTTCCTTCCCTTTCCCAGAACCTGAAAACCACCAGAAAACAAGAGTGAGCTCAACAGCTCAGCAAAGCAACAAACCTCCAATCAAAACTCTCAGAATCCAAAACCAAACTCATCAGACAGAAATCCGTACAGAAATTGGAACAGAATCGTACAAATATCAAATCGGACATATCAGAACGAAACAGAACAAAATCAAATCAGAACTTATACGGACAGATCAAATCAAACAGAACTGAACTGAACAGATATCAAATCATACGGAACTGTACGGAAACAGAAGTCGTATCAAATCAGAAACAGAATAGATCAGACATATCACATTAACAGAATCAGAAATCAGAATTTCAGATCATATCGTATCAGAATCATAATTACTTACAGAACAGATACGGAAAGCAGAATCAGATCACATCAGATATCAGATATCAGATATATATATTTAATAGCTAAATTCCCTGACACTGACTGAATCTCTTTGGATTCAGGCCCCTTATAACTCCCTTTGTGCTCACGGCACCAGAACAGATGTGCTTACAGCACCAGAACAGATGTGCTTATAGCACCAGAACAGAATTCATCGGATCCGAAACAGAACAGATATCAGATTTCAGGTTGAGCTCATTTCAGATTTCTCTGACACTTACTGAATCGCTTAGGATTCAGGCCCCTTATAACTCCCTTTTTATAGCACATACAGATAGCATTTCAATTCAGAAGAAATCCGGGCACATCAAAAATCAGACAAAAAACGGGCAACACAACGGCAGTATACGGAATTTACACAATTTTTCCTGCAAATCAAAATTCACCAAATTCGCACAGAATGTAGATAATCACATTTCAGAACATTTATTCTACTGCACAGATAATTTCCAATTTCACAGAAAAATGCAGTCGACTAAAAATACCGCCGAATCAAAAATACCCGGACAAAAATCTTCAGAAAATAACCAAAATGTGCACACCCGGCACGTTAACAATATACAGAAAGTTACGCGGTAAAAACTGAACCAATCAAAACATACGGACGAAAATCATTAACGGAAATGAAATCCGGACAGAAAATACCGCCAAACACGACGGTTCTGAAAATTGAGAAAGGCGGAATGTGCCTTACCTTGCGTACAGCAATATCTCGAACAGTCTCCTCGGACGAAAATGGCTCCGCGTCGTCCGAAAATCAACTTTTGCCAAATCCACCTCGACTTTCTCTCTCCTCAAAAGATATTTTCGATTTATAAAAATTTTCTCTCTCTTCAAATGAGCTGAAATCAGCTTTATAAAACTCAGATCGGCCCGGCCGATCGCCAAATCGTCCAAGGACGATCAGACCAAATTGGATCATCCTGGACGGTTCCCAGAACTATTCTCAGGCCGATATTTTCTACAGTGCCGATCGGCCTGGACGATGTCCTCAATCGGCCTGGACGATATGTACAGAAAATCACCTGGAGCAAATCTGGGCACATTCTGGAGCAGAATTTCCACTGATCGTCCCAGGACGATCCAGATCGTCCTGGACGATCCTGGAGCAGATTTTTGATATTACACCTTTGTACCAGAATGAAGACTATTATACATATAGTACTGTATGATGTATGATCGTACTATATGATAGTAATGACTACTTTGAATATTTCATGGATTTTGAAGCCTATTTTTATGTATCAAATTAGTAATCTTTTTTAGACAGATATAAAGAGGGGATCATGATTAGAGAGGGAACCCTTGGGAGAGAGCACTTGAGAAGTTTTTAGGGTTGGAGAGAGGAAGGAGAAGGTGGCTTCGTGAGGGAGAAGACGAGTGAAGGAGATCACACGATTGCTCCGTTCTTGTTGCATCTTGCTCCTCCTGTAGCCCGGGAAGACCTTGTGAGAGGCTCTCTGAGGTGGAGACTCTTCTACATCTATGACCTCGAAGGTACTCTGCCTTCTCTAGGAGGGAGAAAAATGAGAAGGTACTCTGCCGTCACCAGGAGGGTGAAAATAGCGCTTGGCATTCCGCCATGCCGGGTTGGTGAATGTGAGTCTTGTAAGGGCTTCTCCACCTTGCCGGGGGGGCAAAAGGAGAGCTATAGTTTGTAGTGAAATTCCCAGAGCGGATGACTCTGGGGAGTGGACGTAGGTCATGGTTTGACCGAACCTCTATAAAACTCTAGTGTGCTTCTTCCTTATCGCTTTCTATTTTTTTTTTCTTGCACTTAATTTTCATAATATTTGCTTGGTAAAAACTATGGAAGAAAAAAAAAAGGATTTCATTATTGCATGTTTGTGTTCTATTATTTGCCTTCGTAGTAGTTAAAGTTTTTATGTTAAAAATTGAAAAACACAAAAAAACTAGAACTCTTGCCTAAGTTTTTAATTATTGCTACAAAGTTTTCACAATTCACTCCTCCCTCTTATCAATCTAGTAATTTCAATTGGCATAAGAGCATGTTTTCAAAAATAGTGTTTTAGAAAACCTTGAAAAAATGATCATGTCGCATTTTGGTAATCGTAACACTGCGGAGGGTTATTAAATAACCCGTCCACCTCTTTTTGATAAAATCTGGTTTGATTTCTAGAAAATTAGAATGTCTACCTTTTTATAGTCTATTGATTACCGCATGTGGATGTTAGTCAATGATGGATATGTTACACCTTGTAAAACTTTAAATAGAGTGAAAACTCAAGTCCCTTTTAATGAATGGAGCAATGAGGATAGGGATTTAGCCGAATTGAATGCTAAGTATTTAAATTACTTTTTTTGTGCATTAAAGTCTGAGGATTATATGAGAGTTTCTACCCATGCTACTGGTAAGGAGATTTGGGATAGACTGTGCATTACATATGAAGGAACAAGTGAAGTAAAATAGTCTAAGCTTAACATTCTGTTGTATGATTATGAACTCTTCCGTATGAAACCCAACGAAACAATATCTGACATGTACACTAGGTTCACCCAAATTGTGACATCCTTGCATGCATTAGGTAGATAGATTTCAAATTTTGAGAAAGTTAATAAGATTCTAAGATGCTTACCTAGTTCCTACGATGCTAAGATAACTGTTATCACTGAATCAAAAGACCTTAACAATTATTCTATTGATAATCTCCTTGGGTCATTCATTGCATATGAGCAAGGAGTGAGTCAAAGACAAAGTGATGTAGGTGAAAAGAAGAAGGAGTGAACGGTGGCATTAAAAGTAAACAACTCAGAAAGTGACAGCTCTGTAGGGGAGGAAGAAGATGATATAGCATTGATGACCCGATAGTTCAAGAACTTCTTAAAGAGAAAATAAAGGCATCATCAGAATGGTTAGAATAAAGGTAAAAGCTCAAAGTTTAATAAAGTTTCATCTGATACAATCTATTTTGAGTGCAGGAAGCCAGGTCACCTTTGAGCTGATTGCCCCAACTTAAAGAGCCAACCTGCTAAAGAAAAGAGCAAGGACAAAGACAAGTATAAGAAAGGAAAAATGAAGACACAAAAACCTTTTTGGGCCGACTCTGCCTCAGAATCGTCACAAGAAGAAGAAGAGGAGTAGATAACAAATCTGTGTCTAATGGCTAATGATACTCTTAATCAATTAGATCTAGATGAGGTATGTCAACTTTTATATGAAGTTTTATTGCTCATTTTTTAAAAAATTCATGACTCATATAGGAAATTAAAAAAGATGCACGCTAGTCTTAATATTGAGTTTAGTAGTTTACAAACTGAGCATGCTAACTTAGTCAAAGAAAATTCTAATTTAGATAGAGATCATATGATACTTCTTGATTAGTATGATGCATTAAATAAGAAGCATATTGAACTAACTAAAATGCATGAAAGCTTGAAAATCACTCATGTTGAACTAGAAGAAGCTTTTGACAGACTAGACAAACTTGTATTAGAAGTATATCACAATGAGCATTTGTTAAAAATAGAAATTCACGGATTGACATATCAAAACAACACTTTTGAAGAAAAAATCAAAGAACAAGAAAAGGAAAATGTATCACTCACATTAGCCCAGTCTAGCAAACCCCCAACACAACATGCATCACACAACTTTAGGATGAGGCATCACCACCCACATAGGTTAGTGAATCCATTTCCTGGGGTTAGGTGCTTCTCTTGTGGCATCCTAAGTCACATAGCCCACGCTTGCACAATTCACCATAGGACACACTTAGTATGGAGACCTAATGTGCATCCATCACAGCATAGCATGCATACATCTCATTCATGCAAGCATAAGGAGGAACCCAAACTCAGTTGAGTTCCCAAATCTAACCCTTGAATTAAATTGTAGGGATGCTCTCACAAAAGACCTAGTGAGAGCATGTGATACCTGGATAGTGGCTGCTCACGACATATGACTGGATATATGAAGAAGTTCATTCTATTGGAGACCAAAATTGGAGGCAAAGTAATGTTGGGAGACAACACTACCAGGAAAGTGATAGGCTCAGGTATTATTGGTAATGCTAAGAATTTTTTAATTAAAAATGTCTTATTAGTTAATGATTTTAAGCATAACTTACTTAGCATTAGTCAATTGTGTGACAAAGGTTTTGATATTAATTTTTTGTCTGACAAATGCCTGATTAGTTTAAATGATAAATTAGTTTTAGAAGGAAAATGAATGAATAATGTTTACATGTTAGACCTTGATTGCATTGATAGTTCAAATTCATTTTGTTTGAAAATGATAGCAGATGACTCATGGCTATGGCATAGGAGACTATGCCATGCTAGTATGAAAACACTTAAAAACATCACTCAAAAAAACCTAATTAGAGGCGTACCTAAGTTAGATTTCACTAAGGACCATTTATGTGATGCTTGCCAACTAGGAAAACAAATCAAATCATCTTTTCATTCTATTAAAGATGTGATCACCTCTAGGCCATTAGAAATCCTACACATGGACTTATTTGGACCAATTACCACAGCCAACCTAGGTGGAAAAATTATGGGTTTGTGATTGTAGATGACTTCACTAGGTTCACTTGGGTAAGATTCCTAGCACATAAGAATGAGTCTTTTGAGGAATTTAAGGTATTCTCCATATGGATTCAACGAAAGTTCGATTGTGAAATCTCAACAATCTATAGCGATCATGGTGGAGAGTTTCAAAATGATAGATTTGAATCATTTTGCGAAGAGATAGGAATAGAACATAATTTTTCAGCCCCTAGATCTCCACAACAAAATGGTATAGCAGAAAGGAAGAATAGAAGCTTGGTAGAAGCCACTAGGACAATGTTAGCGGAGTAAACCCTTCCTAGATACTTTTGGGCAGAAGCAGTCAACACAGTGTGTTATGTTTTAAATAGGGTAAATATTAGATCTAAACTGAACAAAACTCCTTATAAACTCCTTAAGGTTAGGATACCAAATCTTTCACACTTACATGTCTTTGGGTGCAAGGGCATCATATTGATTAATGGCAAACTTCCCTTAAGAAAATTCAATCCCAGGTCTGATGAGGGTGTCTTCTTAGGTTATTCATCTGTAGGTAATGCCTATAGAATCTTTAATAAGAGAACCCTAGTAATAGAAGAGTCCACCCATGTAGTATTTGATGAATCAGATAAGCCCTCTAAATATAAAATTGAAGATGATGAAATAGAGGCAATTTAAGGAGTAGAGACTATGACCTTAGGAGATAGGGTAGAACCTCAGAAAGATTTGCCAAGATAATGGAGATATTCTTCTAGTCATCCTAAAGATTTAATTCTAGGAGACCCTTCAGAAGGTGTAAGAACTAGACATGGACTTAGGAAAGAGGTTAGTCATTCAGTATTCATCTCTATGATAGAACCAACAAGTAGATCAAGCCTTATGAGATGAATTTTGGATTCTAGCAATGCAAGAAGTGCTGAACCAATTCACCAGGAATGATGTTTGGGAGTTAGTCAAGAGACCTAAAAAACAAAGTGTTGTTGAAACAAAATGGGTCTTCAAAAATAAGGTGAATGATTCAGGAATAATAATAAGAAATAAAGCCAGATTAGTAGCTAAGGGATACAACTAGATTGAGGGAATAGACTTTGAAGAAACCTTTACCCCTGTTGCAAGACTAGAAGCCATAAGAGTGCTCTAAGCTTTTGCTTGTTTCAAGAACTTAAAACTATATTAAATGGATGTAAAGAGTGCATTTTTGAACGGGGTAATTACGGAAGATGTCTATGTTGAGCAACTCCTTGAATTTGAAAGTTCACAATTTCCAAACCATGTATTCAAATTAAAAAAGGGCACTTTATGGATTAACGCAAGCAACTAGAGCATTGTACAAAAGACTTAGCTCATTCCTATGGGATAGAAGATTTTAAAAGGGTAGTGTAGATACTACACTCTTTTTACAAAAGATTAAAAATGAAATTCTCATTGTTCAAATTTATGTGGATGACATCTTATTTGGATCTTCAGATAAAAACTTGTGTGATGAATTCTCAAAAACTATGAGTAATGAGTTTGAAATGAGCATGATGGGAGAACTTAATTACTTTCTTAGCTTTAGTGTAAAACAAATTAATAACAGAACTTTTCTTAGCCAAATAAAGTATATTAAGGATATTTTGAAAAAATACGAAATGGATAGTGCTAAACCCATGAACACTCCAATGAGCTCAATAATTCAATTAGACAAAGTTCCTAGTGGAAAATCTGTAGATTAGAAAAAATATAGAGGAATGATTGGATCCCTTCTTTACCTAACTGCCAGTAGACCAGACATAATATTTAGTGTGTGCCTTTGTGCCCATTTTCAAGCCGATCCTAAAGAGTCTCACTTAACTACGGTCAAGAGAATCCTTAGATATCTACTAGGCACCCCTAACTTAGGAATTTGGTATCCTAGGCACAACACTTCCTTTGAAATCTTAGGGTACTCAGATTTTAATTTTGCAAGATGTAGGATAGATAGAAAAAGCACCTCTGGTATCTGCCAATTCATAGGACAATCATTAGTTTCTTGGTCTAGTAGGAAGCAAAACTCAGTAGCCCTTTCCACGGCCGTGGTAGAATATATTACAGTAGGAAGTTGTGTTACACAAGTACTATGATTAAAATAACAAATTCTTGATTTTGGCCTACCTGTAGGAACCATCTCAATCATGTGTGACAACACAAGTGCAATTTGCATCTCTAAGAACCCAATTCAGCACTCTCGAACGAAACACATATATATTAGACACCATTTCATAAGAGATCACGTTGCTAAGGGAGATATAGAATTGCATCACATCGCTATAGGAGATCAATTGGCTAACATATTCATAAAACCACTAGCATTCGACACCTTTAGCATCTTGAGGACTAGATTAGGTGTCATAGTCATTAAAGCATAAAACACAAAACAAAACAAAAAAACACAAAACAAAACAAAACAAAAAATTCTTCTAAGGTTGTTCTAGATTAGGTGTCGTTTGCTCATATTTTTGGTGTTATCAAAAGGGGTAGAAGTTTGTTGTAGTTTGTTGTAGTCTGCTCTTATGTTTCCTGATATATAAATAGAATGCTTTTCTTTTTCTATTTCGTACTGCACTTTCTTTTTTTCTATTTCGTATTGCATTTCTTTTTCTTTAAAAAAATAAAAAATTTCTTTCAAACTTGCCTACAATAAATATTATTTGACATCATCAAAAAGGGGGAGATTGTTGCAACCCATGACCCCGACTTTGAGATTTTGATGATGACAAATAATGTCGCCTGAACTATCTATTCATTGAATATCATTTGATTTCTACTATTTCCTGTGAGTACTAACATTTCAGGAAGATCACAAATTACTCAGGACAATAGGAAGATTTAAGACTGGTTAGATTAGGAGTGTGAGTCTGAAGAATTATAATTTTATATTTATGTTATTTTTTTTCTTTTCTTTAGTCTGGCCATAAACTGCATGTAAAAATTGAGCAACCATGCACACACACAGGGGGGAAGGATTTTTAAAAGAAAAATATAGATTTTCTTTCTCTGTTGATCGTACTATACGACTGTATTTCATATTGTACGATCAGATCTGCTTAAAATGATTTTCTATGAACAAATCATACTGTACGAAAACTATCGTACTGTACGATGTGTTACAAATCCAAAACCCTAGCCACCATATTAGTTTAAGTAAGTTTTATTTGTCGTTCGTGCTGTACAAACATGTTCACACTATATAATTTTATTTGAATACTTACTTAAATTAACCCATAATTAGAAGATTAAATCAAGGACTAATCTCTGATTAGTCATCATACTGTACGAACATATTCTTACAATATAATGAATAGAGGTTGGTTTTAATCATCCCGAACGATCCCTTATTTTGGCCTCATCATATTGTATGAAGTAGATCGTACCATACGATGAATAAAGGGGAGTTTTGATCATCCTGTCTATCATCCTCTACGAACAGTGGAATGAAGGTTCATACGTACGATTTAATATCATACTAGATGATTTATTTTGAATTGTTCGTAAACCTTCATACTGGCACGAAGAATGTTATACATATCATACTGTACGATATATGATCGTAATGTACGATAGTAATGACTACTTTGAATATTTTAGGGATTTTGGAGCCTATTTTTATGCATCAAATTAGTAATCTTTTTGAGAGAGATAGAAAGAGGGGAACATGATTAGAAAGGGAATCCTTGGGAGAGAGCTCTTGAGAAGTTTTTAGGGGTTGAGAGAGGAAGGAGAAGGCGAGCTTGGTGAGGGAGAAAAGGTGTGAGGGAGATAGCACGGTTGCTCCGTTCTTGCTGCATCTTGCTCCTTCTGTGGCCCGGAAAGAACTTGTGGGAGGCTCTCTGAGGGGGAGACACTTCTACATCCGTGACCTCGAAGGTACTCTGCCTTCTCCAGGAGAGAAAAAAATGAGAAGGCACTCTACTGTCGCCAGGAGGGTGAAAACAGCGCTTGGCACTCCGCCATGCCGTGTTGGTGAATGTGAGTCTTATAAGGACTTCTCTGCCTTGCCGAGGGGGACAAAAGAAAAGCTATAGTTAGTAGTGAAATTCTCGGAGCGGAGGACTCTAGGGAGTGGACGTAGGTCATGGTTTGACCGAACCATTATAAAATTTTGGTGTGCTCTTTCCTTATCGCTTTTTTTTTCTTGCACTTTATTTTCATAATATTTGCTTGGTGAAAATTGTGGAAGAAAAAACAAAGGATTTCATTGTTGCATGTTTGTGTTCCATTATTTGCCTTCGTAGTAGTTAAAGTTTTCATGTTGAAAATTAAAAAACATAAAAAAAGTAGAACTCTTGTTTAGGTTTTTAATTATTACTACAAAGTTTTCACAATTCACCCCCCCCCCCCCCCCTCATGTTAATCTAGTAATTTCACCTGATGCTAAGTAACCTTGCACACACACACTTGAGGGATTTTCTATCTTTTTCTTCTTTGGGTACATCGGCTTAGATGATGTTCATAACAGCCAGGACGATTCAACTAAAAATAGAAACCCTAATTAGGGCATCCTGGTTAAGTAGTCGTTATTAAGCAAATCATCCTGGATGTTCTAGTATCGGTCAGGATGATAGGCTCAAATCAGAAAGAATCAGCTGCTATGATCAATTTAAGTATTCTTTATTTTAGTACTTCGGCCAGGACAATTTCAATACCGGCCTAGACGATGCAGCACAATTATGCCTAAATTAATTTGGTAATTATATAAAGTAATTAAGGCTGCTTGATACGATCACATCGATCGAGCCGATCGCAGGATAGGCTGGGGTGATGTCCTGAATGATTGACATCGGCCAGCATCTATTCCAAGCGATGTTAAGGAGGATTATACTCATATTTGAACTAATCAGCCAGGACAATATTATATCGTCCTGGACGATGTAACCAATTTTCATCTGATCGTCCCAAATCATCCCTGCTGATTGAGCTTACTTTGTACTGGTCGGCCAGGAAGATAATGTCGATTCTTGAAATTCTATTTAAAGGAGCCAAATTTTCTCATGCAAAGTGACCTTTAGCTATTATCTTGACCTGAGAGAGCCAAGAGGAGAGGGAGAGAGAGGAAGAAAGAGGGAGGAACTTGTGAGGGGGAGTTTGTGAGAGGGATTCACAAAGATTGCTTCAAGCATGGTTCCAAAGCATCTTCTCAATTCTTCATCCTTCATCCTCGGGGGTTCAAGGGAGGTAAGCTTCAGCAATTGGTTGATTTTCTCTGCCTGCTTGAGGAGGAAGCAAAAGGAGTCGAGGTTCTCTGCTTGCTTTAGGAGGAAGCAAAAGGAGTTGAGGTTCTCTACCTGCTTCAGAAGGAAGCAAAAGGAGTTGGGTACTATGCCTGCTTCAGGAGGAAATAAAAGGAGTGGGGTTCTCTGCCTGCTTTAGGAGGAAGAAAAAGGAATTGGGTTCTCTGCTTCGACGGGGTTGGCAGAAAGGAGTTTTTGTGAGGGCTTCTCCGCCTTATTGTAGGAGGAAAAGGATAGTCACTTTTGTAGTGCAATACTCGGAGGACGCCTCCGAGGAGTGGACGTAGGTCGAGTTGACCGAACCACTATAAATCTGGTGTGATCTTTCTTTATTTTGATTTTTGCATTTATTTTTCTGCACTTTGATTTATGTGGTGATTTTGGTTTAAGTTTTGTTCTTTGATTATGTTGACCTCATTTTTCTATGAGGTCACTTGGACTAGTCTCGACCCTAAATCACTTTTAAATCAAATTTCAATCATCTAATGTTTAACCTCAAGTCTTTAATCAATTGGTCATTATCAAATCAGCCAGTCATTCAATCTAGTCTATAATTTTGCCCGTGATCGATCTTGTCGATCTTTCTTTAAATCTATATTGAACCATATGCAAATTGATTGATTTTGATATTTTCACATAAATCGTGTTGAAAGATGTCGACCTCAATTTGACTCATTTTGAATTTGGTTCTCCTCGACGCCGTCGTCAATTGTGAAGTTGAGTTAATTTATTATTATTTTGAGTTGAGCGAAATCTAGATTAATCAAAATCTTTTGAATTTTCTTCAAACAAATTTAATCAAGCGCATTCGAGATGATTTGAATTAATTTTGATGAAAGTTTATCTTCAACGGCTTCGATTGAGTTAATTTAATATGTCTTGGCTTAATTTAAATTTAGTCAACGTTAATTATCTTTGAATGACTTTGAATAATTAAATTAAGACATAAATCTAGAAAAACTTTAATGTTTTTTTTATCCATCCTTTTGTTACAATTTGATGCTCAAATATCCCTCAAGACTCAAATAAATTTCATCCCTTTAACCTCTCAAAATCTGGCATTTGATATCAACCATGTGATTAATTTTTAAAGGGCTAGATGGGGCTTTTCATTTTCAGATTTTTTTTTTTTAAAAGAAGAGCTTTTAGGGCCGGCCAAGAGGAGTGTTGGCTAGGGGGATTCGACGATTCTTTTTTTAGCCCTAGCCGTATACAGAGAGCTCTCAACTTCACCCACACAACTCCAAGCCCTAGCAAGAGATGCACTCCACGCCTCCATTCTGATAGGCAGCCTCCCCTTGGTTGTAGAATTCCAGCCTTCCAAAATGGGATTATGAGAGTCCGGTACTTGAGATTTCGGGAACTATGGAAGCATTCCATGAACCAGGCCACTAAGGCATTCATAAAAGACGGGGCGTTGATGATCAATGGAAGAGAGGCACTCTTGAGTGTGCCAGAGAATGTCCTGGCCAAGCCTTCTTCGAATGAGTCGCTGTTCTTGGGGGTAGTCTCATCGGAGGCGAGCAGCAGCCACCACCTACCCTTCTTTCCACCCATCCAAGAAAGAGGAAGAGGCGAGCGACAAGGAGCTTTTGGCGTAACTTATTACGGTAATTTATTTTTCTCTTTCTTGCAAGTTCTTTTCTTTTACTCTGTTTGAATCCAAACGACTGGAGATCGTCAATAAGTTGATGCTTTATGTTTAACTGAGATTTGAAATGAGCCTTCATGAGGTTTTATGAAAAGAGATAGAAGAGACTTAGACATTTTCTTCTTGATGTTCTCTTTATTTAATTGGTTAAAAAATCCTATGTTTTTCTTTACTCCAACGTGACTGCACTTTTGTGTGTACAAATTTTCCTTTCAAGAATTTGTTTCCTTCTTAAAATCTGAATAAAGAAGCACGTTGAATTGGTTTATAGATTTGAATGCTCATGGTGGTAGGGATGGCTGTAGTATTTCAATTTTAAACAGTGAAGTTTTGTTCAATTTCTTTGGATTATTGATTTATACAATTACACGTACAGATTTATTTATTCTTAAAAATAAATTCTTATGAGATAAGTTTGCTTGAGTCCTCTTAAAAGTTGATTTTATATATATATATATATATATATATATATATATATATATATATATATATATATATATATATATATATATATATATATATATTAACATGAGAATACTCTTAGTTTAAGCAACCTTTTTTTGCTGTTTTGAGAGGATTTAATACAGATTTTCATAAGGTAAATGCTCAAAGGTAAAATGAGATTCTCTTATTCCTTTTTTGTGAATATTCAAGATTCGATGGTTCGGGTTTCAGATTTCAAAAAAAAAAGGGGAAGTTCATGATCGTCCCTTTGGGAACCTATATAAGCATTGGTCCTTCGTGGTATATTTATTTGACAAGTTAAAGTATCCCTTATATGAAATTGATACAATTCTTGATGAGTAGTTCAAGCTTATTTATCTATAAATTCTTTTTATTGGTATTTCCAAATTGACTTTATACGTGTTCAATATTCTCTTGACTACAAACCGTTAAAGTTTATTGTTTATGCAAGGATCTTATGATGAGATCATTGTATCAAGTTGTAAAGATGTTGAAGATAATATTTGATTCTCTTATATTTATGGAAATACATGTTGGAGGTGTGCGATCATGAGTTGAATAACCATTTGCATGATCTTTTTATTGCCATGATATGAATTCATTAATGATGGTCTATGAAATTGATGGCTGCATTTTCACTTTTCCTTAACCTGTAGCATTGATTGTTTCCCATTTTTGGATAAAAAAAAATGAAAATGTAGGCAAGGAATAGGAATTTTATTCTTTAGCAAATGATTTCGATGTAATTTCAAAGAGTACCTTGTCGAAACATATATATGGAGTTGAGTCATTATGTGATCCCTTCCTTATTGAAGAATTAGAATGCCTGGTGTGTTTTGGAGGAGATTGATCAGTACTATTTGCATGAAAAAGAATTTATCTGAGCAAGCACAAGATTTCTTTTACGTTGATGAGAACTTCATTTTGATTGATTTGGCTTTTTAGAAATATACTTGAAAATTGAGATTTATATGATTTAGTAGAGCTCTCTTGCCTTCCTTTCATTTTACTTTCAAAAAAATCTGAAAGAATACAACATACATCATTATTTTTTTTAATGGAAGGAGTGGTGGGCCTTTCTTCTTTAAAGATTACTAGTCATCATTTACATATAGAATTGTTGGGTTCACGAAACATATTCTTATATTTATCCAACAAGTCCTGATGAGAAACTTTCATTAGTGATGGAGAATGATGTTGGTATTGTATATATATGACATTTAGATGAGATCTATGAGTTTATCTAATTACTTTCTTTACATGTTACGATGCTATGCTATGTAAGGTGTAGAATGTGAATGTTAAATGGGAGTAGTTAAATGAGTTTGATGTTCATTGCAAATATTCTGTCAAATGGTGATTATGTGTATTTGACGAATCCTAACTGTTAGAAAATGGTGCATTCATTGTGATGTCGCAATATCATGTGTATTCAAAGGGAGTTTTAGTTAAATTGGAAAATCTCACATATATATACCCCTTTATGTTTGAATGATAGATGTACATGCAAGATGAATGAATTACAATCATATATTTTCCCATCTTTTTTATTTACTCAAATTCTCACAATAAAGGTGAAGAGCTGTAAGTGTTGTTAGAAAAAAAAAGAGGCTTTGTGAATATCAATCTTCTTCCAATGCTTATACATGCCGATTCACTTCTGTTAGATGTCATGTGCTGAACTTATTCTTATGAGGTAATATACTCATGAAAATTTCCTCTGGTTGATTATACACAAGTTAAGCATCTTTTAAGATTTTTATCAAGTGAATCAGTTGACACTTACAATTTTGATTCTTTGAATATTGATGCAATCCTTAGCACAAAGAAGGAATTGGCTGCTCATAGAGATCTCATTGTTCTAATAAAAGAAAAGGTTCATTTGCTCATAGCAGTATTTCATCAATGTTTGTTAGCATATATGGAGCCATCTTTACTTGTAAACATATTTCTATTTCCATTACCCTTAAAGATCTGTTGTTTCGTGCCAATGGCGAATGTAAGGCAATGCAAAGCAGCATACTAAATGATTCATCCAATTATTTATTTTTTTCCATTTTTCTAAGTTAATGAAACAAGGATATAGATATTTGACATATGTTGAAGTTGTTTGATTTGACTTGAGGTTGAATGTTGTGAAGCAAATTCTAAATTTCTTTAACATTGAACATAACTGTATATATATATATATATATATATATATATATATATATATATATATATATATATATATATATATATATATATATATATATATATATATATATATATCCTTGTAAAAATGAGTTACATATAGTCCATTGTCCTTGCAAGATAGTATATGAGCTGAAATTCCTTTTTACATACAAGTATATATTTTAAAATTATTCTTGTGAGATGTCACATACATCGAAATTATTTCTTGCAAGGATACATATACTTTGAAATTGCTTCAATGGCTTGATTTGATTCATATTTTCACATATTCGTTTACATGTTAATTCATACCAGTTTTTATTTTCGCATACATGATATTCTGACACTTTCTTCTCTCTTCACCTTTTCACGAGGTACTGATGGAGTTGATAGAAGATAGAGCCAAGGAGCTTCAGTCGCCCCATTTCCTCCAAACGGGGTGCTACGGCAGAAGTCACCGTTGACTAGCTCCGGTGACCAGGTAAGTTTTCTTAAAACTTAAAAGAGCATAAGGTTTCTATATTTACCTGTTGAGTTATTTCTCCCGCTTTAAATTTTTGCAATAATTCCTGCATTTAGTCAATATATGCTTTCTTTTTTTTACAAATTCAAAACCCATCAACATAGCTTGTTTACATTTTTATGCATGTCCAAAGGGTTAGTGACATTGATTCAAACCTATTAAACCTAGTTACATCTTTAAGGACAATAATTAAGGGCATTTCTAGAGAACTTAGAAAATTTCTAGAAATTAGGATATACCACATTTTAACTTGAGACTCGAACTACTTGAACCTAGTGACACCTTAAACTTTAAGAAATTATTTTTTTAATCATTAAACTAATTAATTGATCTAATTAAAGTTAAATCCTTAATTAAGCAAATCAAATTAAAACCCCTTAAGTTTAGTGATCTTCCTTGCTGTAGAGAAAATTATCACTAAAATTCAAACCCCTTAATCAAACCCCTTAAGTTTAAACTTTAAGTAAACTTTAAAAATCTAGAAAATTTCAATCTAATTTTAAAACCAGCAATCAGTCTTAAAATTAATTTTGAATCATTAAGATTTAAACTTTAACCAAAATCTTCCCTTGAGCCTTTCAACCAACCAGAACATTAAGCAACTTTAATCAATTACCCGATTTAGGATATATCCAAACACACAGCCTGCCACACACACCTAGATTGACCTATTAGGACACGGACTCTAGCTTTAGGTTAGGCCGGTGTTTCTTTCTGTTTTGAGATAGATTGATATGCATACAAAATGAGAGTGGCATCCTAGGTTAGATAACGTAGACATAGGTTCACTGTCCACAGACCTGTGCACTTCCTGTTTGTCAGCCTAGGATTAGGTCCCCAGCCCCTTGGCCTACGAGGTCCCCTTGAATGAGGTAACCCATGGTTACTAATAAGGATCCTCTAGTCGGCACTCGACTAAGTAGGCTAAGGATATCGACGAACCCGGGACGATGGAAAACCATGGGATCTTGATCGGGGACGTCATACCCACTTGGTAGGTTAGTCTTCACCCTTACCTCCTAGGCATTCTCCCGATCTGGTGATCGAGGATATAAGTCCCAACTTTCTAATAAAATTGATCATTCAAATTAAAAACCTCTTTCAATCAAACTCGAGCCCAACACTTAGGATAAACTGAGGTGTTTCTGAAGTAATTCAGAATCCCAAAACACCTCCTACCTTTCTTCCTTTGACTCTAGAAATAACTGTTCAACATTGAACCAATCCCACTTGAAATTCTAAACCTTAACTTCCTTTGATATTTAACTTTGAAAATCTTAAATAAAATTTCTACCGCTATTTTAATCGAGAGTATTCGTAGGAAATTTCTGTTTCCTATGATGTAATTAACTACGAGGGCTTGCGCTCGTAGGAGATTTTGAAACCCCAGATCTAATTTTTAAAATCAACTTTTTTAAAACCCTTGATTAATTATCTTTGGGAAATTTAAAATTCAACGATTGTTATCTTCATTCTCAAACGATCAATAGTGATTGATAACTTTTTTTCCTCGGATTGATATATCAATTACTATCGTGATTTTGATTATGAAATTAATGATCTTTTATCCAAATTAGCATAGTCAAATAATTGATTAAATTCCATTTCGATCCTCCGGGGTCAAATGTGATTCTCACTTTGAGTTTGACTATAATAATCCGGATAAACTAAAAATTCTAAAATTTGAACTCATTAGGGAACGATATGTTTGTCTTTCGAGGCATATATTGTTTATAATGATGTGTTCAATTTTAAAATTCAAAATTAAATATTTCCCAAAGAAAATTAATATATTTTCAAAACTATATAAATATATTTAAATATATATTTTTTTAATCAAACAAAAAATGGCGACTCCGCTGGGGATAAATCTCTCTCTCCATCTTTAATAGCGGTATAAATGTTATTGTATCGGTAGTTTTGACTACCTTTCTCTCCGTTGGTCCCTCTACCCATTTCTCTCTTGGGTGAGTGTGGCCAACACAATTAAGACATGTGAAACGAGAGGTGAGTGTAGGAAACCTCTTCCAAGTCAGGCTTTGACATTTTGCCTCCAACTTGATTGGTAGAGCAAAAGAGTCAAGCCAAATCCTTTTGTATATGTTGCAAACTTGCATGCGAGTAAATAACTAGCGTGCTAAGTTTCACAATTTACAGAAGATTTTTCAATTTCAAAATCCATATTTCAATCCTTTAGAAAAATTCAATCACTTTCAAATCTCAATCAATCCATATATTCTATCATTACTTATGAAATTATAACTCCTATAATTTGATATGTGTAATAGAATACAGACCTCTAGTTCGAATTCAAGTCTAGAAATTGAATCTTTCTGGCGAAGTCAAGTTTTGACATTTCACTCCCGAACAGTTCGTTGGGGTGAAAGAGTCAGGTTGACTTGTTAAAATCGCTCCCCTCTAAATTTGTTAACCTTTATGTTGAACGCTTATTTAACATATTGAGTTTCAAATATAAGGGGAGAATCCGCCGGAGTTTCAAAATTTTAAAACTTACCCAAAATCTTTCAAATCAACTTCAAATCATTGTTGTCATGTGTTTTTTTATAATATTCTATTGTAATTGAACACTTTCAACGCTAACCCAAAACTTTCCAGTCAATTCTGGGCTTTAACATTTCACCCCCAAATCATTTGGTGAGGTGAAAGAGTTAAGCCTATTTTCTCAGGATCTTCAGGTTACTTTTGTAAACCTACACATTTGAATAAAAATCAATGCATTGAGTTTCAAAGTTTGAAGAAAATCTGTTCAATTCCAACGTCAAAGTCAAATTCAGTCTTAAGTTTAAATTCAATCCTAAAATTGAATTCTTGTTTGATTTCAACATTAAGTTCAAATTCTATTTCAAACATAAATTCAACTTCAATTTTGATTTTAAAGTCAAAATTTGGGTTTTGACATTTCATCCCAAGTCGATTGGTGAAATGAAAGAGTTGAGCCCAATTTTTGGATTTTTCATATCAATTTTGTGAACCTACATGATTGAGTGAAACTCAATATGTTGAGTCATAAAATTTGAAGAAGATCCACTTGATTTTAATATCAAATTCAAATTCGACCTTAAGCCCAAATTCAATCTCAATCTTAAACCCAGGTTCGATTTCAACAATAAATTCAATCTCAAATTTGAGTTCAAAGTCAAGTCCGAACTTTGACATTTTGCCCTAAATCAATTGGTGTAGCAAAAGAGTCAAGTTCCTCGTCAATTTTATGAACCACCGTGTTCAGTGTAAACTAAATACGATTGAGTTATAAAATTTTGCATAAAATCAATCAAACTTAAAATTTAAATTCAATTTCAAATCACTAATTCAAATCACTTTCTTAATTCCAGGAAATCGAACACTCAAATGGCTGGGAAACTCGTCTTCTCACTGAATAGAGATGTGCCTGTAGAAGAAATTCTTAATGGCAATTCAATTCAGTATGAAATGGAATTTCAAGACCTCAAGATTTTAGTTAATGGAGAAAGAATCTTAGATCTGTCCGCTTGTACTCAAGGGAATTTCCCCTTAGTAAAAGTTACTTTAGGGTCAGGAGCTGACTCCCCCATCTCTAAGATGGAGGTCGTTGTCGCCCCTGTACCCACTGTACTCTCTACTCAGGAGGATCAAAATATGACAAAAGAGCTACCATTTCAATTTGAGATCGGGTCAGTTCTAGCACTCCTTTCGTCGGCAAGAACCAAAGGAAGAACTACCTTCGAAGAGCCAGAAAAAGGAATCTTAAGGCTAAAAAGACTGTTGAATCAGAAGCCTTAGAGAAGACTGACTTTGAGGCCAATCGAGAGTTCGTTGCTCCCTCTACGTACCCTCTCCTTGCACAAAGGAGGGAGGTTGTAGAGATAAGAGCACGATCTTCAATACACCTGCTTGACTACTACACAGAAAGACTCAAGCAAGAAGGGATTGAGCGATCACCAGTAATAGGCCATAGGCCCCCAACTGAGGGTTATGATCCATCCACTCTACTAGAAGATGTTAGGGCGCGTTACTACACGTGTTCCACTACGTCACCTATAGAGGAGGAGTAGAAACCACTTGGGGTGCCACTCTCTTAAATACTAGGTCACTAGTAATATGGGAGGGGAAATAATCTAAGATTGTGTCAGATAGTGATACCGTAAAAATTTAAATTTTCAACGGGGTCCTATCGCGATAAATCTTTTGATTACAACGATGCCGCTTTCTAGGGACGCTGCAGACCCTGTAACAGTCTCTCCCTTCAAAGAGATTGTAGGAATTCAATTCCATTTTAACAAGGGTCTTGCCACCTAGACTTGCAACCTTTAAGGAAAGCTTTCAATTTCTCAAGTGTACCGGGTCCGAATTTTCAAGACAAGTTGATTCTTCTTTTTAATGAAAATTGACCTCAACCTTAAGTCTTAAACTGGAGAGAGTTGTAGTTGACTCCGTTAAATGTTTGAATACCCCTCCCTCCCATCGCTTCTGTGGGTTGATTTAACCTTTGAATTAAAATCTATCTCAAATTTAAGTTGAATTCAGAAATGAAAATTTTATCAAGCTTCTAGCAATCTTTTATCTTCATAGGCGATTCTCACATGTCTAAAATCTATTCAATGATTTTCAAAAGTCAAGTTGATACTCATTTCAAAAAGATTGAATGTGCTTTGAGGATTATTCTTCCTTGTATAAGAGAACAAATTTTTTTTTTCTCTAATACTTGAGATATAATCCCAGCACTCAAAATAAAAAGATCAATTAATTTAAGGTATTTGAAGAAAGTGAAGGCTCTTCTAAAAAAAATATCAATTGAAATCAAAAGATGCGCGAATGCGTCAAAAATCAAGAAGTGCACAAAAAGTCAAAAGATACGCAAACTGCGTCACCAGAAGAAGAGAAGAAGAGTGAGAGGCCTTCCTTCTTTTGAATCCTTAAATCTCAAAATAAAATCCAATCAACCTTAAATACTTGACTTTGAAAATCTTGAATTCAGATTTTTCATCATGCATGAATTATCTATCAGATAGAAGAACCTCGTGCAAGAGAATTGAAAAGATTGAATTTCTCTCTTTAACTTAAACCCTTTGAAGTTGATTTCAATTTAAAATCTATTTAAGGGAGACCCTAGTTTAGTTTCTACGAAACTTGGTCTAGGTCAACAAAACCTAAATCCTAAACCTTTTCAAGGTTTAGTAGGAGTCGACTCTACTTCTCACTGCACTTCTAAATTTGTTCCCACATGTCGTTCCGACAGGGTCCAAATGGTTAGAGGAAATTTTTAATAAAATGATCGAATATTCTACTCCTGAAAAAATCTAAATCCTATCCTTGAGAAATGTGTGTAAGTTCTTGCACAGAGGCTTCTCTTCCTTTAAGGCCTTTTCAACAAAATTACACTTTATACTGGGTCCAAGATCAACCCTACTAGAGGAGTATTTTGTAATGCTAAAAATTGCCGTTTAAAATCAATCCACAACTGAGCAGAGTGCCCGACTCCAATTTGAGAAGTTCGAGGCCTTACAAAGCTTTGTCTTTAAGGCTCAATAAAACTTAAAATCGTCCGATGCCTGATTGGTTAAAGCTTGTGATAAGATAGAGCAACTTAGAACCTTCCAAAGAGGAGACTTGGTCTAGGTTCTTTGGATGCATATCATAGCCTACCGAGAGATCGGTGGAGGAGTTCGAACCAATACAAGACTGTCCCTTTTGTCGTAGAGATGGTCTTTGAGAAAATTTCAAACATTAATTGATCAACCCTGGAGAATGCCATCCGATATTTTTAAATATTGGGGAGGCTCTTTAGGAAGTATCATGCCATATGAGTGTCAAATTCAAAGTCAATAAAAAGTCTTCGAATTTCTTGGATTAAAGAAATTTCTTAATTCAAAATCAAACATTGGAAACTTTCAAAATTCAAATTTAAAAATCAAATTCAAACACATTAAATTCAAAAATCAAATCAATTCAAATTTAAAACTTTCAAATCTCAAATTTCAAAATTTAACCCGATCCTCTGTGTAGAGCAAGTTTCCTCTACATACGATCAATTTGAGTTCGATCCTCTGTGTGGAGCAAGTTTCCTCCACATATGATCATCCTGACCCGGTTCTTTGTGTAGAGCAAGTTTCCTTTCCACAAGACCATCTGTTAGTGGTGGAGCATGCCCTCTGTGGCACCACCCTAGCATTTGAGTTAAACGATTAGTGGTGGAGCGTGCCCTTCGTGGCGCCATCCTAATTCGTATCCGTTAGTGGTGGAGCATGCCCTCTGTGGCACCACCCTAGCATTTGAGTTAAACGATTAGTGGTGGAGCGTGCCCTTCGTGGCGCCATCCTAATTCGTATCCGTTAGTGGTGGAGCATGCCCTCTGTGGCACCACCCTAGCATTTGAGTTAAATGATTAGTGGTGGAGTGTGCCCTTCGTGGTGCCATCCTAATTCGTATCCATTAGTGGTGGAGCCTGCCCTCTGTGGCACCACCCTAGCATTTGAGTTAAATGATTAGTGGTGGAGCGTGCCCTTCGTGGCGCCATCCTAATTCGTATCCGTTAGTGGTCGAGCATGCCCTCTGTGGCACCACCCTAGCATTTGAGTTAAACGTTTAGTGGTAGAGCGTGCCCTTCGTGGCGCCATCCTAATTTGTATCCGTTAGTGGTGGAGCATGCCCTCTATGGCACCACCCTAGCATTTGAGTTAAACGATTAGTGGTGGAGCGTGCCCTTCGTGGCGTCATCCTAATTCGTATCCGTTAGTGGTGGAGCATGCCCTTTGTGGCACCACCCTAACATTTGAGTTAAACGATTAGTGGTGGAGCGTGCCTTTCGTGGCGCCATCTTAATTCGTATCCGTTAGTGGTGGAGCATGCCCTCTGTGGCACCACCCTTGCATTTGAGTTAAACGATTAGTGGTGGAGCGTGCCCTTCGTGGCGCCATCCTAATTCGTATCCGTTAGTGGTGGAGCATGCCATCTGTGGCACCACCCTAGCATTTGAGTTAAACGATTAGTGGTGGAGCGTGCCCTTCGTGGCGCCATTCTAATTCGTATCTGCTAGTGGTGGAGCATGCCCTTCGTGGCTCCACCCTAGCATTTAACTTGAAGATTAGTGGTAGAGCATGTCCTCCGTGGCACTATCCTAATAAATTTAAATCTTGATTCCCTAGGGATGAATTTTTCATTCCCTTAGGATTAAAATTCCACACTAGATCTTTAAGCTCGGTCAACGCTAATATGTGCAATAGAACTTTGTTCTATTACACATATTGGGGGTCCATTTGTTGACCTCATTTTTCTATGAGGTCACTTGGACTAGTCTCGACCCTAAATCACTTTTGAATCAAATTTTAATCATCTAATGTTTAACCTCAAGTCTTTAATCAATTGATCATTATCAAATCAGCCAGTCATTCAATCTAGTCTATAATTTAGCCCGTGATCGATCTTGTCGATCTTTCTTTAAATCTACATTGAACCATATGCAAATTGATTGATTTTGATATTTTCACATAAATCGTGTTGAAAGATGTTGAACTCAATTCGACACATTTTGAATTTGGTTCTCCTCGACGCCGTCGTCAATTGTGAAGTTGAGTTAATTTATTATTATTTTGAGTTGAGCGAAATCAAGATTAATCAAAATCTTTTGGATTTTCTTCAAACAAATTTAATCAAGCGCATTCGAGATAATTTGAATTAATTTTGATGAAAGTTTATCTTCAACGGCTTCGATTGAGTTAATTTAATATGTATTGGCTTAATTTAAATTTAGTCAACGTTAATTATCTTTGAATGACTTTGAATAATTAAATTAAGACATAAATCTAGAAAAACTTTAATGTTTTTTTTATCCATCCTTTTGTTACAATTTGATGCTCAAATATCCCTCAAGACTCAAATAAATTTCATCCCTTTAACCTCTCAAAATCTGGCATTTGATATCAACCATGTGATTAATTTTTAAAGGGCTAGATGGGGCTTTTCATTTTCAGATTTTTTTTTAAAAAAGAAGAGCTTTTAGGGCCGGCCAAGAGGAGTGCTAGCTAGGGGGATTCGACGATTCTTTTTTTTAGCCCTAGCCGTATACAGAGAGCTCTCAACTTCACCCACACAACTCCAAGCCCTAGCAAGAGATGCACTCCACGCCTCCATTCTGATAGGCAGCCGCCCCTTGGTTGTAGAATTCCAGCCTTCCAAAATGGGATTATGAGAGTCCGGCACTTGAGATTTTGGGAACTATGGAAGCATTCCATGAACCAGGCCACTAAGGCATTCATAAAAGACGGGGCTTTGATGATCAATGGAAGAGAGGCACTCTTGAGTGTGCCAGAGAATGTCCTGGTCAAGCCTTCTTCGAATGAGTCGCTGTTCTTGGGGGTAGTCTCATCGGAGGCGAGCAGCAGCCACCTCCTACCCTTCTTTCCACCCGTCCAAGCAAGAGGAAGAGGCGAGCGACAAGGACCTTTTGGCGTAACTTATTACGGTAATTTATTCTTCTCTTTCTTGCTAGTTCTTTGCTTTTACTCTGTTTGAATCCAAACGACTGGAGATCGTCAATGAGTTGATGCTTTATGTTTAACTGAGATTTGAAATGAGCCTTCATGAGGTTTTATGAAAAGAGATAGAAGAGACTTAGACATTTTCTTCTTGATGTTCTCTTTATTTAATTGGTAAAAAAAATCATATGTTTTTCTTTACTCCAACATGACTGCACTTTTGTGTGTACAAATTTGCCTTTCAAGAATTTGTTTCCTTCTTAAAATCTGAATAAAGAAGCACGTTGAATTGGTTTATAGATTTGAATGCTCATGGTGGTAGGGATGGCTGTAGTATTTCAATTTTAAACAGTGAAGTTTTGTTCAATTTCTTTGGATTATTGATTTATACAATTACACGTACATATTTATTTATTCTTAAAAATAAATTCTTATGAGATAAATTTGCTTGAGTCGTCTTAAAAGTTGATAAACATGTATATATATATATATATATATATATATATATATATATATATATATATAATAATAACATGAGAATACTCTTAGTTTAAGCAACCTTTTTTTACTGTTTTTAGAGGATTTAATACAGATTTTCATAAGGTACATGCTCAAAGGTAAAATGAGATTCTCTTATTCCTTTTTTGTGAAGATTCAACATTCAATGGTTCAGGTTTCAAATTTCAAAAAAAAAAAGGGGAAGTTCATGATCGTCCCTTTGGGAACTTATATAAGCATTGGTCCCTCGTGGTATATTTATTTGACAAGTGAAAGTATCCCTTATATGAAATTGATACAATTCTTGATGAGTAGTTCAAGCTTATTTATCTATAAATTCTTTTTATTGGTATTTCCAAATTGACTTTATACGTGTTCAATATTCTCTTGACTACAAACCGTTAAAGTTTATTGTTTATGCAAGGATCTTATGATGAGATCATTGTATCAAGTTGTAAAGATGTTGAAGATAATATTTGATTCTCTTATATATATGGAAATACATGTTGGAGGTGTGCGATCATGAGTTGAATAACCATTTGCATGATCTTTTTATTGCCATGATATGAATTCATTAATGATGGTCTATGAAATTGATGGCTGCATTTTCACTTTTCCTTAACCTGTAGCATTGATTGTTTCCCATTTTTGGATAAAAAAAAATTAAAATGTAGGCAAGGAATAGGAATTTTATTCTTTAGCAAATGATTTCGATGTAATTTCAAAGAGTACCTTGTCGAAACATATATATGGAGTTGAGTCATTATGTGATCCCTTCCTTATTGAAGAATTAGAATGCCTGGTGTGTTTTGGAGGAGATTGATCAGTACTATTTGCATGAAAAAGAATTTATCTGAGCAAGCACAAGATTTCTTTTACGTTGATGAGAACTTCATTTTGATTGATTTGGCTTTTTAGAAATATCCTTGAAAATTGAGATTTATATGATTTAGTAGAGCTCTCTTGCCTTCCTTTCATTTTACTTTCAAAAAAATCTGAAATAATACAACATACATCATTATTTTTTTTAATGGAAGGAGTGGTGGGCCTTTCTTCTTTAAAGATTACTAGTCATCATTTACATATAGAATTGTTGGGTTCACGAAACATATTCTTATATTTATCCAACAAGTCCTGATGAGAAACTTTCATTAGTGATGGAGAATGATGTTGGTATTGTATATATATGACATTTAGATGAGATCTATGAGTTTATCTAATTACTTTCTTTACATGTTACGATGCTATGCTATGTAAGATGTCGAATATGAATGTTAAATGGGAGTAGTTAAATGTGTTTGATGTTCATTTCAAATATTCTGCCAAATGGTGATTATGTGTATTTGACGAATCCTAACTGTTAGAAAATGGTGCATTCATTGTGATGCCCCAATATCTTGTGTATTCAAAGGGAGTTTTAGTTAAATTGGAAAATCTGACATATATATACCCCTTTATGTTTGAATGATAGATGTACATGCAAGATGAATGAATTACAATCATATATTTTCCCATCTTTATTATTTACTCAAATTCTCACAATAAAGGTGAAGAGCTCTAAGTGTTGTTAAAAAAAAAAAAGAGGCTTTGTGAATATCAATCTTCTTCCAATGCTTATACATGCCGATTCACTTCTGTTAGATGTCATGTGCTGAACTTATTCTTATGAGGTAATATACTCATGAAAATTTCCTCTGGTTGATTATACACAAGTTAAGCATCTTTTAAGATTTTTATCAAGTGAATCAGTTGACACTTACAATTTTGATTCTTTGAGTATTGATGCAATCCTTAGCACAAATAAGGAATTGGCTGCTCATAGAGACCTCATTGTTCTAATAAAAGAAAAGGTTCATTTGCTCATAGTAGTATTTCATCAATGTTTGTTAGCATATATGGAGCCATCTTTACTTGTAAACATATTTCTATTTCCATTACCCTTAAAGATCTATTGTTTCGTGCCAATGGCGAATGTAAGGCAATGCAAAGAAGCATACTAAATGATTCATCCAATTATTTATTTTTTTCATTTTTCTAAGTTAATGAAACAAGGATATAGATATTTGACATATGTTGAAGTTGTTTGATTTGACTTGAGGTTGAATGTTGTGAAGCAAATTCTAAATTTCTTTAACATTGAACATAACTGTATATATATATATATATATATATATATATATATATATATATATATATATATATATCCTTGTAAAAATGAGTTACATATAGTCCATTGTCCTTGCAAGATAGTATATGAGCTGAAATTCCTTTTTACATACAAGTATATATTTTAAAATTATTCTTGTGAGATGTCACATACATCGAAATTATTTCTTGCAAGGATACATATACTTTGAAATTGCTTTAATGGCTTGATTTGATTCATATTTTCACATATTCGTTTACATGTTAATTCATACCAGTTTTTATATTCGCATACATGATATTCTGACACTTTCTTCTCTCTTCGCCTTTTCACGAGGTACTGATGGAGTTGATAGAAGATAGAGCCAAGGAGCTTCAGTCGCCCCGTTTCCTCCAAACGGGGTGCTACGGCAGAAGTCACCGTTGACTAGCTCCGGTGACCAGGTAAGTTTTCTTAAAACTTAAAAGAGCATAAGGTTTCTATATTTACCTGTTGAGTTATTTCTCCCGCTTTAAATTTTTGCAATAATTTCTGCATTTAGTCAATATATGCTTTCTTCTTTTTACAAATTCAAAACCCATCAACATTGCTTGTTTACATTTGTATGCATGTCCAACGGGTTAGTGACATTGATTCAAACCTATTAAACCTAGTTACATCTTTAAGGACAATAATTAAGGACATTACTAGAGAACTTAGAAAATTTCTAGAAATTAGGATATACCTCATATTAACTTGAGACTCGAACTACTTGAACCTAGTGACACCTTAAACTTTAAGAAATAATTTTTTTTAATCATTAAACTAATTAATTGATCTAATTAAAGTTAAATCCTTAATTAAGCAAATCAAATTTAATCCCCTTAAGTTCAGTGATCTTCCTTGCTCTAGGGAAAATTATCACTAAAATTCAAACCCCTTAATCAAACCCCTTAAGTTTAAACTTTAAGTAAACTTTAAAAATCTAGAAAATTTCAATCTAATTTTAAAACCAGCAATAAGTCTTAAAATTAATTTTGAATCATTAAGATTTAGACTTTAACCAAAATCTTCCTTTGAGCCTTTCAACCAACCAAAACATTAAGCAACTTTAATCAATTACCCGATTTAGGATATATCCAAACACACAGCCTGCCACACACACCTAGAATGACCTATTAGGACACGGACTCTAGGTTTAGGTTAGGCTAGTGTTTCTTTCTATTTTGAGATAGATTGATATGCATACAAAATGAGAGTGGCATCCTAGGTTAGATAACGTAGACATAGGTTCACTGTCCACAGACCTATGCACTTCCTGTTTGTCAGCCTAGGATTAGGTCCCCAGCCCCTTGGCCTACGAGGTCCCCTTGAATGAGGTAACCCATGGTTGCTAATAAGGATCCTCTGGTCGGCACTCGACTAAGTAGGCTAAGGATATCGACGAACCCGGGACGATGGAAAACCATGGGATCTTGACCAGGGACGTCATACCCACTTGGTAGGTTAGTCTTCACCCTTACCTCCTGGGCATTCTCCCGATCTGGTGATCGAGGATATAAGTCCCAACTTTCTAATAAAATTGATCATTCAAATTAAAAACCTCTTTCAATCAAACTCGAGCCCAACACTTAGGATAGACTGAGGTGTTTCTGAAGTAATTCAGAATCCCAAAACACCTCTTACCTTTCTTCCTTTGACTCTAGAAATAACTGTTCAACATTGAACCAATCCCACTTGAAATTCTAAACCTTAACTTCCTTTGATATTTAACTTTGAAAATCTTAAATAAAATTTCTACCGCTATTTTAATCGAGAGTATTTGTAGGAAATTTCTATTTCCTATGATGTAATTAACTACGAGGGCTTGCGCTCGTAGGAGATTTTGAAACCCCAGATCTAATTTTTAAAATCAACTTTTTTAAAACCCTTAATTAATTATCTTTAGGAAATTTAAAATTCAACGATTGTTATCTTCATTCTCAAACGATCAATAGTGATTTATAACTTTTTTTCCTCGTATTGATATATCAATTACTATCGTGATTTTGATTATGAAATTAATGATCTTTTATCCAAATTAGCATAGTCAAATAATTGATTAAATTCCATTTCGTTCCTCCGGGGTCAAATGTGATTCTCACTTTGAGTTTGACTATAATAATCCGGATAAATTAAAAATTCTAAAATTTGAACCCATTAGGGAACGATATGTTTGTCTTTCGAAGCGATATATTGTTTATAATGATGTGTTCAATTTTTAAATTAAAAATTAAATATTTCCCAAAGAAAATTAATATATTTTCAAAACTATATAAATATATTTAAATATTTTTTTTTTAATCAAACAGATTATAAGAAAGATTTTTTAAAATACCAATTCACCCCCCCCCCCCCTCTTGGTTAGCCATGGGCCGATTTTTAAGGGCTTAACATCCCTAACAAACTTTCAAGTGGTATCAGAGTGGGATTCATAAAAATTAAGTTTGAAAACTTTTTCAATTTTGATCCATGTCTAACAAAGGTTCGTAATGCAACAGAAGGATATTCTATAACACGACCACCTTTGTTTGATAATCTTTCTTTTGATTTTTGGAAAACTCGTATGTCTACTTTTTTACAATCGATTGACTATCGTATGTGGATTATTATTAAAGAAGGATATTCTCCACCTTCTCGTGAACTTAATGGAATTAAAATTGAAGTACCTTTTACTGAATGGACTTTTGATGAAAGAGATTTAGCACAACTTAATGCAAAGTGTTTGAACTACTTTTCTGTGCTTTAAAATTTGAAGATTACATGTGTGTTTCTACTTCCTCTACTAGAAAAGAACTTTGGGATAAATTGTGTATCACCTATGAAGGTACTAATGAAGTTAAGCAATCTCATTTGAATATTTTATTGCATGATTACAAACTTTTTCGTATGAAACCTAATGAAACAATTTCTGATATGTATATGAGATTTATTGGGATTATTACTTCGTTGCATGCTTTAGGAAGAGAACTTTCTAAATATGAAAAAATAAAAATAAAAATTTAAGATGTTTGCCTTCCTCTTTTGATGCTAAAATCACTATAATTTTTAAATCTAAAGATTTAAATACTTATTTGATCGATAACTTACTTGGTTCACTCATTGCTTACGAGCAAGAGGTGAACCAAAGAAATCTTGATGCAAGTGAAAGGAAGAAGGAGCAAATGGTAGCACTTAAGGCGAACAACTCAGACACTGACTCCTCCGGGAATGAAAGCGATGAAGTTGCCTTCATCACTAGGCAATTAAAAACTTTCTAAGGAAGAGTCACAAGCATCATTTGAATTGGAGAAAAGATAAGGATAATAAAAATTTTAAAGGTTCTTATGATATTGTTTGTTTTGAATGCAGGAAGCCTGGACATGTTAGAGATGATTATCCTACACTTTGGGATCACTCAAGAAAAGAAAATAATGAGAAAAAACCTAAGTTCAGAAAGGATAAGAAGCTAGCCCAAAAGACTTTCTGGGCGAATTCTATATCTGACTCATCTGAGACTGAACCTGAAGATGAGACAACAAACTTGTGCTTAATCGCTGATGATTTTAAATAGTCTGACCAAGAAGAGGTATGCCGACCAACCTATGATCAATTGCTTGAAATATGTGAAAACATTCTTGCATCATATAGAAAACTTAAGAAAACTCACGCTAGTTTGAAATTGGAGCTTTTGAATTTATAAAAAGAGTATGAAATTTTGAGTAAAGATCACATTCAAATTGATAGCAATCACATGTCTCTACTTGATAAATTTGATGATTTAAATAAAAAGCATTCTGAATTAAGGATTGAGCATGATTCTTTGAAAGCTTCCAAAACCTCACTTGAATCTGGTTTTAAAGCTTCTACTAAAGAATATGAGCATAAAAAAGCACTGTTTGGAGATTGATTTAGAAAATGCTCACTTGAGGTTTAAAGCTGAATTGGATGCACTTAAGAAAAATTGGATGACACCCATATTTGATCTAAAGCCAATAACTAGGAAGAGGCATTATAACCTGAACCTATTAAGAAATCCTTTTCCTGGAGTTAGATGTTTTTCATGTGGGATGTTAGGATACATAGCACATACTTGCACCATTCATTGTAGTACACATTGGGTATGGAGACCCAAATTGCATAATTCACTACATAACGCTCATGCATCACATTCTTCTTTTCATAATAAGGAATCCAAACCTATTTTGGTTCCTAAATCTTACATTTGTTGATTTTGCAGGTGTGCTCTCACCAAAAACCTCGTGAGAGCATATGATGCTTGGACAACAAAAGGCTCGTGGCTCATAAATTGCTTAAACTTGCTGCTTAATTAAATCTGAGTTACAAGATTTTCAGATCAATTACTTATTGTTAACTTCTTTTCTTTCCTTTTTATTTAGTTAGTTTCTTTCTCTACTTTTTATCATTTTTTTTGTTGATTTAGCATGTTTCTTTTTTAATCATCGCTGAATTGATATTTTCTCCTTATTTTTATTTTTTAGAGATTTATAGTCAATATTTTAACATCTTTAAATAAATTAAAGGGAGAAACACCGTTGATGGTTCCCCTCCCTCTAACCTCTTTTAGTGGTATATTTTCTTTTCTAAACAAAAGTATATCTCAAATTAATAACTAGTTTTTGAAATTAAGATCTTTTCTATCTTGCTACAATAATATGTCTTATATTTATAATATTCAAAGCTTTAATATATCTTTCAAGTTAACTGAAATCTTGCCAATGCATTTATCATATAATTACTAAAGTCTGCTTTGTGGTCTATTCTTCCTTATATTAGAGAGTGAGTTTTTCTTCTCTAATATCTGGAAGATCTACTCACAACTAAAAATATTTTAAGTATTTTTGAAAAGGGATCTAGCTTGCAAGAACAAAAATAAATAGGCCAATCATGCCAAAAAAAAGAAGCGCATTGACGCCAAAATGAAAAAATACACACAAAAAATGTATCAAAAATTAAAAGATACGCAAAGAGCACCATTCAAATTGATAAGATGCATAAAATGAGCCCAAAAAAGACAAGCTTACCCCTCTTTCAAACTTTTAAAATTTTAGAAGAATTCATGAGTTACATTATATTTTCAAAGGCTTGATTTCAAATTTCATGATTGAGACAAATTACTTTGGTATATTATTCTATAAGATATTTTTTTTTTGGAGCAAGTTTTGAACGGATCTTTTTTTTACCCAATTAGTTTGTTATGAGTTAGGTCTTTTATTTTCAAAAGATGATTTTACCCTAAAAGAAGTTCGAGCTAGGGTTAATAGGATCGGATATTCTACCATTTTTAGATTTCAACTTTGTTAACTCATTGATCTTACAAATCTTTAAAATTTGATTATTTGGAGCATTTATCATATGCATGTCTTGCTAATTAAAAAAAAAATTTTTTCATTGCTAGTTTTTATGCCTTGTTCATGTTTTAGCATTATTGTTCTTAGTTGATTTTATTATTTTTGGGCCTTCTTTGATCATCTCCATCCTTCCTCTGAAGTTCAAAATTTTGTAACATCGTCTAAGCCGATAACTTTATCGTCCTGGACGATATGTTCTTTTTTCATCAAAAACTCCATCTGCTGAATATTCTAAATTTTTTGCTCTCATCGTCCTGGACGATCCTTATCGTCTTGGACGATCCTTATCATCCTGGATGATATAATTGACCTCTGCTACAATCATCTTGATCGTCCTAGCCGATATCATTTTCATCCTAGACGATGCATTTATTAGTTATTATCCCGTCCGATACACCTGTTCGTCTTAGACGATACACGTGTCAGTACGTTTAAAATCTATAACTTTGCCTGGGATGATCCATTTTTGGACAATCACCCTGGACGATTCACTGTTCATCCTAACTGATACAAGTGGCGCATGATTTAAAATGTTTTAAATTTGGCCGGTATGATCTATTATTGAGCAACATCCTGGATGATCCACCTAATCGGCCTGGACGATGTGCTTTTCAATGGTCATCCATCCTGACTCCTCAAGACGATCGCCTGTGTCTAATCATCCCAAATGATATCCGATCATCCCGGATGATCGGATCACCTTTTTGACCAATCAGCCTGTTCATAATAATTTCACAGGATCGTGCTAGACAGTCTGGGATCGGCTTGGACGATCTAGCCAATCCTTTAAATTCAGAGCCTTCCAGCTAATGTTTATCACTTTAATCTTCTTCTCCTCTCTTGTTTTCTTCCTGTTTGCTTACTATGGCTGGCGGTAAGCAATCTCGACACACGTCAGGAAGCTCCTCGAGCGGCACGCTTGACCCTCATTTTTGGGAAGCAAACGATCAGGCTGCCTACCATCGCTACAAAGAATGTAGCATTTCTCTCTCCCAAACAATTAATCTAGTCCACCTCTCCTATCCTGTACTTGACCTTTCTACTTACACCTCTCTTTGCTTTACTCTCACTCTCACAGTCCCCTTTAATTCTAAACTTCTTTTTAAATTTTATGACATCCTTCGCTTCAATTCTTCCTATACGGCTCTCACCTCGTATGTGAATCGACGCCCAAGTGAGATCACATACCAGGATTGTGCCAAATTATTGCAGTTTTCCACCACTGGGGTAAGCTGTATATCCTTATTTATGATCTTGATTTTAACTAGGCTACGGCCAATCACTTTCTTCACCACAATAATTCCCCCTTTCATATTAGAGAGACTATCTCTTTACTTAAAGATGCTAGGATGATCCAACACGTCTTACGCACCTCTGTGATTCCCAAAGTCGGTGACTGTATCCATATCACTCCCCTTCTTTCACTTACTACTTCTTATATAATGGCCAATCACAAATTCAATGTAACCGACCTGATCTTTCGCTACATCGAATATTTTACTACAATTTCAGATCCAGGTCATAGAAGGAAGCCCAATCTTGCTCTAGGACATATCATTGCATATGTTCTAGAATCCAAATACAATCTTCAATATCCTGCTCCTCCCAACCTTCAGCCACCCTTCTACTCAAACAATTTCTTCAACATCCTTCACTTACTCGTCTCCACCCAGGGGATGGGGAAGCTCAGAGGGCCGAGGAGGAGGAGGCTCCCACTCCTGTTAATGAACCTATTCCTCTCTGCCAGCACTCTCAACTGGATCAGTTGGTGGAGAGATTTGATCAGTGGGAGACATGCTTTGAGGCCTACATTGTTGCATAGGAGCACCAACATACTGAGGAGGAGGAGGAGGAAGCTCAGAGGGCCGAGGAGGAGGAGGCTCCCACTCCTGTTAATGAACCTATTCCTCTCTGCCAGCACTCTCAACTGGATCAGTTGGTGGAGAGATTTGATCAGTGGGAGACATGCTTTGAGGCCTACATTGTTGCATAGGAGCACCAACATACTGAGGACATCATCCGCTTGCAACACCAGCACGACCAGTACATGGCCTGGTTTGGATCTCAGTTTGCCACTTTGACCAGTTACTTTTCACCACCTCCTCCGTCTGATGATCAGGGTCCCTCTTTTCTTTAGTGTTCTTTGTTATGTTGTTTTTCTATAATTTGTTTTTCTTATGGTTGTTTTAGTTTCTATTTTTTGTTTTTCTTATGGTTGTTTTAGTTTCTGCTTTTTAGTTCCCTCCTCCTTTTTATGATGTCAAAAGGGGGAGTAGTCTGATGTATCTTGTAATTTGATTCTGGAACTTAGTGAACTGCTTTTTCATCACCTTGCCTTTATTAAACTACCAAAAATGCTTGAAATTTTTTTGGGTGTGTTTGCCACCATCAAAAATGGGGAGATTGCTGCAAATCTGAGTCTATGGATTAGATTTTTTATGATAGCAAATATTCATGATTTTTTATGACTGCATTGCCTATTAACTTTTCAGGTCCACATGATCGATTGCAACTCAAACCAGCTCAAGATTGGGTAGATTTAGGTTGAGTCAGTCTATAATATTTTTCTTTTTCTTGAGTCAATTGTAAAAGTGGATCCTGATGGTAAGTAACCTTGTACACACACACTTGAGGGATTTTTTGTATTTTTTTCTATTTTGAGTACATCGGCCTAGCTGATGTTCATATCGGCTAGGACGATTCGACTAAAAATAGAAACCCTAATTAGGGCATCCTGGTTAAGCAGCCGTCATTAAGCAAATCATCCTGGATGATTCTTGTATCACCAAGACGATAGGCTCAAATCAGAAAGAATCAGGCGTCATGATTAATTTAGGTATTCTTTATTTTAGTACATCGGCCAGGACGATCTCAATATTGGCTTGGATGATGCAACACAATTATGCCTAAATTAATCTGGTAATTATGGAAAGAAATTAAGGCTGATTGATATGATCACATCGGCCATGCCGATCGCAAGATCAGTCTAGATGATGTCCTAGACGATTGACTTCGGCCAGCATCTATTCCAGGTAATGTTCAGGATGATTGTACAAGGATTTGAACTAATCGGCCAAGACGATATTGTATCAGCCTAGATGATGAAACCAATTTTTTTCTGATCGTCCCAAATCATCCCAACTGATTGAGCTTACTTTGTACTGATCAGCCAGGATGATATTCCTATTGTCCTGGATAATAATGTCGGTTTTTGAAATTTTATTTAAATGACCCAAATTTTCTCATGCAAAGTGACCTTTAGCTGCTGTCTTGACCTGAGAGAGCCAAGAGGAGAGGGAGAGAGAGGGAAGAACTTGTGAGGGAGAGTTTGTGAGAGGGATTCATAAAGGTTTCTCCAAGCAAGGATCCAAGGCGTCTTCTCCAGTCTTCGTCCTTCATCCTTGGGGGTTTAAGGGAGGAAAGCTTCAGCAATTGGTCAAGGTTCTCTTTCTGCTTTAGGAGGAAGCAAAAGGAGTCGAGGTTCTCTGCCTTCTTCAGGAGGAAGAAAAGGAGTCGAGGTTCTTTTCCTACTTCAGGAGGAAGCAAAAAGAGTTTGGTTCTCTGCCTACTTCAGGAGGAAGCAAAAGGATTTGGGTTCTCTGCCTCACCGGGGTTGGCGGAAAGGACTTTTTATGAGGGCTTCTTTGCCATACTGTGGGAGCAAAAGGAGAGTCACTTTTGTAGTGCAATACTCAGAGGGCGCCTCCAGAGAGTGGACGTATGTCGAGTTGACCAAACCACTATAAATCTGGTGTGATCTTTCTTTGTTTTGATTTCTGCATTTATTCTTTCGCACTTTAATTTCTGTGGTGATTTTAGTTTAAGTTTTTTTTTTATTATAAGAAAGATTTTTTAAAATACCAATTCACCCCCCCCCCCCCTCCCCCCCCCCTCTTGGTTAGCCTTGGGCTAGTTCTTAAGGGCTTAACATCCCTAACAAACTTTCACATATGTTGCTTGGATTGGTGTGTATCATACAATCTAGCATATACTTCTTCTATGAACTCTTGTACTTCTAATTTATTCATACACTGCAACCACTTTTGATAAAATGATCTTCTGTAAAAGGTGTCATTAATTAGACTATAGGACAAGGATCATCTTTTAATTTAATCTGTTATATCTTTTTCTCGAGGGAGGTTATTTTATTAAAAGTATTTGATGAAGGGCTTTCTCAAATCCACCACTTCATCATCTACTACTAAAAAAAATTCACCTTACATGGGGATGTTTTATTTATATATTCAAAGTCAACAAGTGATAGAAGTTGGCCTTACAATTCAATCGAAATTGAATCTTTCTTAGAATATGCTAGTTCCATATCTAACTTAGCAAGAGCATCCACTATAAAAATAATTTCACTGAGAATTATATATAATGTCATAATTAGAATTTGCTCCAATAAATGTATTCTATACTGATGATAAGGAATTAAAGAATTTTTAAATACATTATAAATTCCAACCACTTCATTATTCACAGCTGTGAATCTTTAAAGATTTTGATTTCTTTAATCCCATATATAATCATCAGCTTTAAGCCAGTTATTAGTGCCTCAAACTTAATTTTGTTATTTGCACAGGGTTCTAACATATGTATGAGTAATACATCATATCTTGATGTATGTTTGTGATATTTTGTATTCCACATGTGTTCAAATTATAGTGTTTTGCCTCTAGTCCAATTTGAAGTCATTAAACCTTGCTTGGAAAATTTATTTAGAAAGTTCAAATGCCAGCCAAAAGGAAATTCTATTATCTCATCCATAAATTTATCAAAAAGGGTTACATCAGTTTCTTTGTGTTTACTTGTGGCAGGTATAAACATATTGGCTTTAGTGTCAAGGTTTAATGGTAAAGAGGCTTTCACCTCCAACCTCTTTACATCATTATAGGATAGTGGATTTAAGGTAATATTTTTTACATAACTTTTTAACCTCTTTATGGTAAATAAATCCAAATTATCTTTCCTAACAACTTGGACCATGTGCTCATTGCTATTAGTTTCTATAAAAATCTCAAACTTTGGCTGATTAATAAATCTTCTATATTTTATAGCCTGTGGGTCTTTCTCAAGCATATATAATTCATCCTCCGAGTTGGATTCCAAATCAATATATATTATAGGCTCCCTTATTTGTATATTTTAATTTTCCCCTTTCTTGTATATTTGATTTTGCCATCTTTAAAACTCTTCCTTTAGATTTTTGTGCCATTTTACTTCCTCTTAGTGAGGGAGAGGCAAGTGATCAATGAACATCGTATTAGAGATATGAGCATTGTTCTTTTTTTCCTTTATACTACTTCTTTCTTTCACTTTTCTTTCTTTTATTTTTATTTCAACTAGTTTGAGATTTTTAGAGAAACAAATATGCTTCTTAGGAAAATATTATGAAGCATCTTTATATATACAAACTTCATAAATAAAAAAAGGTTTCATGTCACCTTAATATAATGTTCTGCTCCCTCGCGAGAGTATTTGATTCATTGAAGAAAGGTGGAAGGCTTCATTCAGTATTCATGGAGCCAATGTCTACTCATTAAAGCATTAAAAGAGTCTTTAAAATGTAATATTGAAATTTGTTTTCAATTTTTAAGGTGGTTTCTATTTCTAACAAGAGGGTTATTAAACCCAAAGCCCTCTCACCCTTCTCGTTGAATCTTCGCAACATAATCTTCTCAAATTTAATTTTGTGAGTTTCCAACCTTAAGTATGCAAGAGTTTTAAAAGTCATAACATTGATCGATGCACCCAGATTAATAAGTACATGAGTTACTTTAAAGTTGCCTAAGTTCACAGATATGTACTATAAAAGGTCATGATCAACTGTTCCCAATAGAAAATCTACATCTAAAAATGTTACAGCTTAAGCTTTCTTGAAGCATAGTGCTTCTTCTTTTGACTATAATGATTCTATCGGAGTCATATAGATCTCTAGATTGAGTACAGTTTTGAAAAAGTCCTCCCACATTTCTTTGAAAATAACCAAAGAATTATAAATACTCAGTTTAACATGTAGTTTTCTTAGATGCACTAAAATGTTTTAATCCACCTTGGAACTTTTTTATCATCCACCTGGTTGTTGAACTTATTGGGGTTGGTTGGAAGCCTTTGGATTATCTGCAAACTTCTTCCCTTTATCCCTAGTTGTAGTTCATGGAGGTAAGATTTCACCACTATGAAGGTTGACTTGTTCTACTTCTTTAGATGAAAGATCCTTAGTGGGTCTTGGTTGTTGATTGTCGATCATTGCCAAACTGCCCCTTTGTAATGTATCTAAATTGGATAATTCTAATTATATATTAATAGGATCACCCTGCACTTCAAGTATAGGGGAACGACTATCATAATACTTTGGGAATTATTTTTCTATTTCATTTATAGGTATTCATTGAGAATTGTTTTTATTATTATATTTTAATTTGAATATTCATTATAAAAAATAAACATGATTTAAATTGAAATTATAAATCTCTTTTTTTTTATATTTATTTGAATTTATTTTATATTTTTAAATTTTATTTTATTTTAAATTAATTCATTTAATTAATAAATGATTAAAGGTACATAATTAATTATTAATTAAATATTTATCAAAATTGATTTTGAATTTAAATTTTATATGATGGTAGGATTGATTTAACATTGATTGAAGATGATTTAGTATTTTTATTGATTTTATTTGATTTGTTATTAATTATTAAATTTTAACCCTTAATGAAGAGTTAATTTAATTGATCATTATTTTGAGGTTAATTAGTGTCAAATCAAAGTAGATGTAATCATAGAGTAAATTTAATCATATGGTATAATGTCACTAAGTTTGTTATATTTAATGTTTCATCCAAATAGGAAGTGTGTATGTATGCCTAGAAATGCCTAAGTTTACTAAACAAGGTCCATAACTATTGTGCTTAAGTAACAATATTATTGATATAAGTTTGCAATCAATGTTTCTAACCCTTGTAGATACATAAAAAAAAGTCACAACAAACATAGTGTTCCAAATAAAGAAAAATTAGGTAATTCAAATTCCTAAACATTTGGGTCAAGTCATGGTCCATTTGATTACAAATTTGATAGATCTTAATATGCAAATGTAGTGTCTTTGGAAAACTCATGGGGTATCAGTGATATCCCATTATTTATCTCTCCCAAAGTTCAATCAAAATGATTGAGTATTTAAGGGAATATTTAAATGGAAATTCATATAAATTAGTGATGCAATTTTCCCCTAAACACTCAATGAACACACTTGAATTTAATTTTTCCCAATTATGCGCTATTTAATAATTCTATAGAGGCTTAAGTGTTTAAAATGGATTTAAAATATATTTATATTAAATTTTCACAAATCTAGGTCAAATCATGACCAAGGTTTTTATAAATTCATATTTAGCCTAAGCTTGTATTAAATGGCCTTGGAATCATCTTTATGGGTGTCTTACTTGGCCAAGGGAAAAGAGAGAAGCTCCACAATTCAATGAAGGATTTGGAAAGAGAGTTTGAAGATTTTGGGTGCTAAGATTGGAGATGTTAGATGGTGGCCGGTCATCTATGGATGACCGGAACACCAAATCCATTTTATCTACCGCAAGTCCAATTATGTTTGATTCAAAAGGTAGATTCTCCTTCAAACGCATCTCCCCTCACAATCTTCGGGTTTTAGAATCCCCTCTTGTTATCAAAGAGGGAGGCTTGTTGGCTAAACATAAGCCTTTGCCGGATTCAAGTGAAGGGTTAAAGGTAATTTTGGTTCCTAACAAGTTACCTAAATCTCCTTTACCCGTTTCTTTTTCTGGAGCAAATGACAAAGAAGCTTCTTCTTCAAGGAGCAGTTTTGTTGATATTTTGAAGAATGACAAGGATATTGACAAGGCTAATGCCAATATCAATAATCCAAATATTTCTTCAAATTTTGATAATTCTAATGTGTGGATCAAAAAACCACACATTAAAATTTGTTGCAAACCTATTTTTCATGACCTGTGTTTTGATGATTGCCAAACACTATTTCTCTTAGACTGCTTGTTGCTTCTAACTTTTCAGGAATCAAAGATCGGATGAACAAGACGAAGCCAGTTCAAGATTGCGTAGGTTTAGTGTTGAGTCAGTCTGTACTTTTGTTTTTCACTTTTGAGTCTATTTGTAATGGTCAAAGAGACTAATGCTAAATAACCCTACACACACACACTTGAGAGACTTAGAATTTCTGTTTTACCCACATCGGCCAGGCCAATATATACATCATCCTGGACGATCAAGCTTAAAACAGAAAGGCTAAATAAAGATTCTTAATTAAGGCAGCCATCATTAACATATCGGCCTGGATGATACGTGTATCAGCCAGGACGATACGCTCAAAACTGAAAGAAGTAGTCTCCATAGTCAATTAAGGTATACTGTATTTTTTAATTATCGGCCAGGACGATCATTGATCAGCCTGGATGATATTCACAAATTATGCCTTAATTGATCAGGAAATCAAGGGAGTAATTATGGATGATTGATACGATCATATCGTCCTGGACGATCTCAGGATCGGCCAGGACGATCCAGTCAAAAACCTTAAGTTACTTCAGGACGATAAATATCGGCCAGCTCGTATCCAGGGCTATTCTTAGGACGATTTTTCTCTGATTTGAACTGATCGGCCAGGACGATTGTGAGATCGTCCTGGACGATCAAGCCAAAATTCAATCGTCTAGGAGTGTATCTAGGGCGATGCTCTGGCTGACTTTCTAAGTTTTGTACTGATCGGCCAGGCCGATGTCCATATCGTCCTGGACGATAAAGTCGACAACTTGCAATTAATGAGCTCCTTTGAAGCTCTTCTATTTAAGAGCTCATGTTTAACGTTTTTGAAGACCTTTGGCTGCTGCCTTGACCTGAGAAGGCCTTGAGGAGAGAAAGAGAGAAAGGGAGAGAGAGAGGATCTTGTGAGGGGGAGCTTGTGAGGGGATTCACAAGGGTTGCTTCAAGGATCTCTCTGCTTCTTCTTCGTCTAGAGTTTCTCGTCCGTGGAAGGGTCGGTAGAGGTAAGGAGTTAGCTTTTAGTTGTGGTTCTCTGCCAGCTTCAAAAGGAAGCAAAAGGAGGTAGGTACTCTGCCTTGCCGGGGTGGAAAAAAGGAGGTTCCTGTAAGGGCTTCTCCGCCTAGCCGTGGGGGCTAAAGGAGAGTCACATTTAGTAATGTAATACTTGGAGGGTGCCTCCAAGGAGTGGACATAGGTCGAGTTGATTCTTCTGAGACTAAACCAGATGAAGAAACTACAAACTTGTGTTTAATGGGGGAAGATCATCTTGAGCAAAGCGATGAGGAAGAGGTATGTAAACCAACCTATGATGAATTATTTGAAATTTGTGATAAAATCCATGCATCATATAAAAAACTTAAGAAGACATATGCTAGCTTAAAAGTGTAACTTGTAAATTTGCAGAAAGAGTATGAAGTTATTCTTAAAGATCATTCAACAATTGATTCTAATCACATGGCTCTTCTTGATGAATTTGATGAGTTGAACAAAAAGCATTCAGAATTAATTGATGAACATAAGGTATTAAAAGTTTCACACAATTTGGATCTTAAGAAATCTAAAGAGATTGAGAAAAATTTGAGGATTGAGAATGATGCATTAAAGAAAACTAATTTGAGGATTCAAAATGATTTGAATACATGTAAGAAAAATTAGATGACATCTACTTTTGATTCTAAGCCAGAACCTAGGAAGAGGCATTATAATCCAAACCATTTAAGAAACCCTTTTCCTGGAGTTAGATGTTTCTCATGTGGCATGCTAGGACACATCTCACACACTTGCACCATTCACCGTAGTACACATTGGGTGTGGAGACCTACGATGCATAATTCACAACATACCTTACCTGCATTGCATTCTACTTTTCCTAAGAAGGAGCCCAAACCTGTTTGGGTTCCTAAATCTGACTGTTGTTGAGTTTTATAGGAATGCTCTCACCAAAGACCTCGTGGGAGCATAGGATAACTGGACATAAGGAGGCTGGCAGCTCAAAATTGCTTAAACTCGCTGCCTTATAACTTGCTTGAAATTTTTAGTTTTTATGTTAGTTTTTTTTTTTGCTAGTTTTGTGCTTGCTTTGTGTTGTTCTAGTTTGCTTTGTTTTCATTTTTTTTTTGTTCCTTTTTGTTTGGTATCACATATGATAAATCTTGTCAAGCTTTTAGATTTTGGAGTTTTGGAGATAGTGTTTAACTTTTCTAAATTGGTTAAAGGGATAAATATTGTTGATGTTTTCTCTTCTTCTGACCTTATTTAGTGGTATGATTTTCTTCTCTAAACAAAAATCTAAACTCAGTTTAACCAATGGTTTTTTAATTATGATCATTTTCTTATCTTGCTACATTAATTTATCTTATGCATAATAGCCAAAGTTCTTATATATCTTTCAAGTTTTTTTGAAATCTTGCCATTGCATTTATCACATGATTTTGATTTTGTGTTGTGGATTGTTCTTCCCTATGTTAGAAAGGAACTTTTATTTGGTCCGGTGAACGTACGCTCCTCTACGTTCGGCCACCAATATTTTAGCGCCACGTAGCACAAAGAAAAAGTCGCCGACCCGACCCGCTGTTTTTGGGTTCTCGCCCGTGCGTTTTTTTAAATACTTGACGAGCCGAACAACATCTCATCACCTTTTGGATATATTTCAAATACCTAGCAAATACCGAGTTGTACCTAGTTTTTTCTAGCAATATCGAGCAAATACCTAGCAATATCGAGCAAATCCCTAGCAATACCGAGCAAATCCTGAGCAAATACGGAGTTGTACAGAGTTGTACCTAGTTTTTTCTAGCAATACCGAGCAAATACCTAGCAATACCGAGCAAATCCCTAGCAATACCGAGCAAATCCCTAGCAAATACTGAGTTGTACCGAGTTATTTCTAGCAATACCGAGCAAATCCTGAGCAAATACTGAGTTGTACCGAGTTGTACCGAGTTGTACCTAGTTTTTTCTAGCAATACTGAGCAAATACCTAGCAATACCGAGCAAATCCCTAGCAATACCGAGCAAATCCTGAGCAAATACTGAGTTGTACCGAGTTTTTTCTAGCAATACCGAGCAAATACCTAGCAATACCGAGCAAATCCCTAGCAATACCGAGCAAATCCCTAGCAATACCGAGCAAATCCTGAGCAAATACCGAGTTGTACCGAGTTGTAGAAAAACTCGGTACAACTCGGTATTTGTATAGTTTTGGTCTTCACAGAGCGGTATTTCTCGTTTTTTCATACCAATACCGAGCAAATACCGAGCAATACCGATAAAATCACGAACATAGCATTCCCGGGTTCCGCTCCGGGTCAAGTCGTCGGGCTGCGCGGTAAAGAGTAAGAGCACGTGGCGACCTGTTATTGGCGGCCGAACGTACCTCTACGTCAAGTCAGAGGACGTAATAATTGTTCGTTAGAAAGAGAGCTCCTATTCTCTAATGTTTGGAGGATATACTCACAACTAAGTTTTTTTTAAGGGTATATTAAAGAGTTTCTAGCTTGCAAGAGTTAAAAAGGAAAAATGCCAATGAAGCCAAATTGAAAAGAAAGCTATATATACAAAAGTATATCAAAGAATCAAAAGATGCTCAAAAGAGCCAATCGAAGTGACAAGAGGCATAAAATGAGCCCACTAAATGCAAGCTATCCTCTCTTTGCTAAAACTCTTAAAACTTAGAAAACACATTGATTATGTGATGCTTTCAAAGACTTGATTTCAATTTCCATGATTGAAAAAAATTACTTTGGTTTATTAATTATGAGATATCTTCTTTGTAAACAAGTCTTGAATGGATCTTCTTATCCTATTTAGTTATTCTGAGTTAGATCTCTATTTTCCAAAAGAATTTTGTACTCTGAAGGATGTCCGATCGAGGGTTAACAGAATCAGTTGTTCTACCTTCTTCTGATTGAGATTTGTTAAACTCCTTGATCTCTTGAAACTTTAAAAGTTTAACTGTTTGAGAAATTCTCATATGATGCCTCCATAAAACAAAAAAAAAATAGAAAAATTAAAATCCAAAATATTCATTTTTGTTTTTTTATTTTCCTTGTGTTTTTGCTTTTCTTTTTCTGTGCTTTTTTACTGTTTTTTCTTTTGTTTTATTTTTGAGGGCCTTGATCATCACCATCTTTTCCTTGGTTTCAATTTCTAGTCACATCGTCCTAGCCGATATTTTTATCATCCTGGACGATAGGACAACATATCTTCAAATTCCTTCTGCTAAAATTTTATGTGCTTACTGTAACTCATCATCTTGGACGATCCTATATCGTCCTAAATGATATGATTGAACTCTGTTGCAATCATGAAGATAGCCCTGGCCGATAGAATATTTTGTCTGGCCGATGCAATTTATGTGCATCATCCTGGCCGATACACTGGATCGTCCTGGACGATCCATGTGTCAACACATTTGAATCTTTAAATTTGGCCCCGGACGATCCATTATTGGACAATCGTCCTGGCCAATCCATTATTCATCCTGGACGACACACGTGGCAAGAATTTAAAACGTTTTAACTTCGGCCGGTACGATCAATTATTATGCATCGTCCTGGACGATACACCTAATTGGCCCGGATGATCTGCTTTTTCAACGATCGTCCGGATTGACTCCTCGGGCCGATCACCTGTGTCTAATCGGCCTGGCCGATATCTGATCGGCCCGGACGATCGAACCTCTTTTTTGACCAATCGGCCTGTACGTAATTATTGAGCCATATCGGCCTAGACGATTCTGCGATCGGCCAGGATGATATGGTCGTTTCTTTAAATTTTGGTCGTTCCAGCCATGATTTCTCACTTTCCACCCTTTCTCCTCTTATGTTTTCTTGCTAACTTCCTTCTATGGCTGGTGGGAAACGTGTCTGACAAACTTTTGGGAGTTCTTCGAGGGCTAGAATTGACCCTCGTTTCAGGGAAGCAGAAGATGAAGCCGCTTACCATCGTTACAAAAAATGTGGGATAACTGTCTCCAGAATCATCAATCCTGCCCACATCTCATACCCGATAATGGATCTTTTCGCTCACACCTCCCTTTTCTTCATTCTGTCTCTTGCCTTCCCTTTCAATACCGAGTTTCTTCAAGAATTTTTCGCAAACCTTTGCATTAACCCTACCTTCACAGCCCTGACCTCCTATGTGAATCGACGCCCTGTCGAAATCACATATCAGGATTGTGTTGATCTTTTACAGCTATCCACCACCGGGGATAAGCTGCACTTAATCGCCTCTGATCCTGATCTTGACTGGTCCATGATGAATCACTTTCTTTGCCAGACCATTGCATCTTTCCATGTTGGAGAGACTAGCTCTTTAGTCAAAGATGCTAGGACAATCCAACATGTCCTTCGCACCTCCATAATTCCAAAAGCCGGGGACCGAATTCACATCACCCCTCTACTTTCCCTCATTACTTTCTACATCATGGCTCATAGAGAATTTAATACTGCAGGCCTAATTTTTCGATACATTGATCACTTAACCACAATCTGCCATCCAGGTCACAAGAGGAAACTCAATCTAGCCTTAGGACACATCATAGCCTATGTCCTTGAAACCAAATACCAACTTCAGTCTCCTATTCCACCAAACCTCCCAACTCCCTTCTACTCAAACAGTTCCTTCAGTACCCTTCACAGTACTCGTCTCCACCCTGAGGAACCTCAGGGTGCTAGAGAGGAGGAGGCTCCCGCTCCCGCCCCCTTTCCTGACCCTGTTCCTCTCCACCAGCACTCTCCGATTGATCAGTTGATTGAGAGGTTTGATCGATAGGAGACCCGCTTTGACGCCTACGTTGCTGCACAGGAACAGTAACACTCTGAGGACATTGCCCGCTACGAGCAGCACCGCACTGGGGATTTAGCCTGATTTGACAGTTTCCTTACTCACCAGCAGCAGCAGCATGACCAGGACATCGCCTGGTTCAATGCTCAATTTATCACGCTTGCCATCTACTTTCAGCAGCCACCTCCACCACCTCCATCTGATGATCAGGATCCTTCTTTTTCTAGTCTGTGTTTTTCTGTTGTTTGTTTCCTGTTTTATGTAGTTTGCTTGTTAGTCCTTATTTATTGTGGTGTTTTCTTTTGTATCGGAACCCTCTTTTTGTGATGACAAAAGGGGGAGTAGGGTAAGGTAGGAAAAGTTGTTGGGTTTGTAACTCTGAAATTCTAATAAACTTTTTTTGGATATGTTCCTACTTGTGTTTGCCATCATCAAAAAGGGGGAGATTGTTGCAAACCTATTTTTCATGACCTGTGTTTTGATGATTGTCAAACACTATTTCTCTTGGACTGCTTGTTGCTTCTAACTTTTCAGGAATCGAAGATCGGACGAACAACACGAAGCCAGTTTAGGATTGCGTAGGTTTAGGGTTGAGTCAATCTGTACTTTTGTTTTTCACTTTTGAGTATACTTGTAATGTTCAAAGAGACTGATGCTAAGTAACCCTACACACACACACTTGAGAGACTTAGAATTTCTATTTTTACCCACATCGACCAGGCCGATATGTATATCGTCCTAGACGATCAGGCTTAAAATAGAAAGGCTAAATAAGGATTCTTAATTAAGGCAGCCATCATTAACATATCGGCCTGGACGATACGTGTATCGGCCAGGACGATATGCTCAAAATAGAAAGAAGTAGCCGCCATAGTCAATTAAGGTATACTGTATTTTTTAATTATCGGCCAGGACGATCATTGATCGGCCTGGATGATATTGACAAATTATGCCTTAATTGATCAGGAAATTAAGGGAGTAATTAAGGATGATTGATACGATCATATCGACCTGGACGATCTTAGGATCGGCCAGGACGATCCAGTCAAAAACCTTAAGTTACTTCAGGATGATAAATATCGGCCAGCTCGTATCCAGGGCTATTCTCAGGATGATTTTCCTCTGATTTGAACTGATCGGCCAGGGCGATCGTGAGATCGTCCTGGATGATTAATCCAAAATTCAATCATCTAGGAGTGTATCCATGGCGATGCTCTGGCCGATCTTCTGAGTTTTGTATTGATCGGTCAGGACGATGTCCATATCGGCCTGGACGATAAAGTCGGCAACTTGCAATTAATGAGCTCCTTTGAAGCTCTTCTATTTAAGAGCTCATGTTCAACGTTTTTGAAGACCTTTGGCTGCTGCCTTGACCTGAGAAGGCCTTGAGGAGAGAAAGAGAGAAAGGGAGAGAGAGAGAGGATCTTGTGAGGGGGAGCTTGTGAGGGGATTCACAAGGGTTACTTCAAGGATCGCTCTGCTTCTTCTTCGTCTAGAGTTTCTCATCCGTGGAAGGGTCGGTAGAGGTAAGGACTTAGCTTTTTGTTGTGGTTCTCTGCCAGCTTTAGGAGGAAGCAAATGGAGGTAAGTTCTCTGCCTTGCCGGGGCGGAAAAAAGGAGGTTCCTGTAAGGGCTTCTCCGCCTAGCCGTGGGGGCGAAAGGAGAGTCACGTTTTGTAGTGCAATACTTGGAGGGTTGTTGACCTCATTTTTGTATGAGGCCACTAAGACCCATCCAGAACCCAGATTTAATCCTAGACCCTAGGATCCACTCTAGACCTTAGGATCCTTCTAGATCCAAGACCTTAGAGCCTATTCTAGAGCCTAGGATTCCCTTAAATCCTGAATCTTAGAATTCTTCTATACCTTAAGATCACTCCAACTTCAAATCAATCTCCACCCTTGATCAACCTCAATTTTAAATCAATTCCTGTATTTAATCCACTCCAATTTTAATTTGATCCCTACCTGTGATCAATTTAAATCTCAAACTCCATCCAATTCAAATTCAAATTAATTCAAATTTCAAACATATTCAAACTTTGACTCAATTCACTTGAGAATCCAAATTTTAACCTAGGCTTTGATCCAAGCTTCAATCTAGCTTTGGCCTCATCCATTCATTAACAATCACCACATGATTGTAAATGATTTGGATACTTCAATACTAATCATTCCAACTTAAAATCTATTCCAAATCCAGAAATCCAGACTCAAATCCTAAGTCTCAAGGCCTTGTCCTAAAGACCCTTTTTAGAGATTTTTCAAACATTTCAAAACCCACTCAAATGGTCTCTAATTCAAGGTCTATCACTTGTAAAGTGATAAGACATGTCTCTAGAGGTTACTCTCCAACTTTTAGCTCATTTTGAGATCTCTAACCTCAGAATCTGAATTAAAATCCAAAGGCTGTAAAACCTTCAAATATTTACAGCCTATGCCATTGAACCTAACCCCTTTGAGATCTTGACCTTGGAACCCTTATCCAAGCTTCCAATCACTTCCAGACTCTTGATTTTAACCCATTGAGCAGTAAACTGCATCTTTCAGAATCATTTTTGGCTCTAGTTGACCAATGGGCCAAAATTGACTAAAATACCCTTATGAGATTTCAAATGGCTATTTCAATTCAAATCAATTCCAAACTCTTTGAAACCATTTCCAATGAATTTCAAATATCAAACTCAACTTGTTGAACTCAAATCCAAACCTTGGGTCAACCTGGTTGACCAAGTCAACCAAGTTTGACCCATGGACTCATACACCCCTCCCCTTTCAAAATTTTGAATCTACTCCATTCCAAGTCCTTTGAATGTATGAGATGAACCGTTGGGTACCCAAGAGACCCCTCTTGGTCACCCAAGCCTTGGGCCTACCTGGGTTAGCCTTATGGCTTGACCCAAGTGACCCAAGAGAGACCTCCCTTGAGCCATCTTTTGATCTTAATCAAATTGAATCCAAATCAAGGTGCCATTGGGTTCCCATTGACCCAATACACCTTCCTTGACCAGCCCAATCCTTGGGCTCATTTAGGTCAAGAGTTAGGCTAGCCCAAAGTGCCTAATAGCTCTTGGGATTGGGCCAACTCTCAACCTAAATCCAATTGAACCTGGCCAACACCTCCCATAGGTGGCCCTAGGTCCAATACACCTCCTCCAGCCAGCCCATGCCTTGGGCTAGCTTGGGTCAATAGTTAGGCTAACCCAAAGTAGCCAAAAACACTTGGACCCGAGCCAACCTTTGACACAGATCAGATTGGACCCAATTGCCACTTGCATTGGGTGCACCAGACCCAGACCCACTTCCCACTTCAAGCCCAGGGTCTGGCCTGACCTGGGTTGAGCCCAAATCGACCCAAACCAAGCAGGTCCGAGCCCAACCGAGCCACCAGATCGATCCCAGCTTCCCCAGGCCAATTTGACTCCACAATTGGCTCCAGCATGTCCCCATCGGCCTTCCCTGGTCAATCCGACCCAGACCATGGCCGGCGGCGGTCGGAGCCAATGGAGAGCAAGCTCCGGTGGTCCCCCCAGACCGAAAGCCTTCCAAAGGCTGTGGCTCGCCGGCTTGAGGCTCACGAGCTCTCTGGAATGGTGCCCCTTTCCACTTGGCATCAATCCGCGACCTTCTCCACTTCAATCCTGGCCGTCCGAGCTCGCGGGAGGAGGCTGAATAGGGTGGTGCTCCCCAAGGCTCGCCAGACGATCCCAGAGTTTTCGAACGGTTCCCCAGAGCTTCCTCGATCTCCCAGCACCTTCCTTCGAGCTCCCAGACCGTCCCTTCCATCGCTTCGAGCGAACTCCGGCGAAAGGCTTCGGCGTCCCGCTCGAAGTCATACCTCCAGCCGTTCTCCAGTCGCGGCCTCTGAAGGAAACCTGCTCGCCTTCGTCTCCTGAAGCTCCCAGATAGAGAAGCTCATTCGTTGAGACTTTCTCTGCTGTAATTCCTTCATCCCGAGCTCCCTAGCTAGGTAGTCCGGTCAAGTGTGAAGGAAACCTTCACCCCAACGAATTTCCACCGTTGGATTGAAGGTTTCCACCCCCCTGATCCTTCCTGTGAAATTTCGTCGAAGTTCGCCGGTGCGATTGCTCGGATCACGCCGGAGAATGTTCACGGCTTCGGGCAAAGGCGGAGGTTGAAGACGAAATCTCAGCCGTTGATTTCGATCAACGGCTCGGATTAGATCCCGCGGTCCCGGAGCGCGTTTAATCCCAGCCGTTCGATCCGCCATCCGACGGCTACGATTAATCCGACCGTTACCCAGTCAGCGCCAATGATTGCCCAGCCAATCGGGACGCGCCGCGTGTAAAGCGCGGCTGACTGTATAATGGCTGGATTAATAATTCCAGAAAATTAAGGGAACTTCAAAAATCCATATCTCCCTGCACACTTGACCAAATTAGGTGTTCTTAGGCTCATTGGAAAGGTCTCAGGGAGATCTTCAAAAGCCCTATGGTTCCAGGCCCTAATTGCATGCGTGTTAAGTTTAATTTCATTAATGGTATTATTTCAATTTATGCAATTACTGTTTGTAGTTAAGTCTCCAGGGCATGGAACTTTGGGAGATTGAATTTGGGCATGTCTTTGACATGTCCAAATTTTGTCTCCCCTGTTTTAAAGGTCTAAGGGCACTTTCCCCCAATTTTGAGTTTAAGGGTCATGGGTTGACCCTTAAATTCAAATTGGGATTTAAGCCTATCCAATGAGAATTAGGATCTGGTTTTTTGTGTGTTGATTATGCTTAGGATATGGAGTTTAGGGCCACTGACTTTGCCCCAATCCAACCTTAGGATAGCTCCCTAGGATTTTTTGAAGGTGACTTAGAGCTCACCTTAGGTGGCTTAGTTAGCCACCTTAGAGTATCCCAATTGAGCCCAAATTTGGTGTGTTTAGGCCTTGGGATCATGTGACCCCATGGTCCAAATTTCATCAGATTTGGAGTCCATTTGGTTCACCAACTAGGAGCCATAGCTTGCCCTTGCTAGAATTGCCCCCTAGCCTTAATTAAATTCTAATAAATCCCTTTTAAACCCAAAATTTAAGTTTAATACTTCATATTAATCAGTGTTGAACCCTTAACCCATGAGAATTAAAAGCCCCTTGATTGGGCATCAAATTAAGTCTTAATTTAGTTTTAAGTAAAATTCAATGTTTAATTAATATTAATTAATTAATAATCATTAAAAATCCCAAGAATTAATTTAATGCTTGATAATCTCCCCTTGGATGACCTCTGATCTTTGGGAGAGATTTCAAGGAGTTTGAGATCCATTTAGGCCCAAATCACTAGAATAGTCTTTAATTGGAATAATTGAAAATTTTCATAAATATCCAAACTTCTAAAAATCATAACTTTTGATAGAAAACTCAAAATTGAATGTGCCACATGTCTAACAACTCATAATTAGGCCTAGTATTTTGATAAAATACAAACTTTCTAGAATTTGAGCTTAATAAAAGAATTCAACTTTTGACCCCTTTAATTAAATTATTAAAATATTCTAAAAATTCATAAGGCTCAAACCATTCTAAAACTCAGAAAATATTGGTTTAATGCTTAAAAAATTTAACAAATCCTTTAAAACACAACAACCACCCTAAAGTTGAAGTTTATTAGCTGGACTACTCCGGGCTGCGGGGCTAAGTGTCCTAAGGAGGCTGGTTCCTCGAGCCTGGTGGCACAACGCCACGAATGAATTCTAAAGGGTGTCAAACCTTAAAATGGATTAATTTTTTTTTTAATTATTTAACATTTTTAAAAATCTCTAATTCAATTACATTAATTTGGTTTATCGGCTGGACTACTCCGGGCTGCGGGGCTAAGTGTCCTAAGGAGGCTGGTTCCTCGAGCCTGGTGGCACAACGCCACGAATCAATTAATGGCAAACTTAAATTAATCAAGCTTTTAAAATCAGTAACTAACTCATTTTAATATTAATCCACTCTTTTAATTCCAACCAATTTAAATAACTTAATCAAACCCGATTGCTACTGGGTAACCCAGGCCTACGAGGCTATTAGCTTAGCCCCAAGGAAGGTGAAATAAACTTCACGGCCTCGGTGTGAAACAAAGGTAGTAATCAATTAACTTTTAAAACATGTTTAATTAAAATTCTTAATTCATTAATACTTAAATTTTAATTCAAATTCCCCTTTTAAGCCTTAACAAACCCAGACTTTTAGACAACTTCAATTAATAACCCACTTTAGGATCTACCCCAGCCACACGACCTTTCTCACACACTTTAGATGATGTGCTAGGACAACCAACTCTAGATCTAGGTTAGGCCGGTGTTTACTTTACTGCTGTGTGCCGGGTTTTTCGTAGTTTTCACTGCATGTTGTGGATGAAATTGCTTTGCTGTGTCTGCTTACTTTTTCTGTACTCTGTGGATGGATTGATGTGTTTGGCGACTAGATTACCCTTAGGTTAGGTACGATCTGGATGTTGACACAGTTTTCTGCAGGTGGCCACGCTCATGCAGGGCAATATAAAAAGGGGACAAATCAAAAAAATGCATAAATATTATAAACTCTTTGCACAGGTGCTTCAGCTGCTAAAGCCCCCAAATCATAAAAAGAGCGTGGCCAGTGTGTTTAATTTCTTTTCTGCTCATATACAACTGCTTGGGAATAACTGCTTTATATATATTAATTGCTTAGGATAACCCTGCAGGTGAGTCTAGATCTTTTATTTTGATATAAATGTAATTTGTGCAAGTGTCAAGTGTTGTGAAAGTTTATTTTGAATTGGGATACATAGATCCAAAGCTTGGATTCCAAAGAGGAAAGGATACCCCTTTAGGGAACACTTCTTTTCCATTTGGAAATCCAAATTTGGATCATACCTCTTCCTTACCCAAAGAGGAAAGAGTGGCCTTCCCCCTTAGAGGGAAGTGCCCTCTTGTCCATTTGGGTAATCCGCTACGAAGATTCCAAGAAGATTGAAGAAAAGGAGTCCAAAGAAGAATGAAATTGAAGATTTGAAGATTTGAAGATTGAGAGTATCCCACTCAAAATAACTTGCGTCGTTACTAGGTTTAGAATCCGGGTTGTTGTCAGTGGTGCCCGGCCACTTTACTTTCTGCAATATTCTGGTTTGTAATAAGCAAGGCAACTTTGCCTATGGACATTTATTAATTAATTATATTTGATGTGATGATTTGATTGCCTCTAGGATTACTTGTTTTTACTAGTTTTTTTTGGCGATTGCATGCCGCCCTTTGTTTTTTCACCTGGATACGTGAGGCTCGTGAGGGTGTGAAACTTTTCTACTCATAATTTTAAAAGTCTAAAATTTTAGTGAGTCTAAACAACATAGAAAGATAACGAATCTAGGGAATTAGCCGGGGATCGTCCCCGGGTCGCATACATATTTTTGCATCACTCTTTCCTTGCTTTAGACCCTTCCCCGCCTGCGGGTAGAGTCCGGATAGTCTGACCTATGAGGACGAGGTGCCGGACCTGGGAAGTCCAGTCTTCTAAAAAACTATTTTATAAGCCTGTTTTTAAAATTTCAAGCATACTTGATTGGAAGTTGTTAACTAGCATGCATTGCATTAGATACAAACTAAAAGAGTCAAAATTTTAATTGCACCAGTTTAGCATTTTTGCACCCAACATGTGTCAAAGGGGCCAATTAGAAAAATCTCTAGATGTCGGCCCCGACTCTCCAAAACTTTAATTACAACGTCCCTACCATTCTTTCATAAAAAGACCGGATTCATGTATTTTAAATCGATTAGGTGGTTAGCTGGCTCCCCAATCCAGGCCGGGGTAAGTCCAGACCTTGCACTGCATTAGTTAGGATCGGACGACTGTGGTCCAGTGTCCAAAATAGATTTAGGATCTGGGGCAGATCTTTGATTATAAGACCCCAAATTTCGGGAATATAGTCCCAAATTTCTAATAAAATACTTAACTCTAATTAAAGCTTCATTTCAATCCTAAAACATAAAGCCCAACACTTAGATTAAGTTGGGACACTTCCGGATGGTTCTGGAATCTCAAAGTGTCCCCTACCTCTCATCCTTTGACTCTGTTAATAACTGCTCAATTTTGATCCATTCCCTTTTGATTTTCCAATAATTCTATTCATACTTTGATATCACTCCTAGAAATTCTAACAAAATTTTGCCATTATTTTAATCGAGAGTTTTCGTAGGAGACCTCGTTTTCTTACGATGTAATTAACTACGAGGGCTTGCGCTCGTAGGAGATTTAGAACCACACACGCACCTGATTTTAAAAAATTGATTTCTCAAAACTCAATTGGATTTCTTTGGGAAAATTTAAAATATTAGTGATCATTGTTATCATATTCAAAGAATTATCATCGAATGATATTTTTCTCCCTTCGGGGAGATACATCTTTCTTTGATGAGGCTTTGGATGTGAACCTAACGATCACCCTTCTTGAATATTGTAGCTGGATATTCAGTTGAACCTCATTTTGACCCTTCGTGGCCATAAGAAGTTCTCTTTAGCATCCGGTCATAATATTCAAGATGAATTTCATAATTCTAAATCTGAACGTCGTTATGAAATTTTATGTTCGTCCTTCGGGGTGATATAATTTTTCTAACGGGATGATTCGATTTTAGAATTAGAATTAAATCTCAATTTTAAAGCTCCCAAAGAAAACTAATCTTTTCGAAACATGTTTTCAAAATTCCACCAACAAGGGTGCCTCCAAGGAGTGGACGTAGGTCGAGTTGACCGAACCACTATAAATTTCTGTGTTCTTATTTTCTTGCTTCCGCACTTTTAATTCCGCATTTATTTTTGTGGTGTGATTTTGGTTTATGTTTTTTATTCTTTGTTAAAAGAAAATTTTTAAAATACCAATTCACCCCCCCCCCCCCCCTCTTGGTTAGCTTGGGCCAGTTCTATAGGGCTTAACATCCCTAACGAACTTTCAAAATTAATTATAAAAATCATGATGAGATTGAATATTCAAATGTTGTTAAACTGGATATGGATAAAGAAAAATCCAATATTCAAGTTTAGAGTAAATCTTAGGTGGTTAAAATTCTTGGGAAAAATTTACCTTACTCAAAATGTGCTATTAAATTAAGAAAGCAATGGAAGAAATATGGAGGATTCCACTTAACCTTGCTTGGCCTAGATTGGCTATTATGTTCCTTTCAGTCTCATGAAGTCATGGAAGAAGTCCTTAATGGAGGTCCATGGTTTGTAGGAAGTTTTTCATCTAGGTTAGACAAATGGTCTCCTAACATCTCTCCTAATTCATTGGAAGCTATTTCGTCTCCGATTTGGGTTCGTCTTCCTCACTTACCCCTACACTGCTGGGATGAGTCCAATATCACTAGAATTGTCTCTAGAATTGGGACTGCATTACTATTGGATGGTAACATGTTTAGGTGGGGAAGAAGAGAATTTGCTAGAGCCTGCATTCAAGTTAATTTGAACTCTAAAATCCCTGCTGGAATATGGGTTGAAGGGATGTATGGTGGATTTTATAAAAAATTTGAATATAAAAATCTATCATCACTTTGTTTCAAATGTGGGAGAATAGGGCATATTGATTCAGTTTGTCATAATGTTGAAGAAATCCATTCCATCTCAAAGCATACTGATAATATTTATGGTCCTTGGATGCAAGTGAAATTCAAAAACAAGAAGAAATCAGTGAGAAATCATTTTAATTCCAAGATTTTTTCAGCAGCAGAAAAATCTGGAATGATTTGTAGAAGTGCAGAAATTGATCTTGTTGAACCAGAAGAAATTGTACATCCATTGGCAGATGGAAACAAGCTCAAAATGATGTCCGATCCAGTGGAAGTTGCATGTTTCAAATGCCAAATTGAAGAAGCTGCTGGATTCAAAGAAGGAGATGAAGTGGCAGTTAACCAGAAATTAAAATTCAATATGGCCCAGCTTGTTTCTCGGGATTCAGTTTTTGAATCTAATTCGTTTAATGTTTTTGCTGATATGGATAATATGGTTGCTAGTTTGTTAGGAGAAACTAGTGAGATTGAAATCGAAATTGATGAAAAATTGGACATTCAAAATTCAAATTTTGAAAGTCCAAAAAAATAGATTGAAGCTGAATCTTCGATAACAACAAATATTGTTCTAAATTCAAAGGATATTTTGATTAATCCAAAGGTTATTGAGATACAAGATCCGGCTTTCTCTCCAACAAACACAACTCTCAAATTTAAAATTCCACAAACTACGGAGGCTGAAAAGAAGGATGAACTGATTTCGGCTTTGACTCCTACAAAGGCTACCGAATCAACTCAAGGTGATGAATTATTGGGAGCTCACAAACCAAATTTTGAATTCAATCATTCAGACATTCAGGAGGATTTTGTAACAGAATCTGCTATTGTATCTCCCTCAACAGCTTTTGTGACTGCATCTAGTGTAAATGGTAATCCCACTACTACTTCAATCCCTGATTTAAAAAACAGTTTTGACATATTAAGAGATACTTCTTCTACATCAGCAATTAGTTTGAATTTCAAAAAAAACTATTCTTAAGAAAGTCAAAAAAAATTTTGCCAAGAAGAAAGATTCACCCGGATCATAGCACATTTTATTCAAAGAACTTCAAACATTGGGTCCGGTGAAAGAACTACCTAGAAGGAGATGGTTGATCACAAAGAGAAGAACGGTTTGAGAGGTTCTTCTTCCCTTTTATCTCACTAAAATGCAAGAGGTTTCTCCTGTGGATAACAACATAGCAGAGATATACTTAAAGATGGAGCATATGATCATAAAGTTTGGCAAATTAATACCATTGATTTCTGACGTTAGAAGTTGGAATAAGCTTTTGGAATATCTTTCAATGATATTCTTAAGTAATTTTCTATTGAATTGTAATTTTCTTTTTAGCTTTCGTTTCCTTTTTTTTTCTTTTAATTTGTTATTTTAAACTTTTTCTAAATGATTAAGGGATCTTTACTATTTCTTATTCTCTAACTGGATGGGAACTCTGGGATACTAATCAACCCTCGGGTTGTCTTAAACTTTGGTATCCCCTGCATCTCAACAGTTTAAAAATAGGAGATAGTGGATTTCATTTCATTTATAATAAGTTTAATTTAACAAATTTAGTTTCAATAAGATCCCTTTTTCTTGTTGAAAAAAGAATCATTAGCTTTTTTTTCAAGATTATATTAGGTTGTCATCTCTTTAATTTTAATGCAGTTTCTATATTTCTTCAAAAAAAATGGCCTTGGAAAAATAAGCGAAGATCAGGAATAGGTCCTAGTATATCCCTACAAAAATTTGGGTCAAAAGGATTAAAATATTTTTATTTAAAATTACAATAGCACTTTATATATTATTGAAATAATCAATATAATATTAGTCAAATTGTCCCAATTTTTTTTAAAAACTAAAATACTCTTTATCTTGAATTCATAAAGCCCAAAAAACAAAAAAAAATTAATTAAAAATTATATTCCTATGATTTTTTGAAGTTCAACTGAATTTTTGGATTTATTTAATTCATTAATTTGATCTTATTAAAATGGCAGTGGCATCAGGCCACGCATCGGTAGACCGTATAGTTGGTCAGTTCAAAATGAAAGTGAACATGTGACATCAGTGGACAATGATTATAGCACTACACATTCATTGGCATTTATGAATCCAATGCACAGTGCATGTGGTTTCACTTATACATGTTTGCATTGCATGGCAACCATCTGATCGTCCCCTATTACACATCAATGTTGTGATTCAACCGCATGAGAAATGGAGCGATCATTTGATCAATGAGGTTCATATATAAAATGGAATGGCAGGATCAGAGCCATTGATTATGGGATCAACAATCAAGATCTCATACAATTCATGCATTAATTAACCAAAACCCTTTTGATGAAGAAATGCTTGATGTCAAATTTTACTAAACTAAATATCACAAAAATCACTTTCACCAAACCTGGTGCAAAGGAATATAGAATGCTTTGCAACACTGCCTGTGATGGAAGCAAACCTCCAATTCTTTTTCCCCCTCCTGAAAAAGGCAAAGAACCCAAAATCCTTTTTCACCCTCCAAGTGATAGAAGAGAACCATGACATCATTTTTCACCCTCCTTTTGATGGCATAGAATCACGACCTCCTTTCTCACCCTCCTAGTGATGGCTAAGAACCATGTCCTTTAGCTAAAGAACTTCTTCCCAGAGCCACCCAAGAAACCTAGATAGACACTTGTAGGAAATAAGGCAAGACACTTCCTTGGAGGAACTATGTGAACCCCTCACACTACTTCTCCCTCACACACAAGCTCTCCCATTCTTCTTCCCAAGGCTCTTCTATATTCCTTCTCTAAGCTCCCGCTCAAGAACACTCAGCATCCAAAATAACATTACATAAGTCTATTAAGGGTGATTAAATACAATGATTCATAAAAGGCCCTAAAATTCAATTCTGTCAACTCTGATCATATAGTACAATCCATGATCGTACTGTATGATTAGATTAAATCACCCTTGATAGTACTATATAAATTAAAAAGAGATGTACGATTAGTTCAATTGATTGAGCTGATCTTCTAATATGATATTAAGAGTCATCTAGTATGATTAGTTGAAACAACTTTGTTTATCATCCCCTGTGATTTGCGATGATAAACTATCAACTCATACAGGGATTTGGTTGTACAATAAATTTGGCTCCAATCATTATATATGATTTGATAAGATAATTTAACCAAATATGTTACCCCAATTACAAGACTAATTTGGATAAGATATTATTATATTATATTATACGATACCTATTGTATAGTATGATTCGTTCAAAATTTTTTATTTCATAATATTCCCTAAATTATGATTGGTGCCTGGGATTTTCATTTCAACAATTAGTTCAAATTGCTTAAATTTTCATAATTAGCTATTTTAATAATTTTTTGATCATCTTGTCATACAGTATAATATGGACCATACAGTATGATTCAATAAAAAATTATACTCCTAATGTTCTCACTATCTCACTCCCTTGATTGTATATGTGCATGGTTACCAAGTTTAGTATCCACCAAATATATAATTTAACTCAAGAAATATAAAAATAAGAAAAAGTAAAATTATAGACTCTTCTAAACACATTAATCGTATTATACCCAGTCTTAAGATGATTAGTTTTACAAAGTATACGATGGACCAAAAATATTATGTATAATAAAAGCATATATGCAATAATAATAACTAACAAGAGATAGCATAATAAAGAATACAATAATATTTATTATCATCAAAATCATAGAACTTGTGTCATGATTTGTAACATGATGGACATAAATGACCAAACTTTAGCTCATTTTGTTCCTTGAGATGTTTAGTACACTTCTCCTGAACAACTTGATGGTTCTAATGGCTTGTATCATGAGCAACAGGCTTGTGATAAACTAAGTACTTGATGTGTACAAAATCTTACTGCTAGCAGCCTTTAACCAGTTATTTTGAGCTCAGAAACTATTTAGGAGGTCTTTGGGAGCTTGAATGAAATAAGAATGGGAACTAGGAGGCTATGAGCAGTGAGAGAGTGTGAGGGTGTTGAATGAACCTTTTTTGGTCACTTAGCCCAATTTAAACTGTATCATTGATGACTAGGATTCATTTGGAGGTTTTCTAAGATTAGTGATACCTATCCTCAGGTGGTTAGGAGGTAAGGAATCCAATAGGGAAGGATAATGACATGTAAAGGACCATTTATCTTCACTAGGGGATGAGGGACCACTTGATTAGTTTTGGTTTAATCCATGGGTTGATTATGATTTAGGTGAGGTTTAGGAAGCTTCTAGAGTAAATTGAATGGGTTGGATGGGCCTAGTTTGGAGAGAATTTTTTTGGGGTAAGGAAGCCCATTTGAAGGCCTATTTTGATTAGTTTGACCAGTCAAGTGACCATATTGGCTGCTTATGTGGGCATAGGGGTGTGCTTGGATGCCAATTGAGTGAACTCCAAGAGAGTTGAAGGGATGAGTCTAGTGTATGAGAAAATGAGTCCATGCATGATGTAGTTTACCACACATGGAAGTTTAACTAACTCAAATTAACTAAAACTTGACCTATGGAATACATAGGGAAGTTAAGACCATACTATGAAGTAATTGTGAGAATTTATAAATCTTAATTTGACTGAATACATTAGGTTGACCCATATAGGTCAATTTTGACCAAATTCATGCACAATTGACCAAGTCAACCACAAATTAGGCCAAGGTGGTGAATCACACCCCAAACACTAGAATTGATGTCTAGAGAAGTTTGGTGAAAATCAAAGTTCATTTAAAGTTAAATTGGAACTAATTGATGTTTATGATCAACTTAGCTAGCTTAAGCTAGCTTAATTGATAATCTTGATCAATCACTAACTCTTTTTTTTTTAAGCCTAAGCTTGCATTATATTAAAACAAGAGGAAAAGTAAGAATAATAACAAAGTGGATTCCTTCTTCAAAATCTTATAAAATGAAGGAGGATCCTTATTCAAAGAAAACTCTTCCCAACTAAAACTACTAAAAAGAGCATAGTTAGCACATAAATTTGTTAACTTATTACTTTCCCTACCTATACAATTGAAAATGACAATTAAAATTCTTAAGAAAGCCAATATCCTCTTCTTTGTAGTTTCCTTTTGTCCAAGTTCTTTGAAGAAAATAAATGATATTCGAACTATGCCCTTCAATGATGATGCCTTTGTATTTGAACATCAATCCTTGATCTCCTCCTTTAATGAATGAATTGCTAGAAGCTCCAATTGTGCTATGTCCCAATGAACCCAAGATCTACCAAAAGCAAAGAAGAATCTACCTTTGTAATCCTAAAAAACTCCAGCAATCCCTACTGTATATGAAGAAAGTGGAGATGCATCTACATTAACCTTTAGCCATTCAAGTAGAGGAGGATGCCATGTATTGGATAGTCTGAACTACTGGTTAACATCCCAGTGGCCCAAATTAAATTGACTAAAGCTGTATGAAATCGAAATATAACATATAGCATTGAAAGAAATAAAAATAGGACTGTCTTCCACTCCATGAATTATTTTATTCCTACCTTTCCAAGATAAAAATACTACATTACAATACAAATTAATAATCATACATTTCTTCAAGGAAATAGTTTCCAGCCATCTAGGATAATCTTTAATCTTGGCAAAAATAGGAATTCCAAATCCCCATTGGTTTAGATGATAAATAACCTCTTTTAACTTCAAGCATTCACACACAATATTCTCAACATCTTCAATTGAATTGCATCCTCTAGGTAAATTGGCATTGTCCAAAAGTCTTCTATACCAAAGAAATTGAAGAGACATGATTGCATTTCTACTTAATCTCCACCAAAACACTTCCACCCGAGCATTCAGCTTAGCTTTTTTGATCCACTTTAAATGCTGAAATTCACAGCTCTCTTGATGTGAAGCATTAAAGGCTAATACAGAAATAGAAATTCTAGATTTTTAATGAATCAGCTCCATTTAATCTTTCTTCCCATCTTGTTTAATCTTCACCTGCATGATAAAATTTACCAACTCCCTTCCAAAAGTTTCCAGCAGCACAGGTTCATTCCAACAACCATCAAGTATGAATTCTTTGACTAAAACAGCTTCATCCTCATGTGTAACAACAAACGTAGGCCACAAATTAATACATTTATCCATTATTCAATTATCTTTGAATGCATCTACGAATTCTCCATCAACTAAAGACCAATTCACAATTGGTTTCAGCATTTTACATCCATCATTCAATAATTTCCAAGAGGAAGAGCATCTACCTCTACCACTTCCCATATCAAGCCTTTCACCATATTTAGCCGCCACTACCTTATGTAAAAGAGATTCTTTATCTTGTATGAATCTCTATACCAATCTAGCTCTCAAAGCAGGAGTTTTTGTGACACTTGAATACAGCCCTCGGCCACCTCTACAAATTGGTTTACACAATTCAGACTAACTGACATAATGTAACCCCATTAATCCATTAGTCTTGTTCCAAATGAAGCTCCTGCAAATTTTGTCTAATTCTTCCAATACTCGTTTTGGGACAAGTGGGTGTGTAGCATGAAATGTAGGAATGGACAACATTACAGATTTTACCAAAATCAATTTACCCGCCAGTAATAAGAATTTACTTCCCCATATGTTAAGCATCCTCATAGCTTTATCTAGAATGAACTGGAAATCATTACATGCAAGTCTACTTAAAGCAACCTTCATCCCAAGATAATTGAATTCTTTTACCATTTTGAAACCCATTATTTTTCTTCTTCTTCCTACACGCATGTTTACCAAACAACATGGCATATTTGCACTTGTTTATATGTTGACCAATCCATTCATATAAGTCATTTAATATATTCTTGACTCCCTCAACAGCCTTCCTATTAGCTTTAAAAAACATTATCACATCATCTATATATAGTAGATGGGATATTCTCAACCCAATTGAATTGGTTTTGATACCACAAGAGCTTTGAGAAAAAGCATTAGAAAGGAGTTGAGAGCAAAGTATAAAAAGTAGTGGAGACAAAGGACACCCTTGACGAAAACCACTCTTAGCTTGTATCCAATTTGAGCAATTGCCATTGATGATGAAAGAAAACATTGAATCTTCCACATATTCCACGATAAGTTTAGAGATCTTTGTAGGAAAGTAAAAATACTCCAACACTTTCCTAAGAGAAGACCATGACATGGAATCATAAGCTTGTCCATGTCTACCTTGAAGGATACAAGTCCTTTAGCAGCTTTTGAGAACCTTAGTTTGTGAAAAATTTCCTGTGCCACCAACACATGGTCTTATAAAGACCTCCCCTTGATGAATGTTGCTTGCTCCTTAGACATAAGCTTAGGAATAACTACAATTAGTCTATTCAATATTACCCTTGCATCCACCTTGTACACAGTATTGCATAAATTTATTGGTCTATAGTTAGATGGGAGAATAAGATTTGATACCTTCTGTATAAGCACAATCAATGTTTCCTTCCATTCTTTTTTCAACTCCCCATAGCAAAGGAATTGACTTAATGCCTTCCAAAAATCAGATTTGATGATGCCCCAATATGCTTTGATGAAAGAGTATGAAATTCCATCCTTACTAGGTGAACTATTTCCTCCCAACTATTTCAGAACCTTTTCTACCTCTTCAATTATAAATTCTTCCTCCAGGAAGTCCATATCACATTTGTTCTGGAAATTAATTGTAGTCGGTCATCCATCTAGCTTGCAACTTTTGGCATCCCATTTTATCTCTAATACCAAATGATAACTTCTTCAATCTGGTCTTATTCTTCCACAACAAACCCATTTTCATTCTTCACAATGACAATTTTATTGGAGTTTCTTCTAGCACTAGCATAGGAATGGAAGAATTTTGAATTCCCATCTCCTTTAGCTAACCACTTCACCTTAGGTCTTTGCTTCCACCAAGAATTCAATCTAGCCATGGTTGAATTTAATTCATTTACCTTTTCTTTGAGACTCCAACATTCAAATTCTGAGAGAGACCCATTTGAACATTCTTTATTTTGATGGTCCATGATACCTTCCATAAGATCATCTTTAAGCTTGTTAAGATTTTTTTTACTTAGCCTTGCTCCAAAAGAACAAAGACTTCAAATATCTTTTAAATTTATTATTGAGAACTTGAGAACTATCCCCTAGATAATTTTTTCTCCATTCCTTTCTCACCACCGCAATGGATGCTTAATAAGAAGCCCAACAGTTTTCAAACTTCATTTTCTTGTTTTAGATTGGAGTAAAATCTAGAAAGTTCAAAATGATTGGACAATGATCCGAGGCTATTCTAGCCAAATGCCTCTCAACCAAACGATAGGGGGAGCTCAATGCAGTTGAGTTCATGAAACACCTTTCCAATCTTTCAAGTGTCCTTGCTCCACCACATTTATTATTGCACCATGTGTATTTTGGCCCAATGAACCCAACTTCATGTAAATCATTTTTAAGCAAGCATTCTTTCATCTCTTTTGATCATTGAGAGAAAAGGAACCTTCTACCACCTATTTTATTCTCTTTGCCCATTATACAGTAGAAATCTTCACCTATTGCCATAGGTACATCTATAGTGGAATGCTTATCTAGCATATCCTATAGATCCCTTCTCCTTTGCACTTCTCTACTTCCATAAACTGTGGACACCCTCCACATATCTTTGTTAAACATTTTTAGATCTTCAATAACCACTTCACAAGAAAAATTAGCAACTGAGAAATCAACATGATTTGAGTTCCACAAAATCAAAATGCCTCCAGATAGCCCTAATGAAGGAACATAGAAAAAATCCCATTTGTTTCCATTCATATTATTAATCTCACTTCTATCAATAGAAGTCAATTTGATTTCTACCAAACCCAAAAAGAACACTCTATTAGTTTTAACAAATTCCCTAAGGTATAGAGAAGCACTCTTCTTCCTTGCTCCTCTATAATTCCAAAATGCCATAGAATACATTAATTGAGAATTGGGGGATTATTCCCCAAAGTACCTTTCCCTTCAAGCTCCAATCTACGGCTCCTGGATGAAGAGTTGATTGGCCCCAATTCCCTCAACTGTTTAGATATCTTCTTTATTTTGGATTGAGAACTTACCACCTTTCCTTCACTTTTAGTATTCTCGGATTCACATATTACTGAATTAGAAACTCTTTTATCTTCCCTTCCTTCAACATTTATTATTACATTGGTACCATTACATTTATTTTCCTCCTCATCAACTATGACAACATTTTTTGATTGAACAATCTCTCCTTCTTCAAGATCCAAAAGTACATTGAAACAATTTCCATCATTGAGACTCACAGGCTTGCTGATTTCTAGAACAAATGGACCTTTGTTATTATCTACATCCAAGATATATGTTTTACTACCAGACAGATGTAGCTTCTTAGATTTTTTACCTTCAATTGGCTTGTATATCTTACTTACTTCCTCTCTTTTATCACTTTGCTTTATAGGCACAAAGTTTCTCCTACCTTCAACACGAGAAATAGGTTTTCTGTAAAAATTATTGTTGAACTTTTTCTTTTCATACTTTACCAACATCCATGGTCCATACTCTTTCTCAATCTCCCCATCGATACCTAGATTTTGATTACCTTTAGTAGTTCCAGTTTCCACCATATTATTAATTTTGTATTTACAGGCCTTATAGACTTCACCCTGTTCTCCATGATGAATTTGGCACAATCATTTTTAACATGGCCAATTTTTTTGCATTCAAAACAAAGGTTAGGAATCCTTTCATTCTCAACTTTCTGATAGAATTTGTCTCCATCTCCTTCTACCCAAACACCTATAGGTAGCTTTGCATCCAAATCAATTCAGACACATACCCTCCCAAATTCTCTTCTAGACCATTGAAACATGTTGTCGTCAATCAAATAAGGCTTCCCCACCACAAAAGCTATACAACATATGTTTATCTCATCCCAACAATGTAGTGGTAAGTTGGGCAATCTAATCCAAATTGGAACAGTTAGTCCTTTGAGCGAGTTAGGATCAAAACATTGGGTCCATCTTTCAATTCCCACTATTTTTCCATTGACAAAGCAAGGGCCATTAATTAACACAGCTTCCATATGCTCAGGATCATAGAACGAACATAGTATCCATCCCATTCCAAGCACCTGAGATGGAATTTTTCATATTGAGCCCACTGTTTACTTAATTCAAAGCTAATTGAAGAAAATGGAACATCACCACCAAATATTTTAACAACTAAGGATTTTTTAAGCTTCTTAGTGTTCTCTAAAACATTTTCTACATGAAGCTTAACTGATTTTCCATCTTCAGATACATAGTAGCCAAAGTCCAAATCAGCAACTCTGATATTATCTTTTTTGGCCCAAACATTTTGCTCATTTCCTAAATTAGACCGATTAGTCAAATCAACATTAACTTCAACACATATGGCCAGATCACCTATTTTGCATTTTTGTACCTCCATATCAGAGTTTATACTACCTTCAGCTGCCATAGCCTTGTTCATTTCAGTAACATTAGATTCATTGGAACCATTAGCACCTTTCAATTGAGAAACTTCCTTCTCACAACTTACAGAAAACCATCTCACTATAATGAAATCTTTATTTGCTACAGTCTTAGAATTTGATGACAAAGAAGTCGCCATCTTCCCCTTAGCCAACAGAATCATTCTAGTCAAACCAAAAGCCTCCAGATTATCTTCCAGCAAAATTCCCTTCCCCTTACCAGCAACTTCAGTATTTTGTTTCTTGAAAATAAAATTTCCCTCATTTATGATTAAGGGCTTGTTCATCTTGGCATTTACCTTAACTCTAGGGTTGAAATTTGTTCAATCATCTCCAAATGCCGGAGGGGAAGATGACACACCACGAGCACCGCCAATCAGGGGACGTCTAGAGGAACGTCACTCCTCAAATGGACCACCGTCCAAAGGAGGCCGGTGACTGTTCATCGTCATCGGATTCTTATAAAGCCGCAAAATCAGAAATTTGAAAAAACATAACTTTGAATCCCAGACTTTCTCACTCTACTTTCTCACTCGATTTAAAGCTCTTTTTATCAATCACTAACTCAGGGGGTTAATGATGTTGTATTTTATATATAGATTTCTTGGTGAAGTGGTTTGAGCATGATGAAGGTCATGGGTGTCAGTATACTAATATAGGTAGTGCTTTGGCACAATTAATTGCAATAAAGGGCTACAATTATATGTAGACACTAATTGATTGATTGGAAATTTAGAAATTGAATGTTTATTTTTTGATGGCTAGAAGTGTAGGCTTTTTTCTTAATTGAAGTCTTCATTGATGGATTGGAGACTGGATGTATGATTGTTGATTATTAGTTTTTATTTATTGGTTGATTCTAAGCTATATTTTTGATTCACTGTGATTGATACGCTGGATGATTGACAGCTAACTGCATAATTGACAGATGGCTAACTACAAACATCAGATGTATGATTAGGAGTTTGGGATAGTGCTTGATGACCTCATACAAAAATAAACTGAATAATTTAATTATCATAGTACCCGCTCCCACTCATTATTTATTTTATCATATAAAATATTAAATAAAAATTCATGCCTAATAATAATATCATGAAAACTTTAAATTAAATAGTAAATATTTAATTACAATTTAATTTATAAGATAAAATAATTATGAGTGAAAAGAGTAAATTATAATTTTTACTAAAGTAAATTCTTGATCTACTTCATATTTTCTCGGCTTACAAAAAATTGATTCATAAACTCTTTTCAAATATCTTTTATATAAATAATGTGTGCATTTTATTTAAAATAACATTTGAGAAATACTATATTTCGAAGTATTAAATAATGATTTATTGTAATAATCACATAACTATCATATATATATATATATATATATATATATATATATATATATATATATATATATATATATATATATATATATATATATCTATCATTTGTCATCATTTGAATAAATGGATTACTATGAAAAGTAATTTTTTCATATATAATAAGAATTTTAATAAACCAAAATATTCAATGAGTATATAAAAGTTAAACTTTGTTTTTGCTATCAATTGTTACATCTTTATATCCATTTATACAAGCAGAAATGAAAATAAGGAGTTAGAAAATTAAATTAAGACTTTCTCAATTTTAATTTTCTTGATAAATAATTATTCTTAAAATATGGAATGAAGAAAACTTACCAAAATGATGATTGAGACAGTAAATCTTCTTCTTCAAAATGTTGATTGAGACCATAAATCTTCTTCTTCTAATCACCTCACCAAATATATTTTAGTTAGTAAGCATACACCTTCAATCAATTATTGATGAACACACTTTCTTTTGAATCTAATTTATATTCTCAACATAATTTCCTTTGAATGTAATTTATATTCTCAACACAATTTTATCCTTCAAAAAGAAAAGACTAAGAGACTAATTTTTCTCATATATCATCTTCCATACTTTCATGTAGAACTTGATTCATTCTTTTATAATAAAAGTTTGGATCTTTTTAATTTGGACATCTCTTTCATAATCACCTTTTTATAATTCCTAAAGTATCTTTTTATATTAAATTGATAGTTATTAAGACACCTCATCATTTCTATCTTTTCATGACATTATCATCTTTTAATATTAAAAGATATTTATCATTATACATTATCATATCATGAAGTTTTATACATTATTAAAAAAAATGCACTTATAGAATAAAGGTGTTTCAAATATAATCATAAATTAACATTTATATTATGTTACATTCTTAACAATAGAGTTCAACTAATATATAATAGTGCTAAGGTGATAAAGAATAGAACTTTAGATCTTTAATTAAAGCTCTAATAAATTTGATCATTAATTTAACTCTTAAACTAATAAATTAAAATTATTAATTTCAATTTTATTACTCTATAAACATGAACTGCACTCTTGAATTTATAATGAAATTTTCTCAATTTAAAATATTGAAATGTCCATTAATTTAATTATTACATATAAAATAAAACTCTAAAAAAATTATAATTAGAGCTAGGTAATTATGCCATCTCACTAATTACATCTTGTTCTTTGAATTTCAATTAATTATCTAATGAATAATAAATTTTTTGACTTTATCAAAAAATTTGAGTGCTCAATTATTTAAGTTTTGAATTAATTATCTATGAAAACTAATTTTTTAATTTATAAATTTAAAAGTATTGAATTCCATATCTATTTATTAACAATCTCAATCATTTGTTTCAATGTGTTTCTAAGATATAAAGATTGAGTTTATATCAACCAAACTATTTCCTAGTAAGTCAAGAAACTAAATATTACACTACAGGAAAATCACTCAGTACCAGCGGTTTGTAAAATTCCAATGACTTTACGGTGGTTTAAAATCCACTAATAAAAATTGCATAGGAAACTATTTTCGGCAGCATTTTTCTGGCAGTTTAAGTAACCGGTGATTTACCGGCAGCGAGTGTCAATTTTATTCTTGCGGTCATGATGCCGGTGATCATTGCTTTTTTACTGATGGCATATCGGTTGTTTAACTGCCAGTTATGTCAGATTTTTCTGGCTGCTATACTGCCAGTATAGCATCAGTAAGGAATAGGTGGTTTAACGAAGATCATAGCCGAAGGAATTATCGATGGCACCACCACCAGCATATTGCCAGCAAACCGCTGGAACCTGTTGGTAAGCCACTGAAAATTACCTATAGTAATAGTAATCTTTCAGCAGCTTCCATCAGTAGTTTGGAATTGAAGTTTTCGGCGGCCAAACCACTGGTTGGCCGCTGGAAACCTATAGCATTTGAAAAAAAATTGATAGCATCCCCTCTATTTTACTGATTTTTTCCCTAAACTCTAAACCTGCATAGAAAATACAACAATTTTCACAAATATGGGCAACGCACCACTATAATCAATCACAATAATTATCACAAATGTATTTATCAAAACAAATCAACTCATAATATGTTTATAACAAATAATAAGTCAAACCAACTAAGTTCATCTTAAGTTTGCACATAAGTTCATCAAACCAAATAAGTTTACAATAAGTTCATCATAAGTTCATAAAACAAAAAAGAGTACTAATCCTCTTCCGTATCCTCACAGTCTGGTGATGCATGTGACAGCTCTTGCTCTTTCTTCTTTTAATTTTCATCTCTATAGGATTGTAGCTGTTCTTGCATCTCATTTTGAACCTTTGTCATCACTTCTATCTCTCTCATCAACACGGCAACCCTCTAGCTTACAGTTCTTCAGCTCCACTAGGATCATAAAATACTACGGTGGATAAACTGTCCTCATAAGCATAGCCTTACAAAGCCAAGCCATATACCCTCCCCCACTACCTTTCGCCAATAACATCTGACCATGTATGATACTCAAAATACTAGGTTGATCCTGAAGATGATCCATCACCAATGGACTGACGGATTTCTCAAGCTCGTACAAAATTATCCTGAGAAATTAAATTCATAAAATATCTTAATATTAGAATGAGTTTTATTATAATACATTTATATTCCCAAACTTCAAAATTTTATACTCACATGAGCCTTTCTAGCCTTTTCATCAACCCACTGATGGTCAGCTTGATGTTGGTGAGTTCTCGTATGCAACTCTAATGATGTTGGCTCCCAGCCAAGAAACTCTTTCTGAAAATAGAAGATATATTTATAATAATATAAATATATTTATTAAATTAAATTAAATTTTTTACAAGTCTTCATCTATGTTTCGTTTGAGGAACATATCCACCATTATAAAGAGAGCTTCCTAAACCCCCATAGTTAGATGCTCTATTCTGCTATCTTATTTTTATGAACTCAGGGCTCGCCCAAGCTTTACTCAGATCAGCCTATACGCCCTCTCCAACCAATATTAGATAATGCTCGGACTTTCTAATGTCCGTGACATGTCCCTAAGATGGGTCAATCCTCTCCTCCTAAAAGTTATTCTGATCCTCATGTTATGCTCAGGCAACCACCTAAATTCTTTCTATAAAAAATATAGGCATAATAAAAAATATTAATACAAATTAAATCTAATATTTAAATTTATATCAAATAAGTATACCTAAATTTCTCCAAACCACATATCCCTAATTTTCTTTGAAATCTTCTTCCATGATAAGTAAGGAGCATCATATTTGTTCCTTATGATATCCTGAATCTTATGAGTAGGTGGCCTTAAAGGATTGAACCTGCATGTCAATTTTTTTATCAATAATATATAATATATCAAAATATAAGAAACTTAACAACCTAAACTGAACTTACGTATCGCCCTCAGGCTCAATGTATTGATGCTTATCTGTTGTAGCTATATAATCCGCAACAACAACCTCTGTTGGTCTAGATGGTCCACTGAGTTCTAATTGCACCGGATATGGGTAATAATATGGGTGGGGGTAAGGCGAGTATGGGATGGTGGATGGACCAGTTTGTGATGATGGTGGGGGATAATATGGATAGAATGGAGCTGCATGTGCCTGATCTTGAGAGGGAAAGTGAGGACTCGTCGATGGAGGAGGGAAGTACCCAGGAAAGGGTGGTGGTACAATAGCAGATGGATCTGACTAACCCTGACCATGCTCACTAAGAGACTTCTGTTGACTCCTAGGTGGTGGTGGTGATGGTATAACTAGTGGAACTGATCTCTGTCCCTCACTTTCATCAGGCTATCTAGGTCTGTTAGGATTAACACTCAACTTTTTTTAAGAAAACTTTAAGGCAATGGATCTACGAGAAGGATCATCACCAAAAACCATCTACATTAAAAAAGCAATTAGTAAATCATTATAATATATAAAAAAAGAATATAGAATACACATTAATTAATTACAAAAAAAAGGAATTACAGAATACAAAATAATGATTAATATTTTTATTGCTCATAATACAAAAAGTATAATTCTATAAGTACAAAAACTATTTAGAAATATTACAAAAAATATAATTCTATAATTCTGAATTATAAAAACTATAATTCTAAATTACAAAAAGTACTCATAATCAAAAATATTTTCATTGCTCTCTAGGGTATCTTCACTTTCATCCTCATTCTCACTTGATGAGCTAGTTGAACTATTCACATCTTCTAACCGCATTTCAATACTAGGGGTTGTAGTTGGCATCTAATCAATTTCAACAGGCCTACAACTTGACATCTCCTCCTCTTGATGTGAAGTTGCTACAATATATTATTGATCAATTATCCCTCGTACTTTTATTTTAATGATAGTTAGCCAATTTTGTTTATCCCTAGAACCATTGGAATATTTGTTCAAATAAACATGAATAGCTTAACTTGCTAAAACAAATGGATCAAACTTCACATATCTTCTACTATATTTTACATCTACTAAATCATAAGCAAGATGAACCCTTGTGCCTCTACTGTGTACTAGATCATACCATTTACAGTTAAACAAGCATACAAAGTTCTCATCTTTTCCTGGGTACTCCTGGTCAAGAACCTCAATCAGAATACTGTAATAATCACATTCATCTTCTTCATGAGTATTCCCTCTAACACATACTCCACAATTTTTAGTTTTTCTTCATTCACTCCATGACTTGGTATGAAATTTGAACCCATTCACTATATATATTGGTCAGGTCTTTACTTTTCGCATTAGACCCCATACTAGTGCTTACAAACCTTTATCGAAATAATTATTATCAGGGTTATATACCTAAAAAAATTTAAAAATTAATATTTTTATATTAAATAAGATGTAATTCAAATAAAAACTTTAAAATTTATGAGCTCACAAAAGATATAAACCAAGCTGGGATTTCATTTGCAACAACTTGTTCAATATCTCAAGAATCTGTCAGAGGCAAATTGCTTACAAAATACCCGGTGATAAATCATCCAAATAATATTTTAGTATTTTAAATAAACATTGCTCATTATACACATTATGGAATAACTTGCTCTAAGATTGGTTCAACTTCTTCATAGTTCAATAGCATATATAAATTCAATATTTTGATTTCTAAATTATTGAGAAATCTCTTAACACATTTGCTATTGGGATTTTCATAACTTCTAAATACTTATAATGTAGCCTGTGATTGTTCTTCTACATCGAAGTTCATGTTACGACCAATCTTTGTTCTTTTACTCCTTACATAGGGCTCAAAGTAGTAGGAGAAAAAGTGAGTGGTTTCTTGAGATAAATATGCTTCACATATCAATCCTTAGGGTTGTATTTTATTCTTAACATATTTCTTCAAATTGTTCAAATATCTATTAAACGACTACAATTATCAAGTTAATAAACATATGTTAGTATTCTCCATATAATAAGGACAAGCTAATTTTCCTACTATGCTCCGACTAGATAACATACCATAAGCTAAAAAATCTCCAATGGTCCACAACAATGCAGCTCGAAGAAGAAAATTTTGTTTTATTGAAATGTTATAAGTGAGAACACCTTTTTCCCATAATAACTTGAGATCATCAATTAATGGTTGCAAAAAATATCAATTTTTATTTTTGCATTATATGGTCTAGGTATTATAAGTGTTAAAAATATGTACGGAGTAGTCATACACATCTCTGATAAAAGGTTATAAGGTGTATAATCTCAATATTAAATTACAGGGTTCAGCAGTAAATGAAGCATGGACTCGATCAAAATATTTTCACGCTTCAGCATCTGATAGATAAGAAAGAACATCACTTTTTGATAATTTCTCCTTATGACATCTCATATAGCCTGCTGAACTCATTGATGCATAGAGTCGCTGATGTCTTAGAATGATCGGTAAATAAAATAAAAGGAAATATGGAGCATCTTTCTTTTGATGATGTTGTTCTCCCGAGTTTGGCTTAAACTAAGGAGCATTGCAGGTGCGATAATAAAGTTATGTTGCATCATCCTTGTAGTAAACATACATCCATTGATACAACAATCAATTTTTGTAGCAGTAAAACCCAACTTGGATACTAATTTCTTCGTTTAGTACAAATATGAGAAAATTAAATTATCCATTGGATTATTTTCCTTGAGAAGACCAATGAAGTCATTGAAATAATCATAAGAAATATTATACTCTGTTTTAAAACTTAGCATTATTACTGCAATCGATAATTCTGAATGAGTATTGAAACTGTCCTAAATTAGTTTTTGTGCTGCATGTAGTAACTCAAAAAAATTTTTGGTTTCTGCATTTGGTGGCTCTTCCATACTAACCCTCAAATTTGGACCTGCTACATCAAAAATAAGTTCTTCATATGGTCTATTCATTTGATCTTCATCAAATATTTCATATGTTGTGAATGGATCGGCATGAGTATCTCTATGTGGCTCGTACTCACCATGTGATGTCCAAATCCAGTAGTATGAAAGAAATCCCCTACGATATAAATCAAGCTTCACATCATCGGGCTTGAGGAATTCTTGATTTTTATGCTTCGAACATGGATATCTAAACATTTTATCGAACTTAAAGAAAGGAAGTTGGGATGCAACTTGAATGAAAGTCTCAACTCCCTGGATAAAGTCATCTGTCAATCCTCTTCAACCTGATAATAATCTATTATACATCCAATATCTCTCTTCTTAGATAATCATTTGGACATTGAAGCAAATGTCCCCTACATAGTATGAAATTAAGTACTATAATATATGCACGATGAATAAGTATACATGCTATACTTTCGAACAAGTGTACTTTACTTGAATTGGAATGCATTGTAGGTCACACAACTATCTCATATGATATTTCTTGATTTAGAGAAAGCATATGATAAATTTCCAAGAGAAGTGCTATGGAGAGTTCATGAAAAAAAATGAGTTAATAATGCTTATATTTAAATCATTAAAGATATGTATGCAGGAGCTATTACTTGTATTCAAACACAAGGTGGTTTGACCAAGTATTTTCCTATTTCGGTTGGATTACATCAAGGATCAGCCTTAAGTCATGGATGCTCTCACTAGACATTTACAAGAGGATGTACCTTGGTGTATGGTTTTTGCTAATGATTTTCTTCTTATTGATAAGACTAGAGAGGGAGGAAGGTAAACTCGAATTATGGAGGTCAAATTTAGAGTTTAAAGGTTTTCGCTTGAGTAGATCTAAAATTGAATATATAGAGTGTAATTTTATTACCAATTGACCTAGTGATGGGATTGTGACTTTGGGTGATCAAGTCATTAATAAGAGTATAAGTTTTAGATTTCTTGGATCTATTCTTCAGAGTGATGGTGAAATTAATGGCGATATTATCAGCAGAATTCAAGTTGGATGGTTGAAGTGGAGGAATGCACCAGGCTTATTGTACGATAGAAAAGTCCCCCTCAAACTTAAGGGAAAATTATATAAGATGGTGGTGAGACCTGCAATGTTTTATGGTGTCGAATATTTGCCATTAAAAGAGAAGCATAACAATAAGTTAAGTGTTGCAGAGATGAGAATGCTTAGGTGGATGAGTGGCTTGACCCTCAGAAATAGGATATGAAATGAGAATTTAACTTTTAACCAGACAAAATGGCTAAAAAGGATTCATTTAGCCAAACCTGCGCAGTGGGACAAATGCTTGATGTTGTTTTTGTTGTTGTTGTAAAGAGTCCAAAAATAGATCACGTATACTGCACCAACAAGTGTGCGCATGATGACATTGCAAACACTACGAAAAAATTTCAATCCATCTTAACATGCCTTCATATTCAATTTACAAATTAGATTGCTGAGAGTCCATAATGGAGTAATAACTTCAAAAAATACTAGGATCTTTTAACGAAGTTCATAATACATTCACACCAATACTAGCAAGAAAAATAGCCTCAACCATGATCAGAATCTTCCTTATTCAGCAAACAACTTCATTTATTTGCTCTGAAAAATTCGTGCATGAGTAAAAATAATGTATCCATTATAGATGCATGCCTACTGCATATATGGTTGTGCATGTGTACATGCTTAAACAAAAGGCACAAAAAATGCAACTACAAATTGAGTAAATAAAAACAACTTCAAAATAAATAAATAAAAAAACTAAAAACTCAAACCTACGACACTCGGAGGTCGATTTCGCGTACAAGCGAGGAGCGGGATGAGATCTTCGGCTTTATAGTGGGGGCGAGATCTTCGGGCGGAGGGACCTTGTTTGCGGCTAGAGAGAGCGTCTTGATCGCGAGAGGGTGGAGGAGACGGGGGCGAGTGTCGCGTAGGAGAGAGAGGAGACAGGTGACCAAATGAAATGGAAGGCTCGGGACGGCTTATTCTAGGGCATGTTCCGACGGCTTTCCGGTGGTTCAGACCACTGTAAATAATTTACTTAACACCGGTGGTTATAGCCGCCGGTAAAGCGCTGGTAAGAATTAATATCGACAAGTTAACCAGCGGTTGTTGGACCGCCGCTATTTATGGCGGCTTTCATTTAAATAACCGCCGATTTGACCGCGGATAAACACTGGCAATCAAAATGCCGGTTAAGCCGCCGTTATTACCGATGGTTTAAGAATCGCAAGTCCAGATCACTGGTAATTGATGAATTTCCTGTAGTGTTACAAATAGTAGTTTACTAATAACTTAAGATTATTTTTATTTTATTTATGATCATCTTAAAGATTAATTTTAATGTATCTCTACTTAAAATGTAATTTATTAACCAATTCAAAATTTATCTAATTCAATTATATATAATCATATTATATAAAATACATCCATCTTTAATATTTCCATATCGAATAATTCACATAAGATTATACCATTCTTAATAGTGATAGATCATACGATTAATATTTAATTATAAATTTCAACTATAATTAATAATTATAAAATTATTTAAATTATTATTCATAATTCATTTATCCTGTATATAATTATATACTTAATTATGATTATATAAATAATCATAGAATAAATATAACAATAAAATATTATATCAAATGATAAGATCTGTACATGCTAAACTTATCTTTGAATACTTATTTCAACAAAGAAATATATTACAATAATATTATTTTAAGGCACATCCTAATGGTAAATCCATGTTCTGATACCTCAATTGGAGAGAGTCATTTCACTGAATTCAAAAAAAAAAAAAAAATCAAAATACATGACCTTTAAAATGAAGTAAACGGATTTTTTTTTTTTTTTTGCTGTTTGGATGCAATCATTTTCAATATAATGCAAATAAAATGCACGCCTTCTAAAATTATGGCTGTTTGTGTGGATGAAAAACAAATATGTAAAATTTTTATATATTTGAAATATCCTATCATGTTCATTTTTGTTTTCAATGTATTTTGATTTCATCACATAGCGTACTGTCATTGCCTGCCAACAGCCACCACCACCGATCAAGCTAATAAGCTTTTTATCATTAGTATGAAATTCTTACAGATGCAGAAAAAACGAACTTGGTTGTGAAATCCAATATGCTAGAAGTTAACAGAGTGCAGTTCCAACTGTAACAAAAAATTTCCCAAAACTTTCAGCAATGTTGCAGTACCATCGTCATGACTGACACACCTTATCGGCTTATCGTCATCTAATCCCAACCCCTGGCTGTATCCTTCCAAGTAGCAAAACGGATATACGCAAGGGTTTTGAGGTTCTAAAACAGTTACTGGTAAGAAGATGCAGCATGCATCAGCTGTACAAAATTACCATTGTTTATCTGATAGCTGTTTTATATGTTAGGACCAAGCAAATGGAGATTCTGGTCGCAGAGATCAGAGTATTCCCTACCAACAAAGCCGTAGTAGTGCAAAGGAGCAGGTTGATTGCTGCTGCATTGTAGCTGAAGGACGTTTTCAAGTATAGCAGAGGGTCCTTCTTGGCTACTGCTTAAAGGTAACGAGGCAGCAGAACTTCTGATAGTAAGATGGGTTTTATTGCAGGCCTGGAGTTTTTGTTTCATTCTTTTGGCGGCTGCACCAATTGGTAGCTCGGAGTTGGCGATGGCCTCTAAATTGTATCTGCTAAACTCAAAATTTGTGACCGCATTAGAGCCCCTGAATTTGATTGCTGCAACATCATAGGCTTCAGCAGCTTCCTCTTCTGTGGCTGAGTAGATAGATTTAGTCAAAGATGTAGGCAAGTAGAAGTAAGATGTGATTGTCAACTTTTGGATTATTTAGTCTGATGATAACTAGTGCAGAGTTAGTTGTTCATGTGTTGCTGAAAATTTGGAATTTATTTATGTTAATTCATTTAATATGATGCAATGTAAATGCAATAAAATCTTTCACAAAAATTCATACTTTATTTGGAAAATTACTGCACGCTGCAATTTATTGGCCTTGAAAACAAAGATGATTCTCTTAAAGAGGGTAACAATGGTCTTAATGAAGCATATAACTCCGATTTTTCGTCAATGTAAATAACTTACCAAATGTTCCCAAGTAGAGATCTTTGTTGCCTGTAACTCGGCCTATCCTAGCCTGCCAACGACCATGCTGGTGATGCCTTTATGATGTAGGTAGGCATTATCATCAAGAAGGGTAAGGAATTGTATTAATTATACTAGCACAAGAAATAGTCCAATACAAAAAACACATCAAGTAAAATCCACAGATCCGCAAAGAAGAAGTTTGCAGCTTCTACTATCAGTTTACCTAGTAACACCTCTGAAAATGGAAGCGCCCCTTGAAAATCCACTGCTTTTCCTGCAAAACAATGTGAGACATTGCATCCCCATTCCAACTGCTAGAGAAAGGAAGTTAAACAAGAATCCAAACCTTCTTAAGGATGCAATGAATTCTGGTTTGGTCATGTTTTGCATCTCCTCCATCTCTCTATAATAGTTTTTCACCTACAACGGGAAATTTTCGTAGTTCCTTGAATTAATCACTCCAACAATTGCATCCCGATATAGCATCGATTCAACCAGTTGACAAGGATAGTTTCTCAACAAAATGCAAATAAGAACAGTCAGCGTTAACATTATGCTGAATTTTACGTTTGCAATTTGATCTTGTTGCATGCCAGAGGATTCAACATGATAGAGAAAGAGATTAAAGTCATAGCTTTGTAAAAGACTAATACATATATAGATAAAAGATGAGTTATACAAAATACCAACGTTTATACATGAAATCCCAATAAAATAGAAATATCACAGGGCCTCAACCAGTTGAAATGATTCCACTAGTATTTACCATTAATTAAAACTAATGCTCTTCTCTAAGATTGGAGAAAAAGGTAGGGGGAGACCTAAAAAGACTTGGTTAGAAAATATTAGGATTGACCTTTCTTTATTAGATTTAAACGAGAATTTGACTTTAATAGGACACAATGGAGAAAAAGGATTCATGTAGCCGACCCCACGTAGTGGGATAAAGGCTTGTTGTTGTTGTTGTTGTTGTTGTTGCTCTTCTCTATGATTGGGAGAATTCAGCAGACATTATGCATCAAAGTGGAGGCATTCAACAATGGTCAGAGGAACATGGTTGGACAAGGCACTAAGAGGAACATTGACAAGCAACAGTGAACGAATGACCTTTGTGTCTTTTGAGGATCGTAATTGGGTGATAGTGGGTGAAGGACTATAGTCGGGAGATAATGGGTGGAAGACTGTAGTAGGGTGATGTTAGTTAAGGGATTGTAGGCAGGCAACGATGGTAAGACTGTGGTCGAGCAATACCGGTTGGAGGACCATGGTTAGTCAAATTGAGGATTGTCGAAAAATTGTGGTTAGACAACGATGTTCGAAGGATTGTACTAGGGCAATGGTGAATGAATTACCATAGTTAAGTGATAGTTAGAAAATGACCTTAATCGAACAATGATAGTCAAAGAATTATATTTACATGATGACGGTCAGAAAATCATAGTCAAGTAATGGTGGTTAGAGGATTGTAGTCGGGCGTGTGATGCCCTAGAATTTAATTTGGAAGAATTATTCTTTTATCTTTTAATATACAAAAACCAAATCTAGTTAATTTCTTTTATCAATAGTAGTTTTCAGCTATCGATCAAAATATCAAATATATAATTTGTGATGTCCCAGAATCTAATTTGGAATATTTATTTTTTTATCTTTTACTACACAACAACCAAAGCTATCTGATTTCTCTTATCAATAGAAATGCCAACAAAAATAAAACTATCGATCAAAATATCAATATAAACATCTATACTCATTTCCCAAAAAATCATGTACACTACTCTTGATCCATACAATTATATCAAAACTACTTTGTTCAGAGTACAAAATAATAACTAAAAATAATAAGAATGTAAACTTAAAGAATCCTGATCGATCTAAAACACCTGCTCTCATGCCTTGACTTGAAATCATTTAATCACATATAATGAGCTTAAAAGTCTAACAAGTAACAAAATTCTACAATTAAACTCAAAGCACATCAAATGATCAATATACATGTCAGTAGTCAAATAATAACAATAAAGTTTATATGATCATGAATCACTGCAGAAGTAATAAAACTCACATACAATAGCAATAAAGCAAGTAAACAATAAAATAATATAATATAGAAGCCAATATAATAGTACAATGGAGAAACTACTAAACAAATATGGTGTCAAATTAATGAAGCAATCAACATATCAATACTATCAATTAGTATATATATATATAAAGCGATAAAACCCAAATATCGGAAAGACTATTGGACTCATATCAATACATTAAAGTCTTATAATGATGTACACATGCAATCTAATTATTCTATATTAATATCAAATCAGTATCTTATTCACATGCTCAGTATATCACATACTTAATATCAATACAATGAATCAGTAATAGTATCAAACAATATCATTTTTCGTATTAGTAACAATATCAATATAGTATCGCCAGCAAAACAGGTGGCAGTAACAATAAAATAACAAAGTAATAATGAATCTGTATGGTGACAACAAATCAATAAACAATAATATTAAAATAGTAAAATCATATAGTAACAGTAACAATGAATCAACAACATGCATTTCATTAGTTACATTAAAAAGAAAGAAGTCTTAAATTAAGCGATGTTTTTTTTAATAAGCAGTAATATGAATAAGTATCCTTCTAGCTCAGTAAATAGAGACACAGAGTTGTTACTCTAAGTTCATCGACCCAGTAATAACACATTATAACTCCCAATAAGTATCTCATGAATCAGTTAAGAATAACACCAAACCAGAATATTTAAAGGAAAGTTAGTCGGCCCACTATCATGTATATGTCAATTAGTCTCTAGCGAGTGTTAATAAAATTAGCTTTTACTTGTTTCCTCATATATTATTATCACAGTATTATAATAATAATAGCGACCAACTATTGTTCAACCATAAACATGCATTCATTTTCAATATTTGTATTAACAATATGCTTAGAATAAAAATATCAGTTATTCAATCAGTAGAAATAGTACAAAATACTACAACTTTCATTTTATTTGATGAAATTCAACAAATGTTAGAGTCAAAATATTCAAAATAATCAGTATAATAGCATACAATAAATTAGTTATGGGAAGAATCAAACAGTCAAAACTAAAATATTTGAAAACAGAGATGGGAATAGTCACCTACAGTGATTTGAGCAATTTATACAAAAGTGGCAAAATCACCTGATGGCTAAAACAAAATTTTCTCCCTTTATCTCCATAGCACTGGAATTTGAACAAAAATTCATATTTTCTTTATTTTTAATCATTTTTTAGAAATTCAAATTGTTATAATCTACCCATATTAAAAAATATTGTCTTCACAATTTCCTTAAAGATTCGAGCATTATAATCAATATACAATAAAGTCATACGATCAAAACTCAAATGAAAATAAAACCGAAATCAAAACTCGTTGAAAAAAATATTGTCATACAGTTCATTCTATCACATTTCATTCAAATATGTATGCAATATAATGCACCTTAATCTATCAAATCTATCCAACTCACAATCAATTCCTACAGCACTAGTAACAACCAATTCTTCCAACAACATTACTCTGATACTAAATTTGTAAGGCCCTAAAATCTAATTTGGAAGAATTATTATTTTATCTTTTAATATATAACAATAAGAACTACCTAATTTTTCTTATTAATATAAATACTAGTCAAAGTAAACTATCGATCAAAACATCAATATATAATTTATGATGCCTCAGAATTTAATTTGGAAAAACTATTCTTTTATTGTTTAATCTAAAATAACAAAAAAATATCGAATTTCTCTTATCAATATAAATATCAGCAAAAAAATATCAATCAAAATATCAATATATATATATATATATATATATATATATATATATATATATATATATATATATATACATTAATTTTCCCAAAAATTATGTACACTACTCAGGATCTATATAATTATTATATAACTACTCTGTCCTAAGTACAGAAGAGTAATTAAATTAATAACATCATGAACTTAAAGAATCCTGATCAATCTCGCATCCCTACTCCTTTACCCTCACCTGAAATTATTTAACCACATATAATCAGCTCAAGAGCCCAATAAATAATCAAATCCTACAACTAAACTCAAAGTACGACAAAGGAGCATAATGCATGTCAGCAGTTAAATCATAGCAATAATATTTATATGATTATGAATTAGTACAAAAGCATTAAAACTCATATACAATAACAATAAAGTCTGTAAAAGAAAGTAATATGATATAGAAGCAAACACAAAAGTGTAGAAATTAGTAAATTAATAAAGCAAACGTCGTATCAATACTATGAATCAGTAAAGAAATTGTATAAAGCGATAAAACAAAAACATTAGTAAAAATTATCAGAATCATATCAATGCAATCAATTACAATAATGCGAAAATGCTATCAAGTTATTCGATATCAATATTAAATTAGTATCTAGATCACATGCTCAGTGCATCCCGTACTCAGTATCAGTACAGTGAATCAGTAGTATTAAATAGTATCGATATTCATTTGGTAACAATATCAATATAGTGTTGTTAGTAAAACTAATGGCAGTAATAACAAAATAACACAGTAACAGTGAATTCATATAGTGACAATAAATAAAAAATAGAAATAATAAAGTAGTAAAATCATATAATAACAGTAATAATGAATAAATAACATGCATTTTAGGAGTCACACTAAATAAGTAAGAAGTCGTTATTTAAGCGGTGTTTTTTTAATAAATGTCATCTATATTAGTATTTTGTTAGCTCAATAAATATAGTCATCACTCTTTGTCCATTGACATATTAATAACTACATAAAGCTCTCAATCTGTGTCACATGAATCAGTAAATGATAACACTAAACACAGTATTTAAAAGAAAACCCATTGACTCACCATCATTTATAAGTTAATAATCAGATAATTTTCCCTCATTTTGAGAGGATATTATGGTCTGAGTTCTAGTTTCCTATAGGTGCATCCCCAATAGTTAATTACACCTCCCAACAATGAGACAGAACTTTCGATTAAGGCTAGTCATCAATCAGATACATAGCATGTATCTAGGATAAAGTAGCAGCAGCATAGATTTAAATATTTAAGAATTAGATATTTAATTAAATTTACCAATTCGTACTTAAAGCGAATGATGATGGGGTGATGATGAACTCGATCAAGATCACATGATTCCTTTGTCCCGGGTTATCGTGGTCCCTAGTATACTTAGTAGAGGAGGTAGTTGACCCAACTTGACAAAAGGATACTTGTCAGTAGCTATTAGTTGCTTCGTCCAAAGGCATCTTGTAAATCTAGGATGAATATTTGTCTAAGGGGACAAATTTGAATCCACTATAGTTAATAGAGGGCTTTATATCCTATCGATCATATCTCATTGATTCATATCTCAAGAATTTAGTACGATTTGGGAGCATACGGGCTCTGGCAATAATTGTAATTTAGTGGTGTCATTTGGCGACAAACAATCCGGTTCAGAGTGCCCCAATCGTAATTGTTTACCTACGGTGCCATTTGGTTGCAAAATTGCCGGTTAGAGGATAGGTGTCACGTCCTTGCTAGAAAGAGATTATTTGAGATTGAATCATAGTGATATTCTCGACCAATCATTAGCTTCTTTTGAGCTAAAGTTATAATTAAATTTGCCCACATTGATAAATTATTATGGCGGGTGGATGAATTTTGCTTTAAGAATTTTGATGGTTGATTTCAAAAATATCCCAAATTTTTTTTTTAGAGTTTTGAATTTAATGGGCATTTGGGAGACATTTTAAGTGCATAGTGGTCCCCTTCAGTAGAGATTTTCTATCAACGCGGCCATCATCATGATGTTATTGTGGGACATTCAATTTATTGAACCCTGTCGACTATGTTTTCTTGCCGACAAAGGATCAGGTTCCTCGTAGGCCTTATGCCTTTATGAGTTAATTTTCTTGTTATGGGCCGTGAAGTCCTAATATAAATTATAAAAAATTATTTCAGTCGATGCCACGATCGTATATATGTTTGATAATTTGAGCTATGTCGACCTCTATCTACTTGTCCAGAAGGATCATGCTCGAATTTTGATTTATCATTTGATCACTGCAACATTCCTAGACATCACATGTGTACCCCTAACACACTTGATGGGGCCCATGCGGGTATTTAGGGGGTATTTTTGTAGTTATCTATTGAACCTTATAAACACTGTCCAATTGTTAATAGAAAACCAGGTTCGTAGTAGGCTTTATGACTTGTGTGGAGCATACATTGAATTTCGTCATTTACACAAGATTTATAGTATTATTTAGAGGTTTTGCACATTTGTTTGCAATCAAATTTCCTCTTATTTTATTTCTTGTAAGGTTGAATATAGTTTCTTGTATTTTGATGTTGATTGTAGGATGCATTCGCAATCACTATATGTCCATCATCATTGCTTGCAAGTAGACTAGCATGTACTTTTATCAATTCATTATCATGAATTTTAAGTATACAATAATATTCATAACTTCTATGTTGTCATCATTCATTAATGAATCAATGTATTTATTCTATCAGCTAACCACTGCTATTTGGATGACCTGGATTATACACTTAGCTACCACAGGAATATTGATTGATACGCATGACAGAGGTATACTTATATTTATTTTATTTTTTATTTTCTTATGTGGAGGTCAACAAATGTGGTACGTGTCTAGAGAACTATGTTTGTTGTATAATGATTGATTTTGAGGATCTCTAAAAATTTCTGCTCGATATAATGATGAACTTTTCATCTTGCCAAGCTTTAAAAGTCTATATTGATGTCTTTATAAGTTTTTAAATGCACTTGTAGTCAATAATATGATTGACATGCTGGCTTTAGCAAGTAGGAATTCATAAGATAGTGATACAACACTTCATACACAAATCCCTAGAGTGTTACTCTATAGATTGATGCTGGTATATAGCTTTGTCACTCCTTGTTCTCTTTTAACACCACCATCACTTTAGTTTCTAGCATTTTTGTATATGATCAACATTCATCATTATTACAATCATATATGAATATGATATTTATGCTAAATAATTACAGATTTCATTCAGGATTTGCTCGAGCATAGCAAGTTCACCCGTTAGTATGAATTTGTTGCCTCAAATTTTTTATAGTGGCCTTCAACTCAGGTACGACCTCTTCCCTTTTCCTTATAGTTTTCAGTTCACACTAGTACTAACAATGTTTCATATTTTTGTATAGGTTTTGAGGTGAACCAGATGTCAGCTAGCTAGCTGCTATAGGAGACTTCAGCTCAGGTATGCTTATGTTAATGTGTTGTTCCTTTTTAGTTACCTTACGTGCTCCCCTATTGAAGGTATGAGATTGGCAAAGAGGGAGGATGAATTGTATATTTAAAAATTTCTTTGATGAAAAAAAAAATTTATAATTTGATATGAAAGCGAATTACATTCACAATAAAGACACAATGGTTGAAAGCTTATCGAGGCAATCGTGTGAAATCCCCTCCACACTCCCTTGAAACCCCCTCCAAAGATCTTCTCCCTCTCAAACTCCATCATTTCCTCTCTCCCCTTCAAGTTCACTCTTCAAGATTTTTCCAGAAGAACAAAGACACAATGGCTGCCAAAGACACTTACAAAGTCTTATGAGAAAGTTTAAATAGAGGGCTGCAAAAAAATCTTAAAAAATCAATTCATCCGCCAAAGATCATATAATATGATCTCAGGATCGTCCAGTGCGATGTGCATAATTTGACCTGTTAGTATTGTATGATCACGAGTACGAATGACCAATCATACAGTACAATTAGTTCAATTGAAATGCAGTTCGTCTAGGACAAATCACGGGACAACCAAAATCGTCCCTATTGAACGTACGGTACGATCGAGTTTGTATAGTATGATCAGAATATCAAAATTAAACAAATTTGATTAATTAAACATAAGATTAAATTAGGCAAAATTTTAAAATTTAAACATCATATAATACGATCAGGTTCGTATAGTATGATTAGAAAAACTTTTCAAATTCAAATTATTGCCTAATTTAATGGATGACGAGATTTCTATTTATAACAGATCGTCTAGTACGATGTGATGTTTGTACTATATGATTAGTTATATTACAAAAATATTTTCCGAAAAAAAATAAAATATTTTAATTAATTTCTATAATGCCAGATCGTACAATATGATGTAAAGAAAAATTAAAATATTTAAAATCCTTTTTGCTCCCCTTATGTGTGTGCATGCTCTCCAAGCTAACATACATCATTACAGGACTTGACTCAAGAAATTAAAAAAAAAATAAATAAAAATTACATACTCATTTAACATAACATATTCTACCCAATCCTAAGCCCTAAATCTTCAAAATATGGTGTATGGTGCACCTGAAATATTAGTCAACACAAACAAATATGTACTACAAATACTAGGAGAAATAAAGAGATAATCAATATTATTTGTTATCATCAAAATCATAAACTCGGAAGCCCAAGTTGCAACAATCTCCCCCTTTTTTATGATGGCAAATAAAAATGGTTTAATTTGTAAACTAAAATTTTTTTCTCCTAAACACCTCACTAAAAAAAATACAATAGAAAAATAGGAGAAAACATTTTTTTAAGAGATAAATTTTTAAAGTTAAATAACAAAAAAAATTTAAAAATAAAACATAAATACAACCAACCACAATACATTCTCCCCTTTTGACATTATCAAAAAGAATAGATAAAATAACAAATAAATTAAAATACATGTAGAAGAAAATAACAACATAATAAAGAATGGCTCTGACTTCTCTCCTGTGAAGTGTTCGTGCTCTAGCATTAGGGTTTCTTTGTAGCTCTTCGTGGTATTTCCTGTAGTTTTTTTGGTTTATCATTTGTTTCTCTCGCTTTGATTCTATTAGGGCATTTTTTGGCAATCTGAAACTTTCTGGGGGTTTTTCTATCGGTCTCTTGGATGCTAGGCATGTGGCGATTCAACTGTCTAATGATTTGGACTATAGTAGGATCTTTGCTAGGAGATCTTATTACATAAATACTTGTCAAATGAAATTATCGAAGAGGACACCTTATTTTGACATTAAAAAAGAATCTCCTATAGTTCCTGTTTAGCTTTCTTTTCCGAATTTGAGATTACATTTTTTTAACTTACATGTGTTACATGCTTTATGATCCATTTTTGGTCGTCCTCTTCAATCTGAGAAAGCCACTGCTTCTAGATTCAGACCTTCGATTGCCAAGATTCTAATGGAACTTGACATCACCAAAAAACATCCTATAGAGGAGTGGACTGGACCTAAAGCTACTGGCTAGCTACAAAAGGTTGAATTTGAAAATATACCCGATTGTTTCTCTCATTGCAAAGTGCATGGTCATGCTTACAATGAATGCTTTATGGCTCATCACAAGCTTAAGAAAGGAAATAAGGTGGAGAAGGCTATGGAAGTTTTTGATGTGAAGGACCTTAGTAATCCTATTAGTGATCAAGTAGAAAATGTAGATAAATCTCCCATGTTGGAATATCAAAATATGGATCCTACGGGTGGTTTAGCTATTCATAATTTTGGAGTTGAAAACACGATTAAGTCTAGCATGCCTTTGAAGGAAGTGATTCAAATTGAGAACATGGAAATGGTTTCAAACAATGATGAAGAAGGGGGTGGTCTGATACAAAATCAGTGTGACTCAAATCATATGAAAGGGAACAATTTCGAAAATGAGGATGATGGAGAGGAAGAACATATTGAGGAAGGCGAAATCCTACCTAGCAAGAATGAATCTCTAGTTAGGAATTCTGGATGTATAAATGATGTTTCCTTGTTGTCTCCCCCCACTAATCAAATCATCAATAATATTGAAAATGGGTATATCAAAGCTGGTAAGAAGAAAAATAAAAACAATAAACTCTTAGATGGTCAATCATTTAGAGTTACTCGAGCTTCTATTCCTTCTTCTTCCAATAGTTACAACCATCATTTAGAATATTAGAGGCGTGAGTAATCTCCCTTCTTTGGATAGGGCTAAAAATTTATGAAGGATTCATAACATTAACATTATGATTTTACTTGAGCCTTTAATTTCTTCTTCTAAACTGGAGTATTCGTATTAAGTTGGATTTTGATTTATCATTTAGTAATTGTTCTAATAAAATTTAATTTTTTGGAAAAGTTCTCCATGACTATCCTCAAGTGGTTCATACTAATATTAAGTTTCTTCAATTTTCTTGTTTTTCTTCCTTTGTTTATGCTTCCTGTTCTATGATTACTAGGAGAGTTTTATGGTCTCAAATTTCTGATTTTTCTAATAATATTTCAAAATCCTGGATGATTGGTGGTGATTTTAACTCCATTTCGAATGCTTCTTATAGAGTGAGTGGAAACTCTCCTAATTTTCAAGCTATGGAAGACTTTAATGATATGATCTTAAATGGTAATTTGCATGATATTGGTTTTAATGGCCATGGTTTTACATTGAATCAAACTACTATGTGTCAGCTCTTAGATCGCATTCTTTTTAATAATTTTTGGATTTCTAATTTCCTAGTACTCACATTGAGCATTTATCTAGAACCTTATCAGAACAGTCTCATCTGCTTTTAAATATTTTTGTGCAACATAATAGTATTAAATCTCCCTCTAGATTTCAAAACATGTGGCTTCTTTATGAATCTTTTCTTAATATTGTAGAAAGAAATTGGCACACCCCTTTATTTCCTTTTGATAATATTTTTGGTATGACTAGATTTTGGTTTAAACTCCAAAGGCTTAAATAGAAGTTACATTGGTGGAATAAAGTTGTGTTCAAGAACTTATTTTCTAATATTATGCATTGTTAGAATCAAGTTGCTTTGGCTGATAATAATTATATGATTGACCCTACAATGCAGAACCATTCCTTACTTAATGATTACAAGAATGTTTTATTTAAACTTCAAAAAAAAAAAAGCAAGAAGTCTTTTGGAGAGAAAAATCTGCTTCTATGTTTGTTGTAGAGGGAGATAAAAAAACTAAATATTTTCATAATATTGTTAATCATAAGAAGGTTGCTAGTTTTATTCACAAAATTATTAATCCTGATGGGTCTCACATTGATTCTCTTGATTTAATTTATGAACTGGTATTGATTATTTTAAGAATGTGTTTAACAAAGACTTTAATCCGCTGTTGGATGTGGATTTCTCTTTCATTCCTTCTATTGTTTATGAGAAGGATAATAATATGCTTACTAAAATGCCTTATGCTGATGAAATTTGGGTGATTATCAAAGATATGAACAATTATTCTGTTGCGATCCTAATGGTTTTACGACTAAATTCTTTCAAAATACTTGGCATATTATTAAAGAGGATTTGATCAACACTGTCATTGATTTCTTTAAGGGCAATCCTTACCCTAAGTTTTTTAATTCCACTTCCATTGTTCTTATTCTCAAAATTAATGTCACTAATTTTTGGAGTGATTTTCGACATATTAGTCTTTGCTCCATTTTCAACAAGTTAAATGCTAAATTGATTATGAGTCGATTAGCTTTAATTCTTCCTAAAATTATCTCTTTAGAACAAACTGGTTATGTTAAAGATCATTCTATTTTTGATAATATTTTATTGGCCCAAGAATTAGTCCATGACTTAGAAGCTATAATTACTGGTTGTAATGCAATCTTCAAAATTGATATTACCAAAGCTTATGATAACCTCAATTGGGATTTTTTTTATACCATGCTTGATGTTTCTGTTTTTTTGTAATGGTTTTATCAAAATCATCGAGAACTGTATTGAGCATTGTATCTTTTCCGTTATTATTAATGGCAAGAACCATGGGCTTTTTAAGTCTGGCCAAGGTCTCAGGCAGGGGGATCCCTTATCCCCTGCTTTGTTTATTTTGGTGGTGGAATTTCTTTCTAGAGGTCTTAATGATCGTTTCAAAAAACATCCCACTTTATAGTATCAGACCTTAGGTGGTTTACCAATTTTGCATTTAAGTTTTTCTGATGATTTTATTATTTTTACTAACGGTTCCAAAAAAATGCTTAACATTCTTTTTAGATTTATTAATCAATTTCAAACTTCAAGTGATTTAATGTTAATCCTCTTAAAAGTTGCTTTATTACTACGAATTCTATTTTTAGTCAAAGGATTATTTCTATTCAGAATAATTTTGGCTTTATGCACAAGCAATTATCCCTTAAATATTTAGATATTCCCCTTTTTAAGGGCAGGAAGAGATCGCATTTATTTGGAGACATTTTTTCTACTATTCAAAAAAAAACTCGCTACTTGAGATTTTAATTTTCTTTCTTTTGATGGTATATTGGTATTAATCCAGAGTGTTTTGTGTTGTATTCCTATCTATTTATTTCATATGCTTTATCCCACTATGACTATTTGTAGTAGGCTTGAAAGAATTTTCAACAAGTTTTTTTTGGGAGCTAAGGAAGGGAAGTCGGCCATTTATTGGGCCTCTTGGAATAATTGCTCTGGTGTTCAAGATGAAGGTAAGCTTGGTCTTAAGAATTTAAGTGACATAGCTCTTGATTTTTCTTATAAACTTTGGTTCAATCTTAGGACTAAGAAAAGCCTTTGGGCAAAGTTCAAGACTGATAAGTATTGTGCTGAAAAACACCCTCTTTTGGGTTCTTTTAAAAAAGGGGATTCTTTTAATTGGAAGAGATTGTGCTCCATTAAATGCGATGCTAAGAATTTTATTCAATATGGCTTAGGGTTGGGAGACATTTTCTTTTGGCAAGACAATTGATTAGGGATCTCCTCCATGATAATCTGCTTAATACTCATACTACTAGTGCTTGTAAAGTTTCTTATTTTATTAATGATGGTATTTGGAATGTGGTCATTAATCTTATTTTGAAAGTTCCCCTCCAATTGGATAAAAAATACAGCATTATGTTCAACAATTCTAATGATGGGTTTTTTAATTTCAAAGAAGTTTGGCATTCCATTAGGAACTCGCATGAGAAATCTCATATTTTCTCTTCCATTTGATATAAATGTATTCTTGCCTCTTATTCTATTCTTACTTGGATAATTTTGAACAACTACATTCCAGCGGATACTATTTTAATCAAGAAGGGTTTAAATATTATTTCTAAATGCCAATATTGTTTTCACTTGGAGAACTTAAATCATGTTTTTTTTCCAATGGTCCTATTGCTATGAAAGTGTGGTTGTTTTTTTGATGATTTGTTTAAAAATCAGTTTTGTAATCATTATTATAATATTAAGAGTACTATGCAAGATTGGTTTGTGGCTTCTAAAGGTAACATGCGTAATATTCTTCCTGTTATTATTTGTTGGAATCTTTTGAAAAGTAGAAATGAGTGAAAACATGACAATATTACTATGAATGCTTTGAGTATTATTTTTAAAATTAAGGATAAAGTGAGATAGTTATATTCGGCCAATTTGATTAATGGGAGTAATTTAAATGACTGCTTTGAAATTGCTGAGTTTTTTTATATTTACTTCTTCTAGTTCCCAATTTCGTAAAGATAATACTGTTAAATGTATGAAACCTCCCTTAGGTGTTCATAAACTCAATGCTGATGGTTCTTTAAAACTCTAAGTGCTAGTTGTGGTGGGCTCATCTATGATTTTAATGGTCATATTATTGTGGCTTTCACAGGTCCCTAACCTATTAAGAATGTCATTATGGTTGAGCTTCAAGCTTTAAAGTATGGAGTTCAATTATGTATTTCTTTCATGATTACTAATGTTAGGATTGAAGTTGATGCCAAGCTTGTGATTCATTATATTAATGGAATTATTAATGAAAATCCCTATTACTTGTACATTATCAGGGAAATTCGTTAGTGTCTTTCTCTCATTACCTATTCTATTTTGCACATCTACAGGGAAGGTAATTTGGCTGCTGATTTTTTAGCTAACAAGGGATACAATTTATTGGACTTTCTGGATTTTGTGGGAACTTCCATCCCGGGCAAACTTGTGGGTTTGGCTAGGCTTGATCGTATGGGTCTTCCTTATGTTAGAATCTACTAGTTTCTGCGGGTGGTTGGTTTTGGTGTTGTTTTCGTTATGATCTGTGTTCATTCGTTAGGGGTGTGTTAGCCTTGGGCTCTTCTGTTCGAGCGATTCATGAAGTATAGCAAGGATTGCATTATTGTTGATCTGAACCTCTGGTCCCTTTGTGCTAGGGCAGAGCACTTAATTGGTATTTTGGATCAAGGATCTAGTTGCTGCTGGATCATTTTGGGTGTCTGAATTTTGTTGATGTTTGTTCTTTTATCTCTAAGATGTTAGTTAATCATTATAACCATTTGGAGGGTTACAACTTTTCTAACTCTTGAGTTCTTCATTTTTTTGATATCATCCCCTCTAACTCTATGTTGGTTGGCTATATGGCTCCTAGTTTTATTCAATGTTCCAGCGGGTATTTTTTGTTTTGGCTTAGATTTGAGCAGCAGGTGTGCTGCAGGCGTGGTCGTATTAGCTGTATTTCTAATCTTGGTGACATTTTGCTGGGTTACAGTATTTGGAAGTCTTAAAATGCTATTTATTTATCTTCCTCTAGTTTGTTCGTTTACCTTTTCAATCGCTGGTGTTGGTCTCGATGGGGTAATTATTGGGCTGTCTACTTTTCATCTCTGGATGATTAATTGGTTATTCCCTATTTTCTTCTGGCTTAGCTTTGAGTGGTTCACTAGCTCGTGGTGGTGGACTTGGCATTCTTCTTATTATGGGGTTCGGTTCCTGAGCTTTCTGTTTGCATTCACGGATGTTATTTGGTATCATGGGTTCAACTTGCTCCTTGTTTATTTTGGTATCAATGCTGACATTAATTGGAGGTGTGGGCTGAGATTTTCTGGTTTAGTGGACCTATTTATTTCAAGGTTCTGTAGCATAAAGTTGTTTATCAAGGCTTTTTATAATCTTTCTTGGATGGCATTCTATATCCTCATGGCCCTTCATAAAATGTAACTGTATTTTCACACTTTCTCTAGTGGGTTGTATTCCCTTCTAACTATTTCTCCTGTTAAAATTGTTTTTATTATGTTTCTATTTTTGGTTATTAATTTTTCCTTGCAAGCCTTTTTTAAGGGTTTTTGGAGATTTTTTCTTATTTTCTGCAGGGTCATTTTTTGGTCGAGAAGAATGAGCTTATTGAGTTTTATATTTTCTTCTCCTTTCAGGCTATTGTTTTTGGCCTTCATAGAATGTTATTAGGTATTCTTGTGCTTTTGTCATAGGATCTTTTTTGTTTCTCTTTATGGCTCTTCTGAGCAGTAGTGAGCAGGATGTCCGTTTAAGGACTTTGTAATCCTTTTTGTTGATTAACGCATAGACTCGATGGTGGGTTTTCCTTAAAAAAACATAATAAGGAAATAAAAACATGAAATTATGTTTTAAATATAATAAAAATTAAACACATAAAAGATAAATAAACGCACAAAACACATAAATAAAATACACAAATAAACCCTAATACACTTATACCTCATCGTCCTGCTCCTGTTCTGATGATTCAGAAGCTAGGTCTGCCCAGGAGATTTTTTTTTTATCTTTTCCCCCATATTACAATCGATTTATTTTTACTCTTTACCATTGTATGAAGACTTTTTAAGTTGGGGCATTCAAATTTCATATGTCCGAATTTCCTACAACCAAAGCAAATAACATCAGAAGAAAACTTAACATTTCTACCAGTTTTACCGTTGCTTTACTTTTGTTGATGCTTATCCTTGAGCTTCAATAGACTTTCAAATTTGTTTGTTATCAATGTTATCTCCTTACTTTCATTATCTACTATGCCACATTCATCTTTGTTTTTAGCTTTTAACACTAAAGTCTTCTCATCACCTGCATCCAAAAGTCTTTGACTCACACTTTGCTCGTTAGCAATGAGTGAGCCTATTAGATTGTCTATAGAAAAAGCATTCATATCTTTTGATTCACATATAGCAGTGCCTTAAGCATCAAATTGATCCAGTATAGAATGTAGAATTTTGTTAACCATTTTAAAGTTCAAAAGTTCTCTACCTAATATACATATCTAAGATAATCACATAAGATTTCATGCAGAAAATTTCATAATCATGCATTAGAATATTCAACTTAGATTGCTTAATTAACTTCACTGGTACATGTGTAAGTAATGAATAATTTATCCCAAATTTCTTTGACAATAGTACATATAGAGATTCTCATGCAATTTTCATAATATAAAGCACAAAACAAATAATTTAAGCATTTAACATTCAGTTGAGCATTGACTTGTTCTATTCTATTCCATTTAGTAAAAGGAATATCAATTTTTACTCCATCTAAAATATGTAACGGCACATAATAGCTAGTTTGAATCATATACCACATTCGATAATCAATTGATTGCAAGAAAGCAGACATGCGAATATTTTAAAAATTAGAAAAAATATTTTCAAATAAAGGTGATCACGTAAGTGAATAACTTTCTGCAATGTTATAAATTCCAAAATGTTCCATGATCTTTTTTCTTAATGTTTTTAAAACACTATTTCTGAGACCCGCTCTAATACCACTTGAAATTTGGAGATGCACCGAGAGGGGGGGGGTGAATTGGATATTTAAAAACTTTTTTAATGAAAAAAAAAATCTTTTTATAACTTGATGCGAAAGAGAATTACATTCAATAAAAAGATAAATTATGAATTTCACCAACGTAGTTAATCGCAACATAAATAAATGCGAAAATAAAGCGCGAAAATAATAAAGGAAAGAACACACTATATTTGTAATCTTTCGGACAAATCTTGACCAAAGTCCACTCATCGGAGACACCTTCCGAGTATTGCACAAAACATTTAGTAACTCTCCTATAGCCCCTACAGCAAGGCGAAGAAGCCCTTATAAAAATCTTCCCCAATACGTCGGAGGAGCCGGGTCCTTTAACACCAAATAGATCTTCTTTTCAAAACTTCCTACAAAATGAACCTTGAATATGATGGTACTAAGGTGCAAGCTTGCTGATGCAACCATGAGAAATCTCCTCTACACTCCCCTGAAACCCCCTCTAATGATCTTCTCCCTCTCTAACTCCCCCATTTCCTCTCCCTTTCAAGTTCTCTCTTCAAATTTTCTCCAGAAGAACAAAAACATAATGGCTGCCAAAGACACTTACAACACGATCTCAGGATCATCCAATACGATGTGCAAAATTTGATCTATTAGTAATGTACGATCACCAGTATAAATGACCAATCGTACATTACAATCAACGTTTTAAAAGGCGAAATCGGGAATCGAGACATTTTTTCTAAGCGAGGCCAGGCGTAGCCTCCAGGCGGATTGAGGCATAAGCAATAAAATGATTAAAATAAATTAATTTAAAATTATAAATAATGACAAATAATAATAAAATATTATATCAACTATGAATTTGAAGATTTTTTCAAGATAATATTACTGGAATACAAGATTTAAAATTAACTCACTTAAAAATAAAACATCCCTTAGGATCAAGACCCAAAGCAGACTCATCATCACTTTGATTGTCTTCAGAAGAATCTTCATAATTAATGTCAAAGTCATCCTCAAACTCTCCTTCATCTATAATATTTTTTCTTTTATCTCCTATATCAGTTAATATTTTATTAGCTCTAAAATGAAACAATAGTAACATACAAAATAATTCATTATATTTAAGAATACCTTTAAATTTTTTTGAAGCTCCAATCTCACTTTGTTTCTTTCTTTTATATACTTGGGTAGTTGCTTCATTGTCTTCTTCATTGACATGAGTTTCTCCTTCTGCTTCAACTTCAGAAACATCAGCATTCTTAGGAGTAACCCATTCATCATCAGATTATAACTCATCAACAAGCAAAGGGTCAATTTCATTCCAATATTTTCTTGATTCTGCAATTTAAGATGTCTATCTTTCAATTTTTTGTTAAACATAACATAAACTAGTTTGTTCATTCGATTTGCTGCCAATCAATTTCTTTTCTTTGTATGAATTTAATTGATGATGCTCCAATTACGCTCGCATGCAGAAGCCGAACACGTTAGGCTAAGAAATTTAACTACAAAAGATTTCAATTCAAGAACATCATCTCCAAACTGAGCCCACCAACGTTCTACATGAAAACAAACATAGTATTTTATGAATATAGGTTGAAGTAGAAGACTTGAACAAAAATATTAACATTAAAATTTTAAATACACAAACTATAAATATACCAAGAAATCGTGTTTTGTAGCATACTTGTGCTGCTCTAAATCTAAACATTCCCTTCTTCAAATGAAAATCCTCAAGTTGATCATTCGTCTTCTTCAAAAATGAGTATGTCCATACATGCATACAAATCAATTTTCACCTCTTTGTCAACATGAAAATCCTTATCATAATGAAATTGGGGGTTTAAACAGTACGCGGTAGCATGTAAGTGTTGGTGTAATTGTCGATCCCACTTTTCAGCTATAATATCTCATATTTCTTTGTAGGCACTTTCTTGACCTCTCAATTCTTTTGCAATGTCTTCTTTAGCCCTATTCATTGCTTCATAAATAAATCCTATAGCCGGGGCCCTCTCACCATCAACCATTTTAAGCACCTTTACTAATGGTCTCGTTGTCTTCAAAGCATAATTTGTAGTGCACCAAAATGAATCATCTTTCATAACAATCTTTTTAACTTGTTTTTCTTCTTGTTTTTTGGCCCATGAACTTCTATACCACTCTTCAGAAGCAAACATTTCTTCCAAAGTTTTTCTTAACTCCTTGAATCTCTGCAATGTTAAATATGTAGTAGCAAATCTTATAACCGCAGATCTAATAATTTTCTTATCAATGAATTTTCTCATTAAGCTGAGTACCCAAGAACGATTGTATGTAAACTTACTAACGAATTTGGCCTTCAATATGACCGATTTATATTGAGGCAACTGTCCCAACCTCTCAAGCATCAAGTCATACAATGTACAGCACAAGGAGTCCAGTAAAGGTGAGACCTCTTCTCCATCAACATTCTCCCTACAATTTGTATGTACTTGTATTATCAGTAACAACCTGTACTACTAAGGATTCTCCCACTTTCTCCACAACTTCATCCAACACTTCAAACAACAGATGTGCATCATTTACAAAGCTTGAAGCATACTCTGATTTGAGAAAAATTGTTCCATATGGATTGTTGACCAAGAAATTAATAATACTTCTATGTCGAATATCTGACCAACCATCTGACATTACTGTCACTGCCGTCTCAATCCAAGTCTTCTTAACATCATTAACCATTTTTGAAGTTGTCTTAACCTCCTCATTCAGCATCCAAGTTCTCAGCTCATACATGCTTGAAAGTTGTAGTCCTCTTCCATAACTTCCAACAGATCGTAACATATTGATCCATGACGAACTCCTAACAACATTAAATGGAATCCCATTTTCATAGATGAATTTGGCAATATCCAAATAAACTTTGTTCTTGAGTTCTTTTGTAGCAGTAGGAGGCTGAAGATCCTAAGTGTTTATGTTATTCTCGTCATCAATATTCATCATAAATCTATCCATGGGACCCCGTGTGCCTCGGTTAGAAGAAACTAGATGGCTTCCACTACTAGAACCTTCATGCCGTGATCCTTAGTAAGAAGAGTTTTCTATCATCTCTTCCATATTGCTTTGTGTGACCTCCTTTGTGGTGGCGAACTTCTTTAAATAATCTGTACACACCTTTTTCACCTCATCAGTTACTTTTACACATGGTCCCACATTGACAAGAGTGCAAGCTAGATGATCCTTCAACCTCTTGACGCCACCAGTTATGCGTTTCTCACAGAAATTATATTTCATGTAAAAATATCCCTTCTTTGTACCTTCGCCTGACATTTCAACTTAAGTTCCATATTTTCATGCAGGATCTTTCTTTCTTGTGTCACTAGTCATGCTAATAATTTATAAAAATATTAAATAATCAACATAAAAAATCAATAATAGGACAACATGAATACAACAATATACCGGTCTAGCGAGGGTCCAAGGGGGCGCTTCCCCAGGAACAAAATTTTATTGTAAGAGAAATTTTGAAATTTGGCTTGTTTTTAAAGTTCGTAAATTATTTATATAGAAAGATATCGAATGGTATCAAGCGATACTGGCTCGGTACTGAGCATGTACCGCTCCGTATCGAGCATATACTGCTTGGTACCGAGCGATACTGGCTCGGTACCGAACATGTACCTAGTAGTACCGAGCATGTACCGCTACATACCGAGCATATACTTGCTCGGTACCGAACAGTACTGGCTAGGTACTGAGCATGTATCTAGTGGCATTGAGCATGTACCGTTCTGTACCGAGCACCGTACCGAGCATATACTTGCTCAGTACCGAGCGGTACTGGCTCGGTATCGAGCATGTACCTTGTGGTACCGAGTATGTACTACTCAGTATCGAGCATATACTTGCTCGGTACCAAGCGGTACCTACAGATACCTAGCAGTACTAAGCATGTACTGAGCGGACGAATGAAAGAAAGCCGAATCAACAGTTATTCAAGCTTTCGTTACTGTACGTCAAAGTCTCACCTGCTATTCAGACCTAAGGCATGAATGTTTCCTGCACTCACAACTTCGGCTTTGTTTACTGCTTTGGAAATCATTATTGCTTTCGGCTTCGTTTCCTACGTCGTCTCCTTCCGACTTCGTCTCCTGCACTCACGGCTTCGTCTCCTTCCCTCACGGCTTCGTCTCTTTCCCTCACAGCTTCGCTTCCAGTTTTCCTTTCAATTCTCACAGGAAGCTCTAATCCTATACATGAACACAAATCGACTGCGTCATATTTACATATATACTGAATAAAAAAATTTTGAGGCAGTGCCTCGTACTGCCTTGAGGCATTACGCTCTGATGCGTACGCCTCCTGCCAAAAAATCGTAAGCTTCATTGGATGGTTCGAGGCGTAAGCCTCGATACGCATGACTTCTGCCTCGACTTGAGGCACGACTCAATGTGGACGCCTCGTCATCTTTTTTAATGGTTGAGTACAATTAATTCAACCGAAATATAGCTCGTCTAGGACGAATCATGGGATGACCAAAATTGTCTTTGTTAATCATCCGATACAATCAAGTTTGTATGGTACAATAAGAATTACAAAATTAAGTTGATTCAATTGGCTAATCACAAGATTAAATTAGGTAAAGTATTAAACATTGTACCGTATGATCAACATCGTACAGTACGATTTGAACAACTTTTCAAATTCAAATTTTTGCCTAATTTAATGGACGGCAGACATCCTAATGATAATAGATCGTCCAGTATGATGTGTTGTTCGTAATGTATGATTAGTTATATTTCAAAAATATTTTCTCAGAAAAAGTAAAAACTAAAATTAATTTTTATAACATCAGATCATACAGTACAATCCATATCGTAGAGTACGATATACAAAAAAACTAAAATATTTAAAATTATTTTTGCTCCCCTTATGTATATACATAATCTCCAAGCTAACATACCTTATTACTGGACTTGAATTAATAAATCAAAAAAATAAATATATGAAAATTACATATTCATTTAACATAACATATTCTACAGAATATTGAGCCCTGAATCTTTAAAGAACAGCGCATAGTGTACCAAAATTATTAGTCAACACAAACAAATATGCACTACAAATACTATGAGAAATAAAGAGGTATTCAATATTATTTGTTATCATCGAAATCATTAACTCAGAAGCACAAGTTGTAACACCTATTACTCTATGCAGGTTTTAGGAGATACGAGGCACTAGACAGTCAACTACTATAGGAGGTCCTTACTCAGGAATGCTCTCCTTATTAGCTTTCACTTTACTTTACATTACCCATTATATATATTATATATATATATATATATATATATTATATATATATTATATATATATATATATATATATATATATATATATAAGTCCCAACAGAAATCGAATAGCAGCCAGTTAGCTGCCACGAGAAGCTTCTACTCATGTGCATTTTTATTTTGTTAATTTGCGCAATTTTCTTTTCTTTATTTACTGTTCACTAATACCCTTGTTTCCCTACACAAGTTTCAAGAGTGGGACATTAATTTGTGAGCTACTACAAGCAATGTTTAAAATTGCATATTCGGGTATTGAGGCGTTTTTCATTCGTGAGGTGAGGCGTAAGCCTCAAGGCGTTTTGATGCGTAAGCCTTAAAATCAAAAGATTGCGTAAACATAAATTGAAAAATTTGTTATATACTAATGAGTGAATAATATAAAACATAAAAAAACATAAGATATGAAGTGAAATCAAAATATCTCAATAATAAGACAACATGAAATATAGTTCAACTCAAAATTCTATCTTTCTGAAATCAGTATTCTTTTCATTAATATATAATTCCGATTTCCAAAAATAAATAGCAATGACATATCACATAAGAACTCATAATTCATCAGCACTATCATCACTAAGGGGTTCTTCATTTGAATCATTATTTTGGTGATTTGCTCTCTCCCCTTCATCCTCTCCTATAGAGTCCAATGTCGGGCATTTACTTCAAGATTTATGTAAGTTTTAATATATATATATATATATATATATTATATATATATATTTATATATATTATATATATATATATATATATAGCGTGAGACGTAAGCCTCATGCCAGTGAGGCGAGGCGAGCCTCAATGCGGACCTCAACCAAGTTGAGGCGCAAGACTCATAAAAAAACTCGAGGCATAAGTATCGAGGCATTTTTTACTGGAATTGTGCAAAGGCGGGCCTCAACAGCTTTCTATTTGAAGCTTTACATACATTTGTATAATCTTTCTTATTTTTGCTGATGTTTCTGTTGCTTTGCATAAGTTATAAAAGTGCAAAGTACCCCATCTTTGAAGGAGTTGAGCTTTCAACTTCCTCTTTTCCAGTATAGTTTTAGGAGACATTCTAATCCTCTATGAATTAAGGACATTGTACTTTTTTTTGTTAGCTGATGCAAGCTTATAAAAGATGCAAATAGTAAACATATATATATATATGTATATATATATAGATATATGTATGTATATATATACATATATACATATATATATACATATATATACTGAATCAATAAAATATATACATATACACATATATATACTGAATCAATAAAATAAATTCAATTTTCCACGAGTTCTTTTCTTTTGTTCTTTTGTGACTTTTGGGGGTATTGTAATAATGGCTTAAGAACCTTGTTGGAATTAGCAGCTGCACACTTTTCACAGCTTTAATTTAAGTTTTGAGGTTTTGGTTCTTTCTGCTATGTGCTTTGTGCAGTAGACATTGGTGAAGGATTACTTAATTTGTCACTATCGACCTATCAAGAGATTTGCATACCTTTTTCCCTTTGCTTATTTACTTTTGTGGGCTTGATGAAAGAGTATATGCAGTGACCTAATCCTTTTAGGTTTATATTAGGTCGTTGACAAGGAGTCATCGGTCTATAGCTTTGTGCATAATGAACTTGTTGATGATAAAATCCTCTTAGTTCAGCCTTTAGGATTTATATGAACTTTGGGATAACTTTTCAATCCATTATTTTGAGTTTTTGCAAACTTGGAAGAAGGGTATAATTTGCAGACTAAAACTTGTCTATGGGCTAATTTTATGATTTCCAAGCATTATATTTGCAAACATCCTACTAATTGTTTTTCTAAACAAGGCAACTCTAGAGTTTGGAAAAAACTTATCAAGGTTAAATGGGATGTGGAGCCTTTTATATCTTGAGGGCTTGGTGATGATAATATTTTCTTCTGGCAAGATCGACGGTTAGGTAAACACTCTATTGACTCTATTTTAAATTCTTCCTCTACTGCTTCGGTTAAAGTCAATTACTTTTTTAATGGTAATTGTTGGGATTATGAAAAACTCACTAATGTGATTCCTAATTGCATTATTCACCTTATTTTAAACCTGCCTATCAACACTGATTCTAAGAATATTATCTTATGTGACTTATCTAAAGACGGTGATTTTCACTTAAAGAGTGCTTGGCATACTTTTCGAGATAAAGGTAATATTTACAATATTTTTAATTATATTTGGCATAAGAGAGTTCCTTCTACTGTGTCTTTCTTTGTTCGGAGATTATTGCACAAATTTTTACCCACTGATGATAATCTTATCAAAAAAGGTTTTATTATGGCCTCCAAGTGTCAATGTTGTTATCACATAGAGACTATGCATCATGTTTTTATTGCTAGTCCTGTTGTTGTTATAACATGGGTTTATTTTGATGATTTGTTTCAGTTAAATTATTTTAATACCCATCTCTCTCTTAAGTCTATGCTCAAGGCTTGTTTATTAAGTCTAAGGAGCACATTCGTAATGTTATTCCTTCTCTCATTCGTTAGTTTCTTTGGTTGGAAAGGAACAACTCCCTTTTCAATGATGTGCGGATGAACCATTTTAATGTTATTCAAAGGGTAAAGGATAAGGTTTTATCTCTTGTTTCAATTAAATTGCTTTCTTTTAAGAGTTTCAAAAATTGTTATTTAGTGGCCAATGCTTTAGGGATTAACTTGGAGGGTTATCCCTCTGATTTTCAGGCTAATATTATCTACTGGAACAAACCCCTTATCAATTTCTTTAAATTGAATGTAGAGGGTGCTAGTAGTATTTTTCAAGGGGTTGTGGTGGTGCTATCAGGGATAGTAATGGAGAACTTATTTTTGCTTTTGCTGGACCTGTTCATTATGGTAACTATTTTTCTGCGATAACTATAGCCATTCTTTATGGTATTCAGTTGTGTATCCCTCTTAATTTAACTAACTTGTATATTGAAGTGAGTTATGATTATGATTTTCATTTTCTTCAAGCAGATGAGGATGTGCTGTAGCCTGAATCTTTTCTATACTGTGCTGGAAATTAAAAATCTATTGCTATGTTTAAACTCGTCATTTCACCATATTAGTAAGGAAGGCAATGACTGTGCTTCTTGGCTTGCTAACTGGGGTTATAGTCTTGATTATTTATCTGATGTTAGTTGAACTTCCATTCCTGTGGCCCTTCGTGGTTTGTTTTTTCTTGATGTATGGGGTATCCCCTATATTAGAGCATAACTGGTTGTTTTCCTGGGAGTTTGATTGGGTGGATTACTGGCTCAGAATTTTTTATGCTTGGGCTACCTCTATGTTTGAGGTTCTCCGTTTTACTTGCTAGGTTGTCTTTTACTACTGATTGTATGGTGCTTCCTACTGGTTGATTTGGTAGCTGGATGGGTGTTTTTATGTTTTCGTCTGTGCTCTTCTTACATCTTTGGGGTTTTTTTTGTTGTATGGATCTCTTTCAGTTGTTTTGGTTTTCTTTTTTTTGACTGATTGTTAGCTGTTAATAGTTTCTTAATGTGGCCTCCACTTTAGCTGAGGTCTTGGTGGTCTTAGTCTTGAGCTGTGATTTTACAAGTTATATTGCTGATGGTTATTCCCATTGTTGCTCTCCTACCTTCGGTTATTGGTTTATTGGGGGTAACCATAAGAATATAGCTGGGCTTTTCGGCTGGGTTGAAGCTGTTGTTGGTTTGACTTGGATGTTGGTTGTTGCTGGTATCTGGTGGATATTACCTTTGAATTTGGTTTGTAATATGGTTATTTGGTTGTGGTTTTTTGGCCTGGTTATTTTACTGGATATGTTAGACATTTCCTGTTTTTTTCCCTGGTGGCTATATGCTTTGCTAGAAGGGTTCTTTTAAGGTGCTTGTGGAGGACCTAGAAGGTAGGATTGAGTGGCTTATGGAGTTTCCTAATGAGGCTTTTTTCATTAATGGTATTCTGAGCTCTTCAAGTTTAGCTTTTTGGGGGGCAGATTATGCTTTTTCTCCATTTTTGCTAACTTAATTTTAGGCTTCTTTTCTTGCTTAACCTATAATTTTGGCTGGTTTAGCTTGTCCTTTTGCTATAGCTTTACTTTGCAGGTGGAGCTGATTTTAGCTGACTCCAAGCTTTTTTGCAGGAAGATCGAGCTTCATTCTTTTTCTTATATCCTCCTTTTTTGGATCTAGTCTATAGCACCATTAGAATGTTTCTAAGGTGCATTGTATTTTTTGTTTAGTGGAGATAATTGGTCCGTAGGTTTTCTTTTCCTTTGTTTTGTAGCTCGTATGAGCAGTAGAGAGCTGATGATCTCCTTAAAGACATTGTAATCGTTTTTTTATTAATTATCGTGTAGGCCCTTTTGTGGGTTTTAATCATATATATATATATATATATATATATACATACATATAAAGACTCGATAACATAATTTTGAGAAAATCAGACAGTTTAGCTGGCTTTTTACTCCAAGCAAATATAAGTCTAGAAATCATACATTGTACTTAGAATATGTTTAGATTACTACTATATTGTGGACAACTTACATCTAGGTTTTGAGAAAGACCTCAAAGCGTAATTCCTCACCCTCTAAGAATGTAATCTCAAATATCTAATGAAATGCTAACTAAAATATAAAATCCTCTCTCTAAAATATTAAAGCTTAACATAATAATGATTGGAATACTTCTACGAGATCCCAAATCTTGAAGTGCTCATACCCGTCGATCATTTGGCTTCCAGAAAGAGCTGTTCCGTATGACTCTCATCTATCTCTCGACAAAGAAAAATATCGTCAATGTCGTATTCGATCAAAAAAATTAACTCAAATTTGCATGATTTTTCTAGAAGTTCTGCTGGGAATAATTCATCTCTCCATCTTTAATAGTGGCTGATATTTTCTTATATCAATAGCATTTGAGACAACATTTCTCCTGCTGGTTGTCTTACTCTCTTTTTTTTTTCTGTGAGTACAAATGACATCTAAAAAAAGTAAGAGAGGTAAGAAAGAATGAGGTGTGTCAAGCTGAGCAATACCAATTTATTTAAATCCTTTAAATATGATATGAATTCCAAATTCAAGAAGATTTCAAAATTCAAATTCAATATTTTTTTCAAAATTTCAAAAAAAATCACTACAAAGAAACTGATTGAAGATTCAATTTTCCAATGGAAAAGAAAATGATAATTAATCTCGAGTTGAGAAACTTTAGGGTCAAGTTTCAGCTTCTCTACCTACAATAAGAGGTGAGCTATCACTTTTGTACCTATTGCACTTCCTGCTAAAGACAATAACAACATCATCAAGCCTTTATCCCACTACATGGGGTTGGCTACATGAATCATTTTCCTCCATTGTGTCCTATTAAAAATCAAATTCTTGTTTAAATATAATAAACAAAGGTCATTCCTAATATTATTTTTAACCAAGTCATTTTAGGTATTTCTCCACCTTTCTTAACATAAGTCAAATCTAATACCTCTACTCTCGTAATCGGGTCATCGGAAGGCCACCGTTTTATGTGACCAAACCATCTAAGGCGACTCTCTCTAATCTTATCTTCCACTGGAGCTACTCCAATATTTTCATGTATATGCTCATTTCGTATCCTATCTCTAAGGGTAAAGCCACTCATCCACCTGAGCATCCTCATCTCTGCCACACTTAACTTAGTATTATACTTCTCTTTTAATGGCCAACATTCGGCACCATAAAGCATTGCAGGCCTCACCACCATCTTATAGAATTTTCCCTTAAGTTTGAGGGGTACTTTTCTATCACACAACAAGCCCAATGCATTCCTCCACTTCAACCATCCAACTTGATTTCTGTTGATAATATCCCCATCTATTTTACTATCACTCTGAACAATAGATCCAAAATATCAAAAACATGTACTCTTATTAATAACTTGATCGTCCAAAGCCACAATCCCCTCATTTGGTCTATTACTACTACAATTACACTCCATATATTCCGTTTTATATCTACTCAAGCGAAAACCTTTAGACTCTAAGATTGACCTCCATAATTCAATTTTACCTTCAACTCCCTCTCTAGTCTTATCACAAGAAGAATATCATTAGCAAAAAGCATACACCAAGGTACGTCCTCTTGCAAATATCTAGCGAAAACCTTTAGTCAAACCACATTGTATTTGAACAAAAGTAATAGCTCATGCATACATATATTTAATGATTTGAATATAAGCATTATTAACTCCTTTCTTATCAAGAACTCTCTATAGCACTTCTCTTGAAACTTTATCATATATTTTTTCTAAATCAATAAATATCATATGTAGATCCTCCTTATTTTCTCTATATTTCTCCATCAAACCTCTTAATAAATGTATGACTTCCATAGGCAACCTACTCGCCATGAATCCAAAATATTAGTATCACGCCGCAACCTATGCTACATAACTCGCTCCCATAGTTTTAAATTATGACACATTAACTACTTCATCTATAATTCGCATAATCTTGTGCATCACCTTTATTATTAAAAATAGGAATTAACACACTCATTCTCCACTCATCTGGCATCTTTTTAGTCTTTAAAATAGTATTAAAAAGTTTAGTAAGCCATTAAATTCCATCATCTCCTAAGCATTTCCACACCTTTATTGGAATATCATTAAGTCCAACAGTTTTTACAGCCTTCATTTTCTTTAAAGCCTCTCTAACTTCAATTTTACTAATAAGTCCAACAGTTTTTACAACCTTCATTTTCTTTAAAGCCTCTCTAACTTCAATTTTACTAATATGTCGATAAAAATAAAAATCTTTAATTTCATTTAGGGTGCTAAGCTCACTACAGTCAATCTTATTTTCATAATTTTTATTAAAATATTTAGCAAAATATCTCATCCACCTTTGTTCAATATCATATTTTAAGAAAAGTATTTTTTGATCTTCATCCTTAATACACTTCACTTGAACTAAATTCTTACTACTCCTATTTCTTTGTTTAGATAATTTAGACGTATAACTTTCTCCCTCCTTAGTATCTAATCTATTATATAAATCACTAAAAGCTATGATCTTTGCATCACATATTACTTTCTTAGATTTCTTACGATCCTCTTTATATCTTTCTCAATTATCAAATTTTTAGAATTAAACTAATTTTTATAACAAATCTTTATATTTTTAATCTTTTCTTACACATTTGGATTCCACCATCAACTATTTTTATTATTAAGACCTTTTCTCTTTGATAATCCAAGCACTTCTTTTGCAATATTGTTAATATTACTAGTCACTTTTTTCTATATAACATTAGCATCCTCATGCACAGACAAAATCTTAAGATCTAAAATCTTACTCTCAAAAATATTTTTATTAATATTTTTTAAATGTCTTATCTAATCCTAGAATATCATTTTACTTTATTTTTTTTATTTTCTGCCCTTTATCTTAAAATCCAAAACTAATAATTGATGTTGGGTGCATAAACTTTCACTCGGAATAACTTTACAATCTTTGCAATCAAACGATCTAATTTTATTATAAGAAAATAGTCAATCTGAGTTTTACTATATCCATTTTTATAAGTGATGAGATGCTCATTCATTTTCTTAAATAAGGTATTAGCAATAAAAAAATAATAAGCTAAACAAAAATCTAATATGATCTTGCCACCTTCATTTGTCATTCCAAACTCATGGCCACCATGAATGCTTTTAAAATCATCTACCTCTCTACCAAAATGTCCATTTACCTCCAATAAAAACACTTTCTTCAAGTGGTATCTTTTGTATTAGTTCTTCTAAGTCATTCTAAAAATTTAATTTAGAACTCATATCCAAACTTAGTTGAAGATAAGCACTTATAATATTAACAATTTTAGCATCAACAATAGTCTGTAAAGCTATAATTCTATCTCCAATCCAATTAATTTTTATAACATTATCCTTCAAACTCTTATCTATAATAACACCTACATCATTTCTAGTACAACTCTTACCCGAATACCAAAGTTTAAATCCTAAATTATCAATTTCCTTAACCTTCTTTCCAACCAATTTAGTTTCCTGAATGCACAAAATATTTAACTTCATATGAATCATAATATCTATTAATTTCATTAATTTTCCTATAAGAAAACCTATATCCCAATTTCTTATCATAATTTTAGTTTTATATTTTTTAGTATCAGGGACTAGCTTCTTTACCCATTCGTCCTTGATGTGAAAATCCTTGCCTATTTAACACTACACCGGGGAGCCGATGTAGTAGCCCTTGCACACTTGTCACTGTATTCAGGCCATGCAGCGCGTCGTTTGTAGGGGCCGCCCTAACATTAACACAATTTCTTAAGAATTCATATCATTAATATTCAACAAGTTTTATGCTGGTAGTTGTTAAAACTTGTTTAATATGAATTAGTTTGTTAAACATAAGCTTATGTCCTAGCGGCTAACCAAGATGGGGGTGAATTGGTAATTAAAAATTTATCCCTCTTTTAAAAATTTTATACCGAAAATAACTTTTGTGAATTTTATAGAAAACATTTTTCAACCACAAGTTAAAACATTAAAAATAAAAATAACGAAAAAAATAAAAGACACAAGTTTTATAGTGGTTCGGTCAAACACGACCTACATCCACTTCCCGGAGGCACCCTCCGAGTATTGCACTAATACCACTAGTGACTCTCCTTTTGCACCCACAGCAAGTCGGAGAAGCCTTTACAAAACTCTCTTCCACCACTACCCAGTGTGGCAGACAACCATCGTCCTTTTACACTCTCCAAGTGTTGGCAAAGAACCGTCTGTCCTTTCACACTCTTCCGGTGTAGGCAGAGAACCTTTCGTCCTTTCACACTCTTCAAGTGTGGGCAAAGAACCCTTTGGCTGTTCACACTCTCTAAGTGTAGGCAGAGAACCCTTCGTCTGTTCACACTCTCCAAGTGTCGGCAGAGAACCGGATCTCCTTGACAGATCTTCTCACAAGAAATCTAGAAGGACGAGAGAAAAAGCGTGAAGTAATTACAAACCACAAGTGTAAACTCTTACCTTTGAGTACCAAGTGAATTCTTCACGCTCTAGTAGTAAGAATCCTCCTTCAAAAACTCTCTCACACTCTCTCCTTGACTCTCCCTTCAATTGGCACGACGATCAGTAGTCAAAAAGATTAAGAGATGGTTTTAATTGGACTTTATATAGGAAAGACACAAAAAACCGTCCAAAAACTGCTGATTTTCAAGCCTGTATATATTGGATCGTCCCGCACGATCGTCAGTTCGTCTTGTACGAATTTACTTAATTAGTTGCATACGAACACAATGTATATTGGTACGAACTGTCTTCGTACCCGATCATCATCCCATACAAATAGGAGTTCGTCTGGACGAAAATTTTCCAAAGAGCGTTTTGTCCTGGAACGAATAGAAGCTCGTCTGGATGAAAATTTTCCAGAGAGCATTTCGTCCTGTAACGAATAGAAGCTCGTCTGGACGAAAATTTTCCAGAGAGCATTTCGTCCTGGCATGAATATAGCATTTCCTCTGGACGAAAATTTTCTAGAGAGCATTTCGTCCTACTAGGACGAATAGAAGCTCATCTGGACAAAAAATTTCCAGAGAGCATTTCGTCCTAGCACGAACAGGATGAATCGTCTAGACTATCAGCACAAAGTGAGAATCCAGAGCAGATCGTTCCGGGACGAATTGAGAAATTCGTCTGGATGATCAGGACTTAGAAAAATTTTCTCACTTTCTGTTTGTTCCATTTCTCTTCCAAGGGGATTAACTGACTTGATCGTCCCGTACGATCAGTATAATTTTTAAAGATCTCCCTAAGTGTGTGTGCTAAGATTATTCGATTAAAATCATATTTTCTCAAATTCAATTATAATAAAAATTCAAACTTCTATTTATAAATTATCTCATGCTGAATTTTGATTTGAAGTCTTCATTAATTTGGAGTTCGATTATCCTGAAATGTTAGTCCACACAAGAGCAAAAACAATTTTTTTCAAAAAGTGTTAGAAGAAAATAAAGTTTTAAACAATAATATTTGGAATCATCAAAATTATACAAGTTGAAAAAAGATAAAAACATGCAAATAGCAACTCTCTTAATAGTTGTCGACTACCTAACGCAGCACTCCACTTTTCTCATCCAGGACATGGGACCTGGAGAGAATAAAAAATTAAAGTATGCATCTAATACTAAGTCAAAAATTCCTTTGATGTTTGAAACTGGATGAGTTCCAATATCCCCTTCGCAAACAAAATATATAAAAAATTTATTTCAGAAGAATAAAAAAGAAGATAGACAAAATGAAAAAAAATTATCGAGTTTGAAGCTTTATAGCAAGTCAAACCTGAGGTCGATGGAGAGTTCACTGTTCCTCATACATCCCTTCTCTTTTGTGTATGTCACTTCCATCCTCTTTTTATTGCCTAAGGAGAACAGGATGTTAGTATAATAGTGCGATCTCTACCATGCCCTTTTGACTTTTGCATAGAAAAGATCAACCAAACAAGAAATGATTAATCACTAGCGCTAGATCATAGGCCTCGAATTTGGAGTTATGATCCATCTACTTTCTTAAATAATGTTAGATTACGCAATTATACGTGTTCCACTGTATCATCTATAAAGGAGGAAGTGTAGCAATCACTAGTGATGCCACTCTCATAATTACTAGGTCACTAACAATTAGGGAGGATAAAAAAGAAATCATAACAAATATATATACTAATAATCTTAATCTTACAATGATTAATAAGAATCCTATAAAACATGATCTTCTAACAGACAATATAAACTAAGGATGATGAATTTAAGGTCTTATCAGATCTTGATGTCCCTGAATTTAATTTTCAAGGGAGTTATGTCATGAAAGATTTCTTAGATTTAGAAACCTGATTAGAAAAATGACACAAAATCGTCTAGGGCAGTGTATGCTTATGATAGTCTCCTTTAAAAGACCGGGACCTAGAACCGTAACTTTGAAATATAAGGTTTATACCATCTTGGCTTGCAATAAATAAGAAAGGCAAATAATTCATTTCAGATGATTTAACTCACTCTTCAAATTGATAACTACACTAGGTCCTAAATTTAATGTTCCAAGGGTTGTTTATAATATTTCAACTCATCTTAGGAAGTTGTTATCAAAGTTCAGCATTCATAACGCCCCCATTCTCTCAAAAGAAATGATAGAGCATCTAATTTAGGCATTTCTTGATTCTGAGATTTGTCTAGCTCAATTAGCTTCAACTTTAAAGGTGAAGCTTTGAACTTCAAAAGAAATTCTAGGAATGGTCAGTTATGAGAAAGATTTACTTCTAAGAACTACCGATTCCAATCACCTGCCAAAAATTTTAGTAAAAGTGAGAAATTTCAAGTTGTTTAAAGTTCTTGTTGATCCGGGTGCATCACTTAATATTATCAAGATAAAGACTCTCACCTATCTTAAGGTTGACATGCATAGACTTAGCACTAACAAGATAATACTACGCGGGTTTAACTAGAAAGGCGATGGCATTGACTTTGCTACCATTGTTTCATTCCATAATGATGAGTATTGTTTTATAATAACTAATCATCCTGAATCTAATAGGGTCATTATAGAAACCTTTTATTCTTGTAATGAAATTTGTTTAGATATATTAGATGACTCAAATGATCTTCAAATTAAGGATGCACCCCTTGGATTTGAAAAAGAAAGTAAAAGTATAATTATTGAATTAAAGAAAATTAGCCTTGGAAAACAGAACATATCACTTCTCCCATTTGCATTAGCTCCTTATTGAGTGAGGATACATTATACAACTTGATAAAATAGACTTTCAAATTCAAAAATTAAGTCCATCTTTATGATTTTAGAATCATCTTTGAGCAGTTGCCTAATTATTTAATCGAAATAAATCCCTTAAGTGTGCCTATGGCATCATTTCAAAAAAAAAAAAAAGCTTCATAACGAGGCACCATAAAATCAAAATTGATCAATCTACGATGCCAAATTTATCTTTAAGCAACAACTAACCCTACTAAAAAGTTAGACTTGCTAGAACAAGAGAATAAGATGAGAAAACTAATGAGTATGGAGAGTGAGAAATCAAGTAATATCTATTAACATTGAAAATTGCAAGAAGTTTTAAAATAAGCCTCTTAACCCTTTATTTATAGAATTATAAAGCTACAAGTTATACCTTGAAAAACATATAGCAATAATATAAGATTTAATAAATACACACTAACAAAATTAGGTGGCTTAGGTTGGAACATATACAACAAACATTGCCCAAGATGCCCTTAGCTAGTACACTAGGCAATTCCCAGGGGAGAACACCTTGGATGAGTCCTCAGATTGAATGGGGATGAGTGCCTTGGATGGGACCTCAGGGGCAAGTGCCTTTAGCGAGTCTGTGAATGTAAATCCCTCAAGATGAGTGATGAGTCTTGTAAGAAAATATGGCAATAAGATAGGAGAAAACATAATTGATGGTCCTATTATTATGAACTTCATTGGTATGTGTGCCTCCTATAGCTTGGATGAAAATGTTTATATAGGATGGATAACCCTAACTGACGAGAACTATTGATAGAGCCAAGTCATCATAAGGTGAGTGCTTATTTAAGTAAATGTTTGCTGATAATAGCTCTTTGTTCAAACTTGCTCCGAAATATACGCATCCTTAATCAGGTTCCCCAGGGGAAAACACCCATACATTAGTTTAATTAGGGTGAATACCTATCTATCAGAAGTAGGTGTGTCAATATTTGATACTTCCAGAAAATCAGACCCAAACTTGACAGAAAATCCGATTTTGGGTCGTCTCGTTTAATAAATATCTGACCTATTTAAAAAATTAGGTCATGTCCAGGTCAATCTGCCAACCCAGAAATGACATGATTGCACTTCATACTTGTACCGTCCGCGCTGGAAGACCAGTTGCACCATGTCGCGCACCACCCGTGGCTCGCCTCTTCCAGCACCGAGTTGGGCATGATGCACACCTTGCCTCTCCTGCACATCCCTCTTGCACCCTCGACATTTGAAAACCCATCGCACTGCATCATTCACGACCTACAGCTCGTCTCGCCCCCGCACTACATCGTGCACAATGAGTAGCTCGCAACTTCTGCACGTCCCGTGCATGACGGCAGCTCACCTCCCGCACGGCAAAATGTAGTCGCCTTGCCCCCAGGCTTGCTGGCCGCATTGCTCTAACCTTCTTTACGCATCCTAATCAATCATGTCACGTCGGGTCGACCCAGGTTTGGGATGACGCAGGTTCAGATTTCTAACATGTTCGTGTAATCCGGTCAGGTTCGAGCTGGAAGAATCGAGGGCGGGTCAGTTTTGAGTTGGACCCAAAATCGACCCAAAAACTCATTCGGACAACCATAATCCTAAACCCTAAACCCTGAATGCCCATCAGGACGAGAGCTATTTTGAGCAAACACTTCTCTTAACCAAGCTCCTCAAGGTGAATCTATTTGGTATCTGTGAGTTAACTACATAGATATGTATGGACATTCAAAACGATTTAGATTTGCATATTTAAAAATTTAGTGACCTTATATAGGAAAATTTATGCATTACCAGGCATGCACCTATTTTATTTGTTATACCTTTTAAGTGTTACAAAAGAATTGTAGTACCAATAAGTGAGATGAAAGGGTTACACTTTAAGTGAGCATTTATTAACTTTAGCCTTATGCAATCTATTTCAGAACTCCTTATGATAATTCCTTTTGTTCATACTTGTTTTCAACGAAATTGTTTGGAATAGCGGTGAAAATAAAAAAATAAAAAGAAGTCTGCCGTTGTGATGTAAACAAAACAATAATTGGTGCTGAAAAATTTGTACCGGAAAGTTTGTTGTTGCTGCCAGGCCCCAATACTTCAAAGCAGCAAGATCATAGGCCCTAGCGGCCTTCTCTTCAATGTCATACCCACCTACAAGGAGTTCAAAACTCAGGTAACCTCCGGAATACTACATAAGTGGCTTTCATACAAAAAATAAGACGACGAATTTCAGCAGGTTACTCACCTAGATAAACTGCTTGAAGAATATTCGGAAATTTGCATGAAACATAGTAGAAGAAAAACACACGTTAGTAGTAGAAAAATTAGTTACATATATCCCACTCTTAACATTTATCTTCTATAAAAAAAACTGATATACAACATTTCAAAAATTTACTTTAGTGCCATCTCAGAATTCAATCCTTCCACTACAGTTGATGATGAGAAGAAAGAAAAATAGTGAATATTTAGGTTGAGAGAGCTTTCTTATTATATTTTAAAGTAGTTTTTTGATACAAAATTTTTTGTTCAAAAAATTTTTGTACTAAACTATTTTAGAAAGCAATAAAAAAATTGTACCAAATAAAGCATTAGTCAATTAAAACAGAGGTAATTTAAAAACACCAAACAAGCGCACATGAAATAACTTCATTTCCCACGCACCAATTTTAAAAAAATTAAACTAGTCTTGAAAGCATTCCTTATGTGAGAAAGTGAGAAAAGAAACGCAGACATGCTTTTTATGAATGTGGGCTCCAAAAATTCGGCCCTGGCCTCCGCCCGCACTGATGTGCTTTCTTTTTTGGTGACGAAGATTTAACGGATTTAAGTTCCGGGGTAAATTTTGGAAGGTAGATGGGTTTGTAGATAAGACACTACCCAGAGATTTCGCCCTCATTTTGAGAGGACTTTATGATCTAAGTTTTGGTTTCCTATAGGCTCAAGCCCCTAAAGTTAATTACCCCTCTCGATCACGAGAGAGAACTTTCGATTAAGGCTAGTCGTCAAACAGATACATAGAGATACGCATTATCTGGCATATAATAGCAGCAATGGACATTTGGAAGGGTTTGAGAATTTGGAAAAAAGTTTGAATGGTTGGAAAATTTTGATATTTAGAATAGAAATTTCACCATCTTGCACTTAAAGCGGATGGTGGAGGAATTGATGATAGACCCGGTCAAGATCCCATGGTTCCATCGTCCCGGGGCATCGTGGTCCCTGGTCTACTTAGTCAAAGGAGGTAGTCGACCTAACCTGACAGAAGGATCATTGACGGCAGCCATGGGTTGCATCGTCCAAGGGGACCTTGTAGACCTAGGGTGGATGTTTGTTTAAGGGTACAAATTTGAATCCACCTTAACTGACAAAAGGCTTTGTGCCATATCAATCATATCCTATTGATTCATATCTCAAGGATTTGATGCCACTAAGGATCGTATTGGCTCAGTCCATAACTGGTATTTCGTGGTGCCATTTGGCAGCAAAATCACTCAGTTCAGAGGGCCCCGGGTCATAATCGTTTATCCTGCGGTGCCATTTGGCGGCAAAACCGCCGGTTAGAGGACACTTACCACATCTTTATTGGCAGGAGATTGTTTGAAAATATATCCTAGTGATACATTCGACTAGACATTTGGCTCTATGTGAACTGAAGTATTTTTCAGATTTGTCCACCTCGACAAATTGTTGTGGAGGGTGGATGGATTTTTCTTTAAGCACTTAATGATTGAATTTCAATTTTTAAATATTTTTGGGTTTTAGGAATTTGGGCTATTTAGATTTTGGATGATCTATAGGGTTTTGGATATTTGAGTGAAGTTTGGATGGCATTTAAAAAATATTTGAATCACCCATCCGGATGAGATATTCGTTCAACACGGCCATCATCGGGGTGCTTGGGAGCATTTTCATTTGTAGTTTGAACCTTTTCAACTCTGTTTGGATGTCGACAGAGGATCGAATTTCACAACCTTTATAGGTGGTTTTTCGGTCGGCCGCAAACTCTGAAAATGGGCTCTCGAGTTTAAGGTGATTACCCGCCTCGTCGTAGGCGCCGCACCGGAGTCCCATCCCACCACGCACAATAAAAGCGTATATGGGCGGTTTTTCGGTCCGTCGCAAACGACAAGATCGAGAATATAAGTTTAGAAAAATTTGTACCTTCATTGGGGTTGTTGGTGTTGGCATGCATGTCGAGGCAAGCGAGGTAGGAACATGCATCTTTTTATTATTAATTATAATTAATCATGATTGATTATAAATAAGCATAATCAGTTATTATTAATTATAATTAATAATAATCAATTAAACCTAATTATAATTAAATATAATTAATGTTGACTAAACATAATTAATAATAATATTTAATTAATTAACTATAATTAAATATAATTATTAATAAATGATTATATTTAAATATTATTAATTATAATTATAATTAATTATACTTAATTATAATTAAATAGGATTTAAACAGATGTTTAGATCTTAGAGCGAGATAAATCCTCCATTTTGTCTTTTTTTAAAATAAATCACGAATTTACTAGTTGATTTAGGGGATGTGGCTGAAGAAGCACATTGAAGGAGAAAGTTACCTCCATAGCAAGCTTCGGTCACTACATCCGATCGGACAAGAAGGAAAAAGAACTAGGTAAGGAGGCAACTCTCTCTCTCTCTCTCTCTCTCTCTCTCTCTCTCTGAGATCGGGATCGGGTCTTGGTCGCAGCAGGTCAGAGAGGGAGACGGCAAGGTGGGAGCTTGGGACTGGCTTCGGCTTAGAGGAAGCAGGAGTCGGAGCTTCGGTTTGGAGTGGAACCAATGTTGGGGTGAAGGTGAGGGCTTGGAAGCTTGCGATATGAAGGGAGGAAGAAGGGAGTTGAGGGTTTCGGTCGGTGGAAGGTCGGCTTTGAGGTCAGAGATCTTCCGTGAGTTTGGAAGCAGCGACGGGAGAGGTAGGGAACTTCGTCGGCTAGGGCAGAGGAGGGACTTTGACAGGAGAGCAGAGAGGTGGATGGAGGAGCTCGGGTGGAGTTCGTGAAGCAGGCCGAGAAGAAGAGGGGTTCAACTTCTTTTAAAATCCTTGGAGAGCAACGATCGAGGAGCTTCATACGGGAATCCCGCAAGGAGACGCTAACGGCGCCGAATGCACAGGGATTTTGATGGGATTTCGGGCATATTTTATGGATCCACCGGGTATGATTTTAATTTTTTTTCTTTTGTTCATTTGGTACGTATCTTCTTTCTTTTGGGGTTGTTGATGCCTTGGGAAGAGTCGACGTTGCCTTCTTTCTCCCCACCTGCTTCTTCTTGGTTTCTTGTCTAGGTTGTTTTACAACTTCTGGATCTGATGCTTGTGCCTCAAAAGAGCTCGATAGCTTCAGTTTCTTTGGAATGAAATACTTTGCATCATCATATATATTAACCTCATGAACTACTAAGGGTTGAATGTCACCAGATATTCTGAATTCTTCTCCATCCCTGAGGTACTTCATGCATTGGTGTAGTGTTGATGGGACGATGTCGTACTCACGCAACTAGGGGCAGCTAAGGAGTGCTTTAAAGATAATATCTGCATCAGTCACATGAAATTTAGTATCTATATGAAGCTCTCCAAATATGAGGGAGAGCGTGAACGATCCTAGGGTCTTCTGCCCTTTCTCATTGAAACCATGTACCATTAACTTATATAATCTAAGGTGCTCCACATCGAAGCATAATAATCTTAGTACTTTCAAGCTCATTAGATTTATAGATGACCCTGGATCGATCAAAATTCGACTAATCATCATCCCATCGCTTTTGGCCATAACATATAAAGTGCGATTATGATCCGCCGTTCCGAGCATCATGAGAAAAGTTGTTGCCTTCATATTATGACTAAGGACCTCCGGGAGACTTTGATTCAGGCTCTCAAGGATCCCGAAAGGTACGATGCATATTTTGTTGAGCGTAATATGACAAAGGACCTACAAGCTCGTAATGACCCGTTCATCACTTTTTCTAAAGAAGATAAAGAATACTTTAGCCATAGGGGCAGATTATAATATCTTATCCCATCTGAGAAAAATTCCGGCGCAACTCAGCATATACGATGCCTTAAGGATTTTCAGAAATAATATCACCGTTAATGACTCTCTTTCTCCTTATTTTTATTCAAGGTCCCTTTCTTCTAAGAAGGCAGCAATTTCTTACCACTCCTTAGTTGGACTTGAGCGACTTCCTCTGGAATAAACTCATTTAATGATACGTTTTCTTCAGATTCCGCCATTGTTTAGTCTAAGGATTCATTTATCAATTCAGAGTCACCACCCAGGTTTACATATCCCATCCGTGATGCTATATCGAGTTCCGACTCATCTGTCTTTGGAAAATATAGATCATTCTCCAAACTGTAATCCATTGGAAACATCATCATACAGGATTCAGATGGTACTTCTTCAATGTATTCTTCTTTTACCAGCATATTTGGTGCCACTGAGATAACCTGACATATTTCTGTGGGACAGGCGTTCTCACCACCTTCTTCTACACCATCTATTTCAAGCTGTGACATAAAGTCAGCAAGCTTATTAGGTTGCTTCACAGTCTGGTAGTATTCATCCAGACTGTCAAACCTTTAAGTTGTAGTCATCTTCTCTTTGGGCTTCTTCGAATTTGTCTGCTTCTTGGAGGATTTCTCCCTTCCAGGCTTTGAAGTGCTAGGATTGTCTAGAAGTAGATGCTTGTGCCATAGGAAGTGCCTTCAAATCTATCGTTGGCTCAATAGGAGACTTTCACTTTACATCTGGAACTCCTTCAAGTTGCTTCAACATTTTCACTATTTTCTTGGAGATTGCAGTCTCCCATTGCTCTTCTTGAGCTGTCTTCTTTTTATTTCTTCTTTCTTCAACCGATGATACGGAAGAGGACGCAACCACCCGAATTGATTCTTTTTTGGGATTAGTCAATATATTATCTGATAATGTATTCTCTCCCTTCCGGTATTTTCTTTCGAGCCAATCCTTAAAAACATAACAATCTTCAATAGGATGGCTAACTACTCGAGGGTATGGGCAATAATTTGGGTCACCAGTGTGCTTCAACTCTTCGAGCCTCATGCATTCAGACAATTCTAGATCCATTTTTAACACCTGTCAAAATAACTTTGCGACATTTTTTCTCTTAAATGAATATTCTTTGTTCATCTTTTCCTTGAGGGATGGAAAAATTCTATCACCAGTTCATATTGCCTGTATTGGGCGTTCTCCACCAACCTGGTAAGTTTGTGGCTTATTATTGCCCCCGAGTATGAGCTTTGGTTGAGGATTAAGGTTGTAGAGTTGCTTAGGCTTTTCTTGATATTGCGTCGACTGCTTTCCTTTATCTACATTATAAACCACCTGTTTTCCCCTATCAACTCTGGAGAAAAATGTGGAGTCGGCCTCACCTCTTCTAGCACCTGAGGCTTTAGCCTTCTTGGGCTTATCAGAGTAGCTATCTGATCTGGATAAGTTCAGTTTCTCAAACTTAGTCACTCTATCCAGCAAATCTTGAAATGTGGTAATTGTAGCCACGCATATGAATGGTTGCATTTTGTCGTCAATGATTCCCATTGACAACTGCACAGCATGTTCTTCTTTAAGTTGTTGCTCACATTTCATGCTAAGGTTACGCTAGCGAGTGATATGTTTTGGAATTGATTCTTCTCTTTTTCTTTTATCCAAAACAAGATCAGTGATCGTGATCTTTTCAGTTGCACTAGAAACCTCTTCACGAACATAGATTCTAACTCTGAAAAAATTTTTACAGAATCATTTGGTAGTTCAGCATACCATTCAAAAGTAGTTGCTGTTAAACTGCTAATAAATTGTAGGAAGAGCAGGGTGTCGTTGCCTCATGTATTCCCATAGGTGGCTTTAAACTGTGTTAGATGCTGCTGGGGTTATTATTACTGTTGAAAGTATTTAACTTTGGGATTGAATACCCTTTAGGGTACGGTACTTGGTTGTATTCAGTAGGGTACGGATGACATTTGCCCACCAACTTTTCTGCTTGATGAATGGCTATAATAGCTCTGATCTTTTTTGTGATTATTCCTTCCAACTATGCAGCAGTCATAGGTTCAAAAGTACTTGCAACATTTTGTGGAGTGGGCTGGTGAACGACATTATGATCCTTGTGACCACCTTCAGGAATACCTCGTACTCTCGAGACTTGAGGCATTTGGAAGTTTGGAGGATCGGCAAGAGAATTAGGCATGGTATCAACAGCGGCAGTTATTTGCATCATTTGCATCATTGCCCCCATCTAAGCCATCATCTCAGTCATCTTTTTACTCAACTGATATATTTCCGTGTCTTTGGCTCTCATTTGTCGCCTCATATGCCTTCTCATGTCGACGACTATGGCAATTTCATCATCCAAAGCATTTTTCTCCATTTCCTCTACTTCCTCTTCTTCTTGGGAATGGCCACCTATGCCAGTGGTGAACCCCTCTCTACGACGGCGCCGGTGTACTTGCTTGGGTGGCGGTTGCCAATGATCATCATCTTAATTGTCATCATAATCGGCGCCATCATCGATGTCTATATGTGTCACCATATAGACACTTCCATTTCCACGGCTTTATTTAATTCTTGTATTTCTTCTTCTAAGTTTTCTTCCATAAATTCATCAATATTTTCTTCCCCTTCAAGATATTCATCTCCTTTTATAATTTGTTCTTTTTTTATATTTTCTTCTACTATTCAAATCTCTGAGCGGCAACGCCACTGGATCTCTGGTTTTTGGTTAGGCAAGGAGACTTCTTCAACTAGAGGACTGCGATAAAAGTTGGTTTCTTCTTTTGGAAGGGATAACAAGCGACGGGATCCCCTGGAGGATTCTCCAAGGTGTCTACTGTCAAGAGGAGTGTCATTATGGGACTTTTTTGTAGCCTATTTCTGACGTTGTTTGTAGACGGGCGGATCTCCGGGAAGCATAGATCAATTTTTCTTTCTCTTATTTCTTGTCTACAAGGTCTTGGCCTCCAAATTTGCTTTCTTTTCCACCGGAACCTTTCGGCAGCCAATCCCTGAGCATATGGTTCAGGTGTACGCCCCAATGTTCACCGCATGAGATATACTTTCTTTCCATTCTCTCCATCATGACAGATAAGCATTCTCTTAGCGGAGTTCTCCTGGCCTCGATCACTAAAGGCCGTTGAAACTTCTTCTTCTTTGGCCCCTTCGCCTTCACGGTCTTCAGAACTCGGTATACTCGAGCTAAAAAAGTCTCAGGCTCTTTCTTCCTTGGAGAGATTAGAGCTTCAGGCCGTTAATCCCAGAACAATTTCTTTAGCTCCCCAATAGAGCTATTTATTTTGACCCTCCTTAAATCAGAAAACTTGTTTCGGATAGGAACATTGGCTTTAGGCTCTTGGGCAGGCAGATTTGACTGGTGAACAGGCACCAGTTGCTGTGGGCTCGAAGTTCAGCATTCATCTTTCTTCTTTGCCTCCTTGTAGGCCTTCCTCCAGATGAGAAAGCTTCAGCATCGTACTTTCTAAGTGCAGATAACCCGGTTGATAGAATAGTGGTATTGGCAGTCACCACAGAAACTTTTCCACCATTCATAATTCTTCTAGTGGCTGGAAATTCAGGCTGTGATAGCCTCTCGAACACATAAATCTCCTATGAGGATTTTCGACAGCAGGTCGTGCTGGCAGATACACACGACGGGTAACATCTTCAGTAGAATGGGGCCTCCTAGCAGGTCTCTGAGCACTCCTGCCATTCGCAGGAATGGCGGTGGTCTTTGCAACGATGGTAGGAAAGTCAACACTACCGAATTGGATAGTAACTCCGGCATTTCCGATCTTAATAATAGCATTTGCCAGCTTGAATCTTGGCTCTTCATCTTAACTGGATGGTCATCGGGATGTTCTGTAGATCCATCTGCATAAATGAAAGGCAAGGGTTAGTAATCAGAATCTGATACATCACCCCGCACTTTCAAAATGAAAAGACTTACACATAACATAAAAAATAAAAAATAATTAGCATAAACAAACAATAAAAATAATTTTAAAACTCTACTGAATGCCAAATGAATTTGTTGAATGATCATTGTAGAATATTCAGGACTTCGATTCGTTGAATGATCATTTTAAAAGACTCAAAATCTTGACTATGAGTTAAAACAACTGCTACTATAACACTGAGACGACTAGCCAAAGATGGAAAGAAAAACCATTCCCCAACAGAGTCGAAAGAAATCTATGGGCTCCAAAAAATTCGGCCCCGGCCTCCGCCTGCACTGATGTGCGTTCTTTTTTGGCGAGGGAGTTTTAACAGATTTAAGTTCCTGGGTAAATTTTGAAGAGCAGATGGGTTTGTAGATAAGACACTACCCAGAGATTTCGCCCTCATTTTACGCGGACTTTATGATCTGAGTTCTGGTTTCCTATAGGCGCAAGCTCATATAGTTAATTACTCCTCTCGATCACGAGAGAGAACTTTCGATTAAGGCTAGTCGTCAATCAGATACGTAGAGATACGTGTTATCTAGCATATATTAGCAGCAATGAACATTTAGAAGGGTTTGAGAATTTGGAAAAAAGTTTGAATGGTTCGAAGATTTTGATATTTAGAATAGAAATTTCACCATCTTGCACTTAAAGCGGAAGGTGGGGGACTAAATGGACCCGATCAAGATCACATGGTTCTGTGGTCCCTGGTCTACTTAGTTAGGAGGTAGTCAACCCAACCTGACAAAAGGATCCTTGTCGAAAATCATGGGTTGCTTCATCCAAGTGGACCTTGCAGACTTGGGGTGGATGTTTATCTAAAGGGACAAATTTCAATCCACCTTATCTGACAGATGGATTTGTGCCCTATCAATCATATCCTATTGATTCATATCTCAAGGATTTGATGTCACTAAGAAACATACTGGCTGTGGCTATAACCAGTATTTCGTGGTGCCATTTGACGGCAGAACCACTCAATTCAGAGAGCCCTAGGTCAAAACCATTTATCCCATGGTGTCATTTGGCGGTAAAACTGCCGGTTAGAGGACATGTACCATGTCTTTATTGGCAGGCGATTGTTTGATAATGGATCCTAGTGATATTTTCGATTTGGCATTTGGCTCTATGTGAGCTGAAGTAATTTTCAGATTTGTCCACATCGACAAATTGTTGCGGAGGTTGGATGGATTTTGCTTTAAGCACTTGATGATTGAATTTTAATTTTTAAATATTTTTGGGTTTTGGGAATTTGGGATTTTTGATGATCTCTAGGGTTTTGAATATTTGAGTGGAGTTTGAATGGCATTTAAAAAAAATATTTTAATCAGTCCTCCGATTGAGATCTTCGTTCAACACGGCCATCATCGAGGTGTTTGGGGGCATTTTCATTTGCAGTTTGAACCTTGTCGACTCTGTCTGGATGTCGATAGAGGATCGAGTTTCGCAAGCTTTATGCCTTTGTTAGTGATTTCTATTAATACAGACCTTGAAGGCCTAATATAAATATATCAAAACAAATATATCGATCACTATGTGGGCTCCAAAAATTCGGCCCCAGCCTCCACTCGCTTTTCTTTTTTTATTTGGTGAGGAAATTTTAACTGATAAGTTCTGAGGTAAAATTTGAAAGGTAGATGGGTTTGTAGATAAGACACTACCCAGAGATTTCGCCCTCATTTTGTGAGGACTTTATAATCTGAGTTCTAGTTTCCTATGGGCGCAAGCCCCTACAGTTAATTACCCCTCTCGATCACGAGAGAGAACTTTCGATTAAGGCTAGTCATCAATCCGTTACGTAGGAATAAATGTATCTAGCATATAGTAGCAGCATGGGTTTAGGGATTTGAAAGTATTAGATTTGGAAATTGGGTTTGAAAATTTCAGGTATTTAAAATTTGGATTGAAAGATTTGATATTTAAAAATTAAAATTTCACCGTCTTGCACTTAAAGCGAATGGTGGAGGAATGAATGATAGACCCGATCAAGATCCTATGGTTTCATCGTCTCGGGCCATCATAGTCCTTGGTCTACTTAGTCAGATGAGGTAGTGGACCCAACCTGATAGAAGGATCCCTGTCGGCAGCCATGGGCTGCTTCGTCTAAGGGGACCTTGTAGACCTGGTGTGGATGTTTGTCTAAGAGGACAAATCTGAATCCACCTTAGCTAACAGAGGACTTTGTGCCTTATCGATCATATCATATTAATTCATATCTCAAGGATTTGATTACAATAAGGAACATATTGGCGCTGGCCATAACCGGTATTTCATGGTGCCATTTGGCAAAATAATCACTAGGTTCTAAGGGCCCCGAGTCATAACCATTTAACCCGCGGTGTCATTTGGTGGCAAAACCGCCGGTTAGAGGACACGTACCACGTCCTTATCGGCAGGAGATTGTTTTGAGAATAGATTCTAGTGATATTTTCGACTAGGCATTAGCTCTATGTGAGTTAGAGTAAATTTTAATTTTTCCACCTCGGCAAACTATTGCGTAGGGTGGATGAATTTTGCTTTAAGTTATTGGACGGTTGATTTTAATTTTAAATATATGTAATTGGAATTTGATTGGAATTTTGGATTTTGTGGAACTTTGGATTTTTGTGGGTATTTAGGTGGAACTTTGAGAAATATTTGTGAACCCTTCTAGTTGAGATACACATTTAACACGATCATCATCGAGGTGTTAGGAGTTATTTCTCCTTGTTGATTAACCCTGTCGATCCTATCAACTTGCCGATAGGGGATCAGATTTCTCGTAGGCTTTGTGTCTTTTATTTGTGAATTCATATTATTATAGGCCTTGAAGGCCTGATATGAATGTATCAAAACAAATATTCTGGTCGTCACAGCCACATATTTGTTTGTTAGTTTGAACCTTGTCGACTTCTACTGATCTATATAGAAGGATCAGATTCGAACTTGAATTCACTTGTTGACCTGCGTAGCACCCTAGACGTCACATGTGTACTAATAACACGCTAGCCGGGAACCATGCGGGTGTTTGGGGGCATTTTATTATTATTTATCGGATCTTATCGACTCCTATTTATTTTCTTAGGAAGATCGGGTCCATATTTAATAACCCGTATAGCATCTCAAGAAATCACGTGTGTACCAATAACACGCTCGCCGGGGCCCATGCGGGTGTTGATTGTATACTCTTTTTTAGTGTACCTAAATGTGTACAAACTACAGTGCATGTGCGAGAGTATTTTGGAATATTTATGAAACACCTTCTGTTCGCTTCCAAGAACGTCGCAGATCCGGTGGCACGAAGTAGCAGCTTCTGAATAGAGTTGTTCGCTGCTTCGTACAGGTAGACTGTCGTACACTACTCTTTGCCTTCTACAGGTGGATCGTAGTGTACCAACTAATCTCCTGTCTTTAAATTTGTAGATGCATTCACATGATATTTTTGTTCGTGGTCATTGCTTTGCATACAAGTCTTCTGGAACTGACTGCATGAACTGCCTTCGCCGCCAATCTTTTCATGCAATGCTGGCAGTCATCATTTGCGGGGAACTATTATATTCGTCCATGAGTAGATTGACATTAATTGTAGGAGTGTTATATTCATCGTCACTCCTCTAATGTCACTAGTAGAGTTGTTGTATGCATTACAAATGTAAGAAACTTCTCTTTTATAAGATCTACTACATGCATCACAATTCATTACATTTGTTGCATGTCGACCTCCTTCATTCACTTATGTTCATCACTTGTATGTCATTTGTATTGTATCTTGTTCATAAATGCATTAGAGATTTCATGTCATTACTCATAGTCAAGTTGTGAATTTGTCTTGATCGTTGCTAGTGGATGAAAGGAGTTTCCTTTTGACTCATCAATGTTGATTGAAGGGAAATCATTGCATTCATAATCTATCCATCATTATTGGTTGCAAGTTACAATATTCACTTGCACTTCATTCATGCTTGTAAGCCAACTATCCCCTTCACTACATGTATTTTGCATGCATTTATAAGAATCTTTGTTTGTTGTAGGCTCTTGGACCTCCTTTGTAGACCATTGTTCATTCATTGCTATTTAGCTAAATAATAAAAAATATCATCTACCGTTTGTATGAATTAGGATGAATGCTACAATCCAATCATTGTCATTTACATGAAGGTTCTTCCACATTCATTTGAGAGCTTCACATTTTGATTGCAAGTACATTGATTGGAATGGGATGTAGGAATCATAAGTCTCTCATATATCTTCCTTTGCATCTAAGTTGGAGCTTACCACTTGTAATATATACAAGTTAGATCTTATACGGTTCATTTGAAATTCTTTGGGTCATCATCAAAATCAAGTCCAAACTCAAGTTTGAGTTTGTCTAGTTCAAGCTTTGCTCCAAATTTGAGTTCAAATGATTCAAATCATGGCTCTTTTGAGTCAAATGAGATTCAAATCCAAGCCTTGTTGTAGTTCAAGATTTAAGTCCACAAATAATCTTGTTAAGTTCAATTCAAGTTAAAGTTTCTTATACTTGTTCTTTTGAATTTAATTCCAAATGTCATTTGGTCCAAATCAAGCTCACTTCATCATCCTCCATTGTACGAGTTTCCTGTGGTCCACCTTAAGTCTTTGCTTGAGTTCAAACATGTTCAAGTCCAAATCAAATTTGAGTCCTTGTTGAAGTTCAAAAGAGATTCCAAGTTCATGTTCATGTTCATTTAGAATTGAATTGATTTGGGGTCAAGTTCATTTAAGTAGATTGAATCAAGTCCACAAGTCCCAATTTGTTCCAGTCCTTGTCTTATTTCAGACAAAATTTCGACAACCTCCCAGCATCTCCCCCGTTTAGGGGAAAAACCAAGGGCCGCCTACCCGCCACGTCAACAAAGACGTGCACAGTTGATGTTTGTGGGACACCGCGGCTATGATTTTTTTTATTTTTTCATCCACCATGCTAACAAAGGCGTGCATGGGGTTTTTTTAAAAGCATTTTTGAAAAAAGGCAATTTTGCTTTCCCCCCACTCGGGGGTACTTATAAGTAACCCCGCTTCGCCGTAAGTGTCAGAGATCTTCCGTGAGTTCAGAAGCAGCGACGAGAGAGGTAGGGAGCTTCATCGGCTTGGGCAGAGGAGGGACTTTGACGAGAGAGCAGAGAGGGGGATGGAGGAGCTCGGGAGGAGTTCGGTAAGCAGGCCGAGAAGTCGAGGGGTTCGGTTGCTTTTAAAGGCCTTGGAGAGCAACGATCAAGGAGCTTCATACGGGAATCCCGCGAGGAGACGCTAACGGCACCGAATGCACAGGAATTTTGACGGGATTTTGGGCATGTTTGTGGATCCACTGGGTATGATTTTGATTTTTTGTTTCTTTTGTTCCTTTGGGTATATCTGTGGAGGTCAACAATGAAAAGAGACAAATATAGGTCAAACTTTAGGGTGTGGATACTAAAACTGAAAATTTAAATGTGATTCACATGATGTCCCATTTTAAACATTGGTACAAACCTTAAATAGCACAAATAAAATAACACCACTGTATTTTTATCTCATGCTTAAAATGGCACACCATATGACTCCCATGTAGTGATACCCTCATTTACTTTTCATGCCAATAAATACAGGAGGTCTTACGCAAACTAAGATACATTTGCAATCAATATATTTAGATATATTAATTCATATCAATCTCAAACTATAAAAATGCGTAGTAATAGCTTCTGATGCAGCAATGAAGGGATGTGATCATCCCATTTCACATGATGGACGATCACGTCAATCCCCCAGAAGACTTTATGATGGTCAAATTTCTTTGACGTTTGACTAAGACGCATTGGTAGTGTAGGCCTCCTAACAAGATCATGCCCCTTTGGCACTAGGGTTTTATCTTGTTCCCATCCCTACAACGCGACATGCACCACTGAAGCGACAAGTCATTTCTCAGGGGGAATCCAATATTCTCCTCCTACAAAAGACCTTATTGAATATTTTTTTTGCATTGCTAGGTTTGAATATCAAATTGTCGTATTAAAAGCCTCAAAGTTAAAGGCACGGCATATTAAGAGGCCATAATTAATCAGGGCTTTAAATTAATCCACTTAATAAATCAACAAATACAAAACCAACGATACCAAATTCGACTAAATTCGAACCCAAATGAGTCCAAATCAAAGACCAGAAGCGCATTTGGAAGGTTCAAATCATAATTTAGATTACCAATCGGTTTCCAAGCGTAACATGCTTATATTCGAATCGAGTGACTCGACGAGACGAATCAAATGAGCTCAAGATCGTCAAATTATGACATCCTTAAGGCCTTCAAATGCCTAACAAACGGTTCATGATCAAGGGATTCAATATCAGCCGTTCATTCAAACCACTCTCAATTCACCCCTGATTTTCCTCCTATTTACTAGTCATGCCACTCTCAAAAAATTATAAATAGATCACTCATTTCTCATAGAAAGGGACCCCAAAGAGCCGGGGGAAGGGTAAAGGAGGCCCAAGCAAGGAGAGAATGAAGAAAAGGAAGAAAAGGAAGAGACTCCTCCTCGACCACCGTCGAACTTTCACCTAGCAACCAACCGACGCCGGAGTTCTGCCCGATCTCCAATTGATGCCGAAATAAAGCAAGGAAGAAAAAGGAAATGAAGAAAAGGAAGAGACTCTTCCTCAACCACCGTCATACATTCATCTGGCAGCCAATCAACTCCAGAGTTCTGCCCGATGCCAATTGACGTCGGAATTAAGCAAGGAAGGAAAGAAAGGAAGAAAAGAAAGAGACTCCTCCTAGACCACCGTCATACTTTCACCCGGCTGCCGACAAACGTTGGAGTTCTGCTCGCCTGAAAGTTCGTTAGGGATGTTAAGCCCTATAGAACTGGCCCAAGCTAACCAAGAGAGGGGTGAATTGGTATTTTAAAAATTTTCTTTTCACAAAGAATAAAAATCACATAAACCAAAACCACACCTCAAAAATAAAAACGGAAATTAAAGTGCGGAAGCAAGAAAACAAGAACACAGAAATTTATAATGGTTCGGTCAACTCGACCTACGTCCACTCCCTGGAGGCGCCCTCCGAGTATTGCACTACAAACGTGACTCTCCTTTAGCCCCCACAGCTAGACAAAGAAGCCTTTACAAGAACCTCTTTTTGCCACCCCGGCAAGGTAGAGAACCTATCTCCATTTGCTTCCTCCTGAAGCTGGCAGAGAACCATAACCAGAGGCTAACTCCTTACCTCTACCGACCCTTCCACGGACGAGAAACTCTAGACGAAGAAGAAGCAGAGCGATCCTTGAAGCAACCCTTGTGAATCCCCGCACAAGCTCCCCCTCACAAGATCTTCTCTCACTCTCTCTTTCTCTCCTCAAGGCCTTCTCAAGTCAAGGAAGCAGCCAAAAGTCCTTCAAAACGTTGAACAAGAGCTCTTAAATAGAAGAGCTTCAAAGGAGCTCATCAATTGCAAGTTGCCAACAATATCGTCCAGGCCGATATGGACATTGTCCTGGCCGATCAGTACAAATCTCAGAAGATCGGCCAGAGCATCGCCCTGAATGCAAACTGGACGATTTAAAATTGGCTTAATCCTCCAGGCCGATCTCACGATCGTCCTGGCCGATCAGTTCAAATCAGAGGAAAATCGTCCAAAGCATCGCCCTGAATACAAGCTGGCCGATATTTATCGTCCTGAAGTAACTTAAAGTTTTTTAATAGATCGTCCTAGCCGATCCTACAATCGTCCAGGACGATATGATCGTATCAATCATCCTTAATTACTCCCTTGATTTCTTGATCAATTAAGGCATAATTTGTTAATATCGTCCAGACCGATCAATGATCGTCCTGACCGATCATTTAAAAATACAGTATATCTTAATTGTCTATGGCGGCAACTTCTTTCTGTTTTGAGCTTATCGTCCAGGCCGATCTGTTAATGACGGCTTCCTTAATTAAGAATCCTTATTTAGACTTTCTGTTTTAAGCCTGATCATCTAGGACGATGTAAATATCGTTCTGGCCGATATGAGTTAAAACAGAAAATCTAAGTCTCTCAAGTGTGTGTGTATAGGGTTACTTAACATCAGTCTCTTTGACCATTACAAGTAGACTCAAGAAGTGAAAAACAAAGTACAGACTGACACAACCCTAAACCTACGCAATCCTGAACTGGCTTCGTCTGTTCGTCCGATCTTCGATTCCTGAAAAGTTAGAAAAAACAAGTAGTCCAAGAGAATCAATAGCGTTTGGCAATCATCAAAACATAAGGCATGAAAATAGGTTTGCAACAATCTCCCCCTTTTTGATGATGGCAAAACACTACGAAGACAATTAGCAGTTAAAGTTCAGGATCGACAAGTAAAAAAAATATCATAAACATCTCCCCCTTTTGACATATCAAAAATGAGGGAACACAAAAGAACAATAGCAGATCACAAACCACCTTTTTTTTTTTAACCAAGGCATGAAAATGATGTAGTATTCCATGTGATTGATTTTAAAAACTTGTGGGTTAATGAGTTAACAATCTCAACAATTCATAGAATAGTAAAATATCTGATCATGGTTACACTTAGCTCAAACATTTTCTTAGGGTAGAATCGACTTTTGAAATCAATGACCTAACTCAAAAAATTAATTGGATATGAGAAAGAGATTTCATCCATCAATTGGCTTAAGAAAAAACTATCTTTATAAAATAATGAACCAAAATAAATTTGTCACGATCGCAAAACAATCGAAATCAAGCCTTTGAGAACCAAAACTTCTAAGTTCTAAAAAATTTAAAAAGAGAGAATAGCTTGCTTTTGAGTGAGCTCATTTTATGCCTCTTGTCAATTGAGTTGGCGCTTTGCGCATCTTTTTATAGATTTTCAATTTTGGCGTCTTTGCGCTTCTTTTGTTGGCATCATTGGCCAAATTTTTTTTATTTTTGCAAGCTACATTCTCTTTTATAACCTCTTAAAAAAATTCTTAGTTGTGAGTATATCTTCTTAGATATTAGAGAATAGGAACTCTCTCTCTAACATAAGGAAGAACTACCACAAACAGAGTTAATAATCAAAGACAAGAGTAACGAAGGATCTTGATGTGACAAAAAAACTTTAAACATTATAAATACAAGATAGATTTGCTTAAGCAAGTTTAAGAAAAGATCTCAATTTTATAAACAATCTTTTAATTTGAGATAGATTTTTTATTAAAAAAGAAAACTATGCTACTAAAATAGATTAGAGAAAGAGACACAATCACAAAATATTTTTACCATCTAAGAAATTGGGAGGTGAAAACCACATTGACTACAAATTTTCAAAAGCAATGACAAGGAATATAATATCATTTCAGCAATGATTTTGAAGACTAAGTAAGAAGAAACAAAAGTAAAATAAAACAAACTAAAAATTAAGAAAAAATAAAAAACAAAAGCAAAAGAAAGTAACTAAAAGATCAAGTTTCATGCATTTATGTCAATCACACCTAATCTGGTCCATAAAGAACTGAAAGTGTCGAAGGCCAGTGGTTTAATAAAGATATCAGTCAATTGATTTTCAGTTGTCACATGGTGTAACTCAATGTCTCCCTTAGTCACATGATCTCTAATGAAGTGATGCCTAATGTCAATGTGCTTAGTCCTTGAATGTTGGATAGAATTCTTAGAGATGTATATGGCACTAGTATTGTCACAAAAAATTGAGATGGTGCCTACAGGTAATCCTTAATCCAATACCTATTGTTTCAACCAAAGGACTTGGGCCACAAAACTTTCAAGAGCGATGTACTCAGCTTCAGCAGTGGAAAGAGCAACAGAGTTTTGCTTCCTGCTAGACCAAGAGACCAAAGACTGTCCAATGAATTGACAAGTTCCTGAAGTGCTCTTTCTATCCACCTTGCATCCTACAAAATCAGAGTCAGAAAATCCAATAATCTCAAAAGAAGTGTTGTGTCTAGAGTACCAAATCCCTAAGCCTTGTGTCCCCAAAAGGTATCTAAAAATTCTCTTAACAGCAGTCATGTGGGACTCCTTAGGGTCAGCTTGAAATCTAGCATAAAGGCAAACACTAAACATGATATCAGGTCGGCTCGCAGTCAAGTAAAGTAAAGATCCAATCATGCCTCTATACTTCTTCTGATCAACAAACTTACCACTTGGGTCATTATCTAATGGAGCACTAGAAGTCATGGGAGTGTTAATTGGCTTAGCTTTTTCCATCTCATATTTCTTCAAAATGTCCTTTATATATTTTGTTTGATTTAGAAAGGTTCCATCCTCCAATTATTTTATGCTAAACCCCAAAAAGTAGGACAACTCTCCCATCAAACTCATCTCAAACTCTCTACTCATTGATTTAAAAAAATCATCACATAATTTTTTATTAGAAGATACAAAGAGTATATCATCCATATAAATCTGAACAATGAGTAAATCATCTCCAACTCTACTAAGAAAAAGGGTGGTGTCTACGCTTCCCTTGACAAACTCCCTCTCCAGTAAGAATGTGTTAAGCCTCTCATACCAAGCTCTTGGTGCCTGCTTTAAACCATACAAAGTCTTTTTTAATTTAAAAACATAATTTAAAAATTGGGAGCTCTCAAAACCTGGGGGTTATTCTACAAAAACATCTTCTTTTATTTCCCCATTTAAAAAGGCACTCTTGACATCCATTGAAAAAGCTTAAATCTTTTATAACAGGCAAAGGCTAATAGCACTCTAATGGTTTCTAATCTAGCTATAGGGACAAAAGTCTCCTCAAAGTCTATCCCTTCTATTTGATTGTACCCCTTAGCCACCAATCTTGCTTTATTCCTCACCACCACTCCTGAATCATTCATCTTGTTCTTAAAGACCCACTTTGTCCCTTAGGTCTTTTTACAAGCTCCTAAACATCATTCCTAACAAATTAATTCAATTCTTCTTGTATTGCTAAAATCCAAAACTCATCAGTAAGGACTTGGTTAATGGTGGTGGGCTCAATCATAGAGATAAAGGCAGAGTGGTTCACCTCCTTTCTAAGTCCATGTCTAGTCTTAACTCCACTAGAAGGGTCTCCTAAGATCAAATCCTTGGGGTGACTTGTAGAATATCTCCAATCTTTAGGCAAAGTGTGTGAAGGTTCACCCCTTTCATCCAAATCAAAATTATCTACTCCTTGGATGACTTCTCCTACTCCTTCATTACTTTGGTGCTCTCCCCTTCCCCAAATTTTCTACTCCACTTGTAATCTCTCCAACATCATCATCTTCCACTCCATGTTTCTTAGGATCAGACTCATCAAAAACTACATGGGTTGTCTCTTTCACCATCAAAGTTCTCTTGTTAAACACCCTAAAAGACTTCCCAACACTAAAATATCCCAAGAATACTCCATCAGATTTAGGATCAAATTTTCTCAAGTGAGACTTCTCATTATTGTGAATGAAAACCTTACAACCAAAGACATGAAGGTGGGAAAGATTGGGTGTCCTACCCTTAAGGATCTCATAGGGTGTCTTATCTAATTTGGCTCTAACATTCACTCTATTTAACACATAACAAGCTGTGTTAACCGCTTCAGCCTAAAAGTATTTTGGAAATGAATACTCAGCAAGCATTGCTAGCGGCTTCCATCAAGATCCAGTTCTTTCTTTCAGCTACCCCGTTCTGCTGAGGGGTCCTAGAAGCTGAAAAATTATGGCTAATCCCCTTGTCCTCACAAAAATCTCTGAATCTTTCATTCTCAAATTCTCCCCCATGATCACTATGGATGGTCAAAATCTCACAACCTATCTTTTTCTGAATCCAAGTAGAAAATGTTTTAAACTCCTCAAAAGACTCATTTTTATATGAAAAAAATTTAGTCCAAGTGAACCTCGAGTAGTCATCAACAATCACAAAATCATAGACTTTCCCTCTCAGGCTAGCAGTGCTAATGGGTCCAAACAAATCCATGTGAAGGACTTCTAAAGGTCTAGAGGTGCTAATGTCCTTAATGGGATAAAAGGTGGAGTGGACTTGCTTTCCTAATTGACAGGCATCACAAAGGTGGTATTTTGAAAACTTAAGTTTAGGGACACCTCTAACTAGGTCTTTTTGGGTCACTTTCCTAAGGGTTTTCATACTTGCATGACAAAGCCTCCTTTGCCACAACCAAGAATCATCATTCACAATTTTTAAGCAAAAAGAAGCAGCATATTTAATATTATTTAAATCAAGCATGTAGACGTTGTTGATCCTCTTTCCCTGCAAAATAGTATTATTACTTAAACTTACAATGCATGAATTTACAAAGAATTGCACAATGAAGCCTTTGTCACAGAATTGACTGATGCTGAGCAAGTTGTACTTCAATCCATCTACAAGCAAAACATTTTCAATTATAAGGTTCTTAGAATTACCAATTATACCTGCGCCTACCACCTTCTTGATGGTGTTGTCTCCAAGAGTAACCTTGCCTCCGGTCCTGGACTCCAGTACAATAAACTGGCTGGCATCACCATTCATATGTCGAGAGCATCGACTGTCCAGATACCACATACTCTCACGAGGCCTTTTGTGAGAGCCCTCCTGCAAAATTACCAAATGTTAGATTTAGGAACCCAAGCAGGTTTAGGTTCCTTCTTATGAAGAGAAGAATGCAATGCATGTGTGGTATGCTGTGGATCATGCACCTTAGGTCTCCACACCCAATGTATACTATGGTGAATCATGCAAGTATGTGAGATATGTCCTAGCATGCCACATGAAAAACATCTAACTCTAGGAAAGGGATTTCTTAAATGGTTTGCGTTATAATGCCTCTTTCTAGGTGTTGGCAATTGATCACAAGTAGGTGTCATCCTAGTTTTCTTACATGCTTCTAATTCATTTTGAATCTTCAAAGTTGTGTTTTTTAAGACTTCATTTTCAATCCTCAAATTTTTCTTTCTCTTTGGACTTCTTAAAATCAGATTCAAGTGATGTGTGTAAAACTTTTAATGCATCATATTTTTCAACTAATTCACAATGAATTTTATTTAACTCATCAAATTCATTATGTAAAATCATATGATTTGAATCAATCGTTTGATAGTCTTTAATCCAAATTTCATGCTCTTTTTGTAGATTTAAAAATTTTAATTTCAAGCTAGCATGAATTTTCTTTAATTTTCTACATGATGCATGAATTTTTCTGAAACTTCAAGAAGTTGATCGTAGGAAAGTTCACATACCTCTTCTTGATCAGGATTATTGTCTGCCATCAAGCACAATTTTGATGTCTCATCATCTGGTTTCGTCTCTGATGAATCCGATGCCGAATCCGCCCAAAATGCTTTTTGTACTCTCATCTTGTCCTTCCTTAGCTTAGGGTTCTCCTCACCCTTCCATTTGCTTGAGTGGTCTTTAAGTGTAGGGCAATCAATTCTCGCGTGTCCTGGTTTCCTGCAATTATAGCAAACAAAATCAGAAGATTCTTTAACATAATTATGATCCTTACATTTTCTCTAATTTTGATGATGCTTTTGTTTCTTCCTTAGAAAGCTTTTGAATTGCCTTGTGATGAAGGTTTCATCGCTTTCAGATCCGGAAGATTAAAAATCCGATTTGTGCGCCTTTAATGCAACTGTTTTCTCCTTCTTCTTCTCACCTGCATCAAGATTTCTTTGATTCACCCCTTGCTCGTAAGCAATGAGTGAGCCAAGTAAGTTATCAATAGAATAAGTGTTAAAATCTTTAGATTCAGAAATTGCAGTGATTTTAGCATCATATGACGAAGGCAAGCATCTCAAAATCTTGTTGACTTTTTTATAGTTTGAAAGTTTTTTTCCTAGTGCATGCAGTGAAGTAACTATCAGAGTAAACCTAGTATACATGTCAGAAATCGATTCATGAGATTTCATACGAAAAAGTTCGTAGTCATGTAAGAGAATGTTCAAATGAGATTGTTTAACCTCATTAGTACCTTCATAAGTGATACACAGTTTATCCCACATTTATTTACCAGTTTTGCAAGTGGAGGCACGCATGTAATCCTCAGATTTTAAAGCACAAAAAAAACAGTTCAAACATTTTGCATTTAATTGAGCTAAATCTCATTCATCAAAAGTTCAATCAGTAAAAGCAACTTCAATATTAACACTATTAATTTCACGAGAAGGTGGAGAATAACCTTCTTTGATAAGCATCCACATGCAATAATCGATAGATTGTAAAAACGTTGACATGCGGGTTTTTCATAAATCAAAAGGTAAGTTGTCAAACAAGGGAGGTCGTGTAATTGAATAACCTTCCGTAGTATTACGATTCCCAAGATTAGCCATGGATCAAAATTCAAAAAGTTTTCAAACTCAATTTTTATGAATCTCGTTCTGATACCACTTGAAAGTTCGTTAGGAATGTTAAGCCCTATAGAACTGGCCCAAGCTAACCAAGAGGGAGGGTTAATTAGTATTTTAAAAATTTTCTTTTCATAAAGAATAAAAATCACATAAACCAAAATCACACCACAAAAATAAATGCGAAAATTAAAATGCGGAAGCAAGAAAACAAGAACACAGAAATTTATAGTGATTCGGTCAACTCGACCTATGTCCACTCCCCGAAGGCGCCCTCCGAGTATTGCACTACAAACGTGACTCTCCTTTAGCCCCCACAACTAGGCGGAGAAGCCTTTACAAGAACCTCCTTTTTGCCACTCCCGCAAGGCAGAGAATCTATCTCCTTTTGCTTCCTCCTGAAGCTGACAGAGAACCACAACCAGAGGCTAACTCCTTACCTCTACCGACCCTTCCACGCATGAGAAACTCTAGACGAAGAAGAAGCAGAGCAATACTTGAAGCAACCCTTGTGAATCCCCTCACAAGATCCTCTCTCTCTCTCTTTCTCTCCTCAAGGCCTTCTCAGGTCAAGGCAGCAGCCAAAGGTCCTTCAAAACGTTGAACAAGAGCTCTTAAATAGAAGAGCTTCAAAAGAGCTCATTAATTGCAAGTTGCCAACAATATCGTCCAGGCCGATATGGACATCGTCCTGGCCGATCAGTACAAATCTTAGAAGATCAGCCAGAGCATCGCTCTGAATGCAAACTGGACGATTTAAAATTGGCTTGATCATCCAGGCCGATCTCACGATCGTCCCGACCGATCAGTTCAAATCAGAGGAAAATCGTCCAGAGCATTGCCCTGAATACGAGCTGGCCAATATTTATCGTCCTGAAGTAACTTAAGGTTTTTGAATAGAACATCCTGGCCGATCCTGCGATCGTCCAAGATGATATGATCGTATCAATCATCCTTAATTACTCCCTTGATTTTCTGATCAATTAAGACATAATTTGTTAATATCGTCCAGGCCGATCATTTAAAAATACAGTATACCTTAATTGTCTATGGCGGCAACTTCTTTCTGTTTTGAGCTTATGGTCCTGGCCGATACACATATCGTCCAGGCCGATCAGTTAATGACGGCTGCCTTTATTAAGAATCCTTATTTAGACTTTCTGTTTTAAACCTGATTGTTCAGGACGATGTAAATATCGTCCTGGTCGATATGAGTAAAAACAAAAATTCTAAGTCTCTCAAGTGTGTGTAGGGTTATTTAGCATCAGTCTCTTTGACCATTACAAGTAGACTTAAGAAGTGAAAAAATAAAGTACAGACTGACATAACCCTAGACCTACGCAATCCTGAACTGACTTCGTCTGTTCGTCCGACTTCGATTCCTGAAAAGTTAGAAGAAACAAGTAGTCCAAGAGAATCAATAATGTTTGTCAATCATCAAAACATAAGGCATGAAAATAGGTTTGCAACACCGCCATTTGATTTATACTAGACACCGGCTTCCGCCTATCTCTGTACTTATGTCTATCGCTGCACTTCTACCAGATGTCGTACTTCTGTTCGTCACCGGATTTCTACCAAATGCCAGACTTGAACCCGTCATCTGATTTCTACCTGAAGTCAGATTCCACCCATCGCCGGACTTTCTCTTATCACCAAACTTTAGTCAGACTTCTACTCGATGCCGAACTTTCCCTCGTCGTCGGGCTTTTGCCCATTGTCGGATTTCTACCTGACACCGGACTTCTACCCGTAGCCAGAATTTTGTCGAATTTATGTCTGTCGCCGGACTTCCGCCTCTCTCCGGACTTATGTCTATCGCTGAACTTCTACCTGATGTCGTACTTCCGCCTGTCACCAGATTTCTACCAAATGTCAGACTTCAACCTGTCGTCTGATTTCTACCTGACGTCATATTCCACCCATCGCCGGACTTTAGTCAAACTTCCACTCGACGCCGAACTTTCCCTCGTCTTCGGGCTTTTGTCCATCGTCGGATTTCTACCCGACACCGGACTTCTGCCCGTCACCAGAATTTCTTCGGATTTCTACCCAATGTCGGACATCCTCCGGTCGCCGGACTTCAACCCGCCCGCCAACTGACGCTGGATTTGTGCCTGGCTACCAGCTAATGTTGGACTTCTTCCCGACTGCCAACTGATGCCAATTTTTTTGCCCAGCCACAAACTAATGCCAGACTTTTGCATGGCCTCCAATTGATTATGGACCTCCGTCGCCCTCCAAAAATGACTATTCTGACCACTGTCATCCGTTGACTATGGTCCTTACGACTTACATCGCCAAACAACGGTCCTTCCGACCTCTATTTCCCCGACCTGATCAATCGGTCCTTCTTGCCTCCTCCGCCAGACAACGGTCCTTTTGACCTCCATCGCCCACCGATTATGGTCCTTCCAACCAAACGAACTCGTCAGTAGTGATTATTTATATCCACAATATAATGCACTCCATATGATGTACATCAATCCAAATCCTTCCCCCAAAGGAAAAGCCTCATTTGTAATCGACTCAAATAATAGTGCATTAATTGAAACTGCGCTAGGCCCCGTGGTTTTTCCCCTTTTCAGGGTTTTCTACATAAAAATTTTGGTGTCCCTTATAAATGTTGCAGCCTCTATTTTCATCTATTTGTGTGCTGGATCTTCGTATAAAGCTAAGATGTTAAAATTTATATTTCTCCGCCGCCACGAATACTCCAAGACAAAACAACTAGGATTCCCACAAACACTCTATCAAGCTCACTTTTTATGAGAGTATACTTTAAAATCATTAAATATAAGGAAAGAAAATCCAAGAAGACGGCATGAGAGACATGAGCCAAGAGGATCAAAATCAACACAAGAAACTCCTGAAAATAATTTATATGAAATCATCATTGGGCAAGAAATAATGGAAATTCTAGTTCACCTACAACTCAGAATTTAGGAGAGAGAGAGAGAGAGAGACTCAACTCATTTATTCATTTATTACAATAATGCTCCCAATAGAAGAGTTTAATAGTGCAATGAAACCCTAGTTCAAACTAGCTATTAACTTATAATACAACTAAATACCAACTAATTGACACACAAAGATCAATAAGTCAACTTTTTTACATTTTTTTTTTTAAATCACTACTCTTACTCACCTCTTCAAATCAACCTTTCCCTAAAAGTCGAGCAAGCAGTGGCTGGCAACATTAGAGGAGAGATGGAAGATCAAATGTATGTAGTCGAGCTCTAGTGAAAGCATCGGCATGAGTTTTATGACAAAATCTATGAAGGCTCACTATAAAAAAAGGGTATACTGAAGGACTTTATGGCGAAAATATATCAACCAGTAATAACAGCAGTGTAACCAACGAATATTCCGTCGGTAATTGTGTGGCAGTCTTTTCGGTGAATGAAGCGTCGGTAGTTTCCTGACGGAAAACCCGCTACAAAGCCGTCGGTTTTACTAAAACTGTTGCTAACTTCCGGCAAAAAATTAGAAGGAAATTATCAGCAGCAATGCCACTGGAAACATTTTCGACAAAAAATCGATCGGAAAAGGCCCTATTTTCCTTCCATAAATGCCTTCCTTCTCATTTCACTCCTCTTTCCTACTTCGCTCCCAGCCGCCTCCATGCCTTAGTGTACATCGCTTCATCGCCGTCATTTGCCACCTCGCTCGTCGGAACCAATGTAAGTTCTTCTGCCGATAGCCCATTTTCTTTTTGCTTTGGTCATGGATGTTGTTGGTAGACATTTGCAAGAGATTGTTCCATAGTGTATGAATTTTGTTGATGATATTCTTCTTCTTGATAAAACTAACGAGGGATTTGATTATGAAATAAATTGCACTATGGTGTATGTATTTTGATAAAGATATTCTTCTTGTTCATAAGAGTAGAGAGGGAGTTCATGTGGATACTATTAGTAGAATTCAAGTTGGATGGATAAAGTGGAGGAATGCATTGGGCTTATTGTGTGATAGAAAACTCCCCTCAAACTTAAGAAAAATCCTATAAGATGTGGTGAGACCTACAATGCTTTATGGTGTAAAATATTGGTCATTAAAAGAGAAGCATAACATTAAGTTAAATGCCTACATAGATGAGAATGCTCATGAGTGGATTTACTCTTAGAGACAATATACGAAATAAGCATATACATGAAAAGGTTGTAGAAGCTCCTATGGAAGATAAGATTAGAGAGAGTGAGAGAGTAGCCATAGTGGTTTGGTCACATCAAATGGCGGCTCGCGATGACCTTGTTAGGAAAATGGAGATATTATATTTGACTTATGTTAAGAAAAGTTGAGGTATAAAAAGACTTGAATGTTTGTTGGATGAATAAAAAATCACCCGAAAAAATTGAGTATTTTGAAAATCATCGATTTGGGCCCCCACAAATAAATTTTTTTAGCTCAATCACTATTTCCATCATGATATTTTATCATAAATCTAACATGAAGGAAAGTCTACTCGAAGAACGTCATTTGGAGCCCCATGCATTAGATTTAACATTTAATGTGTCACCAAAAATAAGAAACAATCCAATGTAGCAACACCAATCATTAAAGAACAATGATGAATAGATAGATGGATACCATTGATTTAATTTAGAAGCAGCTAGGAACACGAATAAATTGTGGAGGGACAACATGACCAATAAAACATTGTGAGCATCTAATCAATCTTGCAAAAAGATATATCCAACAAGCACAATGGCATGCATATGACCATTAAAAAATCCCACAAAGCCAAGAAAACCTAAGAAACATCATACACAAGTCAAATGAGGTTGAATAAAGACTTAGAATTTTTAGGTACGTTGATAAGGTATTTTTCCAAGTTATTATTTATGCAAGCAAAATCAATTTAAGAAGCAAAATCACAAGGATCTAGATGGTCTTCCCCCTCAGTCTAAATTTAAAATTATTGATTAATGTGGAAATGAAAACTTGTGCATAAATTGGTTGCCCTTAAATAAAACTTCTTGAAAATATTGTTCATCTTTATCATAAATCCAAGCTCCTTTTTTAAATTTTGAACATTTACTTCAGCAAGCAATATGTCAATAGATGGGGAGAGTAACACAATGCCAATCCACCAAAATCTATTTGCCGCCAAAATTGCCCAAACATCGACTTTAATAATAGATCATCTCCTCATGCACATCAAACACTAATGTTCAATGTCTATAAAATATTGATCTCGAACAAAATCGTTTTGATTCATCCAATTCTACTATTCTACAGACGATGATCGAGTCATATCACCTTAAGGTTGTCCTACTTCCAATGAGTGATTTTTAACACTTTAGCGGCCGACATATATGCAAGCCTTCCTAGTCCTTTGTTTTCACCACCTTAGGAAAAAAATGAAATTAGATAGCTAATCTGACTATTCTCTAACCTTACAAGTTCCAAATCAAACATTGCCCGAGACTAACCACCGAATGACATATGAAGTTTATTTTCCACCAACTTCCAACGCTTATCTTTTTGGTCAACTGGTCCCCATTTGCATCTATCATTTCGACTACATTGTATTAATATCATTAATTATGAAAAGGACATTTTCTATAATACTAAACTCACCATGGTGGAATAATTTCAACGAGTTAGGCCCGGTGAAATATCCACTTCAAAAATTTTCATATAAAAATATTATCTCTAACTTGTTGCACACAACTTATCCTTGTATATGAGATTTTCGTTGAGCACAATGAGATGATAAATTCTTCTTACCAGCCTAATTACTATTCAAGAATAAAACAAAACCCACAATGAGCATTCCAATATGCAACAAAACGAGAAATTATCTCATCCAATAATTTTAAATTAAATAATTCTTATATTTGACAATTTTCACTTTTTAAATTTTTAAATAAACAAAACAATTCTAAAAGCAAATGAAAGAACAATTGGAAAATTAATAAAATCTATCAAATCATGCATCAAAATATAATCACCAAATATTTATTAAGCTTTTTGTTTAATTTTCTATTGGCATTTGCATTTTATAAATATGATAAAATATATTCGCCACGTTTGCAAGTAAAAACATAATTTCTTAAATTATAATATAAGTAATAAACTAATTTATTTTCATTTTTTAAAAAATTTTAAATGTATTAATATTAACAAAGAAAAAAATATTCAAAATTTTAAATTTACTGAATTAGGAATTCTATAGAAAAATTAGAATGCTAAGACAAAAAATAAGCATAACTCAGAATACCATTTAATACAACTTATTAAACTGAAGCTAATTATTTTATTATTATATGCCATAGTTATTTAATCTTGCACATTTCCGCGGGAAAAAAAGTTTGGAGTCATTTTTTCCTTCCTGATTTTACCCGTTAAAAATAAAGGAACTTGTTGTTTGGTGGCAAACCGATCAAAGGCCTTTAATACTTAGGGAAATGATGCGATTTTTCAGGTGGCGGTGCTTGCCAAGAAGTGTCCACTCATTTCATCGAAAAGAAGCGAGGGTTAGCTCTCAACTGATTTGACAATACAGAAATATTCCATCAATCATATGTTATCATAAATTCTGATGGAGATACTGATTGAAAGGAAAAGGAAATCAATTATTCTAGTTGCAGTAAAATGGACGTAAAAACCTAATAAAGATGAATATCAAAGAGAGCGCTCGCATGAGGGCACCTTGGCGTCCCTTGCGCTTCTGTCCTTCGCGTCGCCACGTGTTGTCCCAGAGGTGGGCCTCAAATCGACCCGTCCACCTGTGCCTGCAATGCCAACCACATGTGTGACATAGATCGTCAAGGTAATGCTTTTTCTAAGATATTCAAAAAGATGATAAACAGTGCATGCATGCCAATTTATTTATTTGGTAAAAAAAAAAACATTCCAAAAAAAAGTTTCAGAAAAAAAATATTCAGCGACATATGCGACTTTCTGCATGAAGACCCCTAATAAAAAAAACTGTCATAGCTTACGCCAGATAAATTTAAAAAATTTGAACAAAATGCATATTATGTTTTCTTTTTTAAGGGGTTTGAAGAAATAACACTGTAGAATGGGGTTGTCAACTGGGCATTTAAAAATTATAAATTTCAAATGCATGCACCTTTTTTCAGATTTTGTAAACCACTTTGGACCTGTAGAATGCATCCTACTGATAAAACACAAATTATTCTCAAAATTACGAGAGTTCAATAAAACTACTTATTCTTCTCATCAATTAAAACCAAAACGTTACTCCAAGGGTTGCTTACCGGGTAACACCTCGGTAAACCGACGTTCTCTGGCAAGAAACCACCGACCCGACCGGCGGACTAATAGAATTTACAGCCGCAGGTTGTTGTTGACGTGATAAAGCAAGGCGGGAGTCGGTGGAATAACCAGCAAGGCAGAGGAAATTGTTCCCTGTGGCCGACGAGGAATCTTCAAGATCACTGAAGACAGATGTCGGGACCTCTGTCATTGAGGAGGAGAAGTCCATCACATCATCTATAGACAAATCGGCAACAAGAGGCAGCGAGTGATGACTGCCGAGGAAATTCTCCAGTTTCACTGCTGGTGGCTCGGAAGTGAGGCGGCGAAGCTCGCCATCCCCATCGAAGTAAAGGGGATCTGGTATTAGCATTTCCACCAAAGGCGAAGGGAAGGAGAGCCAATTCTTCGCCGGTGTCATAGGTTCTTGATGCTTGCTAAGAGAAGAAAAGGATAGATAACGAGCCAGGGAGTTAGGAAATCGGAATTCTGAAGTAGATTGCGATGATTACGGTTTCAGTGAGAGGAGAAAGAGAAGATTTGCATACATTTCTTTTTTTCAAGAGTGGATTATATTGCCAACTTTTAGAATGCAGAGTAAAGAAAAGTGTATCCGGAATAAAAACACTCTCGCCGTACTTGTGGCCGTCGACGAAGAGAGAGAGAGAGAGAGAGAGAGAGAGAGAGTGAGAGTATGAGGGTCATTTCTATAAATATATTCATAGCCCCGGCAAAAAATGGTGAACAAGGGCATCTAAGGTAGAAGCGGGTGATTTTTTTCCTCGTTTTGGTTGAATTACCCGAATAACCTCCTTCTGCCCATTTCACTTCGATTTGGAATTGATAGGTAAGCGTATTTGGTTTTATTTTTTAAATTATGAAATTGCTTTAATTAAGAAAGAAAAATATACAACCAATTAAAGAAAAAGAAGTCTAATCAAGTCAACAGGCTGATGGAAATTCAGTCTAAAAAATATCCGAATAAAAATAACGTGACAGAGCTTACTAATATATGAATTTGCAGTAATCAGCGAAGAGGAAGAGCAGGAGGGTTTTTTCTGCTCTACTAGGGTTTCCTTTGGCGCCTCCTGCCCGCGCTTTCTCCTCCGCCTCTTGGGGAGGGCCTCTCCCTCCCCAACCGCTTGCATGGCTTCCACCTCCTACACCACTGACTTTCCCCCTCTTCCTGGTGCGGGGGGGCAAGTTTTTTCGGTTCCTCCCGGTCTCAACTTCCTCTCTAACCTCACGAACAAAGATCCTGTGGCTAGTGAGTTTTCCCTTTCTTTTGTTCCTCCTTCCCCTAAGATCCCTTTCTCTGCTGGGGAGCTTCAGAGCGGTTCGCCGGACTGGAGCTTATCGCTGGTAGGGTACTCGGTTGGCCCGCGCCCCACTTATGTTAGCTTGCAGAATGTTTTGAAGAAAGCTTGGAATCCGAAAGGTGCGGTTGACTTGCTTTCTTTAAATGACGGTTTTTTTCTGTTCAAATTTTCGGCCATGGAAGACTATGAATTTGCTTGGTCTGGAGGACCCTGGTTCTTTTTTGGGAGACCCTTCATCTTACAACAATGGAACCCCAAGTTTATTCCTAAACGCGATGAGTTCTCATCCATTCCTATATGGATAAAAATCATTGACCTTCCGTTAGCTGTTTGGAACCCTCAGGGAATATCCAAAATTGCCAGCTTCATTGGTCATCCGTTGGCAGTTGACGCTCTAACAGCCCGCAAGACTCGTCTCACTTTTGCCAGAGTGTGCGTCCTGGTCACTAGTAAATCATCTTTCCCGGATGAAATCCCCATATCCTTAGACGGAGATGATGTCAATCTCAAAGTTATATATGATTGGAAACCTTCTCCCTGCTCTGGATGCGGCTCTCTTGTTCACCCTCCGAACCTCTGTCCTAAGAATCCTCAACCGAGAGGGATATCCATCCAGCAACCCCGAGCCAGAAGCAAGAGTAGGCCCAGAGGTAGGCCTCCTCTTCCTCCTTCCTCTTCCCCTGCTCTGCTCGCCCCCCCGATTGCTAATAATCCGCTGCCAACTACCACCCCCCTACCCCCTTCCACAGCTCAACCCATTCCCTCTACTGAACCTGAGGTAGTCTTATCCTCTTGCCCACCTCCTACCACTACTGACCCAATCCCCAACTTAAACCTCCCTTCATTTGCTGTGGCGGAAGACCCTCCCTCTTCTCTCCCATTGGGTCAGAATACTCCCATTGTTTCACATCCCTCTGAAGAAGAGGGTTTTACCACCATTCCCTCCTCTCCAAAAAATAACCGTAAAACTACTCCTCCGTTGTGGATCAAACCTTCAGGGAATTTATCTTCTTCTCCTAATAAATTTGACCCCCTCCTCTTGGATGAGTCCTCGGGATCTCTGGATGAATCTGAACAATCCTCAAGCAACATCATTCCCCTATCGGATGAACCTCCTGACCCCAAAAAGCATGTCAAAAAGCAATCGGCTAAAAACCCAAAGCCCAAAAGCGCTAAGAAAGCGCAAAAACCTACCAAGTCCAAATGATCCTCCCAAACATTGGATGCTGGAACGTTCGTGGTTTCAACAGTCCTGAAAAGGTTAATGCTTGTAAAAAACTTATCACCTCTCACCGCCTGGATTTTCTTTGCATTTTGGAAGCCAAAATCCAACTGCACCTTCTCTCTGATGACTGGTTTTGTAATTCTCATAAGGTCTTTAACCTTGAAGATAATTGTAACAACTTTGACGTCTCCAGCCCTGGTCGTATTTGGTTGAAGTGGAATTCTGCTGTTGTCAACTTCCAGATGACTTTTTCCTCTTCCCAGCTTATTCATGGGGTGGTCTCCTCTCCCCACTCTGCTTCTTTTGTCTTATCTGTGGTTTATGCTGCCAATTCGCTGGCTGATAGAGTTACTCTTTGGAGGGATCTGCTTCGGATTGCTGATGGTATTGACAGTCCTTGGGTTACTATGGGTGACTTTAATTGTTTTAAACATCCCAAGGAAAAACAAGGTGGGGCTCCTCCTCATCATAGCCAACTGAATGAACTTAACTCTTGGCTTTTTGACTCTGGTACCTTTGAGCTTGCTTCCACCGGTTTGATGTTTACCTGGTTTAATCAAAGGGTGGATGACCCTATCCACATCAAGCTTGATAGGATGTTAGTTAACTATGACTGGTTGGCTAGCTTTCCTTCTTCTTTTTACAATGTTGAAAATCCTAGGATCTCTGATCACTCCCCCCTTATCCTCTGCTCGGGCAATTTGGTTACTCCTGCTGGCAGGTTTCTTTTCAAAAACTACTGGATTCTCATGGAAGGCTATTGGGACAATGTTATTTCAGCTTTCTCTGCCCACTCCACTGCTAGTCCAGTTGCCAATCTTTACCTGAAGCTTAACTCTCTGAAAAAAGGTTTAAAAAATAGAAAGTGGTCCACGGCTAACTTTCTCCTTGATAAGTTGAGATTGCTGGAGTATAACCAAAAAAGATACCTGGAAGTTTTACAAAGGGATTCTCTGAACCCGGAGCTTAACACTACTCTCAAAGAGACTAATGATTCTTTAGTTTTTTATCAGAAGGCTTGGAGCAATTGGGTTATTCAAAGAGGTAAAGCTAAGTGGCTTTCTAACGGGGAAGACGACTTGGGGTTCCTCTATGCTAGGATTAAAGCTAGAGGCAACTCTAACGCTATTAAAGTCATTGCCACTACTGAGGGGGTTTTCTCTACTCCTTCTGACATTGCTACTGCAGCTGTTGCTTATTTTAAAAATACTTTCAATAATGCCTCTCCTTCTTTACTGGGTAGTATTTCTTTTCCCAAAGGTAAGGTTTTACCTAGGGATCAGATTTCCTCTCTTACCTCTCAGGTGACTATTCAAGAAATCAAAGATGTTATTTTTGCTGGCTCTAAGGCCTCTTCCCCTGGACCCGACGGTTTCACCTATGAATTCTACAAAACTTCCTGGGGCATTACTGGGCATTATGTTTGTCAAGCTGTCAAGAATTTCTTTGATACTGGTTCTCTTCCTAACTCTGTTAAAGCCACAGCTATTATTCTTATACCCAAATCTCCTCATGCTTATCATATTACGGATTTCAGGCCCATTTCTTTGTGCAACACCTTTTATAAGATTATTGCTAAAATCTTGGCCAATAGAATGAAAGCTTTTCTGCCTTCGATCATCCACAACAGTCAAGCTGGGTTCATTTCTAATCGGGTATCTACTGATAACATCATTTTGGCTACTGAAATTCTGCGTGATTTCAAAAATGTTAATGGGCAAGATTTCCTCTGTGCTAAATTAGACATTAGGAAAGCTTTTGATTGCATTTCTAGGGATTTTATTATTACTAGAATGTATGAGAAAGGCTACCCTCCGAAGTTTATTTCTTGGATTAAAGGGTGTATCTTTGATGTTCCCTTCTCTGTTTGCATCAACGGGACTTTACATGGTTTCTTCAAATCGTCTTCTGGTTTGAGACAGGGGTGTCCTCTTTCACCCCTTCTCTTTGCTCTTACCATGGATGCCTTTTCTTGCTATTTGGATGTTAGTCCTTACTGTGGTTTTCCCTGTGGGAATAAGTCTTTCAGTCACCTGTTATATGCCGACGATGTCCTGGTGTTTGGCCCTGCTTCCATCCAGAATGCTCTAGCTCTGAATCAGGCCCTCTTAATTTTTGGAGAAGCTACTGGCCTGCACATTAATAGAGAGAAATGTTCCATCATGTTCTCTCGGGATAACCAAATGGCTGATGACATTCTTAATCTCTTGAATTTCTCCAAAGCCGATAACTGTTTCAAATATCTTGGGCTCCCCATATCCACTAAAAAACTTTCCCTTTCTCACTTCCAACCACTTCTGAGTACGATTAGTACTCTTCTTGCTGGTTGGAAAGTTAAATTTTTGTCTTTTGCAGGTAAAATCCAATACTTGAAGTTTACTATTGCTAATACTATTGCGTATTGGATCCGGGGATCCATTATACCTAAAGCTGGTTGCAAAATTCTGGATAGGCTTTGTGCTAGATTTTTATACCATGGCTCTATTCAAGATAAGAAGTTACACTTGATCTCCTGGAAAAAAACTTGCTTACCTCATTGCTATGGTGGTCTGGGAATTCCTGACATTAAATCTATGTATTTCGGCTTTGCGAGCACTTTTATTTGGAGATTTTACAATTGCCAGTCCCCCCTCAATTGCTGGTTTAAACTCAAATTTGAATCTCCTTTTAAACCCCTTAACTCTAAAGCTTCTAATTATTGGAAACTGATTTGTTCCACTGCTGGCACTGTTAGAAACTCTTTGAAGTTCCATGTGACTATTTCTGATTGCTCCCTTAGCCTGTTGTGGGATCCCTGGATTAACGGGTATTCCATGATGGATCTCAATTTGCACTGTGGAATGAGTTTGCTTAACGTTAGTCACTGGATTTTAAATGGTGGCTGGAACTGGCTTTTGATTCCCTCTCAATTGCATCAGGTTTTAAGTATGATTCAAATTCACGAGGATGATATCCCGATAACCTGGACTGGTAATGGGGTGCCTAGTTTTAAAACTTTTAAACGAAAGTACTTTGAAGATTTAGTTAAAGTCCCTTGGTATAAGTTTATTTGGCACAAACATTTTGCTATCCGATATTCTTCTTATACTTGGTTAGCTCTTAATGGTGGTCTGAAACTTGCTGATGCACTGGCTGTGAGGAGGATTTACATTGATCCTATTTGTTATTTCTGCAATGTTGATAACGAATCCTCTTCCCACCTCTTCTTCCAATGCCCGTTCTCTTTCAACATTCTGCTTAAATTTTTACCTCAAGTAGGGGCTTTTTTGTTAAGGCCTAACATCATGCAGCTGTTCGATTTCATTGAAGACTTTCAGGGTTTCGAGAGAACTGATCGTAGCTTTTGTTATTTTGTAATTTGCTGTCTGGTGTATTATTTGTGGAGGGAGAGAAATGATAGGAGATTAGGTGGTAATGTCTGTGCTGCTCCCTATCTCTGCCAGAAAATAACCAAGGCTGTGGTCGCTAAAGTTTCTTCCTGGAAAAATTTTGATAGGCTCCAGAATCTCTTTCCTAACTGTTTCTCAAGGGGGCCCTTCCAGCAATCAGAGAATTTTTGATGACTTTAGGCAATGATGATTTGGTACGCTTCCCTGGACGGCCTTCGTTTATCGCATTCGATTTTGCTGCTCTACTCCTTCCCTCTCTGCTGGGATCCTATATGGTTTTTTGCAGGCAACCGGGAAGCTTTCCGTGAATGTTACTGGTGCTGAAACCTGTTTTCAGCTGAATTTCGAGTATTTGTACCAATTTTATGTCTGAGCCTAGTTTGGTCATATTTTGTTTCTCTGGTTGCTGTTATTTTTTGATGATGTATAATTTTGGTTTTTCTGGATGCCTTGTTTTGTAGGCATTTTACTTGTAACCTTTTTGTTTTAAATATACGGGCCTAGCCCCAAAATTTCCCAAAAAAAAAAAAAACGTGACATAATGTGAATAATAATCTACAACATTATCATAATCTTTAGAAACAAATTGAAAAATAACTTTCTTGATATGTCATCAAAAAATTATAATGATCGGACAAGAATCTCGAGGTAAAATTAAGTTGAAAATTTTAAAAATTAAATATTGAATTATCTAAACTTCAATTTCAACAAACTTATAATTGAACTGATCATCTCGTAAATACCAACCCAATAACACCAAATTCAACTCAATCTGATCTCAAATGAGTCCGAATTGAAGACTGGAATGTTGTTGGAAGGTTCAAACTATAATTTGGATTGTCATACGCTTTCCAAACATGACATGCTTATAGTCGAATCAAGCGGCTCGACGAGACGAATCCAACGAGCCCAATACCCCCAAATTCTAATATCATTAAGATCTTCAAATGTCTGAGAAACGGTCCATAATCAAGGGATTCAATATCGACCATTCATCCATTCCACTCCACCTTTGCCCTTAATCCTCCTCCTATTTATGGGTTATACCACTCCCAGAAAACTATAAATAGACCCCTCATTTTTCTTGAGAGGTGACCCAAGCAAGAAGAAGAAGAGAAGAATGAGGAGAGAATAGGAGAAGGATAGGAGGGAAGAAACTACTCCTAGCCCATCGCTAGAATTCTGCCCGAATTCCACAGAACGTCGGAATTCTATCTGACTTCCACGGGATGTAGGAATTCTACCTGAATTCTAAGTGATGCCGGAGTTCCCTTGACTTTCAAGTGACGTCGGAATTCTTAGCGACTTCCAAGTGACGCCGGAGTTCCGTCCGACTTTCAAGTGACGCAAGAGTTCAACCAAATTTTCAAGTGACACCGAAACTCCGCCCGATCTCCAAGTGATGCCGAAACTCCACCAGATCTCCAAGTAACTCTAGAGTTTTTCCTGAATACCATATAACATCAGATTTCTCTCCGGCTACCGACTGATGTCAGATTTATACCTGATGTCGAACCTCCGCTCGTCACCAAATTCCTACCAGACGACTTCTTTCTAACCTTTGCCACCAGACAACGGTCCTTTTGACCTCTGTCACTAGACAACAGTACTTCCGATCTCCGTCAGCAGACAACGATCCTTCTGACCTCCATCACCAGACAACGGTCCTTCTAATCTCTGTCACCAGATAACGATCATTCTGACCTTCATCACCAGACAATGGTCCTTCTAACCTCCGTCATCAAACAACGCTCATTTTGACTTCCATCATCATACAACGGTCCTTCTGACCTCCGTCACTAGACTACAGTCCTTCCGACCAAATGAAAATGTCAATAGTGACTCTTTATATTTCCTCCATGTACTTTATATAATGTACATCAAGCCAATGCCTTCCTCATATAGAAGGGCCTCATTTGTAATAGACTGCAAATAATAGTGAATTCATTCAAACTGGGCTAGGTCCCGTGGATTTTCCCCCGTTTCATAGGTCTTACATGTAAAAAATCTTGGTGTCTCCAATAAATGCAATACCCTTTCTCTTATCTGATTATGTGCCAAATTTTCGCACAACGCTAAGACGCTAAACTTTATTTTTCTCTACAACCCCGAATACTCCAGGACGCAACAAATCTTAAACATGTCTAAAAATGAAAGATCTAGACTTTGAGATTTATTGCTCCTATCCGAAGACACATTTATCAAACTCTAAAGAATCTTGAAGATATTTACATTTTCACCTTATATGATTATTGTTGAAACTTGTTCAATATAAATTAGGTTGTTAGACCTAAGCTTATATCCTAGCGGCTAACAAATAGGAGGGGGGGGGGTGAAGTGGTAATGTAAAAAATTTTCCTCTTTTTAATTTTTAAATCAATAATAACTTTAGTGAATTTTGTAGAAAAAGGTTTTTTAACCACAAATTAAACAATACAATAAAGTAAAAAATAAAATCAGCAGAAAAAAAATAAAAAGATACACGATTTATAGTGTTTCGGTCACGACCTACATCCACTCCCTCGAGCCACCCTCCGAGTATTGCACTAATACCAATAGTATCTCTCCTTTTGCCCACACAGCAAGGCGGAGAAGCCTTCACAAAACTCTCTTCCACCACTACCCAGTGCGGTAGAGAACCATCATCCTTTTACGCTCTCCAAGTGTTGGCAGAGAACTGTTTGTCCTTTCACACTCTCCAAGTGTGGGCGGAGAACCCTTCGTCCTTTCACACTCTCCAAGTGTAGGCAGAGAACCCTTCGGCTATTCACACTCTCAGAGTGTCGGTAGAGAATTAGATCTCCTTGAATGATCTTCTCACGATAAATCTATAAGACCGAGAGAAAAGAGTGAAGTAATCAAAAATCACAATTAAAGATTCTTACCTTTAAGTATCAAGTGAATCCTTCACGCTCTAGTAGTAAGAATCCTCATTCAAACACTCTCTTACACTCTCTCCTTTTCTCTCCCTTTAGTTTACAGGAAGACCAGTAGGAAAAAAATATTACAAGACAGTTTTAAGTGGATCTTTTATAGGAAAGACACGAAAAACTATCCAAAACTGTTGATTTTCAAGTCTGTACACACTAGATCGTCTTGGATGATCGATACTTCGTCCCGTATGAATAGTGTAAAACTATTGCGTACAAACCCTTTGAATATTTGTATGAAATAACTTTATACCCGATCATTGTCCCGTACGAACTAAGTTCGTCCGGTACGAATAGTTATTTTATGGGTTAGTTTGGACGAACTGCAGGACGGTCCCAATTTTTTAAGGAATAGAGCACTTCATCATGGGACGAATGTTTATGTTTGTCTGGATGAATAGTACAAAGTGAGAAACCCGAGAACATCATCCAAGGACGAATGGGACACTTCGTCTAGACGAACAGTTCAAAGTGAGATTCTAGATAGCATCGTCCAGGGATGAATGAGACACTTCGTCTGGATGAATAGTTCAAAGTGAGATTTCAGAGAGCATCATCCAGGGATGAATAGTAAAATTTGTCTAGACGATCAGGACTTGAAAATTTTTTTCACTTCATGTTCGTTCCATTTGCTCTACGAGGGATGTAACTGATCTGATCGTCTCGTACGGACATGGTTCGTCCCGTACGATCAGAATAAAAAATTAATTTTTTAAATATCTCCCTCAGTGTGTGTGTACTAGGTTGCTCAATTACAATTACATACTCTCAGACTCAATAAAGTGAAAGATACATACTTCAATTTTCAAAGTATAATATATTGAATTTTGATTTGAAGTCTTCAGTAGTCTAGAGTACGATTATCCTGAGATGTTAGTCCACACAAGAGCAAAAATAATTCTTCCAAAAAGTGTTAGGAGAATATAATACTTAAAAACAATAATATTTGAAGTCATCAAAAATATACACGTTGCAAGAATGTAAGACTTGCAAATAGCAACTCTCTTAAAAATCTCCTCCTTTTTGATGATGGCAAAACAATTATTATTTGTAAATTTTTAAATTCTCAAGCAACTCCTAAACTCCCCCTGAATTAATAAGCATGTGAGAATAAGAGACATTTCAGCTTAAAAAAAATATTTTTAAAGTTTTTATTTGAACACAAACACAAATATAAAGAGACACACACATAGAAAATCAATTAGAACATACAATCACTAGAACATAAAACACAATGATAAAATCATGATTAAAATAATATAAAATAAAAATAAATGCAATGATAGTTATAAATTACAAAATAATATTTATCCCCCTTTTTGACAACAACAAAAAGAGAAGAAGAATAAAAATATAAATGTAAGAAGTCATATTATAATCCTTTTATAATTGATCCTTGAAAGTAATTGAAATAAATTTGCAAATAAAATTAAAATTTATTAGGGAAATAAAATGATTTATATGATTTAAGAAGAGATATAACATCGATAATAAAGGAAAATTATCAAAAATATGAGTCAATTTAGACATTGAGATAAAAAATATCATTACATAAAGGATAAATATAAAATTTATATATTTCAAATTTCGATACTAAATAAAATCATGCAGAAGATTAATTTAAATTAAAAGATTGAAATATCAAAGAAATAATCTGAACAAAATATCACTTGTGGAGCTTTGCGCATCTTTTCAATATTTGTGACACTTTTTGTGCATCTTTTCTAGAGGTGGGATAATTTTGTGTCTATTTTGTATTTTGCAAATTTTTGCGCATTCTTTTGATTTTTGTACATTTGCACAATTTCAAGTATATTCTCAATCATTCTAAAATCAATAATATAAAATTTTAAATTTTTTTACGTATAATAATATTTATATTGATAATAGAAATACAAAATAAGAAAACATCACAATTATAATAATAATATAACAATTTAAATTTGTTTAACAAGAGACATTAGATTGACATTCTTAATTACATCAAGTTATAAGCTCAACTTAAATTTAGAAAAAAATTAGACTTTTTATTGAATTTAATTTTGTATTACACTTCAATGTATAACACTTATAAGATCAAAAATTTTAGAAACTTTTATATAGATTAATACACATTTCAAAATAATATTAAAAAGCAAGACAAGATAATTTATATTGATATCATAATGAAGAATATTACAGTATGTAAAAATTGAGAGTTTCTCAGATGGCACTAGAAAGTGCTCTGATACCACATGAAAGTTCGTTAGGGATGTTAAGCCCTATATGAACTGGCCCAAGGCTAAGTAAGAGAAGGGTGAATTGGTTAACTTTAAAACAAAAATCACAAACCAAATCAACACAATCAAAGTGTGGAAATTAAATAACGCGGAAGCAATAATAAGAAAAGAACACAACGGATTTATAGTGGTTCGGTCAAACCTTGACCTACGTCCACTCCTTGGAGGCACCCTCTAAGTATTGAACTACAAAAGTGTCTCTCCTTTAGCCCCCACAGCTAGGCGAAGAAGCCCTTACAAAATCACTTTCACCTTCCCCGGTGCGGCGGAGTCGCCGGGTCCTTTGACACCAAAGAGATCTTCTTCTTTGGAGTAAAAGTGCTCAGATGACACTAGAAAGTGCTCTGATACCACTTGAAAGTTCGTTAGGGATGTTAAGCCCTATAGAACTGGCCCAAGCTAACCAAGAGGGGGGGGGGGTGAATTGGTATTTTAAAATTTCTTTTCACAAAGAATAAAAATTGCATAAACCAAAATCACACCACAAAAATAAATGCGGAATTAAAAGTACGAAAGCAAGAAATAGAAACACATAAATTTATAGTGGTTCGGTTAACTCGACCTACGTCCACTCCTTGGAGGCACCCTCCAAGTATTGCACTACAAAACATGACTCTCCTTTAGCCCCCACGGCTAGGCGGAGAAGCCCTTACAAGAACCTCCTTTTTGCCACCCCAGTAAGGCAGAGAACCTACCTCCTTTTGCTTCCTCCTGAAGCTGGCAGAGAACCACAACCAAAATCTAACTCCTTACCTCTATCGACCCTTCCACGGACAAGAAACTCTAGACGAAGAAGAAGCAGAGCGATCCTTGAAGCAACCCTTGTGAATCCCCTCACAAGCTCCCCCTCACAAGATCCTCTCTCTCTCCCTCTCTCTCTTTCTCTCCTCAAGGCCTTCTCAGGTCAAGGCAGCAGCCAAAGGTCTTCAAAAATGTTGAACATGAGCTCTTAAATAGAAGAGCTTCAAAGGTGCTCATTAATTGCAAGTTGCCGACTTTATCGTCCAGGCCGATATGGACATCGGCCTGGCCGATCAGTATAAAACTCAGAAGATCAGCTAGAGCATCGCCATGGATACACTCCTGGACGATTAAAAATTGGCTTGATCGTCCAGGCCCATCGCACGATCATCCTGGACGATCAGTTCAAATCAGACGAAAATCATCCTGAGAATAGCCCTGGATATAAGCTGGCCGATATTTATCGTCCTGAAGTAACTTAAGGTTTTTGACTGGATCGTCCTGGCCGATCTTGCGATCGTCCAGAACGATATGATCGTATCAATCATCCTTAATTACTCCCTTGATTTTCTGATCAATTAAGGCATAATTTGTGAATATCATCTAGGCCGATCAATGATCGTCATGACCGATAATTTAAAATTATAGTATACCTTAATTGTCTATGACGGCAACTTCTTTCTATTTTGAGCTTATCGTCCTGGCTGATACACGTATCGTTCAGGCCGATATGTTAATGACGACTGCTTTAATTAAGAATCCTTATTTAGACTTTCTGTTTTAAGCCTGATCGTCCAGGCCGATATAAAAATCGTCCTGGCCGATATGAGTAAAAATAGAAATTCTAAGTCTCTCAAGTGTGTGTGTGTAGGTTTACTTAGCATCAGTCTCTTTGACCATTACAAGTAGACTCAATAATAGAAAAACAAAAGTACAGACTGACTCAACCCTAAATCTACGCAATCCTGAATTGGCTTTGTCTTATTTGTCCGATCTTCGATTCCTGAAAAGTTAGAAGCAACACGCAGTCCAAGAGAAATAGTGTTTGTCAATCATCAAAACATAAGCCATGAAAATAGATTTGCAACAATTTCTCTCTTTTTGATGATGGCAAACACAAGTAGGAGAATATCCAAAAAAGTCCATTAGAATTTCAAAGTTACAAACTCAACAACTTTTCCTACCTTACCCTACTCCCCCTTTTGTCATCACAAAAAGAGAATCCAGATACAAAAGAAAGCACCACAACAAACAAACACTAACAAGCAAACTACATAAAATAGGAAACAAACAGCAGAAAAACATAGACTAGAAAAACGAAGGATCCTGATCATCAGATGGAGATGGTGGAGATGGCTGCTGAAAGTAGCTGGCAAGGGTGTAAACTGAGCATTGAACCAGGCAATGTCCTGGTCATGCTGCTGCTGCTGGTGAGTAAGGAAACTATCAAATCGGACTAAATCATCAGTGCGGTGCTGCTCGTAGCGGGTAATGTCCTCAGAGTGTTGCTGCTCCTGTGCAGCAACGTAGGCATCAAAGCGGGTCTCCCATCGATCAAACCTCTCAATCAACTGATCAACCGAAGAGTGCTGGTGGAGAGGGATAGGGTCAGGAAAGGGAGCGGGAGCGGGAGCCTCCTCCTCTCTAGCCCCCCGAGGTTCCTCAGGTTGGAGACGAGTACTGTGAAGGGCACTGAAGGAACTGTTTGAGTAGAAGGGAGTTGGGAGGTTTGGTGGAATAGGATACTGAAGTTGGTATTTGGTTTCAAGGATATAGGCTATGATGTGTCCTAAGGCTAGATTGGGTTTCCTCTTGTGACCTGGATCGCGGATTGTGGTTAAGTGATCAATGTATCGAAAAATTAGGTCCGCAGTATTAAATTCTCTATGAGTCATGATGTAGAAAGTAGCGAGGGAAAGTAGAGGGGTGATGTGGATTTGGTCCCCGGCTTTTGGAATTATGGAGGTGCGAAGGACATGTTGGATTGTTCTAGCATCTTTGACTAAAGAGCTAGTCTCTCCAACATGGTAAGATGTATTGGTCTGGCGAAGGAAGTGATTTGTCGTGGACCAGTCAAGATCAGGATCTGAGGCGATTAAGTGCAGCTTATCCCCAGTGGTGGATAGCTGTAAAAGATCAACACAATCTTGATATGTGATTTCGACAGGGCGTCGATTCACATAGGAGGTCAGGGCTGTGAAGGTAGGGTTAATGCGAAGGTTTGTAAAAAATTCTCGAAGAAACTCGGTATTGAAAGGGAAAGCAAGAAACAGAATGAAGTAAAGGGAGGTGTGAGCAAAAAGATCCATTACCGGGTATGAGATGTGGGCAGGATTGATGATTCTGGAGACAGTTATCCCACACTCTTTGTAACGATGGTAGGCAGCTTCATCTTCTGCTTCTCTGAAACGAGGGTCAATCCTAGCCCTCGAAGAACTCCTAGAAGTTTGTCGGACACGTTTCCCACCAGCCATAGAGAGGAGTTAGCAAGAAAACACAAGAGGAGAAAGGGTGAAGTGTGAAAAACCATGGCTGGAACGGCCAGAATTTAAAGAAACGGCCATATCGTCCTGGCCGATCGCAGAATCGTCCAGGCCAATATGGCTTAATAATTGCGTATAAGCCGATTGGTCAAAAAGGCGGTCCGATCGTCCGGGCCGATCAGATATCGGTCAGGCTGATTAGACACAGGCAATCGGCCCGAGGAGTCAATCCGGACGACCGTTGAAAAAGCCGATCATCCAGGGCGATTAGGTGTATCATTCAGGACGATGCATAATAATTGATCGTACCGGCCGAAGTTAAAACATTTTAAATCACTGCCATGTGTATCATCTAGGACGAACAGTGGATCGGCCCGGCCGATTGTCCAATAATGGATCATCTGGGGCTAATTTTAAAGATTCAAACGTGCTGACACGTGGATCGTCCAAGACGATCCAGTGTATCGGCCAGGATAATGCACATAAAATGCATCGGCCAGACGAAATATTCTATCGACCATGACAATCTTCATGATTGCAACAGAGTTCGATCAAATCATCCAGGATGATATAGGATCGTCCAGGACGATGAGTTACAGCAAGCATAGAAAAGGTCAGTAGATAAATTTTGAAGAGAATTTGCCCTATCATCTAGGACGATAAAAATATCGGCCAGGACGATGTAACTAGAAATTGAAACCAAGAAAAAGATGATGATGATCAAGGCCCTCAAAAATAAAACAAAAGAAAAACAGTCAAAAAGCACAGTAAAAAAAAAGCAAAAACATAAGGAAAATCAAAAAACGAATATTTTTGGATTTTAATTTTTCTAAATTTTTTTTTGTTTTATGGAGGCATCATATGAGAATTTTTCAAAAAGTTAAACTTTTAAAGCTCCAAGAGATCAAGGAGTTTAACAAATCCCAATCAGAAGAATGTAGAACATCTGATTCTATTAACCCTAGATAGCACATCCTTCAGGGTACAAAATTCTTTTGGAAAATAGAGGCCTAACTCAGAATAACTAAATAGGATAAGAAGATCCATTAAAGACTTGTTTACAAAGAAAATATCTCATAATTAATAAAACAAAGTAATTTTTCTCAATTATGGAAATTAAAATCAAGTCTTTGAAAGCATCACATAATCAATGAGTGTTCTAAGTTTTAAGAGTTTTAGCAAAGAGAGGATATCTTGCATTTAGTCGGCTCATTTTATACCTTTTGTCACTTCGATTGGCTCTTTTGAGCATCTTTTGATTATTTGATACACTTTTATGTATATAGCTTTCTTTTCAATTTGGCTTCATTGGCCTCTTTCCTTTTTAACTCTTGCAAGCTAGAAACTCTTTAATATACTCTTAAAAAAAACTTAGTTGTGAGTACATCCTCCAAAAATTAGAGAATAGGAGCTCTCTCTCTAACATAGGGAAGAACAATCCACAACACAAAATCAAAATCATGTGATAAATGCAATGACAAGATTTTAAAAAACTTGAAAGATATATAAGAACTTTGGCTATTATGCATAAGATAAATTAATGTAGTAAGATAAGAAAAGAATCTTAATTAAAAAAAACCATTGGTTAAACTGAGTTTATACTTTTATTTAGAGAAGAAAATCATACCACGAAACAAGGTCAGAAGAAGGGAAAAACATCAACAGTATTTCTCCCTTTAACCAATTTAGAAAAGCTAAACACTATCTCCAAAACTTCAAAATTTAAAAGCTTGACAAGATTTATCATATGTGACACCAAATAAACAAAAAAAAAAAAAAAAAAAATGAAAACAAACAAACTAGAACAACACAAAACAAGCACAAAACTAGCACAAAAAAAAATAACACAAAAACTAAAAATTTCAAGCAAGTGATAAGCCAGCGAGTTTAAGCAATTTTGAGCTGTCAGCCTTCTTATGTCCAGTTTTCCTTTGATCCCACGAGGTCTTTGGTGAGAGTACACCTGCAAGGCTCAACATCAGTTAGATTTAGGAACCCAAACAGGTTTGAGCCCCTTCTTAGGAAAAGTAAAGTGCAATGCAGATATGGTATGCTGTGAATCATGCATCTTAGGTCTCCACACCCAATGTATACTATGGTGAATGTTACAAGTGTGTGAGATGTGTCCTAACATGCCACATGAGAAACATCTAACTCCAGAAAAAGAGTTTCTTAAATAGTTTGAGTTATAATGCCTCTTCCTAGGTTTTGACTTAGGATCAAAAGTAGATGTCATCCAATTTTTCTTATATGTATCCAAATCATTTTGAATCCTCAAGTTAGTTTTCTTTAATGCATCATTCTCAATCCTCAAATTTTTCTCAATCTATTTAGATTTCTTAAGATTAATATTAAGTGAGGTGTGTGAAACTTTTAATGCTTTATGTTCATCAATTAATTCTGAATGCTTTTGTTTCAACTCATCAAATTCATCAAGAAGAGCCATGTGATTAGAATCAATCGTTGAATGATCTTTAAGAATGACTTCATACTCTTTCTGCACATTTATAAGTTCCACTTTTAAGCTAGCATGTGTCTTCTTAAATTTTTTGTATGATGCATGGCTTTTTTCACAAATTTTAAACAATTCATCATAGGTTGGTTTACATACCTCTTCCTCATCACTTTGCTCAAGATGATCTTCCCCTATTAAGCTTAGGTTTGTAGTCTCTTCCTCTGGTTCAGTCTCAGAGGAATCAGTACCAGATTCTGCCCAGAATACCTTTTGGATTCTCTTCTTCTCCTTCTTAAACTTAGATTTTTCCTCAATCTTTTTCTTGCTTGTGTTATCTTGAAGTGTTGGGCAATCGGCTCTCACATGTCCTGGCTTCCTGCATTCAAAACAAACAACATCAGAAGATCCTTTAACATGTTTATGATCTTTACCTTTTCTCCAACTTTAATGATGCTTTTGTTTCTTCCTTAAAAAGCTTTTGAATTGCCTTGTGATGAAGGCAATTTCATCGCTTTCAGACTCGGAAGATTCATAATCTGATTTGTGCGTCTTAAGTGCAATTGTTTTCTCCTTTTTTTTCTCACCTGCATCAAGATTTCTTTGATTCACCCCTTGCTCATAAGCAATGAGTGAGCCAAGTAGGTTATCAATAGAATAGGTGTTCAAATCCTTAGATTCAGTAGTGATTACAGTGATTTTTGCATCATAAGACGAAGGCAAGCTCTCAAAATCTTGTTAACTTTTTCATAGTTTGAAATTTCTTTTCCTAGTGCATGTAGTGAAGTAACTATCTGAGTAAATCTTTTGTACATGTAAGAAATTGATTAATGAGGTTTCATACAAAAAAGTTCGTAAGCATGCAAGAGAATGTTCAAACTGGATTGTTTAACTTCATTAGTACCTTCATAGGTGATGCACAATTTATCCCAAATCTCTTTACCAGTTTTGCAAGTTGAGATACGCATGTAATCCTCAGATTTTAAAGCACAAAAAAAGCAGTTCAAACATTTTGCATTTAATTGAGCTAAATCTCGTTTATCAAAAGTCCATTCAGTAAAAGCAACTTCAGTTTTAACACCGTTAATTTCACGAGAAGGTGGAGAATAACCTTCTTGAATAAGCATCCACATGCGATAATCAGTAGATTGTAAAAACATTGACATACGGATTTTCCAAAAATCAAAAGTGAAAGTTTGTTAGGGATGTTAAGCCCTATGAACTTAGTCCCAAAGCTTATTAAGAAGAGTGGTGAATTGAAAAACTTTAAAACCAAAGATAAAACTCCAACCAAAAACACCACAAATAAAGTGCGGAAGAAAAATAAATACGAAAGCGATAATAAGAAAAGAACACACCGTATTTATAGTGGTTCGGTCAAACCTTGACCTACGTCCACTCCTTGGAGGCACCCTCCAAGTATTGCACTACAAAAGTGTCTCTCCTTTAGACCGCACAGCTAGGCGGAGAAGCCCTTACAAAATCACTTCCACCTTCCCCGGTGCGGCAGAGTCGCCGGGTCCTTTGACACCAAAGAGATCTTCTTCTTTGGTGAACTTCCCTCAAGACAAGCCTTGAATCCGATGGTACTAAGGTGCGAGTTCGCCGGAGCAACCGTGTGGATCCCCCACCACACTCCCTTGAGTTCCTCCCCCTCACAGGATCTTCTCCCTCTCAAACTCCACCCTTTTCTCTCTCCCTTTCAAGCTCTCTCTTCAAGTTTCTCCCACAAGAACGAAGCTCTAATGGCTGCCAAAGATACTTACAAAGTGCCATGCCATAGCTTAAATAGAGACTCTCAAAACGAGCTCATTAATGCAAGTTGCCGCCATTATCGTCCAGGACGATAGGAATATTGTCCTGGCCGATTAGTTCAAATATGAGGAAAATCGTCCTGAATATCGCCCTGAAATGAAGCTGGACGATGTCTAATCATCCCGGACGATCTTGCGATCGGCCTGGACGAAATCCCTATTAATTGCTTTTCAAAACTGCCTGAGAAATTTTGGAAAAATTGCTCTGGATCGGCCAGGACGATATTTTATAGTCCAGGCCGATATACCAGGACGATATCCAAAAATAAGATTTTCCTAAGTAGATATGGCGGCAGATTCTTGCTGAATTAAGCCGATCGTCCTGGCCGATACAAAATCGTCCAGGACGATGTGTTTTGCATAAAGACGGCTGCTTTAAAGAGGATGCCCTAATTAGGGTTTCTACTTTGTCAGATCGTCCAGGACGATATAAATATCATCCCGGACGATGTTACCAAAAATAGAAATCTTTTAGGGCACAACAGAAAATTTTCTATGTTACAAATTATCAGATGTCACACCAAATACAATAAACTTAAGAAAGGAAAAAGATTACAAACTTACATAGACCTAGTCTACCCAATCTTAAGCTGGTTCCAAATTGCAGTCTGATCGTGTGGACCTGAAATGTTAGCACATAAGGCAATCATAGAGAAATAAGGAATGTTTGCTATCATCAAAATCATAAATCATAGATCCGCAACAATCTCCCCCTTTTTTATGATGGCAAAACATTTCAATTTGAATTTTCATAAAAGTAAATCCTCCTAATCTCCTCCTCACTAGAATAAATCCTTTAAAAAAAAATAGGGGAGATAAAAATATTTTTGTTGTTTTTAATTTTTTGAAACAAAGATACAAACACGATAATAGTACAAAAATTCAACAATACGTTCTCCCCCTTTGACATTATCAAAAAGAGAGGAGGCACAAACAAAAAATAAAACAAAAAACATTTCCTGATCTAGTGAAAAAATAAATATTCTTAAAATGAGAAAATTACCTCTTGATTTTAATCAAAAACTTAGTAGAATTGGAGTGACAACGCATAGCCTAGAAAAGATTAGAAATTTATAGTTTGATAATCCCAACTCAAGTTCTTTTAAAGGCTAAATAACTTTTTAATCCAATATCCAAATCAAGGAATAAATGGGAAGAAGAAACGTTAATTTTTCAAAACTCCTTTCATAAAACATATCTAATAGAAGATCAATGCACGAATTGCTGAATCAGGAACCAAGATTTTCAAGCACAAGTTTCGAACATATCAAGGATTTTCTTAGGCTTTTAGTAGTATAAGAAAAAATAAGTATATATTTTTTTTTGTGGGCTCATTTTATGCCCTTTATCACTTGAATGGCTCTTTGAGCATCTTTTGATTTTCAATACACTTTGTGTATTATTTTTTTTCAATTTGGCGTCATTGCGCATCTTTTGGTTTAGCATCATTGGCCACTTTTTTTTTATTATCTTCAAAAAATATGCTTTCTTTCATATATTTTCAAAACGAAAGTAAACCCAAATTATTGATAATACGAACATCTTGATTAAGAAAATTTTAAGGTGGATTCAACAATCTTGTAAAAGATTTCTATGCGATAGAAAAAATGTAGGGAGAAGAAAAAAAATCAGTTTCAAAATTCAATTTAAAATATAATGAAGATTTTAAATCAAAAGTAGAATAACCTCTTTAAGGAAATAGAGATTGAGAATAAAAAACACGAGTTTCCTTACTTTGACTGTTTTAGAGAAGTCAAACACAACTTACCAAAGATTTCAAGAAAAAATAGGAAGTAGACTTTCCATTTTTAGAAAAGTGAATGTGTGTGTTGATTAGAGAAAAACTTTCACGAAAACGAAAATCTTAAAGAATAAACAAAACAAAAAAAAAAGAAAAAAAAACATAAAAACAAAAACACAACACAAAAACACGAAAGGTTTTTAACCATTATCTCTCTCCTGGTCCGATGCTTCAGAAACCAGATCTGCCTATGAGATTTTTTGCCTTTCATTATTTCCCCAGTTCAAAGTTTATTTTGCCTTGCCCTTTTCTTTCGTAGGAAGAATTTTTAAATTAGGGCACTGATTTTTCATATGTCCAGGTTTCCTACATCGAAAGCAAATAACGTCAGAAGGAATATAAACATCCTTACCATTTTTACCTTTTTTCTACTTTTGCTTATGCTTTGGTGAGCTTTGTGATTTACTTGACAAGTCATTGCATTCGTCACCAACTATGCAATCCTTTTCCATATCTTCAGTTTTTTTGACAATCGTTTCACCTGCATCCAAAAGTCTTTGACCCAAGCCTTGCTCGTAGGCAATGAGTTAACCAATCAAATTATCAATAGAATATACATTCAAATCTTTAGATTCACAAATAGCAATAACTTTAGGATCAAATTTATCCAATAGACATCGAAGAATTTTGTTAACTTTTTCAAAGTTTGAAAAATCTTTTCCTAAAGCATGCAATGAGTTTACAATTTAAATGAATCTGGTATACATGTCTAAGATCGTTTCAAAAGGTTTCATGGAAAACAGTTCAAAATCATGCATTAACAAATTCAACTTGGATTGCATTTCAAAAGGTTTCACTAGTGCCTTCGTATATGGTGTGCAATTTATCCCAAATTTCCTTACCTGTAGTGCACGTGGATACTAACATGAAATCATCAGAATTTAAAGAACAGAAAAAGCAATTTAAAGACTTTGCATTCAGTTGAGCATTCAGTTTTTCTTCCTTATTCCATTGATTAAAAGGAATATCAGTTTCAACTCCATTAATAATACGTGACGGTGATGAATAACCAGTTAAAATCATATGCCACATGCGAAAATCAATCGATTACAAGAAAATAGACATGCGAGTTTTCCAAAAATCAAATGACATATTTTCAAATAAAGGAGGTCGTGTGATGGAATAACTTTCCGCAATATTACGATTAGCCATGGATCGAAAATTCAAAAGCTTTTAAAAACTTATTTTTGAAAACGGCTCTGATACCACTTGAAAGTGCTCTGATACCACTTGAAAGTTCGTTAGGGATGTTAAGCCCTATGAACTTAGTCCCAAAGCTTATTAAGAAGAGTGGTGAATTGAAAAACTTTAAAACCAAAGATAAAACTCCAATCAAAAACATCACAAATAAAGTGCGGAAGAAAAATAAATGCGGAAGCGATAATAAGAAAAGAACACACCGGATTTATAGTGATTCGGTAAAACCTTGACTTACGTCCACTCCTTGGAGGCACCCTCCAAGTATTGCACTACAAAAGTGTCTCTCCTTTAGTCCCCACAGCTAGGCGGAGAAGCCCTTACAAAATCACTTCCACCTTCCCCGGTGCGGCGGAGTCGCCGGGTCCTTTGACACCAAAGAGATCTTCTTCTTTGGTGAACTTTCCTCAAGACAAGCCTTGAATCCGATGGTACTAAGGTGCGAGTTCGCCGGAGCAACCGTGTGGACCCTCCACCACACTCCCTTGAGTTCCTCCCCCTCACAGGATCTTCTCCCTCTCAAACTCCACCCTTTCCTCTCTCCCTTTCAAGCTCTCTCTTCAAGTTTCTCCCACAGGAACGAAGCTCTAATGGCTGCCAAAGACACTTACAAAGTGCCATGCCATAGCTTAAATAGAGGCTCTCAAAATGAGCTCATTAATGCAAGTTGCCGCCATTATCGTCCAGGACGATAGGAATATTGTTCTGGCCGATTAGTTCAAATATGAGGAAAATCGTCCTGAATATCGCCCTGAAATGAAGCTGGACGATGTCTAATCGTCCCGGACGATCTTGCGATCGGCCTGGACGAAATCCCCATTAATTTCTTTACAAAATTGCCTGAGAAATTTTGGAAAAATTGCTCTGGATCGGCCAGGATGATATTTTATAGTCCAGGCCGATATACTAGGACGATATCCAAAAATAAGATTTTCCTAAGTAGATATGGTGGCAGATTCTTGCTGAATTAAGCCGATTGTCCTGGCCGATACAAAATCATCCAGGACGATGTGTTTTGCATAAAGACGGATGCTTTAAAGAGGATGCCCTAATTAGGATTTCTACTTTGTCAGATCGTCCAGGACGATATAAATATCATCCCGGATGATGTTACCAAAAATAGAAATTTTTTAGGGCACAACAGAAAATTTTCTATGTTACAAATCATCAGATGCCACACCAAATATAACAGACTCAAGAAAGGAAAAAGATTACAAACTTACATAGACCTAGTCTACCCAATTTTGAGCTGGTTCCAGATTGCAGTCTGATTGTGTGGACCTGAAATGTTAGCACATAAGGCAATCGTAGAGAAATAAGAAATGTTTGCTATCATCAAAATCATAAACAATATATCCGAAACAAAAAGATAGGTTATCAAACAGGGGAGGTCGGGTAATAGAATACCCATCCCAAGGTTAGCCATGGATCAAATTCAAAAAGTTTTCAAACTTAAATTTTTGAATCCCGCTCTGATACCACTTAAAAGTGCTCATATGACACTAGAAAGTGCTCTGATACCACTTAAAAGTTTGTTAGGGATGTTAAGCCCTATAGAACTGGCCCAAGCTAACCAAGAGGGGGGGGGGGTGAATTGGTATATTAAAATTTCTTTTCACAAAGAATAAAAATTGCATAAACCAAAATCACACCACAAAAATAAATGCGGAATTAAAAGTGCGGAAGCAAGAAATAGAAACACAGAAATTTATAGTGGTTCGGTCAACTCGACCTACGTCCACTCCTTGAAGGCACCCTCCAAGTATTGCACTACAAAACGTGACTCTCCTTTAGCCCCCACGGCTAGGCGGAGAAGCCCTTACAAGAACCTCCTTTTTGCCACCCCGGCAAGGCAGAGAACCTACCTCCTTTTGCTTCCTCCTGAAGCTAGCAGAGAACCACAACTAAAAGCTAACTCTTTACCTCTACCGACCCTTCCACGGACGAGAAACTCTAGACGAAAAAGAAGCAGAGCGATCCTTGAAGCAACCCTTGTGAATCCCCTCACAAGCTCCCCCTCACAAGATCCTCTCTCTCTCTCTCTATCTCTCTTTCTCTCCTCAAGGCCTTCTCAGGTCAAGGCAGCAGCCAAAGGTCTTCAAAAACATTGAACCTGAGCTCTTAAATAGAAGAGCTTTAAGGAGCTCATTAATTGCAAGTTGCCAACTTTATCGTCCAGGCCGATATGGACATCAGCCTGGCCGATCAATACAAAACTCAGAAGATCGACCAAAGCATCGCCCTGGATACACTCCTGGACGATTGAAATTTGGCTTGATCGTCCAGGCTGATCTCATGATCGTCCTGGACGATCAGTTCAAATCAGACGAAAATCGTCCTGAGAATAGCCCAGGATACGAGCTGGCCGATATTTATCGTCCTGAAGTAACTTAAGGTTTTTGATTGGATCTTCCTGGCCGATCCTACGATCGTCCAGGATGATATGATCGTATCAATCATCCTTAATTACTCCCTTGATTTCCTGATCAATTAAGGCATAATTTGTGAATATCGTCCAGGCCGATCAATGATCGTCCTGGTCGATAATTTAAAAATACAGTATATCTTAATTGTCTATGGCGGCTACTTCTTTCTATTTTAAGCTTATCGTCCTGGCCGATATGTTAATGACGGCTGCCTTAATTAAGAATCCTTATTTAGACTTTCTGTTTTAAGCCTGATCGTCCAGGCCGATATAAAAATCGTCCTGGCCGATATGAGTAAAAATAGAAATTTTAAGTCTCTCAAGTGTGTGTGTGTAGGGTTACTTAGCATCAGTCTCTTTGACCATTATAAGTAGACTCAAGAATAGAAAAAAAAAAGTACAGACTGACTCAACCCTAAACCTACGCAATCCTGAATTGGCTTTGTCTTGTTCGTCCGATCTTCGATTCCTGAAAAGTTAGAAGCAACACGCAGTCAAGGAGAAATAGTGTTTGTCAATCATCAAAACATAAGCCATGAAAATAGATTTGAAACAAGGTGAACTTCCCTCAAGAAAGGCCTTAAATCCTATGGTACTAAGGTGCAAGTTCGCCGGAGCAACCGTGTAGATCCCCCACCACACTCCCTTGAGTTCCTCCCCCTCACAGGATCTTCTCCCTCTCAAACTCCACCCTTTCCTCTCTCCCTTTCAAGCTCTTTCTTCAAGTTTCTCCCACAAGAACGAAGCTACAATGGCTGCCAAAGACACTTATAAAGTGCCATGCCATAGCTTAAATAGAAGCTCTCAAAACGAGCTCATTAATGCAAGTTGCCGACATTATCGTCCAGGACGATAGGAATATCGTTCTGGCCGATTAGTACAAATTCAGCTCATCAGCCTGGGATGATTTGGGACGATTAGAAGAAAATTGGTTACATCGTCCTGGCCGATATCACGATCGTCCAGGCCAATTAGTTTAAAACTGATTTTAATCATCCTGATCATCGCCCTGAATTTGAGCTGTCCGATGTAGATCGTCTAGGACATCGTCTTGGACGATCATACGATCGTCCAGGATGATGTGATCTTATCAATCAATCATTAATGCTTTCCAAAGATACCAGATCAATTTAGGCATAATTGAGTTAGATCGTCCTGGATGATAATAATATCGTCCTGGCCGATTTCCTAAAATAAAGAATTCTTAAACTGATTATGGCGGTTGATTCTTTCTGAATTGAGACTATCGTCCTGGCTGATACAGGTATCGTCCAGGCCGATCAGCTCATGACGGCTGCCTTAATGAGGATGCCCTAATTAGGGTTTCTAATTTTTGTCAGTTCGTCTAGGACGATATAAATATCGTCCCGACCGATATTACCAAAAATATAAATCTTATAGGGAACAATAGGAAAACTTCCAAGTTACAAATTAATAAATCCCACACCAAATACAATAGACTCAAGAAAGGAAAAAGATTACAAACTAACACAGACCTAGTCTACCTAATCTTGAGCTGGTTCCAAATTGCAGTCTGATCGTGTGGACCTGAAACGTTAGCACATAAGGCAATCGTAGAGAAATAAGGAATGTTTGCTATCATTAAAATTATAAACCATAGATCCGCAACAATCTCCCTCTTTTTGATGATGGCAAACAATTTCAATTTGAATTTAAAAAATATATTTTCTCCTAATCTCCCCCTCATTAGAATAATGCTTTAAAAAAATAGGGGAGATAAAAATATTTTTGTTGTTTTTAATTTTTTGAAAACAAGATACAAACACAATAACAGTACAAAAATTCAATAATATGTTCTCCCCCTTTGACATTATCAAAAAGAGAGGAGGCACAAACAAAAACCAAAACAAAAAGAAGACAAAAAATGTTCTCTGATCTAGTGAAAAAAAATTCTTAAAATGAGAAAGTTACCTCTTGGTTTTAATAAAAAACTTAGTAGAATTGGATCTGACAACGCATAGCCCAGAAAAGGTTAGAAATTTAGAATTTGATAATCCAAACTCAATTTGTTTAGAAAGGCTCAAAAACTTTTTAATTCAATATCTAAATCAAGGAATAAATTAGAGAAAGAAACAATAATTTTTCAAAAACTCTTTCCATAAAATATATCTAATAGAAGATTAATGCACGAATTGTTGAATCAAGAATCAAGATTTTCAAAGTCAAGTATCAAAAGTATCAAGGGTTTTCTTAAGCTTTTTAAGAAGTACAAGAATGATAAGAATTAATTTTTTGTGGGCTCATTTTATGCCTCTTGACAATTGGTTGGCGCACTGCGCATCTTTTTATACACTTTGTGTATTCTATATTTTTCAATTTGGTGCTTTGCGCATATTTTATTTTTGACATCATTGACCAATTTTTTTTTACTATGCTACCTTTCTGAAATCTTAAATATCAAAAATAAACCCATACTATTGATAAAGCGAATTTCTCGATTAAGAAAATTTTAAATTAGATTCAACAACTTGCAAAAATTTCCTATGCGATAAATAAAACGTAGGGAGATAAAAAAATTGTTTCAAAAACTAATTTAAAAGATGAAAAAGATTTTAAATCAAAAGTAGGATAACCTCTTTTGGGAAATAGAGATTGAGAGTAAAAAACATAATGAGTTTCCTTCCTTCGATTGTTCTAGAGAAGTCAAACAAAATTTACCAAAAATTTCAAGAAAAAATAACAAGTAGATTTTTCATTTTTAAAAAAGTGAATGTGTGTGTTGATTAGAGAAAACATCCACGAAAATAAAAAATTTTAAAAAATAAACAAAACAAAAACAAAACAAAAAACATAAAAATAAAAACACAACAAAAAAAAGAGAACACAAATAAGCATTTTAACCATTATCTCTCTCCTAGTTCGATTCTTCAGAAACCAGGTCTGCCCATGAGATTTTGTGTTTTTCATTATTTCCTCAATTTAAATTTAGCTTTGTCTTGCCGTTTTCTTTTGTAGGAAGAATTCTTAAATTAGGGCACCCAATCTTCATATGTCCAGGTTTCCTACAATGAAAACAAATAATATCAGAGGAAATATTAACATCCTTACCATTTTTACCTTTCTTCCACTTTTGTTTATGCTTTGGTGAGCTTTGTGATTTGCTTGACAAGTTATTGTTATCGTCACCAACTAAGTTTCCTCTTTCCGTATCTTCAACTTTTAGAACGATCGTTTCACCTGCATCCAAAAGTCTTTGACCCAAACCTTGCTCGTAGGCAATGAGTGAGCCAATCAAATTATCAATAGAATAATCATTCAAATCTTTTGATTTACAAATAGCAACTACTTTAGCATCAAACTTATTCAGTAGACAATGAAGAATTTTATTAACTCTTTCAAAATTTGAAAATTCTTTTCCTAAAGCATGCAATGAGTTTACAATTTGAATGAATCTGGTATACATGTCTAAGATTATTTCATAAGGTTTCATGCAAAATAATTGAAAATCATGCATTAACAAATTCAACTTAGATTGCTTGATTTCACTAGTGCCTTCGTATATGGCATGCAATTTATCCCAAACTTCCTTACCAGTAGTGCACGAGGATACTAACATAAAATTATCAGAATTTAAAGTACAGAAAAATCAATTTAAAGATTTTGCATTCAATTAAGCATTTACTGATTCTTCCCTATTCTATTGATTAAAAGGAATATCAGTTTTAACTCCATTAACAATACATGACGGTGATGAATAACTAGTTAAAATCATATGCCACATGCGAAAATCAATCGATTGCAAGAAAATAAACATATGAGTTTTCCAAAAATCAAAAGACATATTTTCAAATAAAGGAGGTCTGGTGATTGAATATCCTTCCGCAACATTATGATTTGAAAAATTAGCCATGGATCAAAATTCAAAAGCTTTTAAAAACTTGTTTTATGAAAACCGCTCTAATACCACTTGAGAGTTTCTCAGATGGCACTAGAAAGTGCTCTGATACCATTTGAAAGTTCATTTGGGATGTTAAGCCCTATATGAACTGGCCCAAGGCTAAGTAAGAGAAGGGTGAATTGGTTAACTTTAAAACAAAAACCACAAACCAAATCAACATAATCAAAGTGCAGAAATTAAATAATGCGGAAGTAATAATAAGAAAAGAACACACCGGATTTATAGTGGTTCGGTCAAACCTTGACCTACATCCACTCCTTGGAGGCACCCTCCAAGTATTGCACTATAAAAGTGTCTCTCCTTTAGCCCCCACAGCTAGGCAGAGAAGCCCTTACAAAATCACTTCCACCTTCCCCGGTGCGGCGGAGTCGCCGGGTCCTTTGACACCAAAGAGATCTTCTTCTTTGGTGAACTTCCCTCAAGACAAGCCTTAAATCCGACGGTACTAAGGTGCGAGTTCGCCGGAGCAACCATGTGGATCCCCCACCACACTCCCTTGAGTTCCTCCCCCTCACAGGATCTTCTCCCTCTCAAACTCTACCCTTTTCTCTCTCCCTTTCAAGCTCTCTCTTCAAGTTTCCCCCACAAGAATGAAGCTACAATAGCTGCCAAAGACACTTACAAAGTGACATGCCATATCTTAAATAAAAGCTCTCGAAACGAGCTCATTAATGCAAGTTGCCGACATTATCGTCTAGGACGATAGGAATATCGTCCTGGCCTATTAGTACAAATTCAGCTCATCAGCCCGGGACGATTTGGGACGATCAGAAGAAAATTGGTTACATCGTCTTAGCCAATATCACGACCGTCCAGGCTGATTAGTTTAAAACCGATTTTAATCGTCCTGATTATCGCCCTGAATTTGAGCTGTCCGATGTAGATCGTCCAAGAGATCGTTCCGGACGATCATATGATTGTCCCGGACAATGTGATCGTATCAATCAACCATTAATGCTTTCCAAAGATACCAGATCAATTTAGGCATAATTGAGTTAGATCATCCTGGACGATAATAATATCGTCTTGGCCGATTTCTTAAAATAAAGAATTCTTAAACTGATTATGGCGGTTGATTCTTTCTGAATTGAGACTATCGTCCTGGCTGATAGAGGTATCGTCCAGGCCGATCAGCTCATGACGGTTGCCTTAATGAGGATGCCCTAATTAGGGTTTCTAATTTTTGTCAGTTCGTCCAGGATGATATAAATATCATCCCGGCCGATATTACCAAAAATAGAAATCTTATAGGGAACAACAGGAAAACTTCCAAGTTACAAATCAACAGATCCCACACCAAATACAATAGACTCAAGAAAGGAAAAAGATTACAAACTGACACAGACCTAGTCTACCCAATCTTGAGCTGGTTCCAAATTGCAGTCTGATCGTGTGAACCTGAAACGTTAGCATATAAGGAAATCGTAGAGAAATAAGGAATGTTTGCTATCATCAAAATCATAAACCATAGATCCGCAACAAAAATGATTTAAATACACTCACAATCTGAATTTAAAACATAAGAAAAATAAATTACTAAAACATCAAAAGAAACCAACACAACTAATACAAATCACATCACATCACATCAGGTAGAAAAGATCATAAGGAAGTACATAAATCACTCAGATGGGCCTTGATCAGGAGGAGGTGGCTGGTTGAAGAAATTAAAATAACTGCTCATCATAACCATATTTGAGGATATTCTCTCGATTTGCTCTCTCATCTAGCCCATATCTTGCTGGTACTCTACATCCTACTGTTGTAGATGAGTCTCAATTTGATCAAAGCGTTGATCAAATTGAGTCTCAAGATGATCAAATCTCTGAATCAAATCTTGATAATTTGGTTCACCAGCAGGTGCAGGTTTAGGTTCGTCCTCTGAGTCAGTAATAATATGTTATTGACTTGGTTCATTTTTATTGAAAATCGCTTGAAAAGATCCATTGTTGTAATAGAGAGGCTCTTCTAGATCATGAACTGGATATACTAGATCATATTTCTTTTCCAAAATATAGGCCACAAGATATCCTAAGGCTATATTTTTCTTTCTCTTATAATTGACATGAGAAATCTCAGAGTCCATAAATGTAGTCCAATTATCAGTTGGGCTTCATCTATAGGTTGGTTTGTCATAATCATGTAAGTCATAGTGGAAAGAATAGGAGTAATATTTACTCTATTACCAGCTTTAGGAATGATGGAGGTATGAAGAACATGCTGGATGACTCGGGCATTCTAATTTAGAGTAGTTACCCTAGGAAAATGATCTACTACTCTCATTCCTCTAAGGACTTGATTTATTACAGACCAGTCAAAAACAATGGTAGAGGTTAAGGTGTGGGCTCTAATCCCTTGAGTTCTTAGATTTAAAAATATTTTCAAATCCTCTTTTGTAATTTCTACTTTCTTCTTAAAAATATAAGATCTAATCACTGAATGATCATAGTTAAAGGATATGTTCGCAAGAAAGTAGTGAAAGGTCTCCTTCTTGTAGAAGTGGACAAGAGTGAGAATGAGGCCAAATTGGGTGGAAGCAAACAGGTCCATTACCTTAAAATTGAGTTGTTATTGAAGAAGAATTCTCGATGAAGTGATTTTGGCTGAAGCAAATCTAGGGAATGACTTTTCATTAGCTTTGGACAGAAAGTTTTCAATAGAGTTTTTAGGTGATCCCTTAGCCAATACCTTTTGTCTTTTGCTAGAGCAAGCAATGGATAAGATCTAGGGGAAAAAAAGGTTTGAAAATGATGTTTGAAGTGATGAGATTTGAGTTCAAAACCCTTCAATTTAATGGAAAAATGAGTTTTCGTACAGATGAAAATAATTTCGTCCCGTACGAATTTGAGTTCGTACGTACGAAACAAATTTTGTATGGACGAACGAATGAGTCCAAAAATGAAACCATTTTTTGTAATCACACAAGTTACGATGCATCCTTTCGTATAGACTTTTGACCAAACGATCGTACAGACGAACAGGTGTTCGTCCCGGACGATCAGACATTAAAGATCATTTTTATAGCAGTTTAAACCGTCCCCTATATTGAAATGCCACATGTTCGTATGGATGAACTAGAGGTTCGTACGTACGATCAGATATATTGAAACTGAACTTATCCATTTAACTATCTACATTCATACATATATTTGAACAGATCGTCCGGACGATCGAGACGATCGTACAGATGAACAATAAAATAAAAGCTGAAAAATTATATGCAAATCGATCAAAACTGATAGTTAATACACTACACAATTCATCCCGTATGAAATGACTTTCGTCTCGAACGATTTTCACTCCATTTTTAAGTATGCATTCAAAAAATCTAGATGTGAGATTTTTTTTTTTAAAATAAAAACACAAATACAAACAAAAATGATAGAAAATATAAAAAATCACAAAATCAAAAATACACACAAAAACACTAACTAGAAAAAAAACACACATTAATGTTGCAGAAACACTTTAATTAAGCATTCAAATCGATCACACAAAGCCTTATTCTTAATGTACTGAAAGTATCAAAATCTGGTGGTTTTCTAAAAATATCTGCAAGTTAATTTTCTATTGAAACATGAGTAAGTTTAATTTCTCCTTTGGATACATGATCCCTTATGAAATGATGCCTGATGTCTATATGTTTGATTCTTGAATATTGAATAGAACTTTTAGAAATGCAAATAGCACTAGTGTTATCACAATAATTGGAAATAGTGTCTATAGTTAATCCTAAATCAATCAACTGTTGTTTCAACCAAAGTTTTATGCCACACAACTTTCTTAAGCAATGTATTCAGCTTCAGTAGTAGATAGGGCTACTGAATTTTATTTTCTACAGGACTAAGAGACTAAAGAATTTCTAATAAACTAACATGTTCCAGAAGTGCTCGTTCTATCAACCCTACAACCTGTAAAATCATAATCTGAATAACCAATTATTTCAAATGAAGAGCTAAACTTAGGATACTAAATTCTTAAGTTCTGAGTTCCTTACAGGTATCTTACAATATTTTTTACTGCTATCAAATGTGATTCTTTTGGATCTGATTGAAATCTATCACACAAATAAACACTAAACAAGATATCGGGTCGGCTAGCTGTCAAGTAAAGCAAGGATCCAATTATCCCTCTAAATTTTTTTTGATAAACAGATTTTCTCTTTGGGTCCTAATCCAACTGAACTGAGGAACTCATAGGTGTACTAATAGGTTTAGCATTGTCCATTTCATACTTTTTGAGGATGTCCTTAACATATTTCGATTGACTAAGAAATATACCCTCCTCAATTTACTTAATGCTAATGCCAAGAAAGTAACTTAAATCTCTCATTAGACTCATCTCAAATTCACTACTCATTGTTTTAGAAAAATCACCACAAAGATTTTTATTTGAAGATCCAAAGATGATGTTATCAACATAAATTTATACAATGAGTATATCCTCTCCAAATTTCTTTAAAAAGAGAGTTGTATCTATACTTTCTTTTTCAAATGATCTTTCAAGTAGGAAGGTGCTCAATCTCTCATACTAAGCCCTAGGTGTTTGTTTCAATCCATATAATGCCTTTTTCAGTTTGAAAATATGATTTGGGTATTTAGAATTTTCAAAACTTGGAGGTTGTTCTATAAAAACATTCTCTTGAATTACCCCATTTAAAAAGGAACTTTTTATATCCATTTGGTATAGTTTAAATCCTCCAAAAAAGGCAAAGGCTAACAAAACCCTAATTGCTTCATGTCTAGCTACATGGGAAAATGTCTCCTCAAAATCATTCCCTTCAATCTGATTATACCCCTTAACAACTAATCTAGCCTTATTTTTAATGACTACTCCTGAGTCATTCATTTTATTTTTGAATACCCACTTAGTTCTAACTACACTTTGATCCTTTGGCCTTGTAGTTAATTTCTAAATTTTATTTCTTACAAATTGATTTAACTCTTCTTGCATAGCCAAAATTTAAAATTCATCTAGAAGTGCTTGATCAATATTTGTGATTCTATGGTTGAAATAAAGACTGAATGATTGACTTCTTTGTTTAGTCCACGCCTAGTCCTTACACCCTCACTAGGTTCACCTATAATCAATTCCTTTGTGTGATTTTTAGAAAATCTCAAATCTCTAGACAAAGAGTTTTCTATCTCCAAATTTTCTTCCAAATTTATTTTATCAATCTTTTGGGAGTTAATCTCAATCTCATCTTCTACAATATTTGGCTCTTCCAAAATTCCAGATTCATCAAATACAATATGTGTGGTCTCCTCAATTACCAAAGTTCTTTTATTGAATACTCTATAAGATTTTCTGACACTTAAGTATTCTATAAAAATTCCTTCATCTGATTTTGGATCAAATTTTTCTAAGGCAGATTTTCCATTGTTATAAATAAACACCTTACATCCAAAAATATATAAATTTGACAAATTAGGTGTTCTTTCTTTTAGAAACTTATAGGGTGTTTTATTTAACTTTGATTTCACATTCACCCTATTCAGAACGTAACATGCAGTACTAACTGCCTCAGCCCAAAAATATTTAAGAAGTGAGTATTCTGCCAATATGGCTCGGGCGGCTATTAATGTTCTGTTTTTCCTTTTGACTACCCTTTTCTACCGAGGGGTTCTAGATGTAAAAAAATTGTGATCAATTCCTTTTTCTTTACAAAAATTCTCAAATTCTCCTCCATGATCACTTTGAATAGTCATAATTTCACTTCCTAGCTTTCTTCGAATCCAAGTCAAAAAGTTTTTAAATTCCTCAAATGATTCACTCTTATGAAATAAAAATCTAACCCATGCGAATCTAGAGTAATCATCCACAATCAAAAATTTGTATACCTTCCCTCCTAGACTTACAGTTCCAACTGGTCCAAAAAGATCCATATGCAAAATCTCTAATGGTTTACTAGTTTTAAGATCTTTACTGAACTGAAAAGAGTGTTGCGGATCTATGGTCAATGATTTTAATGATAACAAACATTCCTTATTTCTCTACAATTGCCTTATGTACTAATATTTCAGGTTCACACGATCGGACTACATTTTGGAATCAGTTCAAGATTGGGTAGACTAGGTCTGAGTCAGTTTGTAATCTTTTTCCTTTCTTGAGTCTGTTCTATTTGGTGTGGGAGCTATTGTTTTGTTACTTGAAAGATTTCCTGTTTTCCCTAAAAGATTTTTATTTTTGGTAAAATCGACCAGGATGATATTTATATCGTCCTGGATAATATGTCCAAAAATAGAAACCCTATTTAGGGCATCCTCATTAAGGCAGCTGTCATAAACAGATCGGCCTGGATGATACCTGTATCGGCCATGATGATATTCTCAATTCAGAAAGAATCAACCACCATAATCAGTTTAGGAATTCTTTGTTTTAGGAAATCGGCCAGGACTATATTTATATCATCCAGGCTGATCTAACTCAATTATGCCTAAATTGATCTGGTATCTTTGGAAAGCATTAATGGTTGATTGATACGATCACATCGTCCGAGATGATCGTATGATCGGCTGGGACGATGTCTTGGATGATCTACATCGGACAGCTCGAATTCAGGGTGATGATCAGGATGATTGAAATCGATTTTAAACTAATCGGCCTAGACGATAGTGTTATCGGCCAGGATGATATAACCAATTTTTTTCGGATCGTCCCAAATCATCCCAGGGTGATGAGCTAAATTTGTACTGATCGGCTAGGATGATATACCTATCGTCCTGGACGATAATGTCGACAACTTGCATTAATGAGCTCGTTTTGAGCTTTTCTATTTAATCTTGGCATGACATTTTGTAAGTGTCTTTGGCAGCCATTGTAGCTTCATTCTTGTGGGGGAAATTTGAAGAGAGAGCTTGAAAGGGAGAGAGGAAAGGGTGGAGTTTGAGAGGGAGAAGATCCTGTGAGGGGGAGGAACTCAAGGGAGTGTGGAGGGGATTCCACATGGTTGCTCTGGCGAACTCGCACCTTAGTACCATCGGATTTAAGACTTATCTCGAGGTAAGTTCACCAAAGAAGAAGATCTCTTTGGTGTCAAAGGACCCGACGACTCCGCCGCACCGGGGAAGGTGGAAGTGATTTTGTAAGGGCATCTCCACCTAGCTGTGGGGGCTAAAGGAGAGACACTTAGTTTAGTGCAATACTTGGAGAGTGCCTCCAAGGAGTGGACGTAGGTCAAGGTTTGACCGAACCACTATAAATCCGGTGTGTTTTTTTCTTATTATTATTTCCGCATTTATTTCTTCCACACGTTATTTCTTTGTGGTGATTTGGTTTGTACTTTGCTTAAAGTTTCTTCTTTACCAATTCACCACTCTCTTTATTTAGCCTTGGGCCAGTTCTATAGGGCTTAACATCCCTAACAAACTTTCAAGTGTTTTTAGAGCACTTTCTAGTGCCATCAGAGCACTTTCAAAGAGGACTTCACTTATTTTTCTAATTGATATGCATCACAAAGGTGGTCCTTAGTAAAATCTAGTTTTGGTATACTTCTTACTAGGTTCTTTTGGGTAATCCTCCAAAGGTTCTTCATACTAGAGTGACAAATTCTTCTATGCCAAAACCATGATTCATCAGAAATAGTTTTTAAACAAAAAGCAGTAGGAATTTTAATACAATTCAAGTCTAGCATATACACGTTATTTACCCTTATACCATTCAAAATATCATTTTCATTTAGGCTTAATATGCAGCTAGTAGGAAAAAAATTTACATAGTATCATTTATCATATAGCTGGCTAATACTTAACAAATTATGCTTCCAGCATAGATTAAGTCACATACCTCTTCTTGATCTGATTGATCAAGATTATCGGACATCAAGCATAAGTTGGTGACTTCCTCCTCCTTTTTAGTTTCTGATGAATTTGAAATCGAGTCTGCCCAAAAAGCTCTTTAGAATCTCTTCTTGCTCTTCTTTGTTTTGGTTTTTCCTCTGCCTTCTCCTTATTAGGAGTGGCTTTTAGGTTTGGGCAATCTGAATTTATGTGTTCAGATTTCTTACACTCGCAGTAATTCACATCATTATAAACATTGACATTCCTATTGAACTTACCTTTGTTCCATTGTTGGTGTCTCTTTTGCTTCCTCTTCAGAAAGTTTCTAAACTGTCTAGTCATTGAAGTTATATCGTCCTCATCCTCAGGTTGTCATAGATCACTCTCTTACTCTTTCATTTTCAGTGCGATGTTCTTCACCTTTTGGTGTTCACCTATATCAATCTTCCTTTGACTCACTCCTTGCTCGTAGGTAATTAGTGAACCAAGAAGATTATCAATAGAGTAAAATTTTAAATCTTTAGACTCTATAATTACAGTTATCTTAGCATCATATACAGTATACAAACAACGAAGAATATTATTAACCATTTCAGTATTCGTTAGTTCTCTACCCAATTCATGTAAATAAGTGACAATTTGTGTGAATTTTGTGTACATGTCAGAAATAGATTCATTAGGTTTCATGGAAAATAATTCATAGTCATGTAACAAGATATTTAGTCTAGATTACTTAACTTCATTAGTCCCTTCATAAGTTATACAAAGTCTATCCCATATGTCCTTTCCACTTTTACAAGTGAAAACTCGCATGTAGTCTTCTAACTTAAGTGGACAAAGAAACTATATAAACATTTTGCATTAAGTTGTGCTAATTCACGTTGTTCTACAGTCCAATTTGTAAAGGGAATTTCAACTCTAATTACATCAACTAATCTAGTTAGTTTTATATACCCTTCTTGAACTAAGATCCACATACGATAATCTAGTGACTGTAATAATGTTGACATGCCTGTTTTCCAAAAATCAAAAGGAATATTGTCAAACAAGGGAGGTCTAGTTATAGAGTAACCTTCTAGTGTGTTTTAGATTCCAAATATAGCCATGCTCATTAATAAAAAAATAGTCTAAACTTATGATTTTGAAATAAAGCTCTGATACCACTTGTTGATTCTAGATTAGGCTGTTAAACCTAAGTTAATGTCCCAAGGCTAACCAAGAGGGGGGGGGGGGTGGGCGAATTGGTAATTTTAAAAAATTTCTTCTTGGATTTAAAAATTTGAAACCAGTTAATGATCAAAAGCAAGTTAATTAAGGTTTTAAAAACAACTTTTCAACCACTGAAAAAATAATTTTTAGTAAGTAAATAAGTAGCAGAAAAATAAATGAGACTAGGATTTATAGTGGTTTGGTCAAACACGACCTACATCCACTCTCTGAAGTCTCCCACTTCAAGTATTACACTTACCATAAACGTCTCTCTTTTTTCCCCCACATCTAGGCAGAGAAGCCTTCACAAAACTCTCTTCCACCAATCCCCGGTGCGGTAGAGAACCGTCATCCTTTTACACTCCCTAAGTGTAGGTAGAGTACCCTCGACTATTTACACCCTTCAAGTGTCAGCATAGAACCGTTGGCTGTTCACACTTTCCAAGTGTGGGCAGAGAACCTTCATCCTTTTACACTTCCCAATTGTCGACAGAGAACCGTCGGCTGTTCCTACTCTCCATATGTAGGCAGAGAACCTTTGTCCTTTCATACTTTCTAAGCGTCGATAGAGAACCGTTGACTGTTCATACTCTCCAAGTGTAGGCAAAGAACCTTCATCCTTTCACACTTCCCAAGTGTCGGTAGAGAACTAGATCTTATCCAAAGTTCTTCTCATGAAAAGTCTAGAAAGATAAGAGGATGAGTGATAACAAACAATTACAAAGAGATCCTTCCTTTGAGTAACCCTATGAACCCTTCACACTCCACTTACAATAAATCTCACTCAAACACTCTCTCACACTCTCTCTTATAATTGTCCTTAAAAATTCACATAGACAAGACTTTTTAATTCATTTTAGAGGACCCTTTTTATACCAAAGACAAGAAAAACCATTTAGAAAGCTCCAGTTTTCAAATTCGATCGTACTGTACAATCGTATGTTTGTGTGTACGAATAATTTAAATACTATTGTGTATGAACCCAATGTGAATCGATATGAAATCATTTTGTACCAGATCAAGTTCATTTGTACGAAATGTTTAGATGATATGAACGAAACCAGAACTGAGATGTTCGTCCTTGTATGAAAATTAATTTCGTCCGTACGATCTTCATATGTGAACAAAAATTGAGGACATCTTACCTGTATGAAATTAATTATTATTCGTATGATCTTTATATGTAAATAAAAATAGAGGACATCATCCTTATAAAAAATTAATTATCATTCATATAATGTTCATATGTAAACAAAATAGAGGACATCGACCCTGTACAAAAATAATTATCGTCCGTACAATCTTTATATTTGGACAAACAGAGGACTTCATCCTGGTATGAAATAAATTATCATCCGTACGATCTTCATATGTGAACAAAATAGAGGATATCATCCTTGTACGATAAAAAAATATCGTTCATATGAACTATACTTATAAAAATGTTTGTCATTTCTGTTCGCTCCATTGCTTGTTGGGGAAATAACTAACCAGATCGTCCTGTATGAAATAATATCGTATTGTACGATCAGTTTAAAAATATGAATTTTAAAAGTCTCCCCCGATATGTGTGTACTCAATTACTCAATTATTATCACACTCTCTTAAACTCAATAAAATAAAAAATAAAAACTTCAATTACAATACACTCCAAACTGATCTTGATTTGAAGTCTTCAACAATTCATAGTATGATTTCCCTAAAATATTAGTACACATAAGAGCAATACAATTCTTCAAAAAATATGTCAGGAGAAATAATAATCAAAGCAATAATATTTGGAATCATAAAAAATATACGAGTTGCAAGAATATCAAACATGCAAAATTAAATAGCAACCATCTCAACAAACTCCCTCCTACCCCAATTAAACATATGACCATCAACATAAAGTGAAGTACCCACCCTAAAAGCAATCCAGATATTATTGTTATTATCCCAACAATTTAGAGGCAGATGTGGTAAAAAAATCCAAATTGTCAAAAATAAACCCTTCATTGTAGATGGAGAGATTTAGGATTCCAAGTGTCCATACCAAATTTATGATTACCGACAAACCATGGTCCTCCACTGAGAACTAATTCTTTAGCTTCCTAAGATTGAAAGGAATATAGTACCCACTCAAATCCCAAACTTGTTAATTGAATTGAACCAAATTTCCTTCACTAATTTCTTACTGTTGTGCTAATAATAGAAAATGGAATATAATTGCCAAAAACCTTGATTACCATGGTGCTTTGAACTCTATGATTATTTTCTTCTTCATTTAGAGGGTCTAATTTGACAACAACCCCATCCTCAGTCATTTCAACATTAATATCCAAATATACCACTTTGATATTAGGAGGCTTTTTCCACACATTAGGGATAAATTTCTCAGCATAAGCAACATATTCATGATGTTTTATATTTTTTAAGACTTCACCATAGTCATTCTTAAAAACATTATGATAAACAGTCAGAAGAACAACTTCTTCAATTACGAAGCCAAACTTGCATTCTTCTTCTTTTTTTTTGAATAACTGCAATTGCATTAAACATGAAAAAGAAAAAAAGATACAAGCCTATGTGATAGAAAGTCTATCACAATCCCTCCTAATCAAGTTAATAACACTTGACGGAAGGTTCCCAAACAAATCAGCCTCCCAATGAAAATCGTTAATTAAGGCATAATTGGCACATTCATTCGCCAATTTATTGCCTTCTCTAGAAATAAAATGGAAATTCACATTATTGAAACAATCTAGAAAAGAAAAAATCCATTTTATGCACCTGATTATTCCCATTCTTCATTATTGATTGTTGAAGAAGCTTAATAACATTGTTATTATCACCTTCGATAATAATAGCATTTATTCCGGTCATCCATCCTTGGATAAAAAAATTTGAAATTAAACACAGCAATAAGCTCTAGAAGAGAAATGTCCCAATGAAGCAATTTCTTTCCATATGCCATAAGGAATCTTCCTTTATGGTCTCTCAAGATTCCCGCAATGCTTGCGTTATTAAATCTTAATAAACAAGCATCCACATTTAATTTTAACCAATTTGTAGGTGGAGGATACCAAGCTTTAGACAGCAACAAGTGCTGATTAGTATCCCAGTTCTTACAAATTGGAAGTAATAAAGAGTACGAAGCCTGTGAGAGAGTGTCCATAGAAAAAGATTTAGGGGATGGTACCTTCAAACCGTGAATATGACAATTCCTTGCCTTCCAGTTCAAATAAACAGTAATCAGATAAATTTTTACAATGCTCAGATTTAGTACAGAGAAGTCCTTCAGCATTTTCCAGTAATCTTCAACGCCATAAAAATTTGGCAAATGAATGCCCCATCTATCCAAAGCTGTAAAAATTTCCACAAGTTTTCTACAACCAGACGTAATATGAAGATTATCTTTCTCATTCATGCAGCCTCTCAGACAAGTACTATATTCCCGAAGTCTTCTATAGTTCATCCAACAATTTGTAGGTAATGAGCTGTTAATAAGTCTCCACCAGAACATTTTGACTTTAGGAAATAGTTTAAATTTCTTCATCCAATTGATATTAACACTGTCTTCTTCATGTCTGGTTCCCGCTTGAGAAGCCATTGCAGCAATAGACATTCCGTTATTATCATGCAGTAGCTCCAGTTCATCATTTTCTAGTTCTTTATCAACAGGAGTTTTAATAATAATATCAATCATATTAGCAGAAAAGATATTTTCCAATGAATTCATTTTCCATTCTCCATTTTCGTCTAGTAACGAAGAAAAATTGCTATTTTCTATATCTTAAATATTTATACACGCCAGCCAATCATTCAGACATCTATCCAATATCCAAGTATCATTAAGGATATTGATAGATTCTCCATTAGAGATCCTCCACCTAGTGATTTTCTTCAAAGAAAGAGCTCCATCTTTGATAATACGCCATGTTGTATATGAATTTTTCCTTGAATCATCATTCCAGATTTGATAACCATACTTTGCAGCTATAATCATATTAATAAGAGAAGTCTTATTATTAATAAAATTCCAGGCAATTCTTGCTCTAACAGAACCTGTCCTCATTGTTGCTCCTTGGATACCCCAACCACCTTTTTCAACTAATTTGCAAAGCATATTCCATGATATATAATGCATACCTCTCTTTCCTCCTTCTTTATACCATAATAAATTCCTACAACACTTATCTAGATTTTGAAGAATTCTTTTGGGAACTAGAGAATAAGCCATAGAAAATAGAGGTATTGAAGAGAAGACAAATTTTAGCAAAGCAATTTTACCAATCAAAGAAAGATTTATTAGACCCCAAGTGTTCAGTTTTTTGATAGCTTTGCTAAGAATGAAATATAAATCATTATAGTTAAGTCTTCTAATAGCCATCTTTATTCCCAGATAAATCATTTCCTTGACTTTGTGAATGCCCAATGTTCTCCCAAAAATTTTTTGGTTGATCCGTGAAACAGACTTTCCAAATAAAATTTGATATTTTTCCTTATTTATTTTTTGAACGGTCCAATCACAATAGTTCTTCATAATTTTGTTAATACACTTTGCATTTGGAAAAGCAGCTTCACCCATAATCATTACATCATCGGCGTATAACATATTTAAATTTTTAGGAATATTGAGAGCTAATTTGATGCCAAGACGTTGTCCATTCTCCTGCATACTTTTAGTTAACAATTTAGAACATAAAATAAACAAACCTAGAGACAGAGGACAACCCTGTCTAAAGCCACATTTAGCATTTATCAAGTTACTTCTTTTCCTATTGATAATAATGGAAATTTTTGGAGAAGAAATGCATTGCATAACAAGCTTAATCAAGATCTCCATAAATCCCATGATGAAAAGAATTTTCTTCAAAGTAATCCAACCCATACTATCATAAGCTTGCTCCATGTCCAATTTCAACATCATAAATCCTGGCTTAGATTTAGAAAATCTAAGTTTATTGATTATCTCATGAGCTAGTAGACAATTATCAGAAATTGATCTACCTGGAACAAAGGCTACTTGTTGTTCTGAAACAACACTTGGAATGCAAACCTTCATTCTATTCCATATCATGCCTGCCACCAATTTGTAAATGGTTTGGCATAAACTAATGGGTCTGAAATTTTTAACTTCTCTAGCATTATTAACTTTTGGGATCAAAATAACCAAAGTTTATCTCCAGTCTTCTGGCATACTTTTCAAATCAAAGAATGATTTAACTGCTTTCCATACTTCTATATGAATGATATTCCAATAGCTTTTAAAGAAAAATGTATTAACACCATCATTCCCTGCAGACTTATTATTCTCCATTTTTTCCAAGACAACCAATAATTTATTTTTACTAAAATCCGCCATAAGAAAATTCTGCTGTTCTACATTCAATTTTTTAAAACATTGCTCCATAGGCCATCCATCCAAAGAACAATTTCTAAATTTCCATTTGCTCTGGAAAATGTCTTCAAAAATGCTATGAATTTCATTCAGATCATTAATTGGAATGCCATTCGAACTCTTAATCTGATGAATAAGATTGTCATTCCTTCTGGAATTTGCAAAATTCTGGATAAAATAGAAATTTTGATCTCCATCTTCTAACCATTGAGCTCTAGATCTCTGCCTCCACCACATAGCCAATCTAGCAAGAGTTGAATTAAGGTAATTAACCTTCATTCTCAAAACAACAAACTTATCAAGAGAAAGGCCTGTATCACTTTCCTTAACTTGAAGGGCTAAGATATCTTCATGTAACTCCTTCTTTAGAACATTAAGATCCATTAGTTTCCTCTTGCTCTAAAAGAATAAACTTTTAAGAGATCTAGCAATCTTTCTTTTAAGGACATCCGAATTAGAACCAACATTAGATTTATTCCAAGCTTTTTTGACCACACCCCATGAGGCTTCATAAGAGCACCAAACATTCTCAAATTTAATTGAATTATGATAAAAGACCTGAGAATTAATAATATTCAAACTTATCGGACAATGGTCCAATGCAACTCTGGCCAAGTGTTTGATGACAGTGAATGGAATAAGATCTAAGGCTTTAGAGTTGAGAAAGATTCTGTCTAACCTTTCCCATATACAAGCATTACCTTCCTTGTTGTTGCACTAGGTGAATTTAGGTCCCCTAAGGTCAATATCATGAAAATCATTCTTATTTAAGAACTCCATCATATCTTGTGATCCTTTAGAGAACAAGAATTTTTTCCCTCCTTTTTTTTCATATTTAGACATGATGCAATTGAAGTCTCCCACAATAATACAAGGTTCATTGGCTATAGAAAACCTTTTAATAAGATCCTAAAGATCTCTTCTTTCCCTCACGATTTTGCTCCCATAAATAATAGCAATGGTCCAAGCAATGCCCTTCACATCTGTTAATTTACCAATAATGCACTTGTTTGATGAAGTAAGAATATCAAACGAAGAAATACCATTTTTCCATAAGGCCAGGATAACACTAGTTTTAATACATTCAAAACTTTGAGGATTCTTTATAACTTCACTTTGATCGGAAAGAAATATATTACTCCCTTTAATTCCAGCCTGGATGCTCTCCACAACAGTAGAAATCTGTACATCAGGACCTGTGGTAATTTGATCAGGATCACATATTTCCTTCATAACAGAAACTCCATTATCTACATTTTTATCTTTAATAGGCTTCACTGGACTAACAAATCCCCCTTCTTCTAGTATTCCTTGCTCAACAACAACATTTATACATTTCCCTTCAGTTTGCACTAGGATCACATCATCCACTATCTTCTTATTAATTACCATAACATCTTCTAGAGAAATGTCATTGGTTGCTTTAGTTCTCCTGTATTACCACAGGTCTTTCACTGAGTAATTTGGAATAATTTTCTTTAGCCTTGAAAACAGATTTCTTCACAAATTTGAATCTTGGCGCTGCCACCTTAGGCCTTTTGTTAAAATGGATAGATTTCTTCTTACCATGATTTACCACAATCCACAGGACATATCCTTCATTATTTCTTAATTTTCCATTAACAGTAGGAAAACTATTGCAATTTTAGCTTTATCAATACTGCCATTAGCAACCCCTTTATTTCCAGTCAAAACATTTTCAGTAGGTTGTACAGCCTTCTCATTAGCAGGTAACACCAACTTAACAGTGTTACTAGAAGTTACATTCATTAGAATTGTGTCCAATTCTACCACAATGAAAGCATAGTGAACCAATTCTTTCATATTGAACCTCTTAAAAAAACCGCCAAGAACACCCTTCAACCCATACACCTTGATTTAGCTTTTCATCAATCTTAATGCGAACACATACTCTCGCATATTCTCTTCTTCCCTAATTAAATGTATTGCCATCCAGAAATAAAGGTGTACCAATTTTTGAAGTGATTCTAGTAATATTTTTTCATCCGAACAGGATAATGGAAGATGTGATAATCTAATCCAAACTGGCGAGATTAGATTTTTAAAGGATAAAGTAGAAAATCTTGGATTCCATTCTTCCATTCCGATGATATGTCCAACAACGAACCATGGTCCCCCACTCAAAACTGCTTCCTTACTTTTAGATGAATGAAATGAACATAGTAACTAATCCGTACCAAGATTGGTCAAATGAAAAGAACCCAATTCCTTCCATTGTCTCCTTAGCTCGTTGCTAATGGCTCCAAAAGGAATGGACTTTTCAAAAACTATAATGACAATAGAGTTGCGTAGTTTATGGATATTTTTTACTTTCATTATAAGAAAGGATTTTGACAACTATACCATCTTCTGTCATATCCACACTTTCAGGGGGATTAACAATCCTTATATGAGGCTTCCTCCAAGCATTGGCTTTATCGTAAAACTTGATAAAAAAATGTTTTATTACTTCCATAATTTAATTCTCTATCAATATTACTCTTAAGAATCATCTCATTACATGAGACAGAATTAGATTTGTCAACTGATGTTTCAGCAACAAATGAGAGAATTTGTGCATAAGTCGGAACAGAGCCTGATTTTGGAATTTCAGAATGTACCAGAGAATTTGCTAAATCATCATAAAGTTGAACAATTTTTAGCAATATTCAAGGAATTCACATTTATCACACTGGAAGTGCCAATGATTGCATTTGAATGTCCGAATCTATTAAAAAAAAAACTTCAAACCTGATGAAGAAGCATCCGGATCAAAAGTTTTAATCGGAGAAACATCAGGCCTCCTTTCCTTACAACGTGTATTGCATTCAAGATCTTGGAAAATACCTTTTCCCTTACCTTCAGTAAAAAATAATCTTCTTTGGAGAAAACGAGTTATTCTCCTTAATTACCAATGGACTAGACTTACGTCTATGCAACTCTTTATCAAAATCCCGCTTTAAGACATCCAAATGACGATCAACCTCCACTCCGATTGTACAGCCCTGACGGATAGGTCGTGTCGCAATCAAAGGGTCAGGTGATGGCCAGCAGCCATCCGCCTTCATCTCGAACTGAAAACTAGAAAAACCAGGAATCAAAATTTGAAACGAGAGTTTCTCTCAGTAAATGGGAGTTTTTTGATATGAGCTTTTAATATTAATCACTGTGTTGGAGAACCTATTAACTTTCAAACTTGGATCGGTTGATGATGAAGCATATTTTTCTAAGTGAGCCTTTTGAATGAAGATATTACATTTAACTTTATTAGAGATAGGGGAGGATTTGAGGGATAAATCCTAAGACACATTCTTACCCTTGCCTTTATATGAATCCATCTTCGAGGGTTTTGGAACATCAGACACCTTCTTGATAGCCATAGAACACCAACAACAGATTCATGCAAGTTCAAACTCTTACTTGACGAAAAGCTACCATTAAGATTATTAAAAGAGATGGCTAACAATGATGGTTTGTGATCAAGCCCCATCATGGTCATGCCGGAGGATGCTAAAATGCTCGTGAATGAAACTCCAATGGAAATTCAAAAGATCTTTCTCTCTCTAAAAACATGGAATTTCTCTCTCTAAACTAGGCGTATTTGGTTTGCGTAATTAGAAATACCATAAAATTTATCAATTTTTTTAATTTGCTATTCAACTATTGTGTTAGCATATATCATAAAATTAGATTTTTCTTCCTATTTTTTATCATGTATGTTAAATGTTAGAAAATTTGCTTCAATAGAAATAATATTTGATGTCTTAGAGATACAAAAATTAGAAAATTTTTACATAAAAAATCATAGAGCCTACTCCAATTAAATCAATCCAACACGTAATAAAAGATATAATAATATTCTCTTTCTCAGAGTTAATTAAAATGGGAGAAGTCACGATAATTTTTTAATTTTTTATAGGGGTTATAGAATGCAAATGTCCATAATCGGATTATTATCAGCCTAATAAGTGAGTTAGATCTTAACGAAAGTCTAGAGATGGTGGTAGTTCTGAGGGAGGGGGTCAATGGTATTGAAAGACAAAAAATGCAAGAAAACTTTTTAATTGTCTTAGCTCTTCTCCACCTATTTCTTTAGAGAATGAGACTTTATTTATAACCTTTTTTATATTGGCATATTGATGATTTTGCTAGATTCCAAAACACTCCATCGTACGGTTCATATTGACTCCCTTTATCATAAGTTATTTATCAAACATTTAATTGTCATAACAGTGTCAAAATTAAGTGATATTAGGCTCACTCTATTCATCTTATTAAATCAATAAATTTGACTATAACCATTATATAATTAATAGTTATTTCCTTAATCAATTTATTTTTAGAAGCTTTTAAACACATTCAAGAGCTTCATTTGAACTCATCTAGAGTTGGATTAGATAATTTGTGTCCTTCATAGGTTCATATCATTGAGACATTTCATTTGATTATAAATTCATTGAAATTTGGAGTTCATATCATCCAAAATTTAATTATAAAAGTTTTTCATTAACATTACATTGATATTCTTACTGATTATGTGAAGTTTTAGTTGTCATATTTTTGCCCTCTATTTTTGGACATCAAAGTTTATTACATCCTAAAATATATTCCAAACACTTAAAAAAAATTTATGGAACAAAAACTATGATTTTTAAAAATTTAGGAGACATGATTGTTCCTTAGATCTCAGTATAGACCTCCCCTAGGGGTTATGAACTAAGTAAAATCTCCATTATTATAATTTGAGTTTTTATAAAGCTAGTGCATTAATTAGAGCAAAAGTTTTCCAAATTTTACACCAAATTATTCAAATCATTTTAAATTTAATCAAAAAAAAAAAAAAAAAACTCCTTGGGCTATAAATAAAGCTATGGAATGACCAAAAATAATTTAAAAAATTATAAAAATATTTGAAGAGGCTTACTTGTCCAAGCCTGATTAGGCTAGGCAAACTAGTCATAAGGCCAACTGCCATTGGTGGCCTACCCATGCCGTTTTGTGTATTTGCCTCTACTAAGACAGTGTTGAAAGTTCAAAGAATGATTGTGAAACCACTTAATTTATTCTTTTTTTTTTTTGAAAAAGCAATAAAAAAGTTTTATTACAATCACTAAAAAAGGAAATACAAGAACAACCTAAGTAATACAACCACTTAGTTCCTCCTTCAACAAATTAAAAAAAGGAGGAACCTTATTAGAGCTAATATCTTCCCAAATGAAATCACTAAAAATAGCATAGTTAGCACAAAGATCTGCTAACTTATTGCTATTTCTATCTACACTATTGAAAAGAACATTATCAAACTCTTTCAAAAAATTAAATTTTTCTATAAATTTACCTCCCGATCTAAAGCTTTGTCAAAAGTACTGGATCACGTTAGAATTATCACCTATAATGATAATCCCCTTGTATTGAAACATCCAATATTTAAGAACTTCTTTTACTAGATTAATTGAAGATTGTTCTTGTTGTGAGATATCCCAATGTACACATTTTTTCCCAAAAGCCATTAAGAATTTGCCTTTATAATCTCGAAATATACCTCCAATTCCTGCCTTGTAAGAAGGAAATAAAGATGCATCTACATTCACTTTGATCCATTCGGGTGGAGGAGGGTGCCAACGATGAAACAATCAAAGTGTCTGATTAACACCAAGTGGCCCAAGTTATGTTGCCATAAGAATTAGAGAATGATGACCACGAAACTACTTGAACATCAATGAACTTTGAACTTTCATTATGACCCTCATGTATGAACTTTTTTCTTTCCTTCCACGTTAAATAAACTATATTGCAAAACAATTTAGTTAAGAAGTTGTTGTCCTTAGATGGCCCTTCTAGCCAATTACAGCAGTCTTCGAAGTTAATGAATGTTGGAATTTGAAATCCCCAGTTATTAATCATACCAATGATATCCAGTAGCTTCTCACATTTACTTATAACATGATCCATATCATCCACCATATTACATCCTCTAGGACATACCAAATTCTCTTGAATTTTTTTATAGTATAAAAACTGATTTGTTGGAATTGCTTTGCTGAATACATGCCACTAGAAAACTTCCACTTTCAGCATCAACTTCAGCTTCTTAATCCACTTCTAGTAAATAATGCTAACATTGTTATATAATTCATTCTCTGTGACCAAGTAAGATAATGATTTCCTCAAATGCATATGGATCAATTCCATCTCATCATTCTACAGATTTTTCATAATTTGAATTTGTAAGATTACTTCCACAAGTTCATTGCCAAACAAACTATAAAGAAAAGCTATGTTCCAATCACTGTCCGACATAAGCTTATCCACTGTCAACTCTTCATTTTCTAAGACAGCCACAAAAGTAGGCCACCTATTAATGCAATTATCCCAAATCCAAATATCATTGAAGACATTTATGGATTTTCCATCTGCAATATTCTATCTTATAATCTTTTTAAGGCAGTTTGAACCCTCCATGATCATCTTCCATGCAGCAGAATTTTCCTTCCTGAAACCAATTTCCACAATTCAATTACCATATTTTAGTTCTAGGACTCTATGGAGCAATGAGTTCATGATTTGGAGAAATCTACATACCATCTTTGTCCTTAAAGGACCCAATTTGTAAACACATGAGTGTAATCCACATCCTCCCCATTCAATAGGTTTAAACAACACATCCCAACTAACATAATGCAAGCCAAATCCTCCATCCCTTTTATTCCAAATAAAATTTCTACACAGCTTATCCATCAACATTAGAACACTTTTAGCAATAAGAGAATGTGTAGACTAAAAATTTTGGTAAGATGATAGAGCTGATCTTACCAATGTTAGCTTACATGCTAAAGATAAGAATTTGCTACCCCAAATATTTAGCTTCTTTAAAGCTTTATACAACATGCTTTGGTAATCAGAAGCCAGCAATCTTCTCAACACCATTTTCACTCCAAGATGCATAAATTCTTTTTCTTCTTTGAACCCAAAAATCCGAGTTATAGCCTTCTTTCTTCTAGTCTTGACAAATTTACCAAAGAAAATTACATATTTGTTTGCATTTATCTTTTGTCATGTCCACTCACAAAAATCTAAGAGAATACATTTGATTTCCTTCACCATTTTAACTTTAGCTTCGGAAAATATGATCATATCATCCGCATATAATAAATAAGAGATTCATGGACCATTAGGACAATTACGAATACCAATTGCATTGCTTATTTGATGAAAAACATTTGAAAGAAGTTGAGAACACATAATGAAAAGGTAAGGTGATAAGGGACAACCTTGACGGAATCCACTTTTGCCATTGATCCATGTAGAAGAATTACCATTGATAAGCAAGGAGAACATTGGATTTTCAACACATTCCTTAATAAGATTTGAAAATCTCCATGGAAATCCATAGTCCTCTAGAACTTTTTTCAAAGTTGCCCAACACATAGAATCATAGCTTGTTCCATATCAATTTTGAAAGCATCTAACCCTTTTGAATCATTAGAAAATCTGAATTTGTTGAACATTTCTTGGGCAATCAATACATCTTCTGACATCGATCTTCCTTTAAGGAATATTTCTTATTCATTTGAGATTAGTTTAGGCAAAATATTTACCAATCTATTCAAAATTATCTTGGCCACCACCTTTTACACCGTCTTGCATAAACTGATAGGTCTATAAGAAGCTGGATTTACCAGATTGAAAAATTTTGGTATAAGCACAATTTGTGTTTTTTCTTCCATTCCTTATTTCTCTTACTTGATTCAAAAAATTGAGAAATTGCATTCCAAATATCTACCTTCACAATTTCTCAATAATGTTTAAAAAAGGAGTATGTAACTCCATCTAGTCCAGGTGCCACATTCCCCGCAGTTTGGAAAATGTCTTCCTCCACTTCATCCCAAGAGACTGCTCTGTTCAACGATAAAATATTAGATTCCTCAAGTGAAACTGAAGGATCTGGTCAACCATCCATAACACAATTTCTTTCCTTCCATTCTCCATTAAAAAACTGCATAAAAATGTCTTCAATTAGATTTTGGTCTTCTACGATAGACCCATCTTCATCTTCCACCTTGATTATCCACGTGGAGTTTTTTCAAGCACTTGCAAAGGAATGAAAGAACTTAAAATTAGAATCTCCATCCATCATCTATTTGACCTAAGAACGTTGTTTCCACCAAGTGTTTAATCTAGCTAAGGTAGAATTTAGTTCCGAAATCTTCACTTTGAGTTGCCAACTTTCTTCATCTGAAATGTATCCAACCTCTGATTTCATTGATTGTAGATCTAGAATTTCTTTTAAAAGGCAATCTTTTAATAGAGAAAAATTTTTCAACTTAGCTTTACTCCAAAAAAAACAAAGATTTTAAAGCTCTTTTACATTTTATATTCAATATTTCTGAGCAATTCCCCTTTACATTTTTCTTCCAAATATTATAAACTTAAGTTATTCAATAAAACATTAAAAGAGGGGTGAATTGGTATTTTTAAAAATTTTTAAAAAAATCCTTTTGAAATTTATAAATAATTTCGCAAACTTAAAATAAAAATGTTTTTTTAATACGAAAGTGAGTTAGTAAAATAAATATTTATTTTTGAATTTTGATTTAAGTAGAAAAAAATAATCAAATATTTTATTCTTTTTCTTTATTTTCTAATTTTTATTCCTTTTTTTCTTTTTCAATCAAGAAATAAATTTAATGAACCACAAATCACGTATCACAATGATCACCAACTCAAACCAAATTAAAAAAATGTAAATATGCCAAAAAATAATGCGTAGAAATAATTAAAAATAAAAGGACAAACATACCATAATTTTATAATAATTCAGTCAACTTACCTACATCAACTCCATAGAGTCATCCTCTCCAAGTATTGTACAAAAACATTTAGTGTATCTCATTTAGACCCTTTACTAAAGGAGAAAAGGCATCACAAAATAACTTTTACCATAGGTACATCTGAGAACCAAATTTCCTTTCACCTCTCCATGCGCAGCGAAGTAGTCGAATCTCTTTCACCTTTCACAATGTGGAAGAGTAGTGGAATCCCTTCCACCTTCCTTGGTGCGGTGGAGTAGACAAATCCCTTTCAATAACCCGGTGCTATGGAGCAACTGAATCCCTTTCACCAACCCGGTGTGGAAAAGTAGTGGAATCCCTTATCACCAAAGGGGCCTTCTTCTCAAAAATTCCCTTAAGACAAACATTTACATATAGAGAAACTCATGTCCAAGTTCACTAGTGTAACTGTGTAAAAAGACCCTCTCACACTCCCTTGAACCCCCAAGGATCTTCTCCCTACCTCACAAACTTCACCCTTTTCTCTCCTTAGCTCAAAGTTCTCTCTTCTACACTTTCTCAGAAAAGATATAACCTAATGACTGTGTAAAGATTCTCTCAAATTTACTAAGATGTTTAATTAGTAAACTTCTAAAAAATCATAATTAACCATCACTATTTGTACAAATGCAAATAATAGATTATACGATATGATTAATTCAAACATCTCACTATAGTATTATACGATGAATGAAGCACTAGACAATCAATTCAATTTCTTAACTAATCTTACTATCCAAATAAATAGTAGTATACTACTATTAGAATAAATCATGGTTGAATCGTACAAGATGAACCAAATGTCATCCAGAAAGTCCTCATGTGAGTCATACAATATAATATATGAATCATACTAGATGAACTAAACTTCATATAGAGACTCCTCGGGTGAGTTGTAATTTGGTATCAATCAAATTTGATTTGATTTATTAATTAATTGATCTAATTAGGCAATGATTTAAAAGATTGTATAATATGCATAGAGTCGTACAACATGAATACAATGAATTTCAAAATTCAAAATTTCCTATTTTAGGTAATTTAAATTCAAAGATGAGATTTTTGGTTATAATTGATCATCTAGTACGATGTATAATCATACTATATAATTAGTTATATTTGAAATTATTTTTTTTATTTACATTAAATATTTAAGTTAATTTTTATTTAAGTTGGACGTATAATATAATTAACATCATATAATAAGATGAACATCATATAGTACAGTTAACATCAAACATTATAGAATAACATAAAATAAAAATATTTATTTCTCACTCTCCCCATGGGTTGTGCATGATTTCTAAGCTAACATATATCTTTTAATATTTATTGAGTCAAGAAAAATAAAATTTAGGATCCCATATTATAATAATTTCTCCCTTTTTGATGATGTCAAATATTATTTGATTATATTTTAGTTAATTTTACATTTCTCATAAGATCTCTGAAAGTTTGACAGAGGTTTTTAAACCTTTTTGAACTACCCTAGGCACACCATAAGGAGGGTTGAATTTATTTTTTTAAAATTTTCTTATTGAATTCTTTTTTATTATTTAAACTAATCATAAATTCAAGAAGAAGAATTTAATAATAAAAAAATCTAATTTTGTTCTTTTCAATTTTCATAACAAATATTAATAAAAAAAATATTTTTGTTTATTTTATTTTCCAAATTTTAATTTCTTTTTCCAACAAGAAATAAATCAAAGACAACTTGATAATCAACACATAAGTTTGCAAGAATAATAAATGTGAAAGAAAATAAAGATGAAGGAAAAATAAAAGTATAAAAAGTAAAGCAGAACGAACATACTAGAATTTACAGTGGTTTGGTCAATAGATAACATATGTTCAATCCTTTGAGTCCTCTTCTCCGGGTATTGCACTTGGCATAGTATAATATGATTTGTTCAATATTCTTTATATTGTATAAGATAAATTTCTGGATGATTGAAAATCGTCTATGCAATACATCCAGTATGATTAACATCGTATTGTACAATTAGTTTAAAAATTAAGATTTCATCTAGGACGATCACTGGGATGACTGAAAATCATCTCTACCAATCATCTAGTATAACTGATATTGTACTACATAATTTGAAATATTAATTAATCCTTGATTTGATTGACTAATCATAGGGATTAATTTAGGTAGGTTGTTAAATATCATATAATACAATATGGATAGTATGGTATGATTAATTTAAAATTTAAAAATTTTAATACTTACAAAAATTTGATTCACAGCGAGGGATTTCAATTTAAATACTTAAAATAAATTGTTTGTGTAATATGATTAGTTTAAAAATATTAACTATACAATTAGCCATTTTACATTTTTTTATATGGCTAATTGTACAATACGATATGGATAGTATGGTATGATTAGTTCAAAAAATTTGATATTTAATTTTCTCACTCCCCTATGTGTGTTTACAGTCGCCATGTTAGCATATACCTTTTACATGACTTTAACACAAGAAATATAGAAATACTGACTCTTATAAAACATTTTCATATTCTACCTAATCTTGAGTCCTAAAACTTCTTGTATGGTATGTGATACACCTGAAATGTTAGTGCACATAAAAAAGATAAACAATATAAATGCTACGAGAAATCAAAATGCAATCAATAATGTTTGTTATCATCAAAATCACATGCTCAAGATCCTATATAGCAATAATCTCCCCATTTTTTATGATGGAAAATATTTTTGATTGAATTTACATGATTAGTTATGTTTTCTCCAATTCTCCCCCTCACTAAGTGATTAATTTAAAATAGGGTAAATCACATAATTTTTTAATTATTATTATTATTTATCATTATTATGTTTTATTTATTTAAAATTATATAGTAAAGTAATAAAATAACACAATCATAGGAGAAGCTCACTGAATAAAATAAAATATGAATGATCGATAACAATCATCTACTCTCTCTTTTAACATAATAAAAAAGGAGGAAAATCAAATCAAACAAATAAAAAGTGAAAACAAAGAAATAGAAATAACTAAAAGAAATAAATTAATATATACTACAACACTTCTCATACACTCTAAGTAAGATTGTCCTTGATCAGATGTTAGTGGTAGTAGTGTCTAAAAATATTTTTGAAGAGTAGTAAACTGCTTAGTGAACTACTCGCAACCAGCCTTATACTGTCATTGTAGTTGCTAGTGGCACAATAGAAGACCCTTTTTTATTCTTAAATACAATTCTAGTGATGATTGCATTAATTATTGTATGAGGTGATCTTGGTATTCAACCTGTCAAAACCTTCTACCATGGTTGTTTAGAGATTACCTTGGGCTATAGGAGCTAGTGCAAAAATTGGTGCTGGTGCTATAATCGGTTATGAAGCAGGAAGGTCTTCCCTTCCTCATAAAATTTTAGCTTTTGTACTGGATCATATCCCCATTATCATCAAAAAAGAATATGAATAACTATCAGTAAAGAAGATGAGAAAATGAACTGTAGTTCCAGGACAAACAAGTTGATATTTTTAGTTTAGGATTAACTAGATGTCCTATAGTAATATTTTGCTTTCTTTAGGTGGATGGGTGACAGATGGTAGTGAGATATTGAAAATAGCTATTAATCATGTGGGATTCATTAAATTGGATGTCAGACATAATGAAATAGGTAACCAAAGATAGGAGTAAAGTAATATTGACCTTATCTCTATCCTTAGGAATGATTGATGTTCTAGAGACAAGTTGGATGACTCGGGCATCTCGATTTAGGGAAAGAACTAAATGCTGATGTTGAATCAAGAGGGCATTCCTAATAGTGTAGTTTACAACGATCCAATCACAGTCTCCCTTAAATGAAAGTAAATGGAGTTATGGCCCTGGATATGCATAGGTATTGGGCTAGGTCCTCTTTTGTGATTTTTACAGGCTACGTACACATGTATAAAGTCATCAAAGAATAATCACTATTTATTTTTTGGCTTGAAAATAATTCAAAGAGAAGCTTAGATATAAAAAGAAATGTTAGAGATATGAAGAAAACGTAAGGCAATGGAAGCAAATTAGTTTATGACTCGATATTGTAGTATATTTTGATGGAAGATTTGATATTGAGTGATGTGAGCATTTTTGGATCGGTGATAGGTTGACCTATCCTCAACAGTTTGAAATATGTTGTCTACAAGATGATAAGAAGAACTTCCATGGAGAAAGCAAGCTCTGTTGCTACCTATAGCCATTTTAAATGTTAACATATATGAGTGAAGAGAAATTGAAGTCAAGTGAGTGAAATCCTTAGAATCCCTTCCATTTTATAGATTTTTTAGTTTAGCAGAACATAAAATACTATATGAGATTATACAGTACAATTAGAGAAGTTATTTCTCTTGGATTACTTATCGAAAAAGGTGATCAAATTATATGGTATGATTTGGATCATATTGGATGATCTTTATAAAAGGTGTTCATCCCTAGGAGTTGTTTGGTACAACCTTTAACTAAAGGATCATATAGTATGAACATATTTTTGTATAGTATGATATGAAACTATTATCATACTTACTGATTTAAATTCATCCAATGATTGTCAAAATGTGGATCATATAATATGAAGTGGTTGTCATATAATATGATAATGAATTATTGGTTAGATCAGGGTAATCGTTTTCATGAGTAGTGAGGATGTGTAGACATGTAAAGATTGTATAGTATGAATTAGGTTCGTATAGTGTAATGTGAGTAATTTTTATTTTTTTTAAATTAATTTAATTTTTTTTATTTTTAAAAAAAATTGGTATGTGAATATTAGGGAACTTCTACTAGCAAGATTTATCAAACACACAAAACTAAAATAATAATAGAAAAAATAAATTAAAAACTTAAAAAAAATGGAAACACACAAAATAAATTATTGCACACATTATTAATTTCACTTTGCTCTAAATTAAGCATGAATATCAATGACACCTAGTCTAGTTCTCAATGTGCTAAAGGTATCATAGTTTTGGGGTTTGTCACCTTATTTTCAGTAGTTATATTATGCAGTTATATATCTCCTTTAGTTACATAATCTACAATGAAATGATATATAATATCTATATGCTTAGCACGAGAGTGTTGAATTGAATTCTTAAAAGTATAAATGACACTATTGTTATCACACAAGATAGGAATGACACCTATAGATTGTCCAAGGTCTAGGATCTATTGCTTCAACCATAAGACTTGAGCAATATAGCTTTCTATAGCTATGTATTTTTCCTCAGCAGTAGATAATGCTACTCATTTTTTCTTCCTACTTGACTAGGAAACTAATTATTTTCCTTTGAATTGATAGTTTCTAGAAGTATTTTTTTATATAATCAACACCCTAAAATGTTTGAGTCTGAATAACCTATAATTTTAAATGACTAGCTATGTCTACGATACCATATACCTAAGTTTTGGTTTCTTAGAAGGTATTTAAGAATTCTCTTAACTGAAGTCATATAAAATTCTTTGGGATCAACCTGGAATCTAGAATAAAGACTTATACTAAACATGATATCAGGTCTGCTAGCAGTCAAATACAAAAGTAATCCTATTATCCCCTTATACTTCTATTGATCTATAATTTTTTAATTTGGATCTTTTCTAATTGAATGATAGAGCACATGGGTGTATTTATTGCTTTAACACCATCCATCTAATACTTCTTTAAAACCTCCTTAATATATTTACGTTGACTAAGGAGGGCTCCATCATCTATTTGCCTACACTAAATTCAAAGAAAAATGTAAGCTCTCCCATCATACTCATCTCAAACTCTCTATTCATAATTTTTAAAAAATCATTTCATAAGCTTTTATTTGATGATCCAAATAATATGTCATCCCTATATATCTAAAAAATGAGTATATCTTCTTCTATATTCTTTATAAACAGGGTGGTATCTACACTACCACTAACAATGGATCTATCTAGGAGAAATATGCTAAGCCTTTCAAACGAAACTCTAGGTCCTTTCTTTAATTCATATAATTCCTTTTTGCAATTTATAAACATGGTTAGGAAAGGTTGCATTTTTAAATAAAGGGTGTTGTTCTACATAGACATCCTCTTTGATGCACCATTCTGAAAGGCACCTTTTAACATTCATTTGATATAATTTGAAGCCTCTAAAACATACAAAGGCTAACATAACTATAATAGCTTTTAATATAGCTATAAGGGTAAATGTCTCATCAAAATCAATGCATTCTATTTAATTGTACCCATTAGCTATTAATCTAACTTTATTCCTAATCACAACACTAGTATTATTCATCTTTTTTTTTTAAATATCCACTTAGTTCCTATAATACTCTGGTCCTTAGATTTACTAACCAACTCTGATACATCATTCCTAATAAATTGGTGTAAGTATTATTATATAATTAGGATCTAGAATTCATCAGATAGGGCTTGATCTATATTTGTGGGTTACACCATATAGATGAATGTAGAATTGTTAGCATCCTTCCTAAGTCCATGCTTAATCCTCAGTATTATAAACGAATCTCCTAAAATGAGTACTCTAGGATGACTAGATGAATATATCCATTCTCTATGCAATGGCTCCTGAAGTTCTTCTCTATTTTCTAGGTAAATGGATTCAAATCCTTGGTAACCTCGACTTCTTCTTCTTCTTCCACCTAGGCTCCCCAGATCTATCAAATTCATCAAACAACATGAATAGACTCCTTTATAACTAAGGTCATCATATTAAATATCTTATAGGCTTTATCAATAGAGGAATAACCTAATAAGACTTCTTCATCAGTCTTGGGGGTCAAAATTACCTAAAAGAAATTTTCCATTAAAAGGAATAAAGCACTTACACCCAAAAACATGAAAATGTGAAATATTGGATGTCCTAACCTTAAGTAGCTCATAGGATATTTTATTAAATTTGGATATATTCAAAACATAACAAGTAGTATTCATTACTTCTTTCTAAAAATATCTAGGGAGAGTAGTTAATATAGTCCTAATTGCTTTTACTAAGACTCTATTCTTTCTTTTAGCTATCTCATTCTATTGAGAGGTCTTAGGGAAAAAAGATTATATTATATTACTTGCTCCTTGTTTTAAGATTCAAACTTATCATTCTCACAATCTCCATCATGATCACTATGAATAGTAGATACCTCATATCTTAACTTTCTTTGAATTCTATTGGAGAACATTTTAAATTTCTCAAATAATTCACCAATCATCACTTTTGTTCATCCATTCAACTAACTCGTGACATGGAACAAGGAAATTTGGTGATGCGATGCTTCAATATGACATTACAACATTGACTAGATAGCATTTCTGTGTTAAGCTCTCAAATGATGAGCTCCTCACATGAGATAAAGAAGTTGAAATGAGTTTTAGCATCGCGGCGCTAGTTTAGTTTTTTTGAATTTTTTATATTTTTATGTAAGATATAAGTATTACAAGCACCGAATGACATAATATGGATAAATTAGAATGAATAATTTATATCTTATCAAGTTCCTCCAAAATTTAATCTATTACTTGTCCTCAAGTAATGATACCAAATTAGGATAAATACTTTATCTTTTATCTTGAGTGCTATTTTTTGAAAGAAAATAAAATTAATAATTTTAAGTATTTATATAGTATATAAGTTGGAAAATTTTTTAATAAAATAATTTTTAACATTTGATCCCTTATTTTAAATTAATATTCTTTTTAAACCAAACTCCCATGGTAAAATAATTTTGACTAACTTAAGTTTACTAAAATTTTTAGAATTAATGAACATATTTATTTAGTTAATCCTTAAATCCATCTAGAAGCTTTCCTTAAGTATTATGATTATATATAATAGTTCATTTATATGTATACAGGTAAGGTTATATATTCTAGGTACCAATTTTTTATATTCAGCCATTCATTAATTGATTTTTTCTTTTTTCTTTTATTTTCTAGGATAAATACGTTATATTGATTTTGAATGCTTATTTATTGCCTCCACTTATTATTTTTAAATGGGTTTGGACATTGTAGGTTCTTTTATTTTTTTTATTTTGGTACTTCAGCTTTTTCAATATTTTTTATTTTTTATTTTTTTTCTTTTGTTTGCTAAAATACAATATTTTAAAGTTAAATATATGTTTTTGGCCTCCACTCATTATACTAATTTAAAGTTTGTTAGAGATTTCATAATTCTCAACTCACTTTTTTTTTTTATGATTAATAATTAATATAATAACTTAAATTATAATAATCCTAAAATTCAATAGTCCTTTATAAGTTAATAAGTTTTTAAGTGAATTTTGGGAATTTAATTTATCTAGAAATATTAATTTAAATGAAAAGATTAATTGTTATTTATAATGATTTAATTAGGAATATTTTATAAGTTATGTATTATTAAATACCTAATGATCCTAATTTTGAATTTTTTACATTCATAACATATGTAAAAAAGTGCAATAGTAAGGAAAGTAATAAAAAAAATAATGTCATTGTTTTTTTTCAAATTATAACATTTTACAAATATAAATAAAAAAAAGGATGTATACTATAGTAAAAAAAATTTATAAAAACAAGTAAAATAAACTACTAAAAACTTTAACAAATAACAAAAAAAGAAAAAAGAGACCAACAATAGGGCTCTCCCTGCTCCTCATCTTCATCTCTTTCTACTTCTTTTTCTTGTGGTGGTGTTGCTAAGGGTCATTTCTTATATACATTATAGAAGGGGCTGGGCAATGTTGAAATCTAAGAGGTCAACTTTAAGTTTTGATGATTACAAATATTATTGGTTGATATACACTTTAGGTTTCTTCTGCGTTCACTATTCATTTCAAGGTACCACATACACTGAGGTAGATTGAAGAACCATACTCAAGATTTGGCAATGTCAAGGTCTACAATTTGGTTGTTATAGACTTTGTACATCTTTTTTTATTGAATCATTTTATGTTTTAGGTTTATGTTCCTTAGGAAATCTAGCACACACTTAATAGTAGGATAATAATTAAATTTTTATATTTTTCTATTAATCATATTGTACGATCCTAATCATACTATATAATATGTTAAAATAAAAATGAATTCAAATACTTAACTAAATAAAATTAATTAAATTGAAGTATAACTAATCATACTATATAACTTTAAATTATACATGAAGGTAAGCTATTTTGATAAACCCCACCATCAAATCTTGGTTACAAAAAAATTGGTAAATTTAAATTTTAAAATTTGAACTGAACATACTATATGAAGTCCTTTGTCTTGTACAAACATTATGTATATTATCTAATATAATACCATAAATTAAGAAATTGATTTAGGATCAAATCTTAATGATCGGATCTCTTATGATATGACTCTTCTGTTTAAGTTTTGAATGGATCATCCAAGATGATATATTATCTAATATAATACCATAAATTAAGAAATTGATTTAAGAATCAAATCAAATGGAAGGTTAAGAGTGGATTGAATGTCGTCCAGGATAATGTGACCAAAAATTAAAATTTGGGAATGGATGGAGATGATCAGAGAAAGCCAAAAAAATAAAGTAGAAGAAAAAAATAAAATAATGAAAATGATGATAAAAATAAAAAAGAGATCCGTTCAAAACTTGAATGATAAAAACAAAATAATGTTTTTATCAAAGCTTGAATATGAATCTTCTGATATGACTCTTAATTTGTGTACTCTTAACCTTCCATTTGGTGGCTGATATGACTCTTCTGTTTAAGATCATCTTGGATGATCCATTATCATCATGGATAATCTGATCACACTCTGCTTTAATTATTTATGATCGTCCTAAATGATCCTCCTCATCTGGGACAATCTTCTAAATTATTGCTCAATTATTGGTTATTGTCTTAAACAATCGACATGTTCATCCTGTTCGATCCACATGGCAAAGTCATTACATGTTTTAAATTCGATCGGTATGATCCATTATTATCGATCATCCTGGACAATCCATCTAATCGTCCTGGATGATCTGCATTTTAATCGGTCATCTGGCATAACTCCTTGGGATGTTTGCTTTTGTCTTATCATCCTGTATGATGTCTGATCATCCTGGATGATATAACCGCCCTTTCGACCAATCATCCCAGATGCAATAATTTCACTCGATCATCCTGGGCAATTCTCCGATCGTCTTGGGAAATCGTTTCATTTCTTATAAAAACTAGCTTTCAAACATTTTTTTCTTAGCCCAAATTCCTCAATTCATCTTTGTTGTCACTCTTTCTCTATTTTTCATGTTCATGGCTGTTGGAAAGCAATCGCAAATGCCGGTTGATCCTCATTTCATTGAGGTGGCTGACCAAGCTACCTACCTATGCTACAAGACAACTGCAATCACCTTATCCTGGACTGTTAATTTGTGTATGCTTTCTTACCCTATTCTTAACCTTTTTGTGCACATCTCTCTCACATTTATCTTTACCCTCACCTTTCCTTTCAATTCTGAACTGCTATTTAAATTTTTTGCAAGCCTTCAGATCAACTCTTCTTATACTATACTTCAATCTTACGTTAATAAACATCCTGTCAAAATTATTTATTAAGATTATCACGAGCTCCTTCAATTGTCCAGCACTAGAGACAAACTTCACATCTTATCTCAAGACCCTAATTTTGATTGGGCTTCAGCCAGTAGTCACCTTTTGCAAAACACTTTTGTCTCCAATCATGATGGGGCATCCAACACCTTAGTCATGGATGCTAGGATAATCTAATATGTGCTTCAAACCTCTATTATTCCCAAAGTTGGTAATTATGTCCACATCACACCTCTCCTTTCAATCACCACTTTCTATATCATAGCCATTGAGAATTTAATTCTATTGATCTTATTTTTCACTATATTGAGTATCTCACTAGTATTAGGGATCTAGGACATAGAAGGAAACTTAATCTTTCCCTCAGACATATCATAGCCTATGCCCTGAAATCGAAGTACAACCTTCAATATCCTGCCCCACCTAACTTTCAACCTGCCTTCTACACTAATAACTCTTTCCACATTTTTCATAGTACTCATCTCCATCCAGAGTTTGAGGAAGCTGAGGGAGCTAAGGAGGAGACAGCTCCTGCACCTGTTCCTGCACCTGCTTTGCTCCACTAACACTCACAACTAGACCAATTGGTGGAGCGATTCGACCAGTGGGAGGCTCAGTTTGAGTCCTACATTGCTACATATGAGCAACAACATGTAGAGGATGTTGCTCAATTTAATTTGTACGCGGCTCACTAGCAGTACAAGCATGAATATGATATGGCTTGGTTTAGGGAGGAGTTCACTAATCTTTCTAGCTTCTTTCAGTTGCCACCACCACCTCTTTTAGATGACCAGGGCCTATCGTACTTGTAGTTTATTTTTCTTATGTTATTTTTTTGTGATGTAATTTATTATTTTGGTAGTTTCTACTATGTTTTTTATTTTATAGTTTCCTCCTCTTTTTTGTGATGTCAAAAGGGAGAGTAGTGGTAGTATTTTTGTTATTTCATTATACTATTTTCTATTTAGAATTTATATTATCAGTTTTTTTTAGTAAAATTTGAACTTCTTGATTCATATTATTTTTCCATGTGATGCTTTAATTAAACTACCTAAATTATTTTTATTTATAATTATCAAAAAGGGGGAGATTGTTAAAAATTTGGATTTAGGAATTATAATTTTTATGATAACAAAGATTTCTGACACCTCTATTTTTCTACAATTGCCTTGCCTACAAATATTTCATGTCCACAAGGTTAATTATAAATCAAGCCAGCTTAAGATTGGGTAGACTAGGAGTGAGGTAGTCTGTAATTGCTCGTCAAGAGTTTTTACCTTTTCTTGAGTCAATTATAATAAAGTGGGTCTCGATGCTAAGTAACCTTCCATACACACTCAAGAAAAAATTCTATATATTTTTAGAGTTTTTGTTTTTTGATCATATCATCCAGGATGATACCAAATCATCCTGGACGATCAGTTAAAAATAAAAATCCTAATTAGAGCATCTTGATTAAGGCAGCCATAATTAAGTAAATAGTCATAAACGATATTAGCATCATCCTGGATGATAGGCTTAAATTAGAAAGAATCATCCGCCAAATATTTTAGGAATAATTTATTTTTGGCCAACATATAGAACATTATCTTGGATGATGCATTATAATTTTGCCAAAATTAGATTGGTAATTAAGGAAAGTATTTATATCATCCTGGACATTCGTAGGATCATATGGGATGATCAGTTAAACAAATATTAATTTCTCCCTAGACGACCAGAATGATGTTCTAGATGATATGTATTGATTTTTACTAATCATCCGGGATGATCCAAAATCATCCTGGAAGATTAGTTATTTTTTCATCATCTAGACATATAATTAGGGCGATGTTCTAGATGATATTTGACATTTTGAACTAATAATCAAGGACGATCATGAAATCATCCTAGACAATCACTTATTTTTTCCATCATCCAAACAGGTAAAGTCTGGCTGACCATAGTGATTATCAGGACAATACTGAATGATTTTGAATTAATCATATAGGACGTTGTCCTATCATCTGGACAATCGGAACAAATAAGTCCTTTAATCATCCAGACTCTCTCAGGTCATCCTAGTTGATTGAGCTAAATTTGAACTAATTATACAGGATAATTAGTTGATTGTCTTGGATGATCTTGAATGATTAATTATAAATTAGGGCAAATTTGAAGCCCTTCTATATAAGATCTCTTATTTAATCAAGAGGTGATCTTTTTCTACTGTCCTGACCTGAGAGAGCCAAAAGGAGAGGGAGAGTAAGGGAGAGAGAGAGAGAGGATCTTATGAGGGGGATTTCATGAGGGGTTTCAAAAAGGTTACTCCAAGAAAGGATCTGAGTCATCTTCTCCGGTCATCATCTCTGGTTCCTTGGAGATTCGAGAGTGGTTTACTTTGGTAATTAATCAAGGTACTCTGTCTGCTTCAAGAGGAAGCAAAAGGAGTTGGGTTCTCTTCCTGCTTCAGGAGAAAGAAAAATTAGTTGGGTTCTCTGCCTCACCAGGGTTGGTAGAAAGGAGTTTATATACGGGCTTCTCTGCCTTTCTATGGGGGCAAAAGGATAGACATTTAGTTTAGATACTAGGAGGAGAGGCTCCAGGGAGTAGATGTAGGTCAAGTTAATCGAACCACTATAAAATTTGGTGTATTCTTTCTTATTGTATTTTTTGCATTTAATATCTGCATTTTATTTTTTTTGGTGATTTTTTAGTTTTTATTTTTATTTTGTTTTAGAAAAATTTAAAACACCAATTCACCCCCCCCCCCCCCCCTCTAGGATAGCCTCGGGCTAGTTCATAAGGGCTTAACATCCCTGACAAACTTTTGTGTGTGAGGTGATTTATAAGGTTGCCACTGAAAACTTACACCTTAGGTCCTTTGTGCTGTGGTTATAGAGCTCTTAAAGAAGATCTCTAGGTAAATGTCTGAAAGAGAAAGACTTGTTAGCCAAGGAGGCTAGGAATGTCACATCTATTACGGTGGTGAGCTGAAGAAGCATGGTGGTGAAAGGATGGAGATTCTTTAGGGATAGAAGAATTTATAATGGTCATTCTCTATCTAGTAAAGGTGAAGGGATTCTCCCCCAAGTTGAATGTTGAAGGAGCATGACACAGTTAGGAGGATCTTTGGAGAGTGTATGTCAATTACTTTTTATTGAATTGATATAAAAATCTTGTTCATATTTTGTTTATTTTATTGCACTTAAAATTTTACATTTAAGTTTACTTTTGTTATCTTATTGAAAGATTTTAGCTAATAAACTTTTGGCTGAGCTCTTTCTTCAAATTCAAAAGTTAAAAAATATTTATTTTATAAAAAGTTTAAATAGAAAATTATTTTCTTTTGGTTTATATTTTAAAATTTTAAATCTTCCATAAATTACTCATATTTCAAGCAAAAGAATTTTGAATAAACAAAATCACCCTTGCCCCCTCTTATTGTGCCATAAGCACTTTTAGGCTATGGAAAAGTTCTACTTACTATAAGAGTGTCGACCACATTTTTATGTGAGGTAAAAACTCTAAATAAAAAAAATTCTAACCTTGGTCTTCAATTTAATGAGCTTTATTTCAAAACTTAAAACCTTTTTTTATTATTTTTTTATTTACTTTAGGAAACCCATAGAGGAGCCTACATGTTAATAAGAAAAACATTACACAGTCTTTAAAGGGACCTCAAGCTCACTAATACTCAGAAGAGCTGCAAAAATAAATTCAAAAAAACTTAAGAGCTCGAGTTTCCTACTAGGAAAAATTACAAAAAAACCTAGGTACATTCTACAGTGCATAAGAATGAACCCCAAAAGAAGAGGATAGCTGCATAAAATAGCAATCAGCTCCAGCTCCCAACCAAAGGATCATCACAACAATCACATGCACTAAGCACATTCTACAAAGAAGGATAATACACATGAAAGAAAGAACAAAAATAATAGCAATAGCTAATAAGATGAAAGAGGCAATAACAATACCAATAACCACCAACAGGTAGGCAAACAGGACAAGGGGGAGACCACTCTCTGCTATGGCAATTTTGAGGCAATTTAGGGTTTTGCTCTCTTGCTTCATCTCTTCACTCCTAGCATCATTTTTTTTTTTGGATTTTTGCAGTGATTTCTTCCCTTTTAATTTGATTGGTGTGTGTTGCAATTTATTTTTAGGTTTTTTTCACCTTTGCTAGTTTTGGGAGATGACGTCCCCGACTTCATCTAACCTAACTCCTTAATTTTCAAATTGGAAATTATAGTCTTTTATAGATGTCTTGGTAGGTACATCGTTGACTTTTGCTAAATTTAATTTTGTGTAAACTTCTTTTAAAGGTTGTTCTATTTGATGTTCGATGACTTCATTATCTCGCAACTAGTTGCATCATTTGCTCTTACTTTGGTCGACAAGTTCATTTTTCGTTGCCCTAATTTGGATGTTATTCAAAAGTTTTTTCTTAACCTCAAGCTTTTTGGCTCTTTTCACGACGACTTGTTAGACCCACATCATATTGCAATTAAACTTAGAAATGATCTCGATTGTAGTTGCATTTTTTATGGAGATCTTACTATATACAAGCTTGTCAAATGAGATTACTAAAATGGACTCTAGATTTTGATGTGAGGGAAGAATATCCAATAGCCCCTGTGTGGATATTATTTTCAAACTTGCATCTTTATTTTTTTAATTCTCATATCCTATTTGGTTTGGCTTCAATCTTTGGTAGGACGCTGCAGACCGACCAAGCTATGACATATATCCCTAGGCCATATGTGGCTCGTATTGTAGTTGAGTTGGATATTTTGAAGAAATATCCTAATTAAATTTGGATTAGTTTGAAATTGAATGGGTATTTCTAAAAAGTGGAAATTGAAAACTTACACATTTTTTGCTCTCATTGTAAAATGCAACATGGGTTAAATAAATGTTTTAGGTTGCATCCCCAACTTTGAAAGGAGAAGGTTACAACCAAACCTTCGAATGGGAATGTTTCCCCTTTGGTTGACCTTGTAATTATGAAACCTAATTCGGTTATGGTTGAGGGTAATGTTTCTCATATGCAGGTTATTATTGAGGAACCAATTCATGACGTGGTTGAGGGTAATGTTACTAATGTGAAGGATGCTACAAAGGACCTAATTTTATGTACCTTATTTCATAATGAACCACATTCCATTCATAATGATGATTCGAGTTGTGACCAGGGAGAAAATCCTCACTCTATCTCTTCTTTTAATAATGACTATCAAAATGTGGATGAGAAAATGTTGGTTATTACTACTAATCAAAATGTTTCTTCATCTTCATCTATTACTCATTGTGTTATTAACAAAAATTTGCCTGATATGGATTTCATGATGTAAAATAATAATTGCTATAATATGGTGCCTACTCAAACTATTATTCTTTCTCATGAAGAAGGCCAAATATGTATGGTGTAAGGTAATGTTGGTAGTGACTTAAGAAGAAAAACTAATATGGAGGATGACTTTATCTTTGAGGAGGGTGAATTGCAGCAGGATGTTAGACATAAAGGTTTGATCGATGATAGTAAGCTTCCCTTAAACTCTCATATCATAATGATGCTTTTATTGATACAATGGACATGGATATTATGGCTAAATGTTTTGCTAAAGATGATAAAGACACTACTTATATAAAGTTTTATAATAGGATCGGTAAAAAGAACAAGAACATCATTTTACAATAGCTTAGAACCACCCATTCGCATACTTCTCATTAATTCTATTTTTATGTTTGATTATATTATTTGGAATGTTAGGGGCATTGGGTGTCCCTCTTCTAGGTTAAGAGTTAAGAACTCATGACGTATTTACAATGTTTCTATTCTTATTTTACTTGAACATTTTATTTCTTCTACTTAGTTAGCTAGTACATCTCAGGTTTTGGGATTTAATTATGCTATTTCGAATGTGGCTGATAAGATTTAGGTTTTATGGAAGCATCCTATTAAGATCGATGTTATTGGTGATTTAACTCAAGTGATGCATTGTAATGTGGACATTTTAAATTTTCATTATTGTGCCACTTTTATTTATACTACTTCTTCTTGGTATACTAGGAAATTATTATGGGATCAACTTAGTATATTTAATTTTATTTGTAATTTACTTAGCTTGTTGGTGGTGATTTTAACACTATTATTAATCCTTCAGAGGGTATAGGGGGCTCTTCTCCCTCCTATCAATCTAAGGAGGATTTTAGTAACATGATTATGGACTATAATTTAATTGAAGCTGGTTTCTCTGGTAATAAATTCACTTGGAACTGGGGTCACTTATGGCAATGATTGGATAGAGTGTTATTTAATGATTTTTGGCTTAACTCATTTAATGTTATTACTATCGAGCATCTTTGCATGACTCTCTCTAACCATTCACCCTTGTTAATTAGTCTTAAGACAAGGCAAATTAACTCTTCCCCTCAATTTAGATTTCAAAACATGTGGTTGCTTCACGAGTCTTTTTTGGGTTTGGTTCAGGATAGTTAGCAAGCTTCGTTACATTCCAATAACTCTATCTTTGGCATGAGGAGATTTTGGTTTAAGCTGAAAAGGCTTAAGCAAGTTTTAAATTGGTGGAATCATAATATTTTAAAAAATCTTTTTATTAATATTTTGGAAGTTGAGTAGTAAGTGAATAATTTTAAGACTACCTGTCAAGTTATTCCTTCAGCTGCTAACTTCAACTTATTGAGGGATGCTAAAGATTTCCTTTTTAAATTACAAGTGTTGGAGGAGACTTTTTGGAAACAAAAAGCCTTTTCTAAGTATCTTGTTGAAGGTGATAGTAATACCAAATATTTCCATGCCTTAGTTAGGAGAAAACGAGCCAAAAATTGTATTAACAAAATTCATCGGGATGATGGGTCTATGACTGAGGATAGCTTAGAGATTGCTAATTTAGCGGTTCAGTATTTTAAAAAACTTTTAAATAAGGATTTTAATCCTAGTCATATTGATAATCCTTCTATTATTCCTAACCTTATATCTCAAGAGGATAATAAGTTCCTTTCTAAACCATGTTCTTTAGAGGAAGTTAAAGAGATTGCTCATGGAATGAATGTTGATTCGGTGGCTAGGCCGGATGGCTTCACCACTAAGTTTTTTTAGAAGTGCTAGCATATTATTAGTAATGATTATTATTCTGTTGTTATAAATTTTTTTGCTGGTAATTTGATTCCTAAATTTTTTACTTCTACTTATTTTGTGCTTATTCCTAAGAATAACTTAGTTAATAATTGGAATGATTTTAGACCTATTAGTATGTGTACCTTTTTTTTATAAATTATTTTCTAAAATTCTTATGAGTCGGTTAACTTTAATTTTGCCTATAATTATATCTCATTTCAAATGGGTTTTGTGGAAGGGTGAGCCATTAATGATAATATTCTATTGACCCAAGAATTTTGTTAAGATCTGGATGTTAGGGTGAGAGGTGGTAACTTGATTTTGGAACTTGTTATTTTTAAGGCCTATGATAACCTTGATTGGAACTTTCTTTATAATATTTTACATCTTTTTTGTTTTGATTCAATTTTCATTAAGCTTATTAGAAAATGCATTGAAGGCTCTTATTTCTCTATTATTGTTAACGCTAATAGTAATGGTTTTTTTAAATCCTCTCATGGTTTAAGACAGGGCGACCCGATTTCTCCTTCCCTCTTTATTATTGCGGATGATTACTTTTCTAGAGGCCTTACCAACCTCTTTGAGAATTACCTTGGCCTTTAATTAAGAACTTTGGATGGTCTACCTATTTCTCACTTATGTTTTACTGATGACTTTATTATATTTACTAATTATTCTGTTAATAGGATTAATAAACTTATGGATTTCTTTCATCAATTTCAAATGTTTAGCGGTCTTTCTCAAAATAAAAAGAAGTATTGTTTTATTGCCCTGAAGAGAGTGTCTAATGACCATATTGTGGCTATTAAAGACATAACTGGTTTTGTGCAAGGTCATTTACCTATTAAGTATCTTGGGGTTTCTTTTTTTAAAAGCAGAAAGAAAATTTTTCTTTTTGATGATTTAATTACTTGTGTATAGAATAAGCTTTTATCTTGGGATTCTAATTTTCTGTGTTTTGGGGGTAGATTAATTCTTTTCAAAAGTGTCTAATGTTCCTTCCCGATTTATAAATTTCAAAATATGGTCCATACTTAAATGGTTTGCAATACAATGGATAAACTTATTAATATATTCTTCTGGAAATGGGCTAGTAGAAATTCAAAAATTATCTAGTTCTCTTGGGATAATTATTGTGGTGTGTTGGAAGAAGGGGCCATGGGTTGTAAGAGTATGAACGACTTGGCTTATGCTTTTCTTTCAAACTTTGATATAAATTTTGTGCTAAAGTGAGCCTTTTGGCAAATTTCATGTTTGTTAAGTATTGTGTGGGTAAATACCCTACTACTTGTTATTTTAACCAAGGTGATTCTAAAGTGCAGTAGAGATTTTACCAAGCTAAATAGTCTATTAAACCCTTCATCTCTTGCGGGCTTGGTAATGGTAATATTTTCTTTTCACAAGACTGATGGTTGGGTGACCATTCTATTGATTCTATGGTTAACTCCTCTTCCACTGCAGCCATTAAGGTGAATTACTTCATAACCGATACTTGTTAGGACTATCAAAAACTTTCTAATGTTATTCCTGACTTTATTATTCAACAAATTTTGAACCTTCCCATGAATACTAACTCTCATGATTTAATTTTATGTAATTTGTCCAAGGATGGTGGTTTTAGATTAAAGGATTCTTGGCATGCATTTAGATCTAAGAAGGATGTTACTAATATCTTTTCTACGATTTGGTATAAAAGTATTCCTTCCACTATGGCTATTTTTGTCTGGAGGATTTTGCATAAGTTCATTCCTATAGATGATAACATAATTAAAAGAGATTTTATTTTTCCTTCTAAGTGCCAATGTTGTCATCATGTGGAGAATATGTATTATGTATTTATTTTTTGTCCTTTAGCTGTTAAAACATGGGTCTATTTCAGTGACATATTTCAATTGAATTACTTTAATGCTAAATTTCCTATTAATGCTATGCTTTATTCTTAAGACTAAAGGACATATAAAAAATGTTATCCCTTCTCTCATTTTGTGGTATTTATGGTTGGATAGAAATAGTTCTCTTTTAATAGTGTTGCTATGAACCATCATAGGATTTTTTCGAATGTGAAAGACAAGGTTTTAACTCTTTACTCTGTTAAACTCCTCTTTATTAAGAACTTTAAAAACTATTATTTTGTTTCTTTGGCTTTATGTATTATTTGGGAGTTTGTTCTTAATCCCAATGAACCTAGGTTTATTTTTTGGATCAAGCCAACCAATAATTACTATAAGCTAAATATGGATGGTGCTATCATTGGTTCCTCCTTGGGGTGTGGTGGGGTTATTAGAGATTGTAATGGTACTCTGATTATGGCTTTTGTTGGTCTTATTCATAAGGGTGATGTGAATTATGTTGTCATCTCGACTATTCTTTATGGCTTACGGTTATGTATTTCTCTTGGCCTAACTAATGTTGGTATTGAAGTCAATGCCAACTATAATTTCAATTTTAAATTCTGTTATTGATACTATGTGTATTTGGGAGCTATTTTATCTGGTGAGGGATATTAAGAATCTTCTGATTTTTATGAACTATTCATTACATCATGTTTACAAGGAGTGTAATGCTTGTGCGACTTGGCTTGCCAACTGGGTTGTAGTTTGGAATGCTTTTTTGATTTGGTTTGTACTAATCTTTCTGCTCCTTTGAAAGGAATCTTATGATTAGATGAAATTTATTTAACATATGTTATTATTTAAGGGTTGCTTTTGGTTGGAGTAGGTGGTTATTTTTTACTTGGGTTTGGAGGCTGTTTTTTTATTTTTTTAGTTGTTGATTTTTGTGTGGATTTGTGGTTTCTAGCAGCTTTGTCCCTATTTGGGTTATTGTTATTTCCCTTGGTCTGGGTTTTTTTATCTCAGAATGTTTGGATTTTGGAGTTATGGTGGGGTTTGGAGGGCTTTAGCCAATTGTCTTCCCTGTTTTGTCACTTGGTGATGTGGTGTTGTTTTAGGCCTTTTCCTAGGCACTGTGACTATTTGGTTGATTATTTGGATGCTTGGTTTTGGCTCTGGTGGAGTCGTTTATGTTGGTCTAGGTTCTTTTATCATAGAATGTTTGTATTTTGGAGTTATTTGGTGTCTATTTATGGTGGTGTTTGGGGGGCTTTAGCTAGTTATCTTCCCTATTTTGTCACTTGTTACTGTGGTGTTGCTCTAGGCCTATTTCTAAGCATTGTTACTCTCTGGTTGATTTGTTTGGATGATTAGTTTTGGCTCTAGTGGAATAGTGATGGCATTTTGTCTTATCACCTGTGTGCTTGATGGGGCCTTTGCTAGAGCTATTTTCCTGGATCTCCTCTGATTTTATTTTCTTTGCTCTTAGTAGGCTGGGGTTCATCTATTTGGCTTGTTGGAGCTGCTTGTTACTGGGCTATTTCATTTTTAGAAACTTGAAGCTTTGATGTGTTGTGACGATGGCTAATCTTCTTCGTTGGCAATTGGGTTGGTTTTTTATGGGAGTTTTGTCTGGTTCAACTTAAAGTTTTATGGTATCTCTTACTACTATCTTGGAGTTTTTATTTATCTTTGTGTTATATGTTATAAGGTGTTGAGTCCTTCCTGCTTCTTCTTACTATCTTCTTGTTATTTTGTTAATGGTTGTGAGGTTAATTGTTTGAATTACAATAAGAACCTATATGGCCTATATTTTTTATTTGTTTATTTTGTATATCAGCCTTTTTATAGGATCTATTTTGTGTAGATGATCGCACGGCTGATTTTTCGACCGGTAACGTGGAGCTACCAAATGTTTTTTTGTTTTGATCCTTCTTTTTGGGTGCTCTTTCTTGAGAACCATATAATGTTACTAGGTTATTTTGTACTTTTGATTGATAGGGAACTCGAGCTCATATGTTTTTTTTTTAATTTCTTTTTGTAGCTCTTTTGAGCGTTAGGGAGCTTAAGGTCCCTTTAAGGACTCTATAATCCTTTTATTTAATTAATGCATAGGCCCTTTTATGGGATTCTTCTAAAAAAGAAAAAAAGAAGAAAACTTGCCTGATAAGGAGGTTGTGTTATTAAAAGTTAGTTATACTAATAAGGTGCCTTCTCAATCTTTTGTGAATGACCATGTAGATGGTCATATTAGTTTGGTGGCAGCTAATGTTGGAAGTGAATTGAGTAGTAAAATTTATGAGGAAGAGAACACTATCTTCGAGGAGGGTGATCTACCTCAGGATGTGAGGTAGACAAGTATGCTCAATGATAGTAAGTTTCCCATAAATACTCAATATCACAATGATGCCTTTACTGATGCTGAGGATATGGGTATTATGGCTCAATGTTTTGCTAAAGATGATAATGACACTAGTTACATAAAGTTTTATAGTAGGAGAGGGAGGAAAAACAAGAACATCATTTTACAATCTCCTAAAACCACTCGATCACATACTAGTCATTATCCACCTATTTTTTATGTTTTTCTATTCATTTTTTACTAGAACCTCTTATTTCCTCTACTAAATTACTTGGTATCGCTAGATATTTGGGTTTGAAATATACTATTTCAAATGTGACAAATAAGATTTGGGTGCTCTGGAAGGATTTGAATCATATAGATGTTATTGCAGATTTCACTCAAGTTATTCAGTGTAATATTGAGGTTTTAAATTTATATTATTGTGCCTCTTTTGCTCATGCTGCTTCTTCTCATTATACTAGGAAAGTGTTATGGGAGCAACTTCTTAACTTTCATAGTATTTATAACTTGCCTTGGCTTGTTGGAGGGAATAATACTATCTCTAATCCTTCTAAACATATAAGGGGCCTTCTCATATCCATCAATATATGGAGGATTTTAATAACATGATTATTGAATGTAATTTAATTGATATTGGCTTTTCTGGTAATAAATTCACTTGGAACCGTGGGAATTTAGGGCAAAGGTTGTATTACGTGTTGTTTAATGATTGCTGGCTTAACTTTTTTAATTCTATTATCGTTGAACATCTTATCAAGACTCGTTCTGATCGTTCTCGTTTGCTTATTTCTCTTAAGATTAGGCATATTAACTCTTCTTCTCAATTTAGATTTCAAAATATGTGGTTGCTTCATGACTCTTTTTTTGACTTGGTTCAGGAAAATTGGCATGCCCCTTTACCTCTGGATAACTTTATATTTAGCATGAAGAGACTTTAGTTTAAACTGAAAAGGCTTAAGCAAGTCTTAAACTAGTGGAATCATAATGTGTTTAAAAATATTTTCTCTAATATCTTGAATGTTGAAGAGAATGTGAACATTATTGAGATTTAATGTCAATTGACTCCTTCTAATGAAATCTTTAGTTTACTGAGGGATGCTAAAGATAGTCTTTTTAAAATACAAGCTTAGGAGAAAGCTTTTTGGAAACAAAAAAGAAGTTGCAAAGCATCTTGTTGAAGGTGATAACAAAATAACATATTTCCATGCCTTGGTTAAGAGGAAATGTACCAAAAGTTATATTAATAAAATTAATCGTGATGATGTCTCTGTTACTGAGGATAGCTTGGAAATTGCTATTCTAGCAGTTCAACATTTTGAAAAGCATCTTAATAATGATTTTAGTCATGCTCATATTGATAACCTTGATATTATCCCGAACCTTATTACTGAAGAGGAAAACAAATTTTTTTCTAAACCTCTTACTTTTGAGGAAGTTAAACAGATTTTCCATGGCATGAATGGTAATTCTGTGGTAGCGCCGGATGGATTCACAATTATATATTTTTCATAAATCTTGGCATATTATTAGTAATGATCTTTATTTTGATGTTAATGACTTTTTGGCTGCAAATTCTATTCCAAAGTATTTTACTTCTACTTCTATTATACTTATTCCCAAAAACAACTATGTTAGTAAATGGAATGAGTTTAGACCTATTAGTCTGTGAAAGGTTTTTTTTTATAAATTGCTCTCTAAAATCCTAATGAATCATTCAACTTCTCTCTTGCCTAAAATTATCTCTCCTTATCAAATGAGGTTTGTTAAAGGGCGTGGTATTGCTTATAATATTCTTTTGGCCCAAGAATTTTTTTGAAGATCTAGATGTTAGGGTGAGAGGTGGAAACATGATTTTAAAACTTGATATTGCCAAGGCTTATGATATCATTGATTGGAACTTTCTTTACAATATTATGCATTTGTTTAGTTTTGACTTAAATTTTATCAATCTTATAAAAAATTGCATTGAGGGTTCTCACTTTTGTATCATTGTTAATGGTAAAATCAATGATTATTTTTTAAATATTCTCATGGACTTAGATAAGGTGATCTGATTTCTTTTGTCCTTTTTATTATTGCTGCTGATTTTTTATCTAGAGGCCTTTTTATCCTCTTTGAAAATTCTCCTAGCCTATATTTTAGAACTTTGGGTGGTTTTCCTATTTCTTTTTTATGTTTTGCGAATGAATTTATTCTTTTTACGAATGCTTCTGTTAATAAGATTAATAAACTTATGGACTTATTTCATCAATTTGAAATGGTTAGTGGTCTTGCTCTGAACAAGCATAAGTGTTTCTTTATTCCTTCTAAGGAAGTGCCTGATGATCATATTTTGGGTATTAAAAATTTAACTAGTTTTTTACATGGCCATTTGCATATTAAATACCTTGGGGTGCGTCTTTTTAAAAGTAAAAAAGAAGACTTTTCATTTTGATGATTTAATTACTATTGTGCAGAACAAACTTCTATCCTAAGATTCTAATTCTTTAAGTTTTGGAGGTAGATTAATTCTCATCCGTAGTGTTATGTGTTATGTATCTGTTTATATATTTCAAACTCTTTTTCCTACTCACGCGGTTTGCAACAGGATTGATAGGCTTTTAATAAATTTTTTTTGGAAATGGGCTATTAGTAATTATAAAATTATTTGGTCCTCTTGGGACAAGTGTTGTAATGTCCTAGGAGAAGGAGCCTTGGGGTGTATGAGTATAAATTATTTGGCTTATGCTTTTTCTTTTAAATTATGGTACAATTTTTGTGCAAAAGTGAGCTTTTGGGCTAAGTTTATGTTTGCTAAGTATTGTGTGGGTAAACATATAACTACTTGTTTTTTTTAACCAAAGTGATTCTAAAGTGTGGCAAAGACCTTGCAAAATTAAATAGGTTGTTGAGCCCTTTATTTATTGGGGGCTTGGTTGTGGTGACATGTTCTTTTGGTAAGATCGTTGGTTGGGGGGCCAATCTACTGACTCCTTAACTAACACCTCTTCCACTGTGGCAGTTATGGTAAATTATTTATTTTTTCATAATTGTTGGGATTATGATAAGCTTGCTAATGTTATTCTAGATTCTATTATTCAACAAATTTTGAACCTCCCCTGAATACTGACTCTGATGATTTTTTATGTGGCTTGTGCAAAGATGGTGGCTTTAGATTAAAGGATCCTTGTCATGCCTTTAGATCTTAGAATGAGGTTACTAATATTTTTTATTTTCTTTGGAATAAAAGAATTCCTTTTACCATAGATGTTTTTGTTTGGAGGATCTTACACAAGTTCATTCCTATGGATGCTAACTTTATTAAAAGAGGTTTTATTTTATCATCCAAATGCCAATGTTGTTATCATGTTGAAAATATGCATAATGTTTTTCTTTTGTGTCCTTTAGCTATTAAAACTTGGATTTATTTGATGACATTTTTCATTTGAATTGCTTTAATACTAAAATGTCTATTAATTCTATGTTTAATTATTGGTTTATTAAGTCCAAAGGCCATATAAAAAATGTTATTCCTCCTCTCATTTTGTAGTATTTATGGTTTAATAAGAATAATTATAACTTCAATGTTGTTGGTATGAACCACCATAGGATTATCCAGAATGTTAAAGACAAGGTATTTTCTCTTTACTTTGTTAAGTTACTCTCTGTCAAGAATTTGAAGAACTATCATTCTGCTGCTTCTGATTTAGGGATTAAGCTGGAAGTTGATCATCTTCCTAAAGACCGCAGGCTTATTTATACTATAAGCTGAATGTGGATGGTGCTAGCCTTGGGTCCTCTTCGGGTTGTGGTGGGGTTATCAGTGACTATCATGTTAGCTTCATTATGGATTTTGATAGTCCTTTATAGAATTGTGATGTTAACAAAGATGTTCTTTTGGCTATGCTCTATGGTTTAAGGCTTTGTATCTCTCTTGATCTAAATAACATTAGTATTGAAGTTAATTCTAAGTATTGTTTTCAATTTTTAAATTCATTTGAGGAGTCAGTGTGTAATTCTTCTCTTTATTAGCAAGTGAGGGATATCAAGATTTTGTTGATCTTTATGGACTATTCTTTCTCTCTTTTTTATAAAGATGGTAATGTGTGTGCTATTTAGCTTACCAATTAGGAGAATAGCCTACAATATATGTCTGATTGTATTTCTATTAACCTCCATACTCCACTGTAGGGTCTTTTAAGATTAGATAAAATTGGTATGCCTTATATTAGAACCTAACTAGTGTTATTGGTTGGATTTTTTTGTCTTGACTTCTTTGCTTATGGGGACTTGCTCTCAGGTTTTCTCATGGGTCATGTTCCTATGCTTTCTTCTTTTATTGCTGCTATGTTCTTGCTTGGGTTGTAGCTTTGCTTCTTGGTCTACTGTTGTGACTTTCAGTTTTCAAGACCCTTGTAGCCTTATGTTGTTTGGGTTTCAGGCTTCTTGGGAGGCCTTATCTTGCTGCTTTATTTTCTGGTCATTTGGTCCTTCTTGCAGTTGCTTTCTTCTATTTGAGGTATGTTGTGAGTGTTCGGTGTGGGCTTTGTGTTGCTTCTTGGTGTCAAATTTTAGCTATTTTATGGTTAATTTTTGTGTGTGGATGGTAGTCATTTCTAGGAGCAATTTGGTTAGTTTAGTTTCCTTCTCCTTTGTTTCCTAGAGTATATCTCTGAGGCCTTTTTTCCTTTTCCTTTTATGTTTCATTTTTGGGTGCCAGAGTAATCTATCATTTCTGTTCTTTTATGGACAGTTTTCTATGTTGGTCTCTATATTGATTGGGTGATTCTAGTGCTTGGTTACTGGGTGATTCTTGGTGTCTTTAGGTCATTGCTGATGCTGGGCATTGTGGTCTTTTATTTATAGCCTTTTTATTAATATTTTAGAGGCTCTGATTAATGAGGTTACGCATGGATGACTTGTTGGGTATTCTGTTTATGTTGAGATGATTTTGGTTCATGGATCCCTTGTGTTCTATTTCGGTAGCCTATAACTTGGGCTGCCAGTTGGTTTTTCTTCTCTCTTTATTTTGTTTCTCTACTTTAGGTGTTTGGATCTTTTTCCTAGTGCTTCTTGTCCCTATTTTCATGGAATTCTAGCTACTATTTTGGGAATAATGGAGCCATGTTCCCTTTATTAATTGATGGTTTGGCTATTTATATTATCTTGGAGGTGAACAAGTGTGGTGAACCTACTAGAATTTTTATTGTCCTTGCTATTTTGAATCATGGGGATTATGTTTGTTTCTTGGGTTACTCTGCATATAATGTTTGGATTCTTGTTATTGTTTCATGTTGGCCCCATTTAATCTGTATTATGCATACCTATTAGAACTATCAGCCTGCTAAAGGTTGCTTCTATTTGTGTTTTTTCTTTCATCGCCTCCACCTTTTTTTGCAAGATTTTTTTAGTTAGGGTGTTCTTTGTGGTTCCATTTTGGATAGGAAGCTTGAGCTCATTGCTATTTTATGTTGTCTTCCTTCTTTTTGGGTGCTCTTACTTGTGCACCATATAATGTATCTAGGTTTTATTGTACTATTGCCTAGTAGGGAACTCGAGCTCTTAGGATTTTTTTTCTTTATTTTTGTACCTCTTTTGAGCATTAGTGAGCTTGAGGTCCCATTAAAGACTTAGTATTTTTTTCCTATATTAATGCATAGGAGCATCTGTGGGTTTCACCTAAAAAAAAGCATCTTGAACAATGGCTCTCTGTGTTATGTAATACTGAGGCGATTCTAGAGTTTCTCTCGATGGCCTTTCTCTCCTTGTTGTGGATCATTCTTGTTGCTAATTTTACTTGGTTTTTTTCCTAATTTTGTTTTTTTTTTAATTTTGTTCTCGTGGTTTTGTTTTGATTCCAACTACTTTCACGGGGGTTCTGGGCGATGACGATGCCATCATCATGAAAACGTTTGCTCACTTCGAACGAGGAAGGTAAATTTTGGTCTTTTAAGAAGGTTCTTGTGGGTGGTTCCTCGTTTCTTTGCTCTAAGCTCTATTTCTTTCAAACTTTATTCAAATTTTTATCAACCTTGATGATTGATGATAAATTTATCTTTTATCTATTGCTCCCTTCGCCATTACTCTCATGGGTAAATTCATTTTATGTCAGCCAAATCTCTATGTCATTCAAAAGTTTTTTATGAACCTCAAACTTTTTGGTACATTCTCTGTTGGATTGATGGACCAACTACAAGTTGCTATACAACTTTGAATGACATAGATTATAGTCGCATTTTTTCAAGAAAAGCATATTATATTCAAGGTTGTCAAATGTGCTTACTTAAATGGACTCCTAATTTTAATGTTAGAGATTAATCACCTATAGCCCCTATTTGGATTTTATTTCCAAAATTGAGGTTGTATTTCTTTAACCCCTAAATCCTTTTTTTCTTTAGCTTCAATCTTTTGGTAAACCGTTGTAGACATACCAAGCTTCCACGTCTATATCCAGGCTGTTATTTGCTTGGTTTATTGTTGAAAAGGATATTTCCAAGAAACATTTGAGGATTTCATATAACATTACTTGGTCTAGATTGGCTCCTTTGTTCATTTCAATCTCATGAAGCCATGGAGGAAGTTCTTAATGGAGGTCCTTGGCTTATAGGGGGTTTTGTGGTAGGTTTAGACAAATGGACTCCTACCTTCTCTCCTAATTCTTTGGATGGGATCTCTTCTCCAATTTGGGTTTGTCTTCCTCATTTGCCATTACATTTTTGGGATGAATCCAATATTACTAGAATTGTTTCTAGAATTGGAACTCATTTATTATTGGATGGTAACATGTATAGATGGGGGAGAAGGGAGTTTGCTAAAGCTTGCATTCGAGTAAATTTGAATTCTAAGCTCCCCTCTGGAATTTGGGTGAAAGGACTTTATGGTTGATTTTTTCAAAAGTTTGAATATGAAAATCTATCATCTTTTTTGCTTCAAATGTGGTAAAATTGGACATATCGATTCTGTGTGTCTTAATTCAACACATAATCAAGATCTTTTTGTTAATAATGTTCATCCCAGTTCTTCTCAAACTGAAATTAATTCTTTTGGACCTTGGATGCATGTGAAGTTCAAAACAAAAGGAGGATAATTCCAAAAAAAAGCATTTTAAAATTGTCTCAACCTTGGATAAACCAGCTGATGTTTGTGTTAATGCTGCCTTGAAAGATGCTGAAGGAAGTTCTTGTTGTTCCTTTGGCAGCTCGGGACATTACTGAAATCAAGGAAGGCAATGAAAGACAGTTAGACAAGGAGCTGATTCTTCCATTGTTGATCTAGTTTTTTCAGAAAAAATTCAAATTCAAATCCCTAATATTATGGAGCAGATTAAGGAGAATTATAAGTCTCCAGGTTTATTTATGGAACAAACACAGGAAGTTCAGAATTCAAATTTCTGAATTACCTATTTTTTTGGCTGATCTCGTGGGAATTGATTGCGTTATTCCTTTTATAGAAGATGTTATTTCGGGAGCTTATGGATCAGATATTAATGTCAGTGAGAATTTGAATTCAAATCCTGAATTCAAAATCCTTGAAATCATGGAAGATATTAAGGAAGGAGGTTGTAAAGCTTCACTAGATGCTGACCCAACCGATCCAGATCAGATTGCTGAAATTCAGGAAGCTAACAAACCAGAATTTGAATTCAATAATTTAGATTCTCAAGAGGAAGTATTGGCAGCTGTTTCCAGCATTAATGCTGATTTTATTTCAGCTTCTAAACCTGAAATAAAAAATAGTATTGGCTTATTAAGAGATTCTTCTCCACTGTCGGCTGTTAGTTTGAATTTTAAGAAAACTTCTCTTAAAAAAGTTGCCAAGGAGAGTAAGTCCCCGGGATCTAAGCACTTATTGTTCAAGGAACTTCAAGCATTAGGACCGGTGAAAGATCTACCTAGAAGGAAGATGACTGAATTCAAAGTGAAGAACGATATAAGGGGTTCCTCTTCCCTTTTATCTCATTAATATGAATGATGGTTATCCCATTGACAACATCAAAGTGGATAGATACTTGAAGTTGAAGCAAATTATCAAAAGGATTGTAGTAATGCTATTATTGATTTCTGACTTTGGAAGTTGGAAAAAGCTTATGGAATATCTATCAATGATATTCTTAAGTGATTTTTGGAATTCCTTGTTAAAATGTACTTTCCTCTTTTGCATTTGTTGCTTCTTTTTTCTTCAAGTTTGTCATTTTAAACTTCTTCTAATTGATTATGGGATCATTACTAAGTCTTATTCTCTAACTGGATGGGAACTCTGGGATACTAATCAACCCTCGGGTTGTTTATTTCTTTGGTATCCCCTGCATCTCAATAGTTTCAAAATAGGAAATAGTGAGTTTCATATCATTTATAATAAGTTTAAATTAACAAATTTATGTCTAATAAGGTTCCTTTTTTATGTTAAAGGTTCCTTTTTTATGTTAAAAAAGGAACCATTAGTTTCTTTTACCTAGTTTGTATTAGGTTGTCCTTTCTTTTATAATTAATACAATTTTGTATTTTCTCAAAAAAAAAAAAAGAAACATTTGAGGAAATATGGATTGGTTTTAAGCTCAATGGGTATCAACAAAAGTCAAATTTAAAAATTTGCCTGGATTTTGTAGTTATTATAAAATGCATGGTCATTATAATTCTGAATGCTTTAAATTTCATCCTCACTTACATAAGCATAAGGAAACATTTAAAGATTTAGAAAGGGAAAATTTTGTTAGGAATCATTCATATGTTCATACTACTAACCCTGTGAAGAAAATGGTTAAGGAGCATATCTTTCAATGGGAAACCCTCCTAACGTCCCTAAGGTTGGACAGATTGGTGATCATGAACTTGTGACCCTATCAGTTTATAATGTTGGTGATAAAAGAATTATTGAGTTGGTCAATCCCTCGAATCAAACTCTCAAGGTTGGAGGGATTGTGGATCCTACTTATTGTATTATTAGCACTAATAATCTAGTCTCTAAAATATTGGTAATGTAGATGAGCAAAGGGTGATTGTCAATATTGACAAACAATTGGATGCTATGGTTGTCGAGCATAAAATATGTTAACGTGTTTGCAATTACCTTATTTTACTAACAGGAGTTTACCTGAACTTAGTTCTTATATAAACATTAAATAGTCTAATCATTATGTTAATTCTAATTCTACCTCTATTTCTCATGATCAGGAAAGTAGAGAGCATATTTTGAAAGAAGGAGAACATGTACAAGAGGATAATGTGGATGCTACTAACAACTTGGTTTTAATGTGAAAATGGGTTGTAAGGATTCTCAAACTCTACCTCAAAATTTTGCTTCTATTAATGCTCATGAACATCCGAAAGATATCAACAAAGATGTTGGTAATGAGGATAGTGATTTTAATTTAGTTCAATCTAGAATGAATAAGAAAACAAATATTGTGGTTCAATCCCCTAGAACCATTCAATCATAATCTTCTCATTTGTACTCTTATGTTTAAGTCTATTATTTGGAATGTCAGGGGCATTGGTTGTCATTCTACTAGGGGTAGAGCTAAGAACTTATATCGTATTCTTAATATTTCCATAATTATTTTGATTGAGCCTTTTATTTCTAATGTTAAATTGGATAGTACTGCTAGGTTTTTGGGTTTTAATCATGTTGTGGCTAATATTTCTAATATTATTTGGGTTCTTTGGAAGGATCCTAGGGTTATTGATAATGTGGATGATTTTCCTCACGTGTTTCATTGTAGTATTGGTTTTATGTATTATAATTATTTTTCTTCATTTATTTTTGTGGCTTCCTCTAGTTTCATTTGAAAGACTTTATGGGACCAACCCATTCACTTTCATAATGGTATTAATTCTCCCTGGTTGTTTGGTGGTGACTTTAACAGTATTTACTCCCAAGTTAAAAGGCTTGTGGCTTTTTATCATTTTTATTAATCTATGGAAGATTTTAATAACATGACATTGGATTGCTGCCTCTTTGATATTAGTTATACTAGCAACAATTTTACTTATAATCATGGTAATCTTTCATAAAGGTTGGATCGTGTGCTTTTTAATTATAGTTGGATTAATGGTTTAATTCTACACATGCAAAGCATCTTAGTGTAGAGAGAGTTGCTATTTGCATGTTTTACATTCTTGAAACTTGTATTATTTTGATTATTTCAAATATTATTGTTTTATATATCTCCTAACACTTTTTGGTAGATTTGTTTTTGCTCTAGTGTGTACTAATATTTTAGGAAAATCAACTCTAAGCGATGAAGTCTTCAAATTATTCATTTGTAAATTACAAGTTTTGAAATGAGAGGGAGTGATTGTAATTGAGTGAAAAATCACAACACACACTCTTGGGGGACAATTTTTGTGAACTGATCGTATGTGATGAACTTGGTTCGTACGGGACGATCATGTCAATTAATCCTCAGAAGAGCAATGGATCGAACAGGCGAGGAGAAAATTTTTTAAGTCCTAATCGTCCAGGATGAATTTAATATTCGTCCCGGGACGAACGTCTCTGGATTCTCACCTTAACTGTTCGTCCAGAAGAAATTAATTTTCGTACCGTGACGAAGCTCTCTGTATGAGATCGTACAGGATGAAATTATTTTTCATCCCTGGACAAAATGCTCTGTATAAAATCATCCCAGGATGAAACCTGTTCGTCCCAGGATGAATCGAACCGACTTATGTCAGTTGGTTATGTCCTGGAGAATTTTGGGGACCGACCTATGTAATAACTGTTTCGTACTAGAAGAACATAGTTCGTACGGGACAATGAGCGTGTACGAATATAGTTCATACCAAATTACATTAGGATCATTTTTGACACTTTAAGTAAAATCGTCCAGGACGATCGACAATCGTACATGACGATCCACTGCGTACAGAATTGAAAACTTGCAATTTTTGGGCAGTTTTTCTTCTCTTTTGTATATATAGTCCAAATTAGACTACCACCCAATCTTTTTGCTCATTGATCTTCGTGCCTATTGGAAGAAGAGTAAAGGAGAGAGTGAGAGATAGCATTTAAAGAAGGATTTCTACCATTGGAGCGTGAAGGCTTTGCATAGTTTTCAAAGGTAAGATTTCCTACTTATGATTTGAGATTACTTCACTCTTTTTCTTTTTTCCTTCTAGATTTCGTGGGAAGACATCTGTCAAGGAGATCCGGTTCTCTGCCGACATTACGAGAGTGTGAAAGGATGAGGGGTTCTCTGCCCACACTAGGAGAGTGTGAAAGGACGAAGGGTTCTCTGCTGACACTAGGATAGTGTGAAAGGACGAAGGGTTCTCTGCCCACACTAGGAGAGTGTGAAAGGATAAAGGGTTCTCTGCCCACATTAGGAGAGTGTGAAAGGACGAAGGGTTCTCTGTCCACACTAGGAGAGTGTAAAAGGACGACGGTTCTCTGCCAACACTAGGGAAAGTGTAAAAGGATGACGGTTCTCTGTCTCATCGGGTAGTGGTGAAAAGAGTGTTTGTAAAGGCTTCTCCGCGTTGCTGTGGGTGCAAAAGGAGAGACCCTATTGGTATTAGTGCAATACTCAGAGGGTGCCTCTGAGGAGTGGATGTAGGTTTGGTTTAGACCAAACCACTTTAAATCGTTTGTCTTTTTATTTTACTACTTTTTATTTTCTGCATTTACTTTAGTGTTTTAAAAATTATGGTTAAAATACTTTTTATAAAAAATTCATTAAAGTTTAATTTCGGTTAAAATTATCAAAAGATGGAAATTTTATTAAATACTAATTCACCCCCCCTCTTGGTAGCTTTGGGGCATTAACTTAGGTTTAACAACCTATTTTCTAGACTCAACAAGTGGTATCAGAGCATCGTTTCAAAATCATAAGTTTAAACTAATTTTTGATTAACGTAGATGGCTATATTTGGAAACCGAAATACACCTGAGGGTTACTCTATTACTAGACCTCCGCTATTTGATAATATACCTTTTGATTTTTGTAAAATACGCATGTCTACTTTCTTATAGTCACTTGATTATCGTATGTGGATCTTAGTCAAGGAAGGTTATACAAAACCAACTAGATTAGTTCATGGAATTAGGGTAGAAACACCTTTTGAAGATTGGACTATAGAAGAACGTGACTTAGCTCAACTAAATGCTAAATGTTTAAATAGCTTCTTTTGTGCTTTAAAATCTGAAAAATACATGCGGGTTTCCACTTGCAAAAGTGGAAAGGACATATGGGCTAGTCTTTGTATAACTTATGAGGGGACTAATGAGGTTAAGCAATCAAGACTTAATATCTTGTTACATGATTATGAATTGTTTTACATGAAACCAAATGAATCTATTTCTGATATGTACACAAGATTTACACAAATTGTCACTTCTTTGCATGCACTTGGTAGGGAATTAACGAATGCTGAAATGGTTAATAAGATTCTTCGTTGTTTACCTACTGCTTATGATGCTAAAATTACAGAGTCTAAAGATCTAAACATTTATTCTATAGACAATCTTCTTGGTTCACTCATTGCTTATGAGCAAGGGGTTACTCAAAGAAAGATTGATGCAGGTGAACCATGAAAGGAGAAGAATATAGCACTAAAAGTGAAAGAGTCCGAGAGTGAACACTCACAACCTGAGGATGAAGACGATATTGCATTGATGACTAGACAATTCAGAAGCTTTCTGAAGAGGAAGCAGAAGAGACGCCAGCAATGGAATAGAGGTAAGTTTAACAGAAATGGCAAGGTTTCTAATGAAGTGATTTGTTATGAATGTAGGAAACTAGGTCATTTCAAGACGGATTGCCCAAAACTCAAAGCCACTCCTAGCAAGGAGAAAGTAAAGGAGAAACCATCTATTAAAAAGGGCAAGAAGAAGTTTCAAAGAGCTTTTTGGGCGGACTCAGCTTCAAATTCATCAGAGACTGAAAAGGAAGAAGAAGTCACCAATCTTTGCTTGATGGTAGATTGAATAGATCAATCAGATCAAGAAGAGGTATGTGACTTAAGTTATGATGAATTATTTGACGTTTCATAACACATGCATGATGTATATAGGAAAATGAAAAAGATGCATGCTAGTGTAAGTCTAGAATTAGAAAAACTTAAGAAAGAACATGAAATCCTTAGGAAAGATCATACTTTAATAGATGACAACCACATGAAATTACTCGATGAATACGATGATCTGAATAAAAATCATGAGATTTTAAAATCATCCTATGCTGATGTTGAAAAAGAATTTAAAATATTCAAGGATGAATCTGAGAGCAAAACATATCAAATCAATTATACAAATCGAATCTTGGAAGATATGAATTCATTTTATAAACTAAAAATAAGAGCTCTCGAGGATAATAGGATACCCCCCAAACTTGAAGATTTTATAAATCCTAAATTTTATCCTAAATATATGGAATCCCTTAGAAGACAAACAAATGGTAGAAGACTTAGGAATACTTTTCCTATTGTCAAATGTAATAATTGTGGATTATTTGGACATATAGCACACACCTGTACTTTGAAGATGAAATCTGATTTGGTGTGGAGACCTAAGATGCATAAACCTAGACATATCATATATGCATCTGATTATAAATTGCTAAAAGGTGAATCCAAACTTGTTTGGGTTCCCAGATCTAACATTTGATATTTTTGTAGGGTCGCTCTCACACAAGACCTCGTGGGAGCATATGGTACCTGGACAGCGGATGTTCAAAGCATATGACTGGAGATACTGCTTAATTCATAACACTGGAAGCTAGGAGTAGAGGCAAGGTAACACTTGGAAATAACACCACAAAAAAGGTGATTGGATCAGGTATGATTGGAAACTTGAAAAACTTTTTTATTGACAATGTGTTGTTGGTTGAAGGATTAAAGCATAATTTGTTAAGTATAAGTCAGCTATGTGGTAAGGGTTATAGTGTAAAATTTTTTCCTACTAGCTGCGTATTAAGCATAAATGGTAAAGATGTATTGAATGGAAAGAGAGTAAATAATATTTATATGCTAGATTTAAATTGCATTCAGTCTCCTACTGCCTTTTGTTTAAAAACTGTTTCTGATGAGTCATGGCTTTGGCATAGGAGACTTTGTCATTCTAGCATGAAAAACCTTAGAAAGATTACCCAAAAGAATTTAGTGAGAGGTATACCAAAACTAGACTTTAATAAGGACCACCTTTGTGATGCATGTCAATTAGGTAAGCAAGTGAAGTCCTCTTTTTAGTCCAATAAGGATCTTAGAACTAGTAAACCTTTAAAAATCTTACACATGGATCTTTTTGGACCAGTTGGAACTGTAAGTCTAGGAGAAAAGGTATACGGATTTATTATAGTGGATGATTACTCAAGATTCACTTGGGTTAGATTTCTATTTCATAAGAGTGAATCATTTGAGGAATTTAGAAATTTTTTGACTTGGATTCAAAGGAAATTATGGTGTGAAATTATTTCTATACAAAGTGACCATGGAGGAGAATTTGAGAATGAAAGATTTGAAAACTTTTGTAAAGAGAAAGAAATTGATCACAATTTTTTTGCATCTAGAACCCCTCAGCAAAATGGGGTAGTCGAAAGGAAAAATAGAGCATTAATAGAAGCCGCCCGAGCAATGTTGGCAGAATACTCACTTCCTAGATATTTTTGGGTTGAGGCGGTTAGCACTGCATGTTATGTTCTGAATAGGGTGAATGTGAGATCCAATTTAAAAAAAATACCCTATGAGTTGCTAAAAGGAAGAACACCTAATTTGTCACATTTGCATGTTTTTGGTTGCAAGGTGTTTATTCATAATAATGGAAAATCTGCCTTAGAAAAATTTGATCCAAAATCAGATGAAAGAATTTTTGTTGGATATTCAAGTGTTGGAAAATCTTATAGGGGATTCAACAAAAGAACTTTAGTCATTGAAGAGACCACACATATTTTATTTGATGAATCTAGAAATTTGAAAGTGCCAAATGTTATTGATGATGAGATTGAGGATAACTCCCAAAAGATTGATAGAATAAACTTGGAAGAAAATGTGGAAGAGAATTTTGAGATAGAAAACCCTTTTCCTAGAGATTTGAGATATTCTAAAAACTACCAAAGGGAATTGATTATTGGTGAACCTAGTGAGGGTGTTAGAAACAGGCGTGGATTAAACAAGGAAGTCAATCATTCAGCCTTTATTTCAACTATATAACCCACTAATATTGATCAAGCACTTTCTGATGAATTTTGGATATTGGCCATGCAAGAAGAGTTGAATCAATTTGTAAAAAATAAAGTTTGGGAATTAACTTCAAGGCCAAAAGATCAAAGCATAGTTGGAACTAAGTGGGTATTCAAGAATAAAATGAATGACTCAGGAATAGTCATTAGAAATAAGGCTAGATTAGTTGCTAAGGGGTATAATCAGATTGAAAGAATTGATTCTGAGGAGACTTTTGCCCTTGTAGCTAGACTTGAAGCAATTAGGGTTTTGTTAGCCTTTGCTTGTTTTAAGGGTTTCAAATTATTTCAAATGGATGTGAAAAGTGCATTTTTAAATGGGGTAATTGAAGAAGATGTTTTTGTTAAACAACCTCCAGGTTTTGAAAATTCTAAATTCCTAAATCATGTTTTCAAATTGAAAAAGGCATTATATGGACTAAAACAAGCACCTAGGGCTTGGTATGAGAGGTTAAACACCTTCCTACTTGAAAGATCTTTTGAAAAAGGAAGTGTGGATACAACTCTCTTTTTAAAAAAATTTGGAAAGGATATACTCATTGTTCAAATTTATGTGGATGATATCATTTTTGGATCTTCAAATAAAAATCTTTGTGATGATTTCTAAAACAATGAGTAGTGAATTTGAGATGATTTTAATGGGAGACTTAAATTACTTTCTAGGCTTTAGCATTAAGCAACTTAAGGAAGGTACATTTCTTAGTCAATCTAAATATGTTAAGGATATCCTCAAAAAATATGAAATGGACAATGCTAAACCTGTTAGTACATTAATGAGTTCCTTAGTTCAGTTGGATAAGGACCCTAAGGGAAAATCTATTGATCAAAAGAAATTTAGAGGGATTATTGGATCATTACTTTACTTGACTGCTAGCCGACCAGATATCATGTTTAGTGTTTGTTTGTGTGCTAGATTTCAATCCGATCCAAAAGAATCACATTTGACAGCAGTGAAAAGAATTTTAAGATACTTACTAAGAACTCAGAACTTAAAAATTTGGTATCCAAAGTTTAGCTCTTCATTTGAAATTATTGGTTATTCAGATTCTGATTTTGCAAGCTGTAGGGTGGATAGGAAAAGCACTTCTGGAACATGTCAATTCATTGGAAATTCATTAGTTTCATGGTCTAGTAGAAAACAAAATTTAGTGGCCCTATCTACTGCTGAAGCAGAATACATTGCACTAGGAAGTTGTGTGGCACAAGTACTTTAGTTAAACAACAGTTGATTGATTTAGGATTAACTATAGGCACTATACCAATTTATTGTGATAATACTAGTGCTATTTGCATTTCAAAAAATTCTATTCAACATTCAAGAACCAAACACATTGACATAAGGCATCATTTCATAGGGGGATCATGTATCTAAGGGAGAAATTGAACTTAATCATGTTTCAACAGAAAATTAACTTGCAGACATTTTTACAAAACCTTTAGCCTTTGATACTTTCAGTATATTAAGAACTAGGCTAGAAGTGATTGATTTAAATGCTTAGATAAAAATGTTTTTCTACAAAATTGATATTTTGTTTTTGTGTTCCTTGGATTTTTGGTTTTGTTGTTTTTGTTTATTTTTGGTGTGTATTTAAGTGTGACTTGTTTATTTTTATTCCTTTTTGTTTTGTGTGTGAAAATGAAAATTAGTGGTCATCATCGTCCGGGACGAAATTTTTTCGTACGGGACGATGTGTGTAAAAAGACAAATTGTGTGATTTTGAACCGTCGTAAGAGCAGTTTTTATTGTAGTTCATCTATATGATCATCACGATCGTTCGGGACGAAATATTTTTCAAACAACGGGATGATTGAATGTAGCAGTTGAATGGATAAGATAGTTTTTATTATGAACTTCGTCTGTACGAACCTTTGGTTCATCCAGACGAACATATGTCGGTTCATGGCGGGGGATGGTTTTCAACTGCCATTAAAACGAATTAAATTTCTAATCGTCCTTACGAATACGTGTTCGTCTGTACGAACGTCTCGGTCAAAAATCTGTATGAAAGGACGCTTAAAAAATTGTGTGTTTACAAAAAGCCGTGATTGTTTAAACTCATTTATTTGTCCATACGAAATATTTTCGTACGGGACGAATCAAATTCGTACGGAACAAACAAAAATTTTGTCTGGTACGAATAGCCATTCTTCTTTAAATTAACGACAGTTTTTACTAAACAGTCACTTTCACACATCTCTTTCAAACATTTCCACACTTAAAATCCTTCAATGGCAAGTTCTAGCAAGCGCCAAAAGACTTTGGCTAAGGGTCCTCCAAGAAATACATTTGAAAACTTCCTTTCTAGAGCCAATGAAGAATTCGTTCCTAGATTTGTCTCATCAAAAATCACCCCATCTAGAGTTCTCCTACAGGATCAACTAACTTTTAAGGTAATGCACTTGTTTGCATCTACCCAATTTAGTTTAATCCTCACTCTAGTACATTTCTACAATAGAGAAACCTTTCACTATTTCTTGGCAAATATGTCATTCAATTCCGACCATTCTGTCATCACTTCTTTTGTTTTCAAAAAGAAAGTTGAAATCACCAAGGATGACTTTGGTATTTTTCTAAACTTAAGGACTAAAGGCTTAAGAGCCCACACTTTAACCACCTCAAGTTTTGATTGGACAGAAGTTAATCGTGTGATTAGAGATAGGAGAATTAAGGATCATTTGGCTAAAGTTTCAACCTTAGTGCGTGATGCTCGTATCATCCAGCATGTGTTAAGAACTTCCATTATACCTAAAGATGGTGATAGAATCAACATCACTCCTCTTCTTTTTACTGTTACCTACTTAATTATGACTAGACAACCTATAGATGAGGCCCAACTCCTAATTGACTACATTTATGGTCTCTCTGAAATTAGTCATGTTGATCATAAAAGGAAGAAGAACATAGCCTTAGGACATCTGATTGCTTATATTTATGAAAAGAAGTATGATTTAATTCATCCAGAATAAGACTTTGAAGAACCACTCTACTACAACGACGCATCCTTTAGGGCTATCTTCAATAAGGACGAGCCCAGCAGAACTCATATAGTTCTGAGTCAAACAGAAGAAGAAAATGGACCTTCACATGCTGTTGGACCAAATTATGAGGATTTCGTTCAAATATTTGAAAATTTAGAGGCTCATTTTGATCAAAGGTTTAATCAAATTGAAACTCACCTGCAGCAGCAAGATTTTCAACATAATCAGGATATGAGATTTATGCGTGAACAAATAAATGTCATTAATTCCAACATGTTCACGATGAGTAGTTACTTCAACTTCTTTGGTGCAGCACCACCTCCTCCTCTAGATCAGGGTCCATCTGAGTGATTTGTTTAGTGTTTGTTCTGTGTTTATTCTGTATTTCATTATTGTTCATGTGTTCGTGATTTCCTTTAGTGTGTTATTTTTTCCCTGTTTTAGTTGTATTACTATTGATATTAAGAAGTTTAAATTGTAATAGTATTACTCGATATCAATATAAGTTTCAATGTTTTGTCGTTTAATGTTTTAGAAATGTGTGTTTGACTTTATGACATTCTTTTTTTATTTTTATCTTAATAGTGTTTTATTTAATTAGTAAAGTAAAATTAATTTCATTAGAAAATATAATTTATTTAAATATAAGAAATGCTTATAACTTGATATTATTAGAATTTTCAATTCCATGTCTCTTATTTAGACTACATTATCTTTAATATTATTATTACAATTTAGATGTTTTCTTATTTTGTATTTCTCTTTTCAATTAGTATTTATGCACTTAGAAAAACTTGAAATTCTAGATTATTGATTTTGGAAAGAATTCAAATACTCTTGGGATTTATACAAATGTACAAAAATCAAAAGGATTATGCAAAAATTTGCAATGACAAAAAGAAGCACAAAATAAGTCCAAAGTAAAAAAGATGCACAAAAGTGTGCCATAAAAATTGAAAAAGATGCGCAAAGCACCACTTGTGGTAATTACTTCTTTCCAGACTCTTTTAATCTCTTAATTCAAATTGATATAATGTTCATTTATAATTTATATTGAAATTTGAAATATAAATTTTTTTATTCATCCTTAGTGCAATGATTTTCTTTATCTTCATGTCTAAATTGACTCATGCCTTTGATAAATTCTTTTTATTCTCTAAGTTATATCACTTCATAAATTATATAAAATTTTATATCTTTCTAATGTTTTTTTATTTTATTTGCATACCTTATTTCAATCACTTTCAAGATTAAAATATCAAATGAATTTCAAACTTCTGTGTCCCTTTCTAACATTCTTTTCTTCTTCACTTTTTGATGTTGTCAAAAAGGAGGAGAAATTGTTTGTTGCGTATGTTTTCGTAGTGCTTGATTTTCGTATGTGTGTTTGAAATTTTTTTATTGTTGCTTTGTCTTTTGTCTTTTGTCTTTTGTGTTGCTTTTGTGTTGTATAAAAATTTTAAAAAACAAAGTTTTTTTAAGTAATTCAAATGCCTCCTTATTTTCATGAGTTCATCAATTCAGAGGGAGTTTAAAAGATTCTTAAAACTTGAAATCCTACAAACAATAATTGTTTTGCCATCATCAAATAGGAGGAGATTGTAGAGAGTTGTTATTTACATGTTTTACATTCTTGCAACTTGTATTATTTTGATGATTTCAAATATTATTATTTTATATATCTCCTAACACTTTTTGGAAGATTTATTTTTGCTCTAGTGTGTACTAACATTTCAAGAAAATCAACTCTAAGCGATGAAGACTTCAAATTATTCATTTTTAAATTACACATTTTGAAATGAGAGGGAGTGATTGTAATTGAGTGAAAAATCACAACACACACTCTTGGGGGACAATTTTTGTGAACTGATCGTACGGGATGGACTTGGTTCGTACGGGACGATCATGTCAATTAACCCTCAGAATAGCAATGGATCGAACAGGCGAGGAGAAAATTTTTTAAGTCCTAATCGTCCAGGATGAATTTAACATTCATCCTGGGACGAACATCTCTGGATTCTCACCTTCACTGTTCATCCAGACGAAATTAATTTTCATACCGGGACGAAGCTCTCTGTATGAGATCTTACAGGACGAAATTAATTTTTGTCCCTGGACGAAATTCTCTGTATGGGATCATACAGGACAAAATTTATTTTCATCCCTGGAAGAAACGCTCTGTATAAAATTGTCCTAGGACAAAACCTGTTCGTCCCAGGATGAACCGAACCGACTTACGTTAGTTGGATACGTCCTAGAGAATTTTGGGGACCGACCTATGTAATAACCGTTTCATACCGGACGAACATAGTTCGTACGAGACGATGAGCGTATATGAACATAGTTCATACCAAAATACATTAGGATCGTTTCCGACACTTTAAGTAAAATCGTCCAGGATGATCCACGATCGTACGGAACATTCCACTGCGTATAGAATTGAAAACTTGCAATTTTTGGACAGTTTTTCTTATCTTTTGTATATATAGTCCAAATTAGACTGTCACCCAATCTTTTTGCTCATTAATCTTCGTGCCTATTGGAAGAAGAGTAAAGAAGAGAGTGAGAGATAGCATTCAAAGAAGGATTTCTACCATTGGAGCGTGAAGGCTTTGCATAATATTCAAAGGTAAGATTTCCTACTTGTGATTTGAGATTACTTCACTCTTTTTCTTTCTTTCTTCTAGATTTCTTGGGAAGAGATCTATCAAGGAGATCCGGTTCTCTATCGACATTAGGAGAGTGTGAAAGGACGAAGGGTTCTCTGCCTATACTAGGAGAGTGTGAAAGGACGAAGGGTTCTCTGCCCATATTAGGAGAGTGAGAAAAGACGAAGGGTTCTCTGCCCACACTAGGAGAGTGTGAAAGGACAAAGGGTTCTCTGCCCACACTAGGAGAGTGTGAAAGGACGAAGGGTTCTCTGCCAGTTCTAGGAGAGTGTGAAAGGACGAAGGCTTCTCTGCCCACACTAGAAGAGTGTAAAAGGACAACAGTTCTCTGCCCACACTAGAAGAGTGTAAAAGGATGACAGTTCTCTGCCAACACTAGGGAAAGTGTAAAAGGACGACGGTTCTCTGCCGCACCGGGTAGTGGTGAAAAGAGTGTTTGTAAAGGCTTCTCCGCCTTGCTGTGGGTGCAAAAGAAGAGACACTATTGGTATTTGTGCAATACTCAGAGGGTGCCTCTGGGGAGTGGATGTAGGTCTGATTTAGACCGAACCACTATAAATCATGTGTCTTTTTATTTTACTACTTTTTATTTTCTGCATTTACTTTAGTGTTTTAAAAATTGTGGTTGAAAAACTTTTTATAAAAAATTCATTAAAGTTAAATTTCGGTTAAAATTATCAAAAGAGGGAAATTTTATTAAATACCAATTCACCCCCCCCCCCTCTTGGTAGCTTTGGGACATTAACTTAGGTTTAACAACTTATTTACTAGACTCAACACTTAGTATAATGTTTTCTAATCATTCTACCTATTTACTAGACTGCTTTAGTTAAGAGGAGTAGAACTAGAAACTGGATTAATAAAATAGCTCGTGTTGATGGTTCTTTTAATAAAGATGTTGGGGAAATTTCAACCTCTAGTTTGAATTTCTTTAAAAGTTTATTTAATAATAATTTAATCCTGTTTCAATTGACAATCCTAGCATTATTCCACATATCATTAACCAGGATGATAATTTGTCTCTTATGGTTTCCCCTACTTTGGAGGAAATTAAGAAGATGATTTTTTTAATTGAATTCTAATTTTGTTACTTGACCTTATTGCTACATGAGTAAGTATTTTCATAAAGCCTGGAACATTGTGAGCTTTGATCTTCTTAAGGCTATTTTATATTTGTTTGTTGGCAACTCTATGCCTAAGTTCTTCTCTTCCACATCTATTATGCTTATTCCTAAAAATAACGGAGCTTCTAGTTTGAAAGAACTTAGGCCTATTCATTTGTATTCTTTTTTTAAAGTAAAGTTATTTCTAAAATGCTTATAAACCACCTTTCTCTTTTGCTTCAGAAAATCATTGCTCCTAATTAAACTGGCTTTGTAAAAGGAAGATCTACTGATAACATTTTAGTGGCTCAAGAAAGTTTTCATGATTTGAATGTTAGGGTGCTTGGGGGTAAAATTATTTTTAAATTAGAAATTTCCAAAGCTTATGATAATATTAACTAGGACTTTCCTTACCACATCTTGCATTTGTTTGGTTTTAATTATATTTTTATTAACATTATTAAACAATCTATTAAAAATTCTTCTTTCAATCTTATTATTAATGGGAAAAGCTATGTTTTTTTAAGTCCTCTCATGGGTTTAGATAAGGTGATCCTATTTCTTCTTCCCTCTTTATTATTGCCATGGAGTATTTGTCTAGAGACATTATCAATCTTTTATGAAAATTATCCAAACAATTTCCATAGAACTTTGGGTGTTTTCCTGTTTCACTTTTATGTTTTGTTAATGTTGTTTTTAATTTTTCTAATGCTCTACTTAATCGGGTCAATAATCTCATGATGTTTTTTTATTATGTTTGAAAAGTGTAGCGGTCTTTTTGTCAATAAAAATAAGAGTTGCTTTATTCTTTCCAATAAGGTTTCTCATATCACATTCTTCCAATTAAAAATAATACTTATTTTGCTTAAGGTTCCCTGTTTACAGGGGTAGAAAGAAAACTTTTCTTTTTGATGATCGTATTACTTTTGTGCAAAAAAGGTTTATCTCTTAGGATTTTAACTTCCTTAGTTATGGGGGTGGATTAATTCTTATCAAACGTGTTTTATGTTCTTTACCTATTTATACCTTTTAGACCTTACAACCTATCCTTGTTGTTTGTAATAGGATTGAGAAATTAATCAATAAGTTCTTTTATTGTGGCTCCAATGTGAACTCGAAAGTTATTTGGTCCTCTTGGACCAAATGTTGTGGGGTCTTAATGAAGGGGCGTTGGGTTGTAAAAATATGTTTGATTTATTTTATGCATTTTCTTTTAAATTGTGGTTCAATTTGAACTCTAGACTTTCTCTTTGGTCCAAGTTTATGACTAATAAGTATTGTGTAGGTAATCACCCTTCTATATGTTTGTGATAATAATGAAGATTTCATGGCATGGTATCAAGTGGAGTGCTGAACCACATGTTAAATGGGGACTTGGTAGAGCTAACATCTTCTTTTGGCAAGACCAATGGCTTGGAAGTAAGTCCAATGATTCCATTCTTAATTCGTTCTCCACTACCGCTATTAAATGGGATTCCTTTATCACTGGAATCACTTGGGACTACAATAAACTTGTTGACATTCTTCCTGCTGATGTTATTTTCAAAATCCTTAAGCTGCCCATTAATATATATCTTGATGATTTATTATTATTTGATTTGTCCCATAATGGTATGTTTAATTTAAAGGATGCTTGGCATGAGTTTAGAGATAAAAATATGTCAAGAATGTTTTCTCTATGATTTTGCATAAAAGTATTCTTAAAACCATTTCTACTTTTATTTGGAGAATCATGCATAATTATATCCCTACTAACTAGAATTTGAGGAAAAGAGGTTTATTTTTAACTTCTAAGTGTAAATGTTGCTTTCATGTGGAAAATTTGCATCGTGTGTTTATTTATGGCCCAATTGCAATTAAAGTGTGGTCTTACTTTGATGAGATTTTCAATTTAAATCTATTTACTGCTAACATGTCTATCAACACTTTGCTTAACTTTTGGTTCATTAATTCTAAAGGGCATATCAAGAATGTTATTCCTTCCTTGATTATGTGGTGTTTTTGGATTTCTAAAAAAAACTCTTTGTTTAATAATCTTTACATGGATTTTCCTGATATTAAATAGAATATTTAGGATAAAGTGCTTGAACTTTTCATGGCTAATCTCTTGACCTAAAAAATTTAGGAATTATTCTTTTGTTGCTCATAATTTTGGCATATCTCTGCAGACTATCTATTTTTTAGAGGATCCAAATTTGGTGTATTGGTTCAAAACTCCCCTTAATACTTTTAAACTTAATATTGATGGGTTTGTTAAAAAATCTTCTTTTGGGTGTGGTGGTATTATTAGGGATGATAATGGAAAAATGATCATGGCTTTTGCTGTCCCTTTGGATAAGTCCTCTATGGTAATGGCATAGCTTTCTGATATTCTTAAATGTTTGAAATTATGCCTTTTCTTAGCATTACTAATATTTGGATTGAGTTGGATGCCACTTATAGTATTCATTGCCTTATGAATCTAATGAATAGAATTTATAATCTTGATATTTTCTATCTTATTAGGAAAATCAATTAGCTTTTAATTTTGTTAACTTTTATTTTTCTCATGATCATAGGGAAGGAAATGCATGTATTGATTGGTTAGCCAATCGAGGTTGTAAGTTGGATGGCCTCACTGATTTCACTTATACAAATTTATCTAATTCACTTAAAGGAATGATTAGGTTGGACAAAATGGGGTTATCATATATTAGAATTTAGTTTTTTATTGATCGTGGATCTTTTAGCTCTATTTTGGGCTGGATATGGCTGGTTTGTTGCTTTTGCTAGTGTGGTTATTTCTATTATTTTTCTATCTGTTGTTAAGTAGTATTGTATGATGGTTATTTCTTTTGCCTTTTATTCTGTGGTTTTATCGGTGGTTAGCAATACTTATTTTAATTATATATTTCATTTTTACATTATTATGTGCGTTTTTAAGATGGGCTTTAGCTATGATTAGACTATTTGGTATCCTGATTTAATCCCTAAATATTTCTCTTCTACTCCCAAGGGGTTTCTCTTGTTGGATGTGTCATGGTGTTGTGTGGTGCGAGTTATGACCTATCCTGCTCATTTAGCAATGTATTCTGGCCTAATCGGGTGGTCTGTTGGCGGCTTTTGGTGCTCTTATTGGCTATTGTTTCCTAGATTTATCCTTTTTCATCCTTTTACTATCTTGGTGTTTGTTCCTGGAAGCCTTCAACAAGTGTCATTATGGTTGTTTTGTCCTACTCCCTGTATTACTTTTATACTACTAATGTGCTTTGCATTTTCATTTTAATGTGTCTGAGAGCATTTTGGGTGTAGAATTGAGTGGCATTGGAGTTATCATCATGATCACTGCTATGGTTGTTTCTTCCTGAGTTCAACTTGCCTTTTCTCTTTCTAGATTGCTTATTTTGAGTTTTGGCCCGTTTTAACTACAAACTGCTTTTCTACTATGGGATTATTGATTTGTATCCTTAGAATGCCAGTTACCTAAACTTATGCTGGTTTGTGCACTTTTTGCTACATGGTGGCTTGGTTTTTGTATCTCTTGATCCGTCCATTTGGTGTTCTATTTGGTTGGATGTTAGTGCTGCTTTTAGTTTATTTATGCTCTTCTTATTGTTCTTGTTGGTTATTTTGTATCTCTCTCTCTTTTTTTTTGGAAGATGCGAATTGAATTAAATAGAAAATAAAGCTATTACAAACTAGAAAAGAAATACCCTAATGCCAATCCTTCCAAAACAAATGAAGGAAGGCTTGTTAATGGATAATTAAGAAAAAGAGAAATATTTGAATGATATGAAATTTCATAAGTAACATAAGATCCTCTACTCCTCATTTTAAATCAATTAGGGTGGATGGGATACCAAGAATTAAACAACCCAAAGAGTTGATTAGTATCCCAGAATTCTCGATTATGTAAAAAAAATAAGGAATAGAGTGATTCTTAAAATTCCAAATTATATTCCCATCCTTTAAATATACTCTCATGCTTAATATAAACCTAAAAATATAACAATCATAATAACAAATAACATAATAAAACATAAAATAAAAAACAATGATCTTTATGCATTGAAGACCACGGTTTCTTCACCTCGAAAGCCTTCATCCAAACCATGCCGTGACCTTCAATCCAACAATAATCCAGCTCCATAGTCTTAAAAAGAAAAAACTTTCTTTTAAAGACTATAGTACCAATGGATTGACTCAACACATCAATCCAAAGATATCCATTTACCTTCAATACTTCACACATTTTCCTTTAATACAAACCTTACTCATCCATTCAAAATAGATTAGGTGATAGATGGCGAAGTGAATCCATCACTTACACCAAGCAAACTCATTTTTCTTCCTCTAAGGTTGCCTTTGATTGGCCCAAAATCTGTGTTTAATCTCTTTTTATGCTAAAAAGGTTTTGATGGTAACTAAAATTTACCATCTTCAAACAAGCAATCCTTATTCTTATCAATATTATGCACGGAATTGGCCAAAACAGATTGCGGGTTTTTTGGACTTTCCTCCACAGCCTCTCCAAGAATAACATCTTCTCCATTATCTTCTTTGACAGCTTGAATACTTCCAATTTCTGAAAGCACATCCACCTGATCATCATCATTAATTTTATCAGCCAAAACATTTTTTCTTTCAGAATTCTAATCTATAAATTCTGTTGGATCAGCAACCGCAATTTCTGAAATGTGCTCCTTATGAGCCATAATGTCTATAACAACCTCCTTAATGATTGCATCTACCGGATTTGAACGTTCTTGTTCACCCAAAATAGGAATATCAGACAAATTTACTTCCTTTTGAGCTCCATTCTCAGAATTATGAGATAACTAATCAAATTTATTGGCCTTCTCAATTTGATCATGATTTCGATTTTAAACTGATGCAGGAATGTGAATATGATATTTGACCTTGTTCAACATTTTACTCTTAACCTTCACATGTCTCCAAGGGCCATACTCTTTAGAAAAAGCATTAGCCTTTCCTTCTTTACCTAAAACTTTATTCCCATCATCCAATTCCTCCTTATGCAATTTATTTTGGTCTTCTTTTTAAGTATCCAAACGCATTTCAATCTTATGACCTATCTTACCACATTTGACGCACAACGATGAAATTTTTTCATATTCTATTTTTTGAAAAAATTCCCATAAAACCATCAATCCATACTCTGTTAGTTAATTTAGAGTGAAGATTAATTCGAACACAGGCTCTTGCAAATTCGTGTCTTCCCCATTTGAACATTTTTCCATCCAAGAACAAAGGAACTCCTATCTTTGAAATAATCTTCGTAACATTCACCTCATCTCAGCAGTGTAACGGCAGATGAGGAAATCAAATCCAAATCGGTGAGGATAGACCTTTTAATGAGGATGGAGAAAATTGAGGGGTCCATTTATCCATCCCTATTATATGATCACCCACAGACCATCGACCTGCACTTAGAACTTCTTCCATTATGTGAGAAGATTGGAAAGAACACAAAATCCAATCTAAACCCAAAGATGTGAGACGAAAGGTACCAAATCTATTCTATTGTCTTCTCAACTCAATGCTACAAATGGAAAATGGTACACCTTTTCTAAACACTTTCACTACAAGTGATTTTTCAATAAGCCTAACATTCTCACATACCTTATCCATATTCAATTTAACCACGTTTGCATCACTGGCCTCATCAAGATCAATTTCCACATAATTTACTTTAATATGATTGATCTTAAACCATTCATTCACCGAACCAAAGTTCTTGTTCTCTGCTTCCAGTACATCTTTCATCTCTTTCTCCATTTGCAATTAATTAACAACAACCTGAACTTCATCTTGTGCTATGACTTTTGAATTTAAATTAGATTATTTCTAAATTTTTTCCTCTTTACCAGCAACAAGAAAAAATCTGCATACTTTTAATTTTAGCCCAATAGAAGATGACTCTTCTGAATCGTTCGCCATTCCCATCAACAGATCTTTACTCAGAGAATAAAGTACCACCAAAACACCTTTCTCTAGGGATATACTTTCCTTTCCCAATCCCATCACCAAAATAGGCTTATGTTTAGAATTGAAGCGTCCTTTATTGATGATCGGAGGACGCTATTTGTATAAACCATCCCGAATTAAAATTCCTCTGCTCTTGAATCCATCGTGATAAAAATCATCTAGATATCGCACAGAGGATGGAGTGGAGGTATTCCGATCATCAGCAGCCGATGAAAGGAAACCCTCCTCCACCATTCAAGGCAGACGGGAAATAAGGATCAGAGGATTTCAAAAAAAAGATGAAGCTTTCTCTCACTAAAATCCTAGAGCTTCTCTCACTAAAATTCTGGAGCTTCTCTCACTAAAATTCAGACAACTTTTTGTTTTGATATTTTGGATCTTCATTTTAACACTTCTCTTGGCATTGTCTTTAGCGAATGGAAGTTGATATGGTATGTTAATTTGATGCTTTCTATTGTTGGTGGCCTCAGCTTATGGTTATGGAGGGGCTAGTTACTTAGGCTACTCGGTACCTTAATGTTGATTACATGTTGTTGGTTTTTTGCGGGTGGTTGCTCACTGGGCCCTTTAGGTTTAGCTGGTTTCTCTGTTGGGGTGGCTACCAATATTTGGGATTGGTGGGTTTGTTTACGTCAATTTCCTTTTATTGTTTACGTGCACCTTAACCAAGTTTATTTTGATGATATCTTATTAAGCTATATTGGTTGGAATACCATTTCTTTAATTATATATTTCTCCCATCTCTATGGTTATGGTAATTATTATAAAAAGTATTTTATATTTTACTATTTTTCTAACCTGTCCTTAATCTATTATATAATACCCTTATGTGCTTTGTCTTTTTTGTTTCCTTCTTTTTTGCAGGTTTATTCCTAACTCAGATTATTTAGCTCCTATTGTTTTGTGTGGAAGGATAATGCTTAAAGTTCATTAGTTGATCATTTTTATGTTTTGGGTGATAGCCTCTTGCTGCCCTATATTATACTTTGTTTTTGTGTATTTTTTTCTTAGCAGGGTCATTGAGCTCATAGATTTTACTTTGACTTATTTTTGTAGCTCGGTTGAGCAGAAGTCAGCTCGAGGACCTTTTAAGGACCTTGCAATTTCATTCTGATCAAATTGTAGGCCCCTCTGTGAGTTTCTCCTTTAAAAAACAAAAAAAATGAAAAAAAAAGATTTTAAATAAATCATTAAAAAGTAAAATAAACTCCTTAAAACTTAAAATTAAATTATAATTTTTGAAATAAATTGAATAAATAAAACTTAAAAAATTAAAAGAAATTAATTATTTAAATAAAGTTTTGAAATTCAAAATTAATAAAATAAAATTGAATAAAAGTAAATATATTTAAAAATAAATAATCCTAAATCATAAATCAAACTTTATATATATTAAATAAATAAATATAATTTAATGAATTTTTCTATTATATTGCATGAAAATTTTATTTTGCAAATGGATACCTACTCCCATTCTTCAATTCACCCTATTGTCACTAATAATTGCCATCATGTGGTGGAGAATGTCATCCAGTCTGCACCCCATCCACCTTAATAAGAAAGTGAGCACTCTTTTCTTACCATCTTGTATTGTGCAAAAGAAGAGAAAAATCTTGAAAGTTTTGGGTCTTGGTTTATCCACTTCTAAAAATCTAGGAGACAAAAGAAGATGATTTTAAATGTTGGTATTGATGGACAAAAGGCTACTCTCCCTTCCACACCAATTATTAGTGGGAAAATTAGTGAGTTGGCAAAGCTTGTTACTTCTGCTAGGGATGCTTATATCTCCAACATTCCATTCAAGTTCTCCACTAAGGCCTTTGTCATGCATCCTACATGTTCTCGCCCATGGAAAGATAGAGTATATATGACTCTTTCTACAGTGAAACTTCAATGCTTGGGGGAAAATTTCTGATCTACCTAGGAAATAGATGTAGGAGGGTGGACGAGTTGACTCTCGTTAAGGTGTTCTTTGCATGAATGGGAAATTTTAGCTTCATCAATGCTTTTCTCTTCCTTGTTTTTTGTTTTAGAGGAGGGCTTCTTTTGGTGCCTCTTCCTAGTTGGTATTCATTGTATACTTTTTTATTTTATTTTCATGAATTTTCTTTTTGGTAAAATAAATAAATAAACAAACAAATAAATGAATTGAATAAATGGAGAAATATTAATTAAATAACTTTACTAAACATGAAGGCTATATGCATTAGATTGATCCCTTAGGAAGAGCCAAATGCATTATATTTAAAAGCCTATGACCTTTTGATTAAGTGCTTCAAGCCTTAAAGTGATTAAGTTAAAAGGGATATTTAAAGCTTAAATCGATAAAACACTTTAAAAAATACAAGGACTCTATTCAACCACTAGACCTTGAAAAATTCAGGAAAATTTGATTTCACGCATAGCCAATTTTCTCAAAATATGGTAAAAATATTCTTTAAATTATTTTTAAAATAATCTTTGGCTTAATACCTTTCCAATGAGCTCAAGAACACCTAATTTGGTGGAAATTTGGATTTTTTGTAATTTATTAAAGGGCCAAATTTTTAGAACAAGCACGGTTGAAGCCGTTTTTAGGGGAAAAAGCTTAATCCCGAAATAATTTAAGAAGCAGCAGTTACGCTACATGGGATGGGACATTAAAAGAATGTGCTGAAATTAATCGCGCATTCAATGAATGCGTTGAACAGTAAGGCGCATTCTTAGGAATGCACCAATATACAAAGCGCATTCTATTGAATGTGCTTAAAGGCTCAGCGCATTCAAGCTTGGTTGACATGTCCCATCTCGCATTTATGTTCTGTTTTGTCCTTATCGGCAACCAGATCCACAATTTCGGCTGAGCGGGTGGAATTCGTTGCACGTCATTTAATTTGAGTCATTGGGGAGTTAGGCCGAGAGCTTATAAATAAGGGATGAGCTGAAGAGGGAATTGCATCAGTGCTCAAGCCTTCAGTTCAGAGAAAAAGGGAAGGTAAGTAGTTTTTTTTTAGTATGCTATTTGTTTTTGTTAAATTATTAATATTGTTGAGTTTATAGCTCATAAGTCTTGTATATGTGTTTTGCCAAAAGAAATATGTATGATTAATTTACACATTTGTATTTGTCAAGAAGAACTTATATTTGCTTAGTGTTGTATTTTATTTGTTATTTTCTAGTTACGCTGTTTAGTCTTATAATTTGAAGGTTTAAATTTTTGACCGGAGAAATGTATTGTTTGGATTTATGCGGGAAAAAAATTTGTAGGTTAAAATATTGTCCGATCCAAATGGCATAATTTATTTATTTGGTGGAAGAGTTAGTCTTCTTGAAAAGCTATTTTGTAGACCGGATAAATTTAGAATGATCACTTATATGTTGTTGCTTGAAAAGGGAGCTGCTATAATTATCGCTTGAGTAGCTAATACACTTTTATGCTACTGATTTGCTACTTTTTAAATAAAGAAGACAAGTTTTTTTTTTTTTTAGTTTTTTAAATATTGAAGAAATATTTTTCATAAAGAGTTTAGTTATTTGTAGTTTTAGGTATTAAATTATTAACTTGTAAAAGATGAAGTGGAACTGAAATATATATTTGCAATATTTATAAAAAGTGTAATAATTAAAAATATATTTCCAATAATAAAGCAAAGCAAAAAGGTTAAATATTTCAAATAAATTTTTTAAGAATTTATGACCAAAGTTTTTTTTTTAAATTTGGTAAATCTCTTTTAAGAGTTGATTTTTTAGTAATATTTGAAAATTTAAAAGCTGCAGAGAATATTACTCCAATTTTTGAAAATTTTTTTATTAAAAAAATATTAGTTAAATTATAATTATATTTGCAATATAAAAGCAAAGCATGTTTAATATTTTTGAAAAATTATCATTCATCTTTGGCAAAAGTTATTTTTTTAAGTTTGCTAAAAATTGAAAAAATAATATTATTTAAAATTTAATATGCAATATAAAGGCAAACAAGCAAGAATAATATTAAGAAAAGATATTTCCAATAAAAAAGCCAAGAAAATATATAAGTTTGTTAAATTTTAATATGCAATATAAAGGCAAACAAGCAAGAATAATATTATGAAAATATATTTCCAATATTAAAGTCAAGAATATTTCCAATAATATTTTTAGGTTTGTTCAATTTTTAATAAATATTTTTTATTCATAGTTTAATTAATTGTAGATTTAGTCATAAAATATTAACTTGTATTTGCAATATGTAAAGATATTCGAATAATAAGAAATCTATTTCCAATAATAAAGCCAGAAGCTATATAAATATATTTTAAAGAGTATTACTCAAATTTTTGTATATTTGAAATCTCAAAAGCTGCAGAGAACAATACTCCAAATTATTTATTTATTTTTTAATAAAGTATATGATAAATTATAATTATATTTGCATTATAAAGCAAGATTTGTTTAACATTTTTAAAATTTATCATTAAGTTCTGTCAAAAGTAATTTTTTTAAATTTGATAAATATTTAAAAAATAATATTGATTAAGAGTTCTTTTAATAGTACATTTATTAATTAAATAATAACTTTTAGAAGCTACAGAGAAACTCTAAATTTAATTATTTAAAAAAAATAAAAATTGGATAAACTAAATTTTATTTTGCAATATAAAATCAAAGAAGCAAGAATAATATTTAAAAAATATGTATATGATTCATTTATGAAGAATATGAAAATTGATTTATAAATAAAAATTTAGAACTTAAGAAATTATACTTAAAATGCAGTTTATATTCAATAAAAAAATTATGCCATACATCGATTTTGATATTTTTTTAAAATATTAATTTGTTTTTTTTAACACTTAAAAATTGTAATAAAAAATTATATGGTTAGAGAGATATAGAAAGGAAATCCTAAGATTTTTAGGGGAGAATTTATTTGGTTTTTCCAAGAGATTAATCTTCATGATCAAAGTAGGGAAAAGTGGAGAAATATTAAAATATTTTGGCCTAAAGAATTTGTAGTGGGTTTTCTTTGAATTTTGAAAATTGAAAGAAATTTAAATTCTTTGAAGTCATGAAAATTCATCCAAGGCATGATTTGGCCATAAATATATCATGCAATTAAAGAAAGAATGTTATCTTAATGGATCTTATACTAAGAATGTTATATAATTTTTATGAAGAAGACATTTGTTTGACCTAGTTATATGAGAAAATTAAAAATTAGATAATACTTTTACTTATTAGTTAAATAAGCAAATGTTATTTTATATAAGTGAATGTTATCATATTGTTGTAAGGTAAATTAAAATATTAAAATTTTAAATTAAATTAAGTATGTAATAATTAAAGTCTTTGTAAATTTTTTTAGAATTTAAAATAATGTGAATTAAGTAACATAAGATTTGGTTATTATGAATAGTTGGGAATTAGATGTTATGATTGAGAAAGTTTTCACATAAAATTTATTTGTAAAGGGCTTCAATATTGTATGCATATAAGAAAGAATTATGGTAGATCAACATTATATTAAATTTGTTAAATTAACATTAATAGAATAACCAAAAATTTTTGACACTTTCTAAGGGAGTTCGACTCCACCTTCAAATCTTTGTCAAGGGTAGATTTTTAGTTACTTCCCAATCCATGCTCAAAGTTGCATTAAAGGCAAAATAGTTAAGACCAAAAAATCAACCTGTATAAGTTAGGATATATCAAGTCAATACATTGTAGTAATCAAATTCAACAATTCATTAGCTTCACTTCATCGGAACGGAGTGAGATAGAAGGAGAGTTTTCGGCCTTAAAATGCATTTACATTCGTTACATTATGAGCACTATGTTAAGTAAAGAACTTTAGAAATATATGATATTCTTGGTATAAACCATCAATTATCTTTAAATTAGGATAGCATGTCACGCTTAATGCTATATTTTGGTGGAGAGCTAGATATCGGGGATGAGTTCACAGCGACATATATTGGTGGACAAAATTGGCCACTCATCGTTGATGAGGATATATCACTTACAATGCTAAAAGATAGAATTATGCGTGCACTTAGGATAAATTCTACAACAAATACCATCAACCTAACATGTCGCCTTCGTAATAGTGGTGGCTACTGCGCTACACATGTTATCGATGATAAGGTTTGCGAGTTTATGTTATTAGAAGGTAGAAGTCATATTGTCATTGTCTACGTCGAGGCAGAATAAATAAATTATGGTGACGTTGCTGGTCCGTCAATGGAGTTACATATGTGAGTATTTAGAACTTTATTTAAAATGCTTTGGTTGTTAAATTATTTATTAAAATATGTCACATAATTAAATATTTTTTAAGCAGTCCTAACCTATGGTATGGCGGAGGAGAAAAGACGTTAGACATGCAAAATAACTTTCATGGACAACTTAGTTTGTTGGAGCAATCAAATTTTGTGCAACAACAGCTGCCTCCACGTCCCAGTGTGACCGAACGTCGAAGTTAGGTTAGATCAAGTAATAGTATATGTAAAGACAATCTAGTATCTTCCTCATACATGCCACAATCAAAACAAAATGAAAATGTTCTATTAGAAGAACATGAGATGGATAAAAATGATGTAGATTCATACAAAACTATGGATAGTGGTAGTAGTAATTCAGGAGATAGTGGTAGTCAAACTGAAATAGATATACATGAATCAATCAAAATTTATACGAATGATGAAAATATTGGTGTTGAGTTCATTGAAGATCATGCAACACGAAATGTAGCTGGATTAGAATTGATGGATGCAAATAATAATTTCATAGAAACCATTCAAACGACCCAATAATGGGATGGTGATGATCAATGTGATCCACCAGTCCTCAACATTATTAGCTCAACTGAAGTAAATATTCCTTCGCAACTGTATGAAGGTCAAATATTTCATAGAAAAAAAGACTTACAAGCTGCAATTAATGATTGGTCAATTTCACAAAATGTTGAGTACATAAATTTGACTTCCAATAAAAGTCATCTCACTATTTTATGTACTCAACATAATAATGTGCATAGGCCATGTTCTTGGCAATTACATGCATCACAAAGTAAAAGACTAGGTTATCTTTGGAAAGTATCCTCTGCGGTGTTACGGATCTATGGTTTATGATTTTGATGATAGCAAACATTCCTTTTTTCTCTACGATTACCTTATGTGCTAACGTTTCAGGTCCACACGATCAGACAGCAATCTGGAACCAGCTCAAGATTGGGTAGACTAAACCTGTGTCAGTTTGTAATCTTTTTCCTTTCTTGAGTCTATTGTATTTGGCGTGGAATCTGATGATTTGTAACTTGGAAGATTTTCTATTGTGCCCTAAAAGATTTCTATTTTTGGTAACATCGTCCGGGACGATATTTATATCGTCCTGGACGATCTGACAAAAGTAGAAATCCTAATTAGGGCATTCTCATTAAAGCAGCCGTCGTTTTGCAAAACACATCGTCCGGGACGATTTTGTATCGGCCAGGACGATCGGCTCAATTCAGCAAGAATCTGCCGCCATATCTACTTAGGAAAATCTTATTTTTGGATATCGTCCTGGGTATCGGCCTGGACTATAAAATATCGGCCTGGCCGATCCAGGTCAATTTTTCCAAAATTTCTCAGGCAGTTTTGGAAAGCAATTAATGGGAATTTCGTCCAGGCCGATCGCAAGATCGTCCGGGACGATTAGACATCGTCCAGCTTCATTTCAGGGCGATATTCAGGACGATTTTCCTCATATTTGTGCTAATCGGCCAGGACGATTTGGATATCGGCCAGGACGATAATGGCGGCAAATTGCATTAATGAGCTCGTTTTGAGAGCCTCTATTTAAGCTATGGCAAGGCACTTTGTAAGTGTCTTTGGCAGCCATTGTAGCTTCGTTCTTGTGGGGGAAACTTGAAGAGAGAGCTTGAAAGGGAGAGAGGAAAGGGTGGAGTTTGAGAGGGAGAAGATCCTGTGAGGGGGAGGAACTCAAGGGAGTGTGGTGGGGGATCCACACGGTTGCTCCGGCGAACTCGCACCTTAGTACCATCGGATTCAAGGCTTGTCTCGAGGTAAGTTCACCAAAGAAGAAGTCTCTTTGGTGTCAAAGGACCCGGCGACTCCGCCGCACCGGGGAAGGTGGAAGTGATTTTGTAAGGGCTTCTCCGCCTAGCTGTGGGGGCTAAAGGAGAGACACTTGTGTTAGTGCAATTCTTGGAGGGTGCCTCCAAGGAGTGGACGTAGGTCAAGGTTTGACCGAACCACTATAAATCCGGTGTGTTCTTTTCTTATTATCGCTTCCGCATTTACTTTTCTTCCGCACTTTGATTGTGGTGATTTGGATTGTGTTTTGGTTTTAAAGTTTTCCAATTCACCTCTCTCTTTAATTAGCTTGGGACTAAGTTCAAGAGGGCCTAACATCCCCCATCGAACTTTCAAGTGGTATCAGAGCGATTTTCATAAAATAAGTTTTTAAAAGCTTTTGAATTTTGATCCATGGCTAATTTTTCAAATTGTAATGTTGCGGAAGGATATTCAATCACCAGACCTCCTTTATTTGAAAATATGTCATTTGATTTTTGGAAAACTCGCATGTCTATTTTCTTGCAATCGATTGATTTTCGCATGTGGCATATGATTTTAATTGGTTATTCATCACCGTCGCGAATTGTTAATGGAGTTAAAATTGATATTCCTTTTAATCAGTGGAGTAGGGAAGAACGAGTAAATGCTCAATTGAATGCAAAGTCTTTAAATTGCTTTTTCTGTGCTTTAAATTCTGATGATTTTATGTTAGTATCCATGTGCACTACCGGTAAGGAAGTTTGGGATAAATTGCACAACATATACGAAGGCACTATTGAAATCAAGAAATCCAAGTTGAATTTGTTAATGCATGATTTTGAATTATTTTCCATGAAACCTTTTGAAACGATCTTAGACATGTATACCAGATTTATTCAAATTGTAAACTCATTACATGCTTTAGGAAAAGATTTTTCAAATTTTGAAAAAGTTAACAAAATTCTTCGATGTCTACTGGATAAATTTGATTCTAAAGTTGTTGCAATTTGTGAATCTAAAGATTTGAATGATTATTCTATTGATAATTTGATTGGCTCACTCATTGCCTACGAGCAAGGTTTGGGTCAAAGACTTTTGGATGCAGGTGAAACGATCGTTCTAAAAACTGAAGATATGGAAAGAGGAAGCTTAGTTGGTGACGATAGCAATGTCTTGTCAAGCAAATCACAAAGCTCACCAATGCATAAGCAAAAGTGGAAAAAAGGTAAAAATAGTAAGGATGTTAATATTTCCTCTGACATTATTTGTTTTCGATGTAGGAAACCTGGACATATGAAAAATGAGTGCCCTAATTTAAGAATTCTTCCTACAAAAGAAAAGGGCAAGGCAAAACAAACTTTGAACTGGGGAAATAATGAAAGGCAAAAAATCTCATGGGCAGATCTGGTCTCTGAAGCATCGGACCAGGAGAGAGATAATGGTTAAGAGCCTTTCGTGGTTTTTGTGTTGTGTTTTTGTGTTTTTCCTTTTTTTTGTGTTTTTTAGTTTTGTTTATTTTTTTTTGAAATTTTTTTTCCTTTCGTTGAAGTTTTTTTTTCTAATCAACACACACACTCACTTTTCTAAAAATGAAAAATCTACTTCCTGTTTTTCTTGAAATCTTTGGTAGATTTTTTTTTGACTTCTCTAATACAGTCGAAGGAAGGAAACTCATTATTTTTTTTCAAATCCTTGTTTTCTAAAAGAGGTTATCCTACTTTTGATTTAAAATCTTTTTCATCTTTTAAATTGGTTTTTGAAACAATTTTTTTTATCTCCCTACGTTTTATTTATCGCATAGGAATCATTTGCAAAGCATTTGAATCTAACTCATAATTTTCTAAATCAAGAAATTCGATTTGTCACTAAGATGGGTTTTCCTTTGTTCTTAAGATTTAAGAAAGGAAGCATATTAAAAAAAAAAATTTGGCCAATGATGCCAAAAATAAAAGATGCGCAAAGTCGCCAAATTGAAAATATAGAATACACAAAGTGTATTAAAAGATGCGCAGTGCGCCAACCAATTGTCAAGAGGCATAAAATGAGCCCACAAAGTTAATGCTTACCATTCTTGTATTTCTTAAAAAACTCAAGAAAACCCTTGATACTTTCGATACTTGAGTTTGAATATCTTGATTCTTGATTCAAAAATTCGTGCATTGATCTTCTATTAGATGTATTTTATGGAAGGAGTTTTTGAAAAATCATTGTTTCTTTTTCTAATTTATTCTTTGATCTAGATATTGAATTAAAAAGTTTTTGAGCCTTTTTTAAAGAATGAGTTTGGATTATCAAATTATGAATTTCTAACCTTTTTCTGGGCTATGCGTTGTCAATCCAATTCTACTAAGTTTTTGATTAAAACTAAGAGGTAACTTTCTCATTTTAAGAATATTTGTTTTTTCACTAGATCAGAACACGTTTTTTGTCTTTTATTTTATTTTTTTGTTTGTGCCTCCTCTCTTTTTGATAATGTCAAAGGGGGAGAACGTATTGTTGAATTTTTGTACTGTTATCGTGTTTTGTATCTTATTTTCAAAAAATTAAAAACAACAAAAATATTTTTATCTCCCCTAATTTTTAAAAGATTTTTAGTAAGGGGGAGATTAGGAGAAAATAGTCTTTTTTTGAAAATTCAAATTGAAATGTTTTGCCATCATCAAAAAGGGGGAGATTGTTACGGATCTATGGTTTATGATTTTGATGATAGCAAACATTCCTTTTTTCTCTACGATTACCTTATGTGCTAACGTTTCAGGTCCACACGATCAGACAGCAATCTGGAACCAGCTCAAGATTGGGTAGACTAAACCTGTGTCAGTTTGTAATCTTTTTCCTTTCTTGAGTCTATTGTATTTGGCGTGGAATCTGATGATTTGTAACTTGGAAGATTTTCTATTGTGCCCTAAAAGATTTCTATTTTTGGTAACATCGTCCGGGACGATATTTATATCGTCCTGGACGATCTGACAAAAGTAGAAATCCTAATTAGGGCATTCTCATTAAAGCAGCCGTCGTTTTGCAAAACACATCGTCCGGGACGATTTTGTATCGGCCAGGACGATCGGCTCAATTCAGCAAGAATCTGCCGCCATATCTACTTAGGAAAATCTTATTTTTGGATATCGTCCTGGGTATCGGCCTGGACTATAAAATATCGGCCTGGCCGATCCAGGTCAATTTTTCCAAAATTTCTCAGGCAGTTTTGGAAAGCAATTAATGGGAATTTCGTCCAGGCCGATCGCAAGATCGTCCGGGACGATTAGACATCGTCCAGCTTCATTTCAGGGCGATATTCAGGACGATTTTCCTCATATTTGTGCTAATCGGCCAGGACGATTTGGATATCGGCCAGGACGATAATGGCGGCAAATTGCATTAATGAGCTCGTTTTGAGAGCCTCTATTTAAGCTATGGCAAGGCACTTTGTAAGTGTCTTTGGCAGCCATTGTAGCTTCGTTCTTGTGGGGGAAACTTGAAGAGAGAGCTTGAAAGGGAGAGAGGAAAGGGTGGAGTTTGAGAGGGAGAAGATCCTGTGAGGGGGAGGAACTCAAGGGAGTGTGGTGGGGGATCCACACGGTTGCTCCGGCGAACTCGCACCTTAGTACCATCGGATTCAAGGCTTGTCTCGAGGTAAGTTCACCAAAGAAGAAGTCTCTTTGGTGTCAAAGGACCCGGCGACTCCGCCGCACCGGGGAAGGTGGAAGTGATTTTGTAAGGGCTTCTCCGCCTAGCTGTGGGGGCTAAAGGAGAGACACTTGTGTTAGTGCAATTCTTGGAGGGTGCCTCCAAGGAGTGGACGTAGGTCAAGGTTTGACCGAACCACTATAAATCCGGTGTGTTCTTTTCTTATTATCGCTTCCGCATTTACTTTTCTTCCGCACTTTGATTGTGGTGATTTGGATTGTGTTTTGGTTTTAAAGTTTTCCAATTCACCTCTCTCTTTAATTAGCTTGAGACTAAGTTCAAGAGGGCCTAACATCCCCCATCGAACTTTCATGCGGGTCCTCCATATACTTGCACCCAACCTATCATGACTGGTGGGTATCACAATTGCACCTCGAAATTTATATGTAGGCATATCATGCATATTATAAAACAACAATCTGATATGAAGCTGAAGGAGATAATTGCAAGAATGGAGTCGAAGTTTGAAATGAAGATTTTGTACATGAAGGTATGGGATGCATGTAGAAAAGCTATCAAATTAATATTTGGTACCTATGACGATTCATATCATTCTTTTCTACATTTCATGGAAGTTATACGTTTTTCCCAAGCAGGAACTGTATACAATGTTGATATAGTTGGAGGTTCACGATTCAAGGATTTATTCTGGGTGTTTGGGCCATCAATTTATGGGTGGCAGCATTGTTGGCCTGTCTTAAGCCTTGATGGAACTTTCTTACTCGGAAAGTATAATGGAACCCTTCTTACAGCTGTAGGGATGATGCGAATGGTGGATTATTCTCGTTGGCTTTTGCAATAGTTCAATCAGAGAGCAACAATTCATGGGTTTGGTTCCTTCATAACCTACATGATTTGGTTTAAGTAGTAAAAGAGCATCAAAATTTATGCATAATCTCAGATAAGCATCCAGGACTTGTTAGAGGGTGCCGAAAAATTTTTCCTCATGCCGTCCATAGACACTACCTTCGTCACTTGCGTGAGAACTACAAAATTTCTTTATGTCACCAAGCTATTCCTTATGTTGAAGGCCTTTGTAATAATATGTACATAGCTGGTAGTACTGAGAATATCTCGAACTTCACTCGCATAATGAACCATATTAAAAATGTAGAGCAAGATGCATATGACTTATTGATGCATCAGATTGGAAAAAAGAGGATATCTATGACAGATGCATTCCTTGTAAAAACATATGAGAATTTGATTTATTGGCCAAGCAAAAAGTGGAAAGAGTTTCTCGATGCATCGGATTGGCAATGCTTCTAACATTGGTTTTAACAAAAATTCGAGTGATTCCCTACCCAAACCCAACTCCAAGCTCGTACACACATCGTGTTAAATAAACCCTGAGATTATTATGCGTATCAAACTTCTTAACGAGCTCCATCTTATATTCCAGTTGAATATGATGTTAATGTACTTCGTGTTCATCTGTGTTACTGATATGTATGTTCATATATGTTTTATTTTTTGTTTTGATCTATATATCTAGTTGTTGTTTGACTGATGCTTATGAGTTTCATATTTAAATAAATAATATATTAATATCATTTAATTGGCAAAAATTTAATAATAAATATAAGTTCCACTAAGTAACCTGATAATAAGGCAACCTGCATAGATAATCAATCATCCTTCCGATTTTTTTATATAATCATTAGATATGTCAACATGAAACTTTTTATAAAATATTTTTAATTTTGGAAATATAAATATGGATGATAGATCTAGGTCGTGATGTGGTGGGCGTCGAACCCACTATGAGGAGCACGAGGAGGAGAAAATTTGAGAATTGAGCATAGCATCTCTGGGAGCATCACATAGGGATCATGATCCTGATTAAATTATAACTAATATCAACTATAAAACTATATATTTGCAAGTTCATACATAGTTTTCTTTTATTCTAATAACTATTTTCTTTTCTTTTTAACAGGCATGTACATTGGTTGCTTCAACACATTTACGAATGACACATGAGTGTCCAGTGGAGTGCCCCTGCATGATATATATTCTAAGAAACCTTGGTCTCCATAACATTCAACATCTATAATTTATACGTCTGGATCACAACTTAATAACAGTAATTGTAGAGAGATGGTGTCTACTAATGAACACCTTTCACTTCACGGTCGGAGAGATGATAACAAAGCTCCAAGATGTGCATGTGACACTAGGATTGAGAATTCATGGGCCAACCGTTGTGGGCGCCAAATATTGTGGATGTAGGTAGTCATTGGGAATCCTTGCCAGAATGTTGTGATGAGCTCCTTGGTACACATCTAGGAAGGGATACTATGTATCATGCATTAGATGATGAAGATGACACGACCATATTTAGGATGGGTAGTGCACAGTTGGAGTCAATGCTCCAACTATGTTGGCTCTGATGGACATTATATAGGGATTCATACAAAGAGTTAGCTCCCAAACCTTTTCTTCAGCATGTTCGGACCTATATACTCTTAATGATTGGGTGTTTTTTTATACCAGACACGTCACGATCACATGTCTCATTGCAGTGGTTGCCCTTACTTTTGGATGTGGAATTCTTTGGACGAATGTCTATTGGCAGTGATGTACTTGCACATCTATATAAAGAGCTTTGTAATGCAATTAGGCCCATACGAACTTATATTATTGTATATGTGGCATTACTACAATTTTGGTCATGAGAGCAATTGTATGTTGGGAGACCCACACTATGTGTACCACAAATACAGGATTTTGGCGGCATACCTCTTGGGTGCAGGTATTAATGTTTAATTACTACAAAAAATTACACACATACGACATTTCATAATATTATTTTGTGTTACTACAGGTGGTTTGAAGATCGGATACGCACCCAGATTGGAAGTCTCACCTCTCGCCAACTAGGCCCCAAAATCCTGCATGCTCACCTAGTATCATAATTTTAGAAGGATTGATGGAAGAGATAGAGTAGATTTAGAATGGATTATTCAATAACGAGAATATCTTGACCTATGGAAGAAAGGAGAGCATATGTTGTCGCAATAACTCCATCAGAAGGTACAAGTAATCGGGAGTTAGACATATACCTACGGTGGTATAGATCATGGGCATCAATTTCTCTATTGCAGCCATAAACAGAGCCACCATAAACTTTCTTCCCTCTATCTTCAGGAGAACAATTGGTGGTATGTGCATTATTTATTAAATTTCTTTACTTGTTTAATAAATTTGAAATTGACAAATATATTACATCTTGTAGGTTGACTGCTACATACATTCAACTACTATTTTAGAGTCATTGGACGGGGGGGGGGGGGGGGGGGGGGGGGGAAAAGACAAAATGCAAGTTCATTATAATTAGCAGTTGACCAGGCAACGAAGAATCAATCAGTTTATATCAACTATATTACTTTTGACACCACAACAGATGAGAGGAGCCAAACAAGGAAGAAGGAATAGATTCTCATAGAGCTCAAGGAGCAAGACGGTCAACCTCTATTGTTCTATCTAGATCCACGAGAAGTTGATGCCGCCTAGGTACTGAGAGGGAACCACCTTCTTTCAATACATACTCTGTCGACTGGCTATGACTTGACTGGGGCAGGGTCATCCACACAACATTGGAGCCTATATGGTGTACAACAAAGTGGTGCACAGGAAATATATTATGGTACACCATCTCAAAATCCCATAACACAGTCATTTTTTCCCATTGCTATCCTAGAGTGGATGTCAAGTGTTGGATTACCGACTTCCCACTCGCAACAAGATATACTATTAATGAGAGAAAAACCATCACAACAATATACTGATATAATGCAACATCAATAAGAATTTATAGAATAAGAAGAGGAATTTATCGAGGAAGAGCAACAGCTATAATGATGAAGAAGAAGGGCACCAGATAGATATACTACCGGTAGTAGTGCTCTTCCGTGTCATCGATAGATGACCTATGATAATGTATTCTCTTATTTATGCTCACCATTTCATGTGTATATGAATGTTTGTTGAATAGTTGTTCTGTAATATGTAAAATATTTTATGGATTATTTATGTTGCACTCAATTTCAATGCTAACATAATGAGCCTAGATTGTATATAATTTACACTATATTATATCTAATACAAATTTAAAATAATATAACATTTACTTTAAAGTTTTTATTATATTTTAGAATATCATGTCAACTAATTAATAAAAATTATAATAGTACTCTAACGTAATGATAAAAGGTTAGTAATAAAATACTACATTAATTTATTATATTACTATCTTGCTTTAACTTTAACTTAATATTCAATATGTATTAGTATACCTTATTTTTATTTATATATTCCATATTTTTTTTAATCATGTCACATCATCTTTTTTCCATGCTACATAAGAATACTTTTGTTAAGGAAGAAGAACTTCACTACTATAAATTATACTCTTATATCATGGAAACAATAAGAGGCACACATATGGAGCAACTTATTGAAGAAGGAACTAGCTGTATACATAAAAGTTTGGGTTACAATACAGAAGAGATCCTAAAAGCAAATGCAACAATAAATAAAATTTTTAGATGTGTTATGCATACTTGGGGGGATGACAAGGATGTTATCCTGTGGCATGAAAATGATGATGTTATGAAATTAAGGCAATATAGGTCTGGCTTTCAACTTCAAGATGTTGGTTGGAAATTGCTACAAGATAGATTTTGCAACATGGGAGGCCATCTCGTATCTTTAAATTTTCTAAAGGGCTTATTCGAGAACTTGGTCGTGATAAAGAAGGTATAGTTGAGCCGGGGATGGGAAGGTCGATGCTTGATATAAATCACTGTATTATATACCATTATTGGTGCCCAACAGAAGATAAATGGCTTTTAGACAACTACAAAATACTAATGGATTGTTCTCAAGATGGAAAGGGAAAAACCTTTTTAGATGTCGAAGACTGGAATCAGCTTCAACACGAATTTATGTTCCACTTCAAATGTTGTCCAACACAAACACAACTTCAAGCCCATGTACAACATGTGCTTAGGATATGATAAGGGTGTGTATTGATATGTAAGAGAAGAGTATTATTTGATATGTATAATTATGGTGCAAATTTTCCTAAATACCTCTAAGTCAGCATTATTCCATTTCAGCAAAACAAGTTTTAGTGAATTTTTAAATTTAATTCAGTCTACTAAATTAAAAATTTCTACTAATCTATATTTTTAAAACAAATTTTTAAAATTATTTACATTTCTTTATCATTACTAGTACTATAATATTTTCTTCAATAATTTAATTTACTATTTTTATTTAGTTTATGGAAAATAAGGTATTCCATAATGGCTTCATATTTTTTCCAAAAAAAAATTATTTACATATTTAATTATAAACAAAATAATTTTTAATATATTCTCTCTTACGAACTTTATTATTCTTCCATTTAAATATTTTAGTACAATTATATCTAATTTATGTTTATATATTATATTATAATTTAACTTATATTTCCTAAAAAATTCCAATTTATTAATTATTACCTATATTTAAAAATTTTTTCTACAATTACTAATTCATTCATTTAAAATAATTTAAACATAAAACTAATATAAAAAGTTTTACTTTTATGATCATAACATTTTCATAAATTAGTTTTTTAAAAAAATTATGATAATGCGCAAAAAATATCATACACAAAAAATTTTCCGCTCAAGAAAAGACAACTATATTTTTGCACCGTCGCACAGGACCCGGCTCATTAAAAGCCTTTAATATTACCAAGGTCGAACAATATTTTTTTTTAATTCTTTTTTACATAGATAGAATGATATTTATATTATTATTATTAACAAAAACTATAAGATATTTGATCCAACTATGAAATCTTTATTACACATTTATTTTAAAATTTAATAAATTTTACAATTGAATATTTTTAAATTTATAATTTTATTTTTTAAATTCATTTTGAATTTCAATCCATTTAAACAAGAAATTGAATTAAATAATACTTTTGAAATATTATTAAACTGTACAAAATAAATTAAAATTTTGACATATTACGTCAATTAATTTTATGCCATCTAATAAGTACTCCACAAAACTAATTTATACCCTCTCAGTCGCGTAAGTTCTTAATAAATTATGATTTATGACCATTCATGTATTTTACCTATTAATAATTTATTTGTTTCAGATCTTCTTAAATCTTAATGGTATAATTTCTTCATTATTAGTAATTAACTAATATTTTCATAATTTTACTTTGGACTTTGTCCATTATCAATTTTATTTTTATATATATACAATTTTTAGTTTATTATATATATACATTTTTATTCTAAAAATTATTTTTAATGGCATCTAACCTAAATGTTCATTCATCAAATTTTTATTTGTTTTAATTCTACACGTTGATAGCACATCAGCCTTGATAGTACTGGCTCATCATAAATCAAATTTTTATTTTTATAAATATTAAAAATAACAACGATAAGCTAATACATTAAAAAAAAATTCAAAATCCTATATACAATAAATTAACCCAACAATAACCTGTTTTCATTTGACAAACAAAAAGTTTTCATTTGCACATCATAACTTAAAACATCACTATCATTACATGAATGCACGAATTTTTAGATTGCTGCACCCAACCGCATGAGACTGCGCAAAAGCCAGAACTGTGAGGCTCATTCAAAGAATGCACCAAACTATTTCATGCATTCATGAATGCGCTGAACAGTTCGGCGCATTCTTTGAATGCGCCGATTAAGAACGCACATTCATAGAGTGCGCCAAATGGTTCGGTGTTTTTGCTCTTTTTAAAATTTTTTTGGGATTAAGCTTTTTCCCCTAAAAATAGCTTCAACCGTGTTTGTTCTGAAAATTTTTGCCTTTATTAAAGTCATATAGATTTTAAATTTATTTTTAAATCATTTATTAAGTTATATCATCAGCCAAAAGCATACACCAAGGTACATCCTCTTGCAAATGTCTACTAAGAATATCTAGGACTAAAGAAAAAAGATATGGGCTTATGGCTGATCCTTGATGTAATGCAACTAAAATAGGAAGATACTTGGTCAAACCACCTTGTGTTTGAACATGAGTAATAGCTCATGCATATATATCTTTAATGATTTGAATATAAACATTATTAACTCCTTTATTTTCAAGAATTCTCTATAGCACTTCTCTTGGAACTTGATACCTTCAATATTAAATTTTTTTATAAATTTCTTTAATATATTTTATTTTATTAAGGAAGGCTCTATGTTCTCTTTATTTTATAAAAAATCTAAGAAAGAAAGTAAACTCACCCATCATATTCATGCTTATAGTGGTAGAAAACTCATTACCTAATTATCATTTTTAGGTTCAAATTATATATCATCAACATAAATTTGTTCTACGAGTATATCACCTTCAACTTTCTTAAGAAACAAGGTGGTGTCTATACTACCCTTAACAAATGATCTGTAAAACAAAGTTGATGAGCCTATCATACCTTGCTTCAACCCATATAGTATTTTCTTAAGCTTATAAGCATGGTTGGGAAATGTAGAATTCTTAAAGTCTGGGTGTTGATCTACATATATAAATACCCTATTTTATTACACCATTTTAAAAAGCACTTTTGAAATCTATTTAACACAAAATGAAACCCTTAGAACATCCAAATTCTTACAGCATGCTTAGGATTTGCTAATACTAGAATATCCTAGAAAATTCTTTCATCAAATTTAGAATAAAATTTTTCTAGAGTTTTACCATTATTATGAATGAACACCTTACATCAAAAAACATACAAATATGAAAGATTAGGTGTTCTCCCCTTAAGAAGTTTATAGGGTATCTTGTTTAATTTGGATCTAATGTTCATCATTTTTAGAACTTAACAAGACATACTAATTGCTTCAGCCAAAAAACATTTTGGAAGTAAATATTCTGCCAATATGGCTCTAGTAGTTTCTGTTAAAGTTTTGTTCTTTTTTTTTTTTGACAACCCCATTTTGTTGAGGGGTCCACATGCTGCAAAATTGTGAAATTTTTCATTTTCAAACTCTCATCCATGATTACTTTGAATTCATAAAATCTCACACCCTAGTTTCCTCTGAATCCAAGTAAAAAAGCTTCTAAATTCATCAAATGATTTTCTCCTATGATAAGAATTTTATCCAAGTGAATCTTGAAATATGATCAACTATACAAACTAAAAAACTTTCTTTACCTCCTAGACTTATAGTGCTAACCGGTCCAAAAAAATCCATGTATAGGACTGCCAATGATTTCTTAGTTTTAAGATCCTTAATTGAATGAAAGAAAGACTTCACCTATTTTCTTTAATTACATGCATCACAGAGGTTATCCTTAGTGAAGTCTAGTTTGGGTATCCCTCTAACCAACACTTTATGGGTAATTTTCCTAAGATTTTTTATGCTTACGTAAAGTCTTCTATGTCATAATCAGGACTCATCAGTGACTGTTTGAGACAAAAAGTATTAGAAGATTTAACAAAATTTAAATCAAGTATTAATATGTTATTTTCCCTATTTCCATGCAACATATCAATTTCATTTTACTTATAATAACCTTTATCGCAATGCTGACTAATACTCAACAAGTTATATTTTAAGCATTCGACCAATAATACATTTTCATTAAAAACATAGTTCTTATTACCAATCATATATGTACCTACAACTTTCCTAGTAGTATTGTCTCCCAATGCCACTTTGCCTCCTTTCCTGACTTCCAGTGATATGAATTGTGTTGTCTCCAATCATATGCTTCAAATATCCACAGTCCATGTACCAAATACTCTCACAAGGACTTGTATGAGAGCATTTCTACTAAATAATCAAATGTTAGATATGGGAAACCAAACAAGTTTGGGTTCTTCTCTTAGTAATAATAATTTAGATGCATATTTGATAAGCTGTGATTTATGCATCTTAAGTCTCCATACTAGATGTGTTATACTATAAATCGTGCAAGTGTGAGAGAAATGACCAATCATTCCATATAAAAAATATTTAATTCTAGGAAAAGGATTTATTAATCTATGTGAGTTATATTGTCCTTTCTTTGATTTTGAAATTTTATGATTCTGATCAAGATCAAAAAATTGTTCAAGTGTTAGGGGTGTCATGTTTCCTCAAGAGCTTTTAGTTTCTCTTTAAGATATGAGTTTTCACTTTTTAAAATAACACTGTCAACTCTTTACCTGTGTTCTTTCTTTATTATTTCATCTATTAACACCTTACATTCATTTTCAAGATTAGTATAAGATGTTTTTAATAATTCATGTTTCTTGTTTAAATAATCAAATTCATCCAATAATTTCATGTGGTTTCTATTAATATATGTGTGATTGTTCTTAAGGATTTCATACTCTTTTTGTAAATTAGAATACTCTATGATCAGTTTGGCATGAAATTTTTTATGTTTTCTATATGCAGTATGATTTTTTTTCAAAAATTTTAAGTAACTCATTGCAAGATAAATAAGATGCCTCCTCTTGATCTGACTGATCAAGTTTGTCAGCCATTAAACACAAGTTTGTGACTTCCTCCTCTGCTTCTATTTTTAAAAAATCTAAAGTTGAGTTAGCCCAAAAAGCTCTCTATAGTATTTTCTTGCCCTTCTTTAAATTAGTTTTCTCCTCAACATTCTCCTTTCCAAGATTTGTTTTAAGATTAGGGTAGTCAGTCTTAATATGTCCAAGCTTCCTGCATTATTAACAAATCACATAATTTGAAACTTTTGAATTTTTATGAAACTTACCTTTGTTTCACTACTGATGTCTCCTTTACTTTCTTCTCAAGAATTACCTCATTATGAGTGCAATATCATCTTCATCCTTAAGCTGTGACTAATCACTTTTCTAGTCATCCACTTTCAATGCAATATTTTTCTCCTTCTGCTTGTCACCTGCTTCAATCTATCTTTGTGTCACTCTTTGCTCGAAAGCAATCAGAGATCCAAGCAGATTATCAATAGAATAAATTGTTAGGTTTTTTTATTCAGTTATGGAAGTTATATTGCATTATAAGCAGTAGGTAAATAATGAAGTATTTTATTGATTTTCTCAAAATTAGTTAGTTCCCTACCTGAAGCATGCAATAAAGTGGCTATATATATATAACAAGTATACATATCAATAATTGATTCATTTGATTTCATGCGAAAAGTTTATAGTCGTGTAATAGAATGTTCAATATAGATTGTTTCACATTGTTAGTTCCTTCACACATTATGCAAATTTTATCCCAAATTTTTTTTTTTTAATATGTTAAAACACGCATATTTTCCTCAGATTTCAATGCATAAAAAAAAATTGTTTAAACATTTAGCCAGTATAATATCAAACAGTGGTGGTCTAGTGATTAAATATCCTTCAAAAGTGTTACAATTTCCAAAGTAGCCATGATTATTTTCAAAAAGTTATATAAACCTTAATTTTTGAATTTAGGCTCTAATATCACTTGAAAGTTTGAATAGGTTGTTAGAACCAATACAACTATCCCAAGGCTAACCTAGAGGGGGGAGAATTGCTTATTTAAAAATCTCTTAGTAATTTAGAAAATTGATTTAGATATTTTGGAAAGTAATTAAAATTTTCTCAAAAAATATTTTTCAGCCACAAAAGTTAAAGGTGCATAAAATAAAATGCAGTAAAAAAAGTAAAGACAAAAGAACACCAAATTTTATAGTGGTTCAGTCTAAGTAGAACTACTTCCACTCCCTGATGACTCCTTCAAGTATTATACTATATCAAGGTGACTCTCTTTTTGCTCCCATAGTAAGACAGAGAAGCCCTTACAACAACCTCTCTTCCACCAACCCCTGTATGGTAGAGTATCATCATTCTTTCTCACCCTACTGGTGATGGTAGGGTACCAACATCCTTTCTTACCCTCCTAGTGATAGCAGAGTATCGGCATCCTTTCTCACCCTCCTTGTGACTACAGAGTACCAACATCCTTTCTCACCCTCCTTATGATGGCAGAGTACCAACACCTTTTCTCACCCTACTACTAATGGCAGAGTACCAAATCTTCTCCAAAAATCTTCTCTTAAGAGTCTTCAAAGAAGTAGGGTAGAGATTTGAAAAACATACAAAGAGATCCTCATCTTTGAAAAACATTGTGAACCTTTCATAATTTCCACTTGTAAGATATCTCAATACTCACTCCCAAACACTCTCCAAATATACTCTCAAAATAACTCCCAAAAGAAAATTCATAGAAGATGTGGGATATTAAATTTGTAAGACTCTTATATATAAAGGACAAGAAAAATCATCCATAAAATTTAAAATTTCAAGTTAAATGTATGTACGTAAAAATGCTTCAAAAATCCAAATACTATCATGTACGAACCTGATTTGATACTCTATCAGTCATATGTACAAACTATCATCATATAGAATGAACAGTTCAAAACTGAAAAAGTATATCCAGTATAATATCATACAAACTCATTTCATAGTCTGAACATCATGTGTATGAACCATATATCATACAATACAAACTATTTAAGCAAATTATGTTTCATATGATATGAACATGAATAAACCCATTTTATACTCTAGATGGAGAAGTCCTTACAAAATCAATTCCAACTTCCCTAGTACGGCAGAGTAGCCGGGTCCTTTGACACTAAAGAGATCTTCTTCTTCTCAGAACTTCCCTCAAGACAAGCCTTGAATTCGATGGTACTAAGGTGCAAGCTCGCCGGAGCAACTGTGTGGAATCCCCATCCACACTCTCTTGAAACCCCCTCTAAGGATCTTCTTCCTCTCTCAAACTCCACCTTTTCCTCTCTCCCTTACAAGCTCTCTCTTCAAGTTTCTCAATGGCTTTCAAAGACACTTCATAAGTGCCTTATCAAAGTTTAAATAGAAGAGCTCAAAATAAGCTCATTAATTGTAACTGGTCGACATTATCGTCCAGGATGATATTAATATTGTTATTTATTATCAGTGCAAAAAAGCTCAATCAGCCAAGATGATTTGGGATGATCAGAAGAAATTTGTTCATATCGTCCAGGATGATAATATACCGTCCTTGTCAATTAGTACAAATTGTGGAATATAAACCTGAACATCGCCCTGAATTAGAGCTGATCGGTGTCCAATCATCCAGTGTAACATCCCGACCGATCTTGCAATCGTCTAGGATGATGTGATCATGCAATCAAATCATAATTACTTTTCTTAAATACCATATTAATTTAGGCATAATTATGTTGGATCGGCTAGACCGATCCAGGATGATGATATGGACAATGTCCAAAAATAACTAATACCTTAATAGATCTGGCGGCTGATTCTTTCTATTTTGAGCCTATCATCCTGGTCGATACAAAATCATCCAGGATGATGTGCTTATTGACGGCTTCCTTAATAAGGATGTCCTAATTAGGGTTTTTATTTTTGAACTAATCGTCTAAGGCCGATATAAATATCATCCCGGACAATGTTACCAAAAATAGTAAACTCTAGGAAACAGTCAGAAATTCTCCCAAGGTGTGTGTGTGCAAGGTTACTAAGCATCAGGAACCACTTTGTTTATAATAGACTCAAGAAATGGAAAAAACACAAACTAGCTCAGACTTAATCTACTTAATTTTGAGCTACACTCGATCTTGTTGACCTGAAAAGTTAGTAGGCAAGGCAGTCATAGAAAATCATGAATGTTTGCTATCATTAAAATTCTACTCCATCAAATCAGATTTGAAACAATCTCCCCCTTTTTTGTGATGGCAAATATTACTCGTTGAATTTGCAAAAATGAAAACATTTTCTCTTAATCTCTCCCTTACTACAATAAAACATTAAAAATATGGGAAATAAAAAAATTTTATTATTTTTTATTTTTGAAAAAAAAAATACAAGTATAACAATACGTTACAACAATACATTCTCCCCTTTGACATTATCAAAAATACAAGGGGCACAAAAAAAGTCTTAAAAAAAAGTTACCTCTTAATTTTATTTATAAACTTGTTATGGAATGAATTGACACCGCATAATTCAGTAAATGTAAGAAATTCATAAATTGTTAATCCAAGCTCAAGTTCTTTTAATGGCTCAAAAACTTTTTAATCCAATATCTAAATCAAGGAATAAATTTGAGAAAGAAACACTGATTTTTTAAAACTCCTTTCATAAAACATATCTAATAAAAGATTAATGCCAAAATTGGTGAATTAAGAATCATGATTTCAAGCTCAAGTATAAAAAATATCAAGGGTTTTCTTAAGCTTTGAGTAAAACTGAAAAAGTAAGTATACTCTTTATGGGCTCATTTTATGCCTCTTGTCAGTTTTTTTGGCGCACTTTGCACATCTTTTACTTTTTTGATACACTTTTTATATCTTTCTCAATTTGGCGTCATTGCGCATCTTTTGATTTGGCACCATTGACAATTTTTTTTTTTGATTTGGCATCATTGACCATTTTTTTTAATATGCTACTTTTCTGAAATTTTTAAAACAAAAGTAAACTCAGTCTATTGATAAAACTAACTGCTTGATTAGAAAATTATGAGGTAGATTTAATAATTTGTAAAAGATTCCTATGCGATAAATAAAATGTAAGGATCGAGATAAAAAAAGTTCAGTTTGAAAATCCAATTTAAAATATGATGAAGATTTTAAATCAAAAATAGAATAAACTCGTTTAGGAAATAGAGATTGAGAGTCAAAATTATCGGTTTCCTTTCTTTAACTATTTTTAGAGAAGTCAACCACAACTTTACATAAGAATTCAAGAAAAACATGAGGTAAATTTTTCATTTTCATTTTTTTTTAATTTTTAAAAAGATGGTGATGTGAGTGTTGATCAGAAAAGGCACTACATAAAAAGAAAAAGTAAAGAAAAAATTAAAAATTTTAATGAAAAAGAAAAGAAAGATAAAAAGAGTGAAAGAGAATAAATTAAAATGAAAAAAGAAAACACACAAGAATGAACAAAACATGCATACACAGAAAAATAAATACATAAATAATGGTTTAAACATCATCTTTCTCTTGGTCAGATGATTCAGAAGCTACGCCTGCCCAGGAGATTTTTTTCTTTTCATTATTTTTCTTTTTTATAATTTGCTTAGCTTTATCATTTTCTTTTGTAGGAAGAATTCTCAAGTTACGGTATTGATTTTTCATGTGTCCAGATTTCCTACATCCAAAGTAAATAACGTAAGAAGAAATCTTAACATTTTTATCATTCTTCCACTTTTGTTGATGCATATATTTTAGTGAGCTTTTCAATTTGTTTGATAAGTCATTGCTATCATCACCAACTAAGTCACTTTTATCTGAGTCTTCAGTATTTAGTACTATTATTTTACCTGCCTCCAAAAGTCTTTGGCCCAAGTATTGCTCTTAGGCAATGAGTGAGCCAATAAGATTATCAATAGAATATTCATTCAAATTTTTTGATTCACAAATAGCAACTACTTTGGCATTAAACTTATCAAGTAGACAAAGTAGAATTATATTGACTTTTTTAAAGTTTAAAAATTCTTTACCTAAAGCATGAAATGATGTTACAATTTGAATAAAGCTAGTATACATATCTAAGATAGTCTCATAAGATTTCATGCATTAAAATATTCAACTTGGATTGCTTGATTTCACTAGTTCCTTCATACATGTTGTGTAATTTATCTCAAATTTCCTTACCAATAGTGCACGTGGATACTAACATATAATCTTCAGAATTTAAAGCACAAAAAAAAAGAGTTTAAGGATTTTGCATTCTATTAAGCATTGATTTGTTCTTCCCTATTTCATTAATTAAAAGGAATATCAGTTTTAATTCCATTTATAACACATGATGGTAAAGAATAACCAGTTAAAATCATATGCCACATTTGATAATCCATTGATTGCAAGAAAGTAGACATGCAAATTTTTAAAAAATCAAAAGTAATATTTCCAAATAAAGGTGGTCTGGTGATTAAAAAACCTTCCGCAATATTACAATTACAAAAATAAGCCATAGATCAAAAGTTTAAAAAGTTTTTAAACTTAATTTTATGAATCCCGCTCTGATACCACTTGAAAGTTCATTAAGGATGTTAAGCCCTTATGAACAAGTCCCAAGGCTAACTAAAAGGGGTGAATCGATATTTTTTTTTTAAAAAAAACCTTTCATAATAAAAAACACAAACCAAGATTCACTATAGAAATCAAAGTGCAAAAATTAAATGCAAAAATAATAAAAGAAAGAACACACCAGATTTATAGTGGTTCGGTCAAACCTTGACATATGTCCACTCCTCGGAGGCACCCTCTGAGTATTGTACTAAAATCAATGTCTCTCCTTTAGCCCCACAGCTAGACGAAGAAACCCTTACAAAATCACTTCCACCTTCCCCGGTGCGGCGGAGTAACTGGGTCCTTTGACACCAAAAAGAGCTTCTTCTTCCCAGAACTTCACTCAAGACATGCCTTAAATTCGATGATTCTAAGGTGCAAGCTCGCCAGAGCAACCGTGTGGAATCCCCATCCACACTCTCTTGAAACCCCCTCTAAAGATTTTCTCTCTCTCTTAAACTCCACCTTTTCCTCTCTCCCTTTCATGCTCTCTCTTCAAGTTTCCTCCAAAAGAAACGAAGCCTCAATGGCTGCCGAAGACACTTCCTAAGTGCCTTATCAAAGTTTAAATAGAAGAGCTCAAAACAAGCTCATTAATTACAACTTGCTGACATTATCATCCAGGCCGATATTAATATCATCCTGTACGATCAGTGCAAAAAAGCTCAATCAGCTAGGATGATTTGAGATGATCAGAAGAAATTTGTTCATATTGTCCAGGATGATAATATATTATCCTGACCTATTAGTAAAAATCATGGAATATTGTCCTGAATATCTCCCTGAATAAGAGCTGTCCGATGTCCAATCGTCCAATGTATCGTCCCGGCTGATCCTGCAATAATCCATGACGATGTGATCATGCAATCAAATCGTAATTACTTTCCTTAAATACCATATTAATTTAGGCATAATTGTGCTGGATCGTCCAGGCCGATCCAGGAAATTGACCTGGATGATGTCAAAAAATAACTAATGTTGAGTCTAGTAATTAGGTTGTTAAGCCTAAGTTAATGTCCCAAAGGCTACCAAGAGGGGGGGTGAATTGATAGTTTAAAAATTTTAAACCCTCTTTTTGAAATTATGTTGAACCGAAATAAAATTTGTTTCTTTTAAGTTTTGTAGAAAAAGTTTTTCAACCACAGAGTTTTTAAGACTAAGAATTAAAATGCGAAAACATAAAAACAGAAAAGTAAATGACACCAGATTTATAGTGGTTCGGTCTAAAACCAGACCTACATCCACTCCCCAGAGGCTCCCTCTGAGTATTGCACTAATACCAATAGTGACTCTCATTTTGCACCCACAGCAAGGCAAAGAAGCCTTTACAACACACTCTTTTCACCACTCCCCGGTGCGGCAGGGAACCGTTGTCCTTTTATACAATCCCCAGTGTTGGCAGAGAACCGTCGTCCTTTCACACTCTCCTAGTGTGGGCAGAGAACCCTTCGACTATTCACACTCTCAAAGTGTAGGCAGCGAACCCTTCGGCTATTCACACTCTCCAAGTGTAGGCAGCGAACCCTTCGGCTATTCACACTCTCCAAGTGTAGGCACCGAACCCTTTGGCTATTCACACTCTCCAAGTGTAGGCAGCAAACCCTTCGGCTATTCACACTCTCCAAGTGTCGGCAGTGAACCGGATCTCCTTGACAGATCTTCTCACAAGAAATCTAGAAAGAAGAAAGAAAAAAGTGAAGTAATCCTAATTCACAAGTAGAGATTCTTACCTTTGAATTCTAAGTGAAGTCTTCACACTCAAGTGGTAGGAATCCTCCCTTGAATGCACTCTCACACTCTCTCCTTAGCTATTCTCTCAAGAGGCATGAAGATCAAATGAAAAAAAGATTGGGTGGCAGTCTAATTTGGACTATTTATACAAAAGCCAAGAAAAACCGCCCAAAAACTGCAAGTATTCAATTCTGTACGCACTGGATTATCCCGTACGATCGTGGATCGTCCTGGACGATTTTACTTAAACGCTTTGAAACGACCTTATTTGTATATGTGTACAAAATATTTTCGTACATGCTGATGGTCCCGTACGAACTAATTTTGTCCGGTACGAACAGTTATTACTAGGTCGGTTCTAAAAACTGCTGAAAATCGTTCTAAGTCGGTTAATCGTTTGGACGAAAATGTATTCGTCTGGATGAAATTTTTACAGAGGACCGGTTGTCCCGGAAGATTATTAATTTCGTCTGGACGAAAATTTTCCAGAGGACTAATCGCCATGGACGATAATTTAATTTCATCTGGACGAAAATTTTCTAGAGACCAGATCGTTTCGGATGATTATTAATTTCATATGGACGAAAAGTTTCCAGAGGACCAATCGCCATTGACGATAATTTAATTTCGTCTGGACGAAAATTTTCTAGAGATCAGATCATCCCGAACGATTATTAATTTTGTCTGGACGAAAATTTTCCAGAGGACCAATCGCCATTGACGATAATTTAATTTCGTCTGGACGAAAATTTTACAGAGAACCAATCGTTCTAGACGATTGTAAAATTCGTCCCGGACGAATAGGACTTAGAAAAATTTTTAAGCAAGTTCCTATTCGTTCCATGTGCTCAATAGGAGATAACTGTCTGGTCATCCCTTACGAACGGATATCGTCCAGTACGATCAGTATAAAATTTTTATGATCTCCTTATGTGTGTGTGTATGTTTTTATTCACTCAATCACAATCACTCCATTTCAATTTAATAACAAAGAAGTGCAAACTTCAAATTTTACAAAGTATCTCATTCTGAATTTGATTTGAAGTCTTCGTTGTCTGGAGTTCGTTTTTCCTGAAATGTTAGTACATACAAGAGCAAATACAAATCTTCTGAAATTGTTAGGAGATAATTACATATTTGAACAATAATGTTTGGAATCATCAAAACTACATAAGTTGCAAAAATGTACAGCATTCAAATAGCAACTATCTTAACAATCTCCCCCTTTTTGATGATGGCAAAACAATTATTATTTGTATGGTTTCAATTTAAACAATTCTCCTAAACTCCCCCTGAATTGATGAATATATAAAAATAAGGAGGCATTTTGAAGCAAAGAACAAAATTTTGTTCTTCAAAAATTTTTTTTTAACAAAATCACAAAGTCAAACACAAAACCAAAATGCAAACAAAACAATCAAAACAAAACAAAACATACAAACACAATAATTTCTCCCCCTTTTTGACAACAACAAAAAGTGAAGAAGAAATAAACAAGAAATGTAAGTAATTATATGAAATTCATTTGAAAATTTAATCTAAATGGTGATTGTCATAAGTTATGCAATTTAAAACTAATAACATTAGGTAAATCATAGAAATTCATAGAATTTAAGAATTGATATAACATTGTAACTAAGAAGAAATTATTAAAAATATGATTCAATTTAGACATTGGAATATAGAAAATCATTACAAGAGAGATGAATAAAAATTCTATATTTCAAAGTTCAATAGAATATAAATGAACATAAAAGAAATTTGAATTAAGAGATTGAAAGAATTTGGAAAGAAGAGAATTACCACAAGTGGCGTTTTGCGCATCTTTTTCAAAAATTTTGGCACATTTTTGTGCATTTTTTGACATTGGGCTAATTTTGTGCCTTTTTTTCATATTTGCGAACGTTTGCGCATTCCTTTTGATTTTTGTACTATTTGTATAATTTTCAAGAGTAATTGAAACCAATTCTTTCCAAGATCAATAATCTAAAATTTCAAATTTTTCTAAGTGCATAAATATCACTTGAGCAAAAAAATACAAAATAAATAAACATCTAAAATGCAATAATAATATTAACGTTTATGTAGTCTAAATGAATAGACATGAATTTAAAAATTCTAATTATAACAAGTTATAAACAAGGTTTAAATTTAGAAAGACTAGATTTTCTAATGTAATTAATCTCAAATCACAATCTAATTTAAGCACAATTAAGATTAAATAAGACTAATGAAATTCATAATAATTAAGCACATTCCAAAAAATAAATCAAAATTAAATCAACTACGACATATTTTGATATTAATGAGAAAGATTACATGATCATTTCATAATATCAAAACAACAATAAAAACAACAAACATAAACAAGCATAACTAAGACAAATACTAAAATAAACACTAACACAACAAAAACACAAGTACAACAAAAACAAAATCATCTTTTATTCTCTATTCTTCTGGAGGAGGAGGAGGAATGGCACCAAAAAGGTTGAAGTAGGAGGCCATCAACATAACATTGGTATTGATTTCATGTACTTCATTTTTGATACTACCAATGTCCTGTTGTTGCTGCGTAAGTTGAGCATCAATTTGATCAAATCTTTGATCAACATGAGTCTCAAGTCTATCAAATTTCTTAATCAGATTCTGATAATCTGATTGAGGTGCAGAATTTTGCTCTCCTTCTTCTTCTTCTTCAGAAGCACTAGCATGTGCTTTCCCTTTTTCCTCCTTGAAATTTGCTCTGAAGGAAACATCATTGTAGTATACTGGCTCTTCGTATTCATCATCAGGATGCACTAAGTTGTATTTCTTTTCCAAAATATATGTAACTAAGTGTCCTAATGAGATGTTCCTTTTTCTCTTCTGTTCTGCATGCCCAATTTCTGAAAGTCCATAGAGATGGTCTAGGATAAATTCGGCTTCGTCGATAGGCTTACAATCCATAATCAAAAAGGTTAGAACATAAAGGAGAGGGGTAATATTGATCCTATCACCAGCTTTAGGAATGATTGAAGATCAAAGGATATGCTGGATGATTCCGGCATTTCTGGTCATTCCTGAAACTCTAGCAACATGATATGTTAGGCCACTTTGTCTAATCACCCTATTGACATCATACCATTTAAAAGTATCTTCACTCATTAGGGTGTGGGCTCTATAACCTTCAGTTCTTAAGCTTAGAAAGGCACCAATATCGTGCTTGGTGATTTCAACTTTTTGTTTGAAAACATAAGAACTTATGGAGGAGTGGTCGGAATTAAAACTCATGTTGGCTAGGAAATAGAGAAAGGTCTGTTTGTTGTAAAAGTGGACGAGAGAAAGAATGAATTGAAATTGGGTGGAGGCAAAAATGTGCATTACCTTAAAGTGAATCTCGCTTTGAATCAGAATGCGAGAGGGAGTTATTTTGGCAGAGGCAAAACGAGAAAAAGATTCCTCATTTGCTTTTGACAGGAAGTTTTCAGAGGCATTTATGTGAGGTTTCTTAGCCAACACCTTTTGTCTTTTGCTTGAGGAGGCCATTGTTGATTTGAAGTTGAAAGGGATTGAAAGTGAAGTTTGGAGATGTGATTGTTGAGTTAGAAAGCCTTCATATTTAAAGAAAATGACACGTTCGTCCTGGACAAAAACAGTTCGTCCTGGACGAAAATTATCGTTCGTCTGGACTAAAAAATTTCGTACAGACGATCCAATTCGTCCAAAATGAAACGGCTTTTCGTAATCAACACAATTTACAATGCGTCCTTTTGTACAGACTTTTGACTTGACCGATCGTACAGACAAAATAATTTCGTACAGACGATCAAAATTTAATTCGTTTTAATGTCAGTTGAAAACCGTCCCCTACAATGAAACGACGTCTATTCGTCTGGACAAACAAAAAGTTCGTACGGACGAACTTCACATTTAAAACTGCCTTATCCACTCAACCGCTGTATTCAATCGTCCCGACGTTTGAGAGAAAAAAAAATTTTGTCCTGGACGATTATAAGATCGTACAGACGAACTATATTAAAACTGCTCCCAAAACGTGTCATATCACGCAAACTGAATCTTACACACATCGTCCAGTACGAAAAATTTTGTCCCGGACGATTTCAACATATTTTTTTGGACTTTTGATTTTTTTATTGAAGAAAATCAAACAAAACATTCAAAACATAGAAAACAAAGAGAAAACCACAGACTCTAAAATAAACTCATTCAAAACACTCAAAAATCACAAAATTCAAAACAAAAATCAAAGACAAATAACTAAGAAAACATAAATATCAATGTTGCAAAAACATTTTTATTTAAGCATTCAAATCAATAACACCTAGCCTTGTTCTTAATGTACTGAAGGTATCAAAGGCTAAAGGTTTTGTAAAAATGTCTGCAAGTTGATTTTTAGTTGAAACATGTGTGAGTTCAATTTCTCCCTTGGATACATGATCCCTTATGAAATGATGTCTTATGTCAATGTGTTTGGTTCTAGAATGTTGAATAGGATTTTTGGAAATGCAAATAGCACTAGTATTGTCACAATAAATTGGAATAGTGCCTATAGTTAATCTTAAATCAATCAACTGTTGTTTTAACCAAAGTACTTGTGCCACACAACTTCCTAATGCAATGTATTCTGCTTCTGCAGTAGATAGGGCTACTGAATTTTATTTTCTACTGGACCAAGAAACTAATGAATTTCCAATGAATTGACATGTTCTAGAAGTGCTTTTCCTATCCACTTTACAGCCTGCAAAGTCAGAATCTGAATAACCAACAATTTTAAATGAAGAGCTAAACTTAGGATACCAAATTCCTAAGTTTTGAGTTCCTAGCAAGTATCTTAAAATCCTTTTCACTGCTGTCAAATATGATTCTTTTGGATCTGATTAAAATCTAGCACATAAGCAAACACTGAACATTATATCTGGTCGGCTAGCATTCAAGTAAAGCAAAGATCTAATAATACCTCTATATTTCTTTTGATCAACAAATTTTCCCTTAAGGTCCTTATCCAACTGAACTGAGGAACTCATTGGTTTACTAACAGGTTTAGCATTATACATTTCATATTTCTTGAGGATGTCCTTAATATATTTAGTTTGGCTAAGAAATGTTCCTTCCTCAAGTTGATTAATGCTAAAACTTAGAAAGTAATTTAGATCTCCCATTAGACTCATTTCAAATTCACTAATCATTGTTTTAGAAAAATAATCACAAAGAATTTTATTTGAAGATCCAAAAATGATATCATCCACATAAATTTGAACAATGAGTATATCCTTTCCAAATTTCTTTAAAAAGAGAGTTGTATCCATACTTCCTTTTTAAAAAGATCTTTCAAGTAGGAAGTTGCTCAACCTTTCATACCAAGCCCTAGGTGCCTGTTTCAATCCATATAATGCCTTTTTTAACTTGAAAACATGATTTGGGTATTTTGAATTTTCAAAGCCTGGAGGTTGTTCTACAAAAACATCTTCTTCAATTATCTCATTTAAAAAGGTACTTTTGACATCCATTTGAAATAATTTAAAACCTTTAAAACAAGCAAAGGCTAGTAAAACCCTAATTGCTTTAAGTCTAGCTACAGGGGTAAAGATCTCCTCAAAATCAATTCTTTCAATTTGATTATACCCCTTAGCAACTAATCTAGCCTTATTTCTAATGACTACTTCTGAGTCATTCATTTTATTTTTGAACACCCACTTGGTTCCAACAACACTTTGATCTTTTGCCCTTGTAGTTAATTCCCAAACTTTATTTCTTACAAATTGATTTAACTCTTCTTGCATGGCCAATATCCAAAATTCATCAGAAAGTACTTGATCAATATTAGTGGGTTCTATTGTTGAAATAAAGGCTGAATGATTGACTTCCTTGTTTAATCCACGCCTAGTTCTAACACCCTCACTAGGTTCACCTATAATCAATTCTCTTGGGTGGTTTTTAGAAAATCTCAAATCTCTAGGCAAAGGGTTTTCTCTTTCTGAATTTTCTTCCACATTTTCTTCCAAATTTAATCTATCAATCTTTTGGGAGTTTTCCTCAATCTCTTCTTCAACAATATTTGGCTCTTCCAAATTTCCAGATTCATCAAATACAACATGTGTGGTTTCTTCAATGACTAAAGTTCTTTTGTTGAATACCCTATAAGATTTTCCAACACTTGAATATTCAACAAAAATTCCTTCATCTGATTTTGGATCAAATTTTCCTAAGGCAGATTTTCCATTATTATGAATGAACACCTTGCAATCAAATACATGCAAATGAGACAAGTTAGGTGTTCTACCTTTTAACAACTCATAGGATATTTTATTTAAATTTGATCTCACATTCACCCTATTCAGAACATAGCATACAGTGCTAACCGCCTCAGCCCAAAAATATCTAGGAAGTGAGTATTCTGCCAACATTGCTCGGGCGGCTTCTATTAATGTTCTATTTTTCCTTTCAACTACCCCATTTTGTTGAGGGGTTCTAGGTGCAGAAAAATTATAATCAATCCCTTTTTCTTTACAAAAATTTTCAAATCTTTCATTTTCAAATTCTCCTCCATGATCACTTTATAAAGAAATTATTTCACATCCTAGTTTTCTTTGAATCCAAGTTGAAAAATTTCTGAATTCCTCAAATGATTCTCTTTTATGAAAAAGAAATCTAACCCAAGTGAATCTTGAGAAATCATCCACTATAATAAATCCGTATACCTTCCCTCCTAGACTTACAGTTCCTGCTGGTCCAAAAAGATCAATGTGAAGAATTTCTAAAGGTTTACTAGTTTTAAGATCCTTATTGGACTTAAAAGAGGACTTCACTTGTTTTCCTAATTGACATGCATCACAAAGGTGGTCCTTGGTAAAGTCTAGTTTTGGTATACCTCTCACTAAGTTCTTTTGGGTAATTCTTCTAAGGTTTTTCATACTAGAATGACAAAGTCTCCTATGCCAAAGCCATGATTAATTAGAAATAGTTTTTAAACAAAAAGTAGTAGGAGATTGAATAGAATTCAAATCTAGCATGTAAATATTGTTTACCCTTTTTCCATTTAAGACTTCTTTTCCATTTAGGCTTAATATGCAGCTAGTAGGTAAAAAATTCACATTATAGCCCTTATCATATAGCTGACTTATACTTAACAGATTATGTTTTAAGCCTTCAACCAATAACACATTATCTATGAAAAAGTTTTTGAAATTTCCAATCATACCAGATCCAATCACTTTCTTTGTTATATTATCTCCAAGTGTAACCTTGCCTCCACTCCTGGCTTCCAGCATTATGAATTGAGCAGTATCTCCAGTCATACGCTTTGAACATCCGCTGTCCAGGTACCATATGCTCCCACGAGGTCTTGTGTGAGAGCACTCCTGCAAAACTCTCAAATGTTAGACCTGGGAACCCAAACAAGTTTGGGTTCACCTTTTAGCAATTTATAATCAGATGCATGTATGATATGTCTAGGTTTATGCATCTTAGGTCTCCACACCAGATTAGATTTCATCTTCAAAGTACAGGTGTGAGCTATATGTTCCAAAAATCCACAATTATTACATTTAACATTAGGAAAAATATTCCAAAGTTTTCTTCCATTTGATTGTCTCCTAAGGGATTTCATAAATTTAGGATAATATTTAGGATTTGTAAAATCTTCAAGTTTAGGGGGATTCCTATTATCCTCGAGAGCTCTTATTGTCAATTTATAGTATGAATTCATATCTTCCAAGATTCGATTTGTATAATTGATTCGATATGTTTTTCTCTCAGATTCATCTTTAAAATTTTTAAAATCTATTTCAAGTTCAGCATAAAATGATTTTAAATTCTCAAAATTTTTATTCAAGTCATCATATTCATCAAGTAATTTCATGTGGTTGTCATCTATTAAAGCATGATCTTTCCTAAGGATTTCTTATTCTTTATTAAGCTCTTCCAGTTCTAAATTTAAACTAGCATGCGTCTTTTTCATTTTCCTATATGCATCATGCATGTGTTCAGAAACTTCAAACAATTCATCATAGGTTAAGTCACATACCTCTTCTTGATCTGATTGTTCAACATTATCTGCCATCAAGCAAAGGTTGGTGACTTCTTCTTCTTTTTCAGTCTCAGATGAGTCTGAAGCTGAGTCCGCCCAGAAAGCTCTTTGAAACTTCTTCTTACCTTTCTTTACCATTGGTTTCTCCTCTACCTTCTCCTTGCTAAGAGTGGCTTTGAGTTTTGGGCATTCAGTCTTTATATGACCTGGTTTCCTGCATTCATAACAAATCACTTCATTAGAAACCTTGCCATATCTGTTAAACTTACCTCTGTTCCATTGCTGGTGTCTCTTCTACTTTCTCTTTAAAAAGCTTATGAATTGTCTAGTCATTAGTACAATATCATCTTCATCCTCAGGTTATGAGTGTTCACTCTCTGACTCTTCCACCTTTAATGCAATATTTTTCTCCTTTCGTGGTTAACCTGCACCAATCTTTCTTTGACTTACTCCTTGCTCACAAGCAATGAGTGAACCAAGAAGATTGCCAATAGAATATATGTTTAGATCTTTAGGCTCTGTAATTGAAATAATTTTAGCATCATAAGAAGTAGGTAAACATCGAAGAATTTTATTGACCATTTCAGCATTTGTTAATTCCCTACCAAGTGCATGCAAAGAAGTGACAATTTGTGTGAATCTTGTGTACATGTCAGAAATAGATTCATTAGATTTCATGCAAAATAGTTCATAGTCATGTAACAAGATATTGAGTCTTGATTGCTTAACCTCATTTGTCCCTTCATAAGTTATACAAAGTATATCCCATATGGAAACCCGCATGTAGTCTTCAGATTTTAAAGCACAAAAGAAACTATTTAGACATTTGGCATTTAATTGTGCTAAGTCACGTTCTTTTATAGTCCAATCTGCAAAAGGTGTTTCTACCCTAACTCCATCAACTAATCTAGTTGGTTTTGTGTAACCTTCCTAGACTAGCATCCACATGCGATAATTAAGTGACTGTAAGAAAGTAGACATGCGTGTTTTCCAAAAATCAAAAGGAATATTGTCAAACAGTGGAGGTCTAGTGATAGAGTAACCTTCAGGTGTATTTCGGTTTCCGAATATAGCCATCTACGTTAATCAAAAAGTAGTTCAAACTTATGATTTTGAAACGAAGCTCTGATACCACTTGTTGAGTCTAGTAATTAGGTTGTTAAGCCTAAGTTAATGTCCCAAAGGCTACCAAGAGGGGGGGGGGGGTGAATTGGTAGTTTAAAAATTTTAAACCCTCTTTTTGAAATTATGTTGAACCGAAATAAAAGTTGTTTCTTTTAAGTTTTGTAGAAAAAGTTTTTCAACTACAAAGTTTTTAAGACTAAGAATTAAAATGCGGAAACGTAAAAATAGAAAAGTAAATGACACCAGATTTATAGTGGTTCGGTCTAAAACCAGACCTACATCCACTCCCCAGAGGCTCCCTCTGAGTATCGCACTAATACCAATAGTGACTCTCCTTTTGCACCCATAGGCGGAGAAGCCTTTACAACACACTCTTTTCACCACTCCCTAGTGCGGCAGAGAACCGTTGTCTTTTTACACAATCCCCAGTGTTGGCAGAGAACCGTCGTCCTTTCACGCTCTCCTAGTGTGAGCAGAGAACCCTTCGGCTATTCATACTCTCCAAGTGTAGGCAGCGAACCCTTCGGCTATTCACACTCTCCAAGTGTAGGAAGCGAACCCTTCGGCTATTCACACTCTCCAAGTGTAGGCAGCGAACCCTTCGGCTATTCACACTCTCCAAGTGTAGGCAGCAAACCCTTCCACTATTCACATTCTCCAAGTGTTGGCAGTGAACCGGATCTCCTTGACAGATCTTCTCATAAGAAATCTAGAAAAAAGAAAGAAAAGAGTGAAGTAATCCCAATTCACAAGTAGAGATTCTTACCTTTGAACTCCAAGTGAAGTCTTCACGCACCAGTGGTAGGAATCCTCCCTTGAATGCACTCTCACACTCTCTCCTTAGCTATTCTCTCAAGAGGCACGAAGATCAAATGACAAAAAGATTGGGTGGCAGTCTAATTTGGACTATTTATATAAAAGACAAGAAAAACCGCCCAAAAACTGCAAGTATTCAATTCTGTACGCACTGGATCGTCCCGTACGATCGTGGATCATCTTGGAGGATTTTACTTAAATGCTTTGAAACGACCTTATTTGTATATGTGTACGAAATATTTTCGTACATGCTGATCGTCCCGTACGAACTAAGTTCGTCCGGTACAAACGGTTATTACTAGGTCGGTTCTAGAAACTGCTGAAAACCGTTCTAAGTCAGTTAATCGTTTGGACAAAAATGTATTCGTCTGAACAAAATTTTTACAGAGGACCGATCGTCCCGGACGATTATTAATTTCGTCTGGATGAAAATTTTCCAGAGGACCAATCGCCATGGATGATAATTTAATTTCGTCTGGATAAAAATTTTCCAGAGACCAGATCGTCTCGGACGATTATTAATTTCGTCTGGACGAAAAGTTTCCAGAGGACCAATCATCATTGACGATAATTTAATTTCATCTGGACAAAAATTTTCCAGAGACCAGATCGTCCCGGACGATTATTAATTTCGTCTGGACGAAAATTTTCCAAAGGACCAATCGCCATTGACGATAATTTAATTTCGTCTGGACAAAAATTTTACAAAGAACCAATCGTCTTGGACGATTGTAAAATTCATCCCGGACGAATAGGACTTAGAAAAAATTTTAAGCAAGTTCCTATTCGTTCCATGTGCTTAATAGGAGATAACTGTCTGATCGTCCCGTGCGAACGGATATCGTCCAATACGATCAGTATAAATTTTTTATGATCTCCTTATGTGTGTGTGTACGTTTTTATTCACTCAATTACAATCACTCCCTTTCAATTTAATTACAAAGAAGTGCAAACTTCAAATTTTACAAAGTATCTCATTCTGAATTTGATTTGAAGTCTTCGTAGTCTGGAGTTCGTTTTTTTTGAAATGTTAGTACACACAAGAGAAAATACAAATCTTCTAAAATTGTTAGGAGATAATTACATATTTAAACAATAATGTTTGGAATCATCAAAACTACATAAGTTGCAAAAATGTACAGCATTCAAATAGCAACTATCTTAACAACTAATACCTAAATAGATCTGGCGGTTGATTCTTTTTGTTTTGAGCCTATCGTCCTGGCCGATACAAAATCGTCTAGGATGATGTGCTTAATTTGGGCTACCTTAACAAGGATGCCCTAATTAGGGTTTCTATTTTTGAACCGATCGTCTAGACTGATATAAATATCGTCCCGGACATACCAAAAATATTAAACTCTAGGAAACATTCAGAAATTCTCCCAAGGTGTGTGTGTGTAAGGTTACATAGCATCAAGAACCACTTTATTTATAATAGACTCAAGAAAGGAGAAAATACAAACTGACTTAGACTTAACCTACCCAATCTTGAGCTACACTTTATCTTGTGGATATGAAAAGTTAGTACACAAGGAAGTCATAAAAAATCATGAATGTTTGATATCATCAAAATTCAATCCATAAAATCAGGTTTACAACAAAATTTAACTATTCGTATGGGACGAACTAATATGCACCCATTTCATACTCTAGAAGTTGTATGTACAAACTCCACTTTGTACAGTATGATTAGTTCAAAAAATGATGAGTTTGTTCGGCATGAGCTGGTACGTATCCATTTCATACTATGGATGTTATTTTTAAGAATCCAACTTTGTATAGTATGAATAACTCAAAAGAAATTTTCCACGGTATGATTTAATTAACTTAGTTCTGGAGAAATCACCATATCAAATCATCTAGTATGATACATGAATCATGCAATATGATTAGTTTTAAAAATAAAAGTTTTAACTCACTCCCCCAATGTATGTGTGCATAGTTACCCAATTACAATCATACTATCTCAAACTCAAGAAAATTAGAAAAATTATAGACTTCAATTACAAGAAACCCTAATCTAATCTATCTTAAAGTCTTCGACAATTTGGAGCATGATTTCTCTAAAATATTAATACACACAAACAACCCAAATAAAATTTGTCTAATATATATAAGGATAAATAATAATCAATATAATAATATTTTGGTTTCATCATAAACTCACATGATATTAAAACATAGTTTTGAAAACTAAGTTGCAATAAAAAGATAACACCCCTTTTGAGGGGGAGTTTTTTTTTTCATTTCGATATATGGATCCAATGATCCTAGGAGCTCCTAGAAGGAAAAAGAAGCAGATAATGAGAAGAATCATATTCTCAAAGTCACTAGAGTCTTAAGAGTAGAATCTAGATTATTGTCAGTGGTACTCGGTCATTTTACTCTTCATGCAAACACTAGATTATAATATTAAGTGGCACTTGCCACATGAACTTTAAATTTAAGAAGCAAGCTCGGGCTCACCGATGAAAGTTTGGTAGGGATGTTAAGCCCTTGAGAACTAGCCAAAGGCTAACCAAGTTATTAAAAAAGCTTCCTTAAGAACTAGCCCGAGGCTCATGAGGGGGGTGAATTGGTATTTTAAAAAATATTTCTTAGATCAAAGAAAAGTAAGCACAAACCAAAATCACCATAAAAATTAAGTGCGAAAAAATAGAATGAGGAAGCAGTAAAAAGAACACAAGAGTTTATAGTGGTTCGGTCAACTTGACCTACGTCCACTCCTTGGAGTCGCCCTCCAGCTATTGCACTAAGTAAGTGTCTCTCCTTTAGCTCCCACAGCTAGACGGAGAAGCCTCTACAACAGACTCCTTTTCACCAACCCCGATGCGGTAGAGAACTGACTCCTTTTGCTTCCTTCTGAAGCAGGCAGAGAACCAACTACTTTTGCTTCCTCCTGAAGAAAGTAGAGAACCCGGACCTTTTGTTAAAGTAGTCCTCCCTAGAACCTCCCAAGGATGAAGGATGAAGATCGGAGAAGACGACTTGGAACCTTTCTTGGAGTAACCCTTATGAACCCTCTCACAAGTTCCTCTCTCTCTCTCTCTTCCCCTCTCCCAAGGCTCTCTTAGGTCAAGATAGCAGCACTCAAGATTATTTGAATGAGAAAATTCAGATCCTTTAAATAGAATTTCAAGAACTGACATTATCGTTCAGGGCAATAGGAATATCATCCTGGCCGATCAATACAAATCATGGACTATCGTCCTGAATATTGCCCTAAATGGGGTCTGGACGATTCAAAATTAGCTTTGTTTTTCAGGCCGATCTCACGATCGCCCCAAACGATTAGTTCAAAATAGAGGTAAATCATCCAGAACATCGCCTTGAATGCGATCTGGCCGATGTAGATCGTCCAGAACATCTCCCTGAATATGATCTGGCCGATGTTGATTATCCAAAAGTAACTAACGTTTTTGAACTGATCGTCCCAGATGATCTTGCGATCATCCCGGATGATGTGATCATATCAATCATCCTTAATTGCCTTTCTTGATTTTCATATGAATTTAGGCATAATTGTGATAAATCGTCCAGGCCGATATAAGATCGTCCTGGCCGATTTCCAAAAATACAGAATACCTAAATAGATCATGTCGGCGAATTCTTTCTACTTTGAGTATATCATCCTGGCTGATCTCATGATCGTCTAGGCCGATAGGCTAATGACGGTTGCCTTAACTAAGAATCCTGATTAGGGTTTCTATTTTAAGCCAGATCATCCAGGATGATATAAATATTATCCGGGATGATGTGAGTAAAAATAAAAATTCTAAGTCAGTTAGAAAAAATTCACTCAAGTGTGTATGTGCAGGGTTACTTAGCAACAGACACTTCACATATTATAAATGACTCAAGAAGGTGAAAAAGAAAATTATAGACTGACTCAGACCTAGACTATCCAATCTTAAGCTGGTTTCGATTGCCTTCTGATTTTGTGGCCCTAAAATATCAGTAAAAAAGGCAGTTGAAGTATCTGCTAACATCAAAATCATAATCCATGAAACCAAATTTGCAACAATCTCCCCCTTTTTGATGATAGCAAACACTTCGATGATCATAATAGTGTAATTCAAGAATTTTGAACATTCAAAATAGAAAGTGACATTCAAAATAGAAAGTGTAAATACAAGAATAGAGAGTGCAAGTACAAACATACTACTCCCCCTTTTGACATCTCAAAAAGTTGGAGGGAACTAAAAACAAACTAGAGCAACTAAAGCTGAAAAGTAAAAAAGAAATAGAGAAAAAATAAACATAAACAACTATAGAAAATAGAATCTAAGACTATTAAGGTGAGGGATCCTGATCATTAAACGAAGGTGGTGGCGGTGGTGGTTGCTGGAAGAAACTGGTCAGGGCAGTGAACTATGAGCCAAACTAGGCCATGTCCTAGTCGAGCTGCTGCTACTGGTGTTCAGCATAAGCATCAAAATGAGCTATGTCATCTTCGTGCTATTGTTGCTGGTGAATAACAAAAGTGTTGAAATGGGTCTCCAACAGATAAATTCTCTCCACTAACTGATCCAGCTGTGAGTACTAGCAGAGAGGAACAGGTTTAGGAACAGGAGCGGGAGCCTCCTCCTCCTCAGCCCCCTAAGCTTCCTCATCCCCTGGGTAGAGACGAGTAATATGAAGTATTTTGAATGAATTGTTTGAGTAGTAGGGAGGCTGAAGATTGGAATGAGTAGGATATTAAAGTTGGAATTTGGTTTCAAGAATATAAGCAATGAGGTGTCCTAAAGTAAGGTTGGGTTTTCTCTTATGACCTGGATCGCGGATGGTTGTCAAATAATCGATGTACCGAAAAAATAGGTCAGTGGCATTAAAATCTCGATGGGCCAGAATGTAAAAGGTAGTAAGTGAAAGCAGTGGAGTGATGTGTACTCGGTCTCTGACTTTTGGAATGATAGAAGTGTGAAGGACATATTGGACTAATGAGCTAGTCTCTCCAACATGAAAGGGTGAGTTGGTGTGGCATAGAAAATGATTTGCAATGGACCAATTAAAGTTAGGATTAGAGATAATTGTATGCAGCTTATCCCCGGTGGTGGATAGTTGCAAAAGTTCAGCACAGTCTTGATATGTGATGTCGATAGGGCATCGATTCACATAGGAGGTGAGGGCGATGTAGGAATAATTTATGTGGAGGTTTGCAAAAAATTCAAACAGAAGCTCAGAGAAAAAGGGTATAACCAAGGTAAGAATAAAGCAGAGCGAGGTATGGGCAAAAAGGTCTAGTACCGGATAAGAAAGGTAGGCAGGATTGATCGTTCTTGAAAGAGTAATGTCGCATTCCTTGTAATGGTGGTAAGCAGCTTGATCTTCTGCTTCCCAAAAATAAGGGTCCAGAGTTGCCCTCGAGGAACTTCTTGACGCCTAACGAACACGCTTTCCTCCAGCCATATTAAGAAAATAGTAAGCAAATGATTAAGTGAAGGAAAGATTTGTGAGAAAACCAATGGATGGAGGCCTGAATTTAAAGGAACGGTCAGATCGTCCAGGATAATCGTAGAATCGTCTAGGACGATATGGTATAATTATTACGAATAAGATGATTGGTCAAAAAGGTGGTCTGATCATCCGAGCCGATCAGATATCGACCAAGACTATTAGACACAGGCGATCATCCCGTGGAGTCAATCCGGACGACCGTTGAAAAAATAGATCGTTCAGGCCGATTAGGTGTATCATCCAGGATGATGCTCAATAATGAAAGGTACTAGCTAAATTTAAAATGTTTTAAATCTATGCCACGTGTATCGTCTAGAATGATCAGTGGATCGGCCAAGATAATTGTCCAAAAATGGATCGTCTTGGGCGATTTTAAAGATTTTAAACGTACTGACACATGTATCATCCAGGATGATCAGGTGTATTGGCCAGGACAATTTCAATAAAATGCATCGGCCAGGATGAATAAAATATTGGTCAAGGCGATTAGAAAAGATTGTAGCAGAGGACGATCATTTCGTCTAGGATGATACTGGATCGTCCGGGATGATAAATTTCAGCAAGGTCAGAGAAGTCCAGCATATTGTTTTTAATCAGAGATGGTCCAATCATCCAAGACGATAAGAATATCAGCAGGGACAATGTGACAGAGATATTATAATAAAGGAAAAGATGGAGATGATCAGAGAAAAAGCCATCAAATAAATCAATGTAAAAACAATCAACGAAAAAGGAAAGGAAAACATAAAAACAAACAAAGAATTTTTTGTGTTTTTATATTATTTATTTTTTTTGAGTTTTAGTAAGGCATGCGTATAATAAATTGCCCAAAAAATTAAATTTTAAAGATTCTAAAGATCAATAGGTTAACAAGGTCAAAATTTGAAAATGGTAGAATATCCGATCCTGTTTTTTTTTTTTTTTTTTGAAAGAAATGCAATTGCATTAAAATAGAAAAACCAAGAACAAGAAACAATCTAATAGAGATATTCCTTCAAACTACATTCTTCGTTTATAAGTTTAACAAAGGAAGGAGGAAGAGTGCTCTCACTAAAATCGTTCCAAATGAAGTCATACGAAAAGGAAAGGTTAGCACAAATATAAGCTACCCTATTACCTTTTCTGCTAATATATTTAAAAATGACATTACTCCCATACCTTAACCCGAAGAAGTCTTCCTCTTCCATGATTCCAGCCTTTTTATTGCCTTTGCTATACATTTCTTGAAGAAATTGAATAACATTTTTATTGTCTCCCTCGATGATGACACCTTTGGCCTCATCCAAACAATTGTGTAACAAATACTTCAAAGAGTTGAATGAATAAAGCTCCAATTGAGAAATATCCCAATGCATTCCATAGAAACCAAATGCACCAATCATTCTTCCTTTATAGTCTCTTACAACTCCTCCAATTCCAGCTCCATAGTTTCTTTTCAATGCAGCATCAATATTAATCTTGTACCACTCGGGTGGAGGAGGATGCAATGAATCAAAAGACAATCCTATGGATTGAATAGCATCCCAGTTGTCTGAGAGTATTTTATGTCTTCTATCAAAAGCAATCAAGCTTATAACATTGGAAGCCAATGTTAAAACACTACTTCCTTCTTACCGTGCTTAATTTTATTTCTATTATTCCATGAAAACCATAACAGAGTAAAGTAAAGCTTTATCATCCCAGGATTCTTCTCATGTCTGTTTTTAGCTTCTTCCAAGCAATGTTGAAATGAATCGAAGAATGGGACTAGAAAACCCCATTCCCGTAGAATGCCAATAACCTTACGAAGCTTGGGACATCATGTAGAGATATGATCTACATCCTCAATTCCTCCACATCCTCTTGGACATTTATTATCAATGGATAATTTTCTTTTCAACAGAAAATCAGAAGTTGGAATAGCATTCTTACAAAGCCTCCAAATGAAAAATTCCACCTTTGAGAACAATTTCAATTTATGAATCCATAAGTAATAGCTCCCCTCATGAACCTTAACTGAGTCTTCCTTGATCATAGCAGCAATAGATTTTCCAGTCAATTTGTATTTTAGGTCCATATAATCCTCTTCTCCTTCTTTATCAATAGGAATGCTAGAAATAACAAAAACCAGTTCTTTCCCAAAAAAAAGAAGTAATTTTTCAATGTCCCATTGGCCTTTCAGGATAAAAAAATCCAGAGTTAAATCATCTTCATCAAAAGGAGCGATAAAAGTAGGCCATTTGAGAAGGATTTTGTCAAAAATCCATATGTCCTTCAAAACATTAATACACATCCCATTCACCACATTCCATCTTATAACTTTCCTCATAGATTTCCAACCACTGGCAATGATTTTCCAAGCCGTAGAACCTTCTTTAATCTCATCTTTCTTCCACCAGTCTTCACCATACTTGATTAACAAATTTCTATTTAGGAAGGAGTTAGGATTAATTACCAGATTCCAAGAGAATTTCTCTCTTAGATTTTGAATACTGCTGACAGCAGAGTGAATTCCTCAGCCACCGTTAGCTCTTGGCTTGCAAAGCTCATCCCAAGCTATATAATGCATCCCTTGTTTACCATCTTGATTCTTCCATATGTAATTTTTGCAGAATTTTTCGAATTCCCTCAACACACTAAGAGGAATTAAGGAATGAGATATTAAATACAGTGGCAAATTGCAGAATACCGAATTGACAAGCACAAGCTTTCCAACTAGAGAAATATATCTATTGCTCCCAGCATTTAAAGTCTTCAATTCTTTATCCAATAGAAACTGAAAATCATCCTTTTTTAATCTTCTCAAAACTAATTTTGTTCCCAGATAATCCATCTCATCAACCATCTTGATCTCCATAATTTTTTTGATCTTATTTTTCATTCTTCTATCAACATTCCTACTAACAATCATGGAAGATTTTTTAAGATTAATCTTTTGCCCTGTCCATCCACAGTAGTTACTCAAAATGATCTTCATCTCCTTGATACTTCTAATCTTTGCTTTAGAGAATAAAAGGATATCATCTGCATAAAGCAAATGAGAAATAACATTTCCAGAAGAAGCCACTTTAATGCCTAAATCCTTCCCCTCCTGATTAAACACATTAGTAATTAATTGGGAACAAAAGATAAAAAGAAAAGGGGATAATGGACATCCCTGATGAAAACCACTCTTCCCTTCAATCCACTTTGACAAGTTCCCATTGATGATAATAGAAAATCTGGGCTCAACAATACATTCCAAGATAAGCATAATGAATTTTTTAGGAAAACCTGTGCTTCTCAATACCCCTTCAAGCATACTCCAACACATGCTATCATAGGCTTCCTCCATGTCTATTTTGATGGCCACCATACCTTCTTTAGATTTAGAAATCCTCATTTTGTTAATAACCTCTTGTGCCAATAGAATATGATCTGAGATGCTCCTCCCTTTCATGAAAGCAACTTGTTCTTCAGAGATAAGTTTTGGAATAACCACCATAAGCCTATTGAGCAACACCTTAGCAACAACTTTGTAGATGGAGTTACACAAGCTAATAGGACGAAAAGCTTCAGGAGATAAAGGATTAGTAATTTTTTGTATCAAAACAATAAGAGTTTCCTTCCAACTATTACTCATGATACCTGATGTAAAAAATTCTTTAACTACCTTGCAAACATCAATACCAACAATGTTCCAATAGTGTTTGAGAAAAGAGTATGTGATACCATCGTGTCCCGGTGATTTGTTGTTGCCAAGCCCTTTGATAACCTCAAGGATTTCCTCATCTGAAATCTATTTCTCCAGCCTAATTCTGTTTGTCTCATCTAGAACATTAACAGGATTCGGCCATTTGTCCATACAACACTCCCTTTGCTTCCACTTCTTTTGAAAAAACTGAAATAGAATTTGTTGCATAACCAAGGGATCTTCAGTAATGCCACCGTCTTCATCTTTAATTTGAGAAATCCTTTTTCCAATTCTTCTTGAGTTAGCAAAAGAATGAAAAAATTTAGAGTTAGAATCACCTTCCTCAATCCATCTAGGTTTAGCTCTTTGTCTCCAATAAGTGTTGAGTCTAGAAAGCACAGAATTAAGTTTAAAAACTTTAGATCTGAGCTCCCAATGTTTTTCATTTGATAACCACCCAACCGATGCTTCTTCTTCTTGAATAAGAGAAATTTCTTCTTTTAACTTCTCTTTATCTAAAGAGAAATCCTTAATCCTTGCCTTGCTCCAATAGAACAAATTCTTCAAAGCTCTTCTACATTTTTTATTGAGAACCTCCATATCATTGCCTTGAAAAGCCTTTCTCCAAACTCTTTCAATTATGAGAGACGATGCTTTGAATGAAATCCACACATCTTCAAATTTGATTATCCCATTCTTTTGAAATGGATTATCAAGGATCTTCAATACAATAAGGCAATGGTTGGACGCTACCCTTGCAAGATGTCTCACCACTGCATTATTTATCTTGTTGATGGCTATAGAGTTTAAAAAACATCTATCCAACCTCTCGAGAATGTGATCCTCTCCAGATTTGTTATTACACCATGTGTATTTTTGACCAACAAAGCCCACATCATGAAGGTCATTCATATTTAAGAAATCAGCCATTTCTTTGGGACCTTGCGAAAAAGCAAATTTTCTACCACCCCTTTTATCATCTTGTGACAAGTTGCAATTAAAATCTCCCCCAACAATGAAAGGAACCTTTTTATTGGACACCTCATCCAGATAACTCCATAATTCTCTCCTCTTCATAACATCCTTATTGCCATATATGGTAGCAATCATCCACTCCCCCTTATCGAAGATATTGAGATCTCCAATAATACATTGATCGTCTTCCTTCAATACTGCGAAAGAAGCTACATCAGATCTCCAAAGAACCATAATTCCACCTGAAATCCCTTTAGATGGATAGATATAAAAGTCCCAATTATCACCCATAATATTATTTAAAGAAACTTTATCAAAAAGAATTGATTTTAGTTTCCACCAAACCCACAAATAGAGTACCATGGTCTTTAACTACCTCCTTGAGATATAGAGAGGCCTCTTTCTTCTTGGCCCCTCTACATTTCCAAAAAATTATGGAATTCATTAAAAAATCATTGGGGATGCCCCCCCTTCCTTCCTCTTGCTACCTCCACCATCAAAATTCCTTCCTCTTGGAATGTTCTTTATAGGGCCCAGAGATTTTAGCTCCTTAGCTAATTTTATTTTGTTTGAATCACCAATAGAAGTTTTATCTCCTCCCATCTTATTATCAGAAAAAAAATTTTCTCCATTATCATCTTTGGTCAGCCTTCTTTTCGAACCATCACCAGATTTTTCAGCATTTTCCTTTTCTTTAACCGAAACTAACAATTCTTCATTAGCAAGATTTTCAGGAACTGAACTCAGGATATCAAATTTGTTTCCAGAATTTGATATTTTAGAACAGGAAGAAATAGGGGACTTACTCGTAGGTCCCTCCTTGTTATCCTTTGAGAAAATATCTCTGCCCTCTTCAACATGAATGCTCTTCTCTATAATTGGCTGCTCCTTGTCTGGAATTAGTTCACCTTCTTCTAAATGGTCTTCATTACTCAGAACAGGATCTTCTATTGGGGTGATAAATCTGCCATCAGCTCCATCATTTCCTTCTTCCAAAGTTACATTTTCATTTCCCATCTTCTTAACAAATAATGCTTTGCTGGATTTAACTGCAATGCTCTTTTGGATTGTCTTTCTTCCTTTCTTATTATTGACAAGAATCCACGGTCCATACGTTGGTTTATCATCAGTAATTTGCTCTTTACTTCTGCTATTAACATCTGAAGTGAAGCTATCTCCCAATTTATAAACACATGCTTTATTACTGTTATTACCACATTCATTCTTCAAGTGCCCAATAACTCCACATTCAAAGCAAAGGTTGGATACCTTTTCATATTCAACTTTTTGAAAAAACCTCCCTGAGATACTATCCACCCAAATTCCCAAAGGAATAGGTTGATCAAGTTTCACCCTCACACAAACTCTTGCAAACTCTCTTCTTCCCCATTGGAAGAGATTCCCATCCATCATCAATGGGATTCGGATTCTAGAAGCTATTCTTGCTATATTATCTTCATCCCAACATTGCAAGGGAAGGTTAGGCATCCTAACCCATATAGGAGATGTCAGCCCCTTCATGGAGTTCGTTGAAAATTCAGTGGACCACCTCTCCATTCCCACAATGTGTCCATTGATAAACCATGGCCCCCCTGAAAGTACTGCTTCCATCATCTCCTCCGATTGAAAAGAACATAAGAACCATCCTCTTCCTAGAGTGGTAAAATGAAAGTGACCATAGTGTTTCCATTGTCTTCTTATCTCCCAAGCAACCAGATGAGACGCCAATTCTCTGCCAAACACCTTTATCACTACCAAATTTGAAAGTTTTTCAGAATTCTTAACTTCCAGAACTTCATTCATTCTAACAGCTTTTCCATCTTCAGAAATCATGCTTTCATCTTCTTTAAAATCAATTTTGATGTAAGGCTTATTACTTCAGGTATTATTGATACCAACTTTACCAGAATAAGTCGGCATTTTATCAATAACCTTATCAAAAGCCAAATTATTCTCTATATTCAGAACCTCTTGAATATTGCTGCTACTCATCTTCACTGGATTCTTCTTTAACTCTTTATCCGAGTTAATAGTCGAATTAATAAATCTGTTTACAAATAGTTTCATCCCTGAGGAAGATGCTTCGGGATCCAACAAATCCATACCAGAATAAGTTTTTTCAGTACCTGAAGTAGTTTTAGTATCAGAATCAACAACTCCTTTACCTTTTCCTTCGACTTAAATGATTTTTGTAGGCTCTGCTTCAGATACATCTCTGATCACCAACGGACCATTCAGTTTCTTCAGACGATCATCCAATTATTGAGGAGACAATAACTTCTCGTTCATCTTCAAATTGATCTTAGAATTGCCAATAAAGGATGGAGGTCTGGTTGCCAGAGCCTGAGAAGGCCGGCGACTCTCCACCGTCATCTCCTCCCGCCCTTCCTGAGAAGCAGGAACAAAAATCGGGAACAGAAATTTGAATTACACTGGAGTTTCTCTCTCTAACCGAAAAAGCTGGAGTTTCTCTCTCTAACCGAAAAAGGCCTCTCGTGATTTTGGAATGTAATCTTCATATTCGATCCTGTTAACCATAGCTCGGACTTCTTTTAGGGCACAAATCACCTTTTGAAAACAAAAGGCCTAACTCAGAACAAACTAATTCGGTAAAAAGAAGATCCGTTCAAAACTTGACTATAAAGAAAATATCTTATAAAATAATATACCAAAGTAATTTGTTTCAATCATGGAATTTGAAATCGAGCCTTTGAAAATATCAAATAACCCATGAGTTCTTCTAAGTTTTAAAAGTTTTGAAAAGAAGGGGCAGCTTGCTTTTAGTGGGCTCATTTTATGCCTCTTGTCACTTTGAATGGCTCTTTGAGCATCTTTTGATTTTTTTATACACTTTGTGTATATATACCCCCGTTTTTTTTTAATTTGGCATCATTACACGTCTTTTGTTTTTGGGGTCATTGGTCAATTTTTTATGTATTTTTGCAAGCTAGATTCTCTTTAACAAACTCCTAAAAAGGATTCGTAGTTGTGAGTATATCTTCTAGATATTAGAGAAGAGTAACTCACTCTCTAATATAGGGAAGAACAAGCCACAAAATAGAATCAAAATCATATGATAAATGTAATGGCAAGATTTCAATTAACTTGAAAGATATATAAAAACTTTGAACATTATATATATAAGGTAGATTATTGTAACAAGATAAAAAAGATCTTAATTTTAAAAAACCAATTGTTAATATGGAAAAGAGTTTTGATAAATCTTCAAAAATTAAGAACTAGGAAAAATCATCATAAAGAAAAAGAAAGCCAAAACAACTAAAACAACTAAAAGAAACAAGTACAAAGGATAGAAAACAACAATGATCAACACATGCATTTCAAGAATTTATTAAGCAGCAAGTATAAGCAATTATGAGTCACGAGCCTCCATTTGTCCAAGAATCATATGCTCTCACGAGGTCTTTGGTGAGAGTAATCCTGTAAAAATTAATAAATGTCAGATTTAGGAACTCAAATGGGTTTGGGTCCATTCTCATGAAAAGTAGAATGTAATGCTGTGAACCATACAATTTTGGTCTCCAAACCCAATATGTACTACGGTGAACAGTACAAGTGTGTGACATATGTCCTAGCATGCCACATGAAAAATATCTAACACCAGGAAAAGTATTTCTTAAATGGTTCGGGTAATAATGCCTCTTCCAAGGTCTTGGCTTTTGATCAAGTGTGGATGTCATCCAATTTCTTTTAAGTGAATCCAATTCAACTTTAAACCTCAAGTTGGTATTTTTTAAGTCATCATTATCAATCCTCAATTTATGCTCTATTCCTTTAGTTTTCTTAAAATCAGATTTAAATGAGGTGTGTGAAGTTTTTAATGACTCATACTCATCAATTAATAAGGAATGATTTTTGTTTAAATCATCAAATTCATTAAGTAGAGCCATGTGATTTGAATCAATCGTAGAATGATCTTTGAGAATAATTTCATGCTCCTTTTGTAAATTCAAAAACTCTAATTTTAGACTAGCATGTATTTTCTTAAGTTTTTTGTATGATGCATGAACTTTTTCACAAATTTCAAACAATTGATCATAGGTTAGTTTACATACCGAATCTTCATCACATTGATCAAGATGATCGTCTGCCATTAAGCATAGGTTTGTTGTCTCATCTTCAGGTTCAGTCTTAGATGAATCTGATGCAGATTCTACCCAGAAGGCTTTTTGAACTCGCTTCTTATCTTTCTAAACTTAGGTTTTTCCTCATTCTTTTCTTTGCTTGAGTGATCCTGAAGTGTAGGACAATCAGCTTTGACATGTTCAGGCTTGCTGCATTCAAAACAAACAACATCAGAAGATCCTTTTTAATATTTGTTATCCTTACCTTTTCTCAAATTTTGATGATGCTTGTGACTCTTCCTTAGAAAGCTTTTAAATTGCCTTGTCATCGCTTTCAGAGACGGAAGAATCAGAGTTCGTGTTATTGACCTTTAATGCCACAGTTTTCTCCTTCCTTTTCTCACCTGCATCAAGATTCCTTTGATTCACCCCTTGATTGTAAGCAATGAGTGATCCAAGTAAGTTGTCAATCGAATAGGTATTTAAATCTTTAGATTCAGTAATAGCTGTGATTTTATCATCAAAAGAGGAAGGCAAGCATCTCAAAATTTTGTTCACTTTTTCATAATTTGAAAGTTTTCTTCCTAAAGCACGCAAAGAAGTGACAATTTGAGTAAATCTTGTATACATTTCAGAAATCATTTCAGAAGGTTTCATACAAAAAAGTTCCTAATCATGCAAGAGAATATTCAAACGGGTTTGTTTAACTTTATTAGTACCTTCATAGGTGATACATAGTTCATCCCAAATTTCTTTACCAATTGAGTAAGTAGAAACACACATGTAATCTTCAGATTTTAAAGCACAGAAAAAGCAGTTCAAACATTTTGCATTTAATTGCGCTAAATTCCTATCATCTAAAGTCCATTCAATAAAAGGTAGTGGAACAGTTACACCATTCAATTTTCTAGTAGAAGGAGTATAACCATCCTTAAAAAGCATCCACATACGAAAATCAATAGATTATGAAATGGTATACATGCGAGTTTTCCAAAAATCAAATGGGATATTGTCAAACAAAGGTGGTCGGGTAACAGAATACCCTTCTGCAAAATTTTGATTCCAAAAGTTAGCCATGGATCAAAATTTAAAAAGTTTTCAAACTCAATTTTTATGAATCCGGCTCTGATACCACTTGAAAGTACGGTAGGGATGTTAATCCCTTAAGAACTAGCCTGAGGTTAATCAAGAGGAGGGGTGAATTGGTATTTTAAAAAATCTTTCTTAGATCAAAGCAAAATAAGCACTAACCAAAATCACCGTAGAAAATTAAGTGCAGAAAATTAAAATGCGAAAGCAGTAAAAAGAACACAAGGGTTTATAGTGGTTCGGTCTAGTTGACATACGTCCACTCCCTCAAGGTGCCCTCCAGGTACTGTACTAAGTAAGGGTCTCTCCTTTAGCTCCCACTGCTAGGTAGAGAAGCCTTTACAACAGACTTCTTTTCACCAACCCTGATGCTGCAAAGAACTAACTCCTTTTGCTTCTTCCTGAAGCGGGCAGAGAACCAACTCGTTTTGCTTCCTCTTGAAGCGGGCAGAGAACCCAGACCTTTTGCTTAAGTAGACCTCCCAAGAACCTCCCAAGGATGAAGGACAAAGATAAGAGAAGATGACTTGGAACCTTGCTTGGAGTAACCCTAGTGAACCCTCTCATAAGCTCCATCTTATAAGTTCCTCTCTCTCTCTCTCTCTCTCTCTCTCTCTCTCTCTCTCTCTCTCTCTCCTCTCTCTCTCTCTCTCTCTCCCTCTCCCTCTCCCAAGGCTCTCTTAGGATAAGATAGTAGCACTCAAGGTTATTTAAATATCGTCCTGGCCGATTAGTACAAATCGTGGACTATCATCCTGAACATCACCCTGAATGGGGATTTGGAAGATTCAAAATTAGCTTTTTTTTCTGGGCCGATCTTACGATCGTCCCAGACGATTAGTTCAAAACAGAGGTAAATCATCCAGAACATCGCCCTGAATGAGATCTGGCCGATGTAGATCATCTAGAACATCGCCTTGAATATGATCTGGCCGATGTTGATCGTCCAGAAGCGATTAAGGTTTTTGAAATGATCGTCCAGGATGATGTGATCGTATCAATCATCCTTAATTGTCTTCCTTAATTTCCGGATTAATTTAGACATAATTTTGATAAATCATCCACGTCGAAATAAGATCATCCTGATCAATTTCCAAAAATATAGAATACCTAAATAGATCATGTCGGCAGATTCTTTCTGCTTTAAGTATATCGTCTTGGCCGATCTCACGATCGTCCAGGCCGATAGGCTAATGACGGCTACCTTAACTAAGAATCCTGATTAGGGTTTCTGTTTTAAACCAGATCATTCAGGATGATATAAATATTGTCTCGGATGATGTGAGTAAAAATAGAAATTATAAGTCAGTTAGAAAAAATTTACTCAAGTGTGTGTATGCAGGGTTACTTAGCAATAGACACTTCACAGGTTACAATTGACTCAAGAAGGGGAAAAGAAAAATTACAGACTGACGCAGACCTAGTATACCCAACCTTGAGCTGGTTCTGATTGCCTTCTAATTTCGTGGCCCTGAAATGCTAGTAGAAAAGGTAGTCGTAGTATTTGCTAACATCAAAATCATAATCCATGAAACTAAATTTGCAACAACCGAGAATATTAAATCTTCTATACCTTATTAGGAACATCCCTGCCTACAAGTTCTAGCAGGCCAACTGACCTATTAGGGTGCAGTCCTATCAACGGGATGTTATGTAGTCTCTAGGGTAAAATTAATTTTAAGTCTTTTTCAAAAACTACTTCATATATGATTTTAAGCATTCGACTCAACTAGTATGCATTGCATTAGAAGTAGATTTAAATATGCCTAAAATTATAATTATATTTACTTTAAGCATCAAATACCCAACATAAGTTAAGGGGACAATTAGGATCTTCTCTAAATATTGGACCCATTTTCCTCAAACTTAACTTAATACAATGTCCCTACAACTCTCATATAAAAGATTGAACCCGTGGTTTTGAAGCATTTAGGTGGTTTAGTTGCCACCCCAATCTAGGTTGAGGTATATCTAAATCATGCATTTCCTTAGCTAGTTTTGGGTTATTGATTTTCAGTGCCTAATTTAGACTTAGATTTTGAGGCTAGCTCATGTTATAATACCTCAACCTTCAATAATTTATTCTCAACTTTATAATAAAATCAATAACTCAAACTTAAATTACTTTTAATCAAATTCACGTCCAACACTTAGGATAGGCTGAGATGTGTCTAAAGTAATTCAAAATCTTAAAACAACTTCTACATTCTTTCTTTGACTCCAGAAATAAGGGCTCAACTTTAATCCAATTCTATTTGACAATTCCAACCCTTATCTTCTTTGACATCAAGTTATGAAATCGTAAAAAATTTTCTACTGCTATTTTATTCAAGAGTATTCATAGGAAACTTTTATTTTCCTATGATGTAATTAATTGCGAGGGCTTGCACTTGTAAGACATTTAGAAACCCAGATTAAATTTTCAAAAATCAAACTTATCAAAACTTTAATTAATTATTTTCGAAAAAATATAATCTAAGAATCATTATCGTCATTTTAAAATGATTATTAATAAGCGATATCTTTTTTCTCTAAAAAGATATTTTATTATATTATTATGATTTTGATTATAAAATTAATGAACCTTTATCGATATTATTACAGTCAAATATTTGATCAAGCATTATTGATCCTTCAGGGTCATATATTATTTTCCATTGAGTTTGACTATGATAATCAAATTAAACTTAAAATTTTGTAATTTTAACTCATTAGGGGCTCATATATTCACCTCTTGAGGTGATATATCATTCATAATGAAGCGTTCAATTTCAAAACTAAAATTCTAGCAATTAAACTTGTTGAGAGAGTTGCTACTTAGCTTTGCATATTTTACACTCTTGCAACTTGAATGTTTTTTATGATTCCTAATATAATTGTTTTGATTAATATTTTCCCCTAACATATTTTAAAATATTTATTTTTTCTCTTGTGTGTACTAACATTTCAAAGAAATCATACTTCAGATTATTTAAGACTTCAAATCAAGATCAGCTTAGAATGTTTTGTAAAATTGGAGTTTGTATTTTTTTCATTTTATTTGAGTTTGAGAGAGTGTGATTGTAATTAAGTAACTTAACACACACACACTGGGGGAGAGCTTTAAAATTCACAATTTTAAAAATTGATCGTACAGTACAAACCAGGTTTGTACGGAACGATATGGTCAGTTATACTCTCAAACGAGCAATGGAACGAACAGAAATGGCAAAAGTTTTTCTAAGTATAGATCATTTAGACAATTTTACCCATTCGTCCTAGGACAATGTCCTATGGATTTATCATTTAAACTATTCATCCAGATGATTTTACCCATTTGTTCCCGGATGATGTCCTTTGGATTTGTCATTTGAACTATTCATCCAAACAATTTTACCCATTCGTTCCAAGACGATATCCTATGTTATGTAAACTTATAGTCCGTCCTGCATTTTTGTACCAATGAACTTTTGGAATAATTATTCATACCGAACGAACCATGTTCGTAAGGGAAGATGATTGGGTATGAAGGCATTTCATACCAATTTATAGTGAGTTCGTATGCAACAATTTTTATATTGTTCGTACGTATGAATTTTGATAGTACGGGACGATTATGAACGGTCAAAAAATTGAAAATTATCATTTTTGGATGGTTTTTGTGTATTTTCTATAAAGGTCCGCTTAAGACTGTCATGCAATCTTTTTGTCATTTGGTCTTTTTGCATACTAAAAGGAATCAGAAGGAGAGAGTGAGAGAGAGAGAGTTTGAAGGAGATTTCTTACTACTGGAGCGTGAAGGGTTCACTTGATTACTCAAAGGTAAGGATCTCTATTTGTAATTTATGATTACTTCACTCTTTTCTCTTGTCCTCCTAGATTTCTCATGAGAAGATCTTTCAAGAAGATTCGGTTCTCTGCCGACACTCGAGGAGTACAAATAGCAAAAGGTTCTCTGACAACACTTGGAGAGTGTGAATAGTGGAAGGTACTCTGCCTACACTTGGAGAGTGTAAAAGGATGACGATACTGTGCTTATACTTGGAGGGTATAAAAAGATGATGGTACTCTGCCTACACTTGGAGGGTGTAAAAGAACGATGGTACTCTACCTACAATGGTACTCTGCTAATACTTGGAGGGTGTAAAAGGACAACGGTACTCTTCCAACACAAGGAGGGTCTAAAAGGATGATAGTTCTCTACTGCACCGGATAGTGGTGGAAGAGAGTTTTTGTGAAGGCTTCTCCACCTTATTGAGGGGGGAAAAGGAGAGACACTAGTGGTAATAGTGCAATACCTTAGGTGGGAGACTTCAGGGAGTGGAAGTAGGTCATGTTTGACCGAACCACTATAAATCTTGAGTATTTTCTTTTTCATTGCTTTTTATTTTTCTATCTTGCTATTATCTGTGGTTGAAAAATAGTTTTTAAAATAAAAAAAAAATCATCAGTTTTAAACTTTCAAATTTAAATTAAGAGAAGAATTTTTCAAAATTACCAGTTCACCCCCACTCTTTATTAGCCATTGGGACAAAAGCATAGGTCTAACAACCTAACTCATATTTAACAAGTGGTATCAGAGCTTAGTTTCAAAATCATAAGTTTAGACTACTTTTTGATAAAAGACTATGACTACATTTGGAAATAGAAACACACCTGAAGGTTACTCTATAACTAGACCTTCCTTATTTAACAATATTCCTTTCAATTTTTGGAAAACATGCTTGTCAGCATTTTTACAATCACTAGACTACTGTATATGGATCTTAATTTAGGAAGGGTATACAAAACCAACTAGATTAGTTGATAGAGTTAGGATTAAAATTCCCTTTGCATACTGGACTGTAGAACAATAAAAACTAGCACAACTTAATGCTAAATGTTTGAATAGTTTCTATTGTGCTCTTAAATATGAAGATTACATGCGGGTGAACTAGCACAACCCTAAAAAGGACATATGGGATAGACTTTATATAACATATGAAGGGACTAATTAAGTTAAATAATCCAGACTTAATATTTTGTTGCATGACTATAAACTTTTTTGCATGAAGCCAAATGAATCCATTTCTAAAGTTTACACAAGATTTACATAAATAGTCATCTCTTTACATGCATTGGATAGGGAACTAATGAACGTTGAAATGGTTAATAAGATACTTCATTATTTGCCTACTACTTATGATGATAAGATAACTGCAATTATAGAGTATAAAGACTTACATGTTTAGTCTATAACAATCTTCTTGGATCACTAATTGCTTACGATCAAGGAGTGAGTCAACGAAAGATTGATGCGAGAGAGCCACTAAAGGAAAAGAATATTGCACTAAAGGTGGAGGAGTTAGAGAGTGATCTATCTGTACCTAAGGATAAAGACGACATCGCTTTGATGACTAGACAGTTCAGAAGATTTCTAAAGAGGAAGCAAAAGAGACGCCAGTAATGGAATCGAGGTAAGTTGAATAGGAATGCCAAGGTTTTTAATGATGTAATTTGCTATGAATGCAGGAAATTTGAATACATTAAGTCAGACTGGCCAAAACTCAAAGCCACTCCTAGCAAGGAGAAGATAGAGGAGAAACTAATTGTGAAGATGTGCAAGAAGAATTTTTGAAGAACTTTATTGGCGGACTCAGCTTCAGACTCATCATAGACTAAAAAGGAAGAGGAAGTCAACAATCTGTGCTTGATGGCTGATAATCTTGATCAGTTAGATCAAAAAGAGGCATGCGACTTGACTTACAATGAACTTTTACAAATCTCTAAATGCATACATAATGCATTTAGGAAGTTAAAGTAAATGCATGCTAGCCTCAACTTAGAGTTACAAGAACTGCAGAGAGAACATAAAAACCTTAGAAAAGATCATGCATTAATTGATAACAACCACATGAAATTACATGATGAGTTTGATGATTTGAATAAGTCTAATGAAAATTTAAAATAATCCTATTCAAAATTGGAAAAAGAGTTTAAAGATCTTAAGGATGAATCAGAGAGCAAAAAATATCAGATCAATTATACAAATATTGAAAGATATGAATACTTTTTTCAAATTGAAGATAAAAGCTCTCGAGAAAAATAGGATACCCCAAGACTTGAAGATTTCATGAATCCTATTTTATATCCAAAATTTATACAATCAAGGAATAGACAGAATAATTATAGAAGATTAAGAAACCCATTTTCTGGAGTCAAATGCTATAATTGTGGATTGTTTGGACATAAAGCACACACCTATACATTGGATAGAAAAACTTATTTAGTATGAAAACCGAAGATGCATAAACCTAGACATATCATACATGCATCTGTTTTAAAATTGCCAAAAGGAGAACCCAAACAACCAAACTTGTTTGGGTTCCCAAGTCTAACATTTGGTGATTTTGTAGGATCGCTCTCACACAAGGCCTCATGAGAGCATATGGTACCAGGACAATGATTGCTCAAAGCATATGACTGGAGATAATGTATAATTCATATTGCTGGAAGCCAGGAGTGGAGGCAGGGTTACACTTAAAGATAACACCATAAGGAAGGATGTAGGATTAAGTATGATAGGGAACTTGAAAAAAATTTTTATAGAAATTGTTTTGTTAGTAGAAGGCTTAAAGTATAATCTTCTAAGTATTAGTAAGCTATGTGCTAAAGGATAATGTATTAAATTTTTCCCTACTAGCTTTATATAAAGCCTGAATGGTAATGATGTTTTGCATGGTATACGGGTAAATAATGTTTATATGCTAGATTTAAATTATATCAAAAATTCTACTAATTTTTGTTTAAAAACAATTTCTAATAAGTCATGGCTATGGCAATGGAGACTTTGTCACTCAAACATGAAAAACCTTAGAAGGATTAACCAAAAGAACTTAGTGAGAGGTATACCAAAACTAGACTTTACTAAGGATCACCTTTATGATGCATATCAATTAGGAAAATAGGTGAAGTCCTCTTTTTAGTCCAATAAAAATCTTAGAACTAGTAAACCATTAGAGATTTTGCATATGGATCTTTTTGGACCAATTGGAACTGTAAGTCTAGGAGGAAAGGTATACAGATTTATGATTGTGAATGATTTCTCTATATTCATGTGGATTAGATTTTTATATCATAAGAGTGAATCATTTGAGGTGTTTAGAAAATTTTTTACTTGGATTTAGAGGAAACTAGGATGTGAGATTTTGACAATTCAAAGTGATGATGGAGGAGAATTTAAAAATAAAAAATTTGAGGATTTTTTCAGGAGAAAGGGATTGATCTTAATTTTTTTGCACCTAAAACCCCTTAGCAAAATGGGGTAGTTGAAAGGAAAACTAGAATATTTATCGAAGCCGCACGAACCATGTTGGTAGAATATTCATTTCCTAAATATTTTTGGGCTGAGGTAGTTAGCACGACATTTTATGTTTTGAATAGGGTGAATGTCAGATCAAACTTGAATAAAATACCTTATGAGTTACTTAAGGGGAGAACACCTAATTTATCACATTTGCATGTTTTTGGATGTAAGGTTTTAATACATAACAATGGAAACTTCCTTAGAAAAATTAGAACCAAAATCAGATGAAGGAATTTTTCTAGGATACTCTAGTATTGGAAAATCTTATAGAGTATTCAATAAAAGAACTTTGATAATTGAGAAGATCACACATGTTATATTTGATGAATCTAGAATTTTTTAAGAGCAAATTGTTGAAGAGGATGAGATAGCAATTGACTCCCAAAAGATTAATAAAATAAATTTGGATGAAAATTTGGAGATAAAAAACCCTTTGCCTAGAGATTTGAGATTTTTTAAAACCCACACAAAAGAATTGAATATAGGTGAACTTAGTGAGGGTGTTAGTATTAGGCGTGGACTAAGCAAAAAAGTCAATCATTCAGCCTTTATTTCAATGATAGAACACATAAATATTGATCAAGTACTTTTGAATGAATTTTGCATATTGGTTATGCAAGAGGAATTAAATCAATTTGTAAGAAATGAAGTTTGGGAATTAAATGCAAGGCCAAAAGATCAAAGTATAATAGGAACTAAGTGGGTATTTAAGAACAAAATGAATGACTCAGGAGTAATCATTAGAAATAAGGTTAGATTGGTGGCTAAGGGATATAATCAAATTGAAGGAATTGATTTTGATTAGACTTTTTTCTCTGTAGCTAGACTTGAAGCAATTAGGGTTCTGTTAGCATTTGCCTATTTTATAAGATTTAAATTGTATCAAATGGATGTTAAAAGCGCCTTCTTAAATAGGGTGATTTAAGATGATGTTTATGTGGAACAACCTCCGGGCTTTGAAAATTCTAAACACCCAAACCATGTTTTCAAATTAAAAAAGACATTATACAGATTGAAACAGACACCTAAGACTTGGTATGAGAGATTGAGCACCTTCCTACTTGAGAGATCTTTTAAAAAAGGAAGTGTGGACACAACTCGCTTTTTGAAGAAATTGAGAGAAGATATACTCATCGTACAAATTTATGTTGACAATGTCATCTTTGGATCTACAAATAAAAATCTTTATGATGATTTTTCTAAAATAATAAGTAGTGGATTTGAGATGAGTCTAATGGGAGATTTGAGTTACTATCTAGGCTTTAACATTAAGCAAATTAAGAAGAGTATATTTCTTAGTCAGTCAAAGTATGTTAAGGACATCCTCAATAAGTATGAAATGGACAATGCTAAACCTGTTAGTACACCTATGAGTTCCTCAGTTCAGTTGGATAAGGACCCTAAGGGAAAATCTTTTGATAAAAAAAAATTTACGAGATTTATTAGATCTTTACTTTACTTGAAAGCTAGCAGACCCGATAGTATATTTAGCGTTTATTTGTGTGCTAGATTTCAAGCAGATTCAAAATAATCACATTTTACAGCAATGAAAAGGATTTTGAGATATCTCTTGAGAACTCAGAACTTAGGAATTTGGTATCCTAAGTTTAGCCCTTCATTTAAAATAATTGGATATTCATATTTGAATTTTATAGGTTATAAGGTTGATAGAAAGAGTACTTTTAAAATATGTCAATTTATTGGAAATTCTTTAATTTCTTGGTCTAGTTGAAAATATAATTTCATAGCCCTGTCTACTGCTGAAGCTGAATACATTGTCTTAGGAAGTTGTGTGGCACAAGTATTTTGGTTGAAACAATAGTTGATTGATTTAGGATTAACAATAGGCACAATTCCCTTTTATTGTGATAATACTAGTACCATTTGCATTTCTAAAAATCCTATTCAACATTCAAGAATCAAACATATTAATATCATGCATCATTTCTTAAGGGATTATGTATCCAAAGGAGAAATTGAACTTAATCATATTTCAACTTAAAATTAACTTGTAGACATTTTTTACAAAACCACTAGCCTTTGTTACTTTCAGTACATTAAGAATAAGGCATGGTGTGATTGATTTGAATGCTTAAATAAAGATTTCTGCAACATTGATATATGTTTTTATAAGTGTACTTTTTGGTTTTGTGATTTTCCTTGTGTGTTTTTTAGTTTTTGTGCATATTTGATTTTATTATTTTTGTCTGTTTGTTTTGTGTGTTTTCAAAAATATTTTCACATTCAAAATTTATGTTTTAGAGCAATCATTTAAAAGTTTCTAAGTGTGATATTCGTTTGTATAAAATATTTTCATGCTGGACGAATCCTGTAGCGTATCAATCGTTCAGTTGAACAGTCTGCATGCAGTTTTTTAGTTTTTATTACTGTTCATCAATATGATCCCCAGATCGTCCGGATGATGTGTATTCATTCGTATATACACATATAGATGGTTATACGGTCAGAATAGTTTCTTTATTTTTGATCGTACTTATGAACCTTAAGTTCGTACATACGAACACATGGCATTTCTGAGTGGGGGACATTTCAAACCTTTATAAAAATGATCTTAAATATCTGATCATCCCGGATGAGCACCTGTTCATCTATACGATTGTTTGGTCAAAAGTCTGTATGAAAGGATGCCTCGTAACTTGTATGATTACGAAAAGCTATTTCATTTTAGACTCATTCATTCGTACATACAAAATTTTATTTCGTACGTACGAACCCTATAATGATGGATCATTTCGAGCAATTTTTAATAAAGATGCACATTTAGGAAGTGAAGATTTTGAGGAAGAAAGGAATAAACCTCTACATGTACCTGCTGGTAGATAAAACTTTTATGAGACGGTTTAGTGCTTTAATCATCTTGAGAGCCACTTTAATCAATATTTTGATCAAATTGAAACTCATCTTCAATAGAAGGACTATCAATATCAGTAGAATATGGGTTGGGTAAGAGGTCAAATTTAATCAGTCAACATGAATATAGCTATGATGAATAGCTATTTTAATTTATTTAACCAACCACCTCCTCTAGATCAGGGCCCCTCAAAATGATGACTATAATTTTTTTATGATTCTCTCTACCAGTGGTGATGTGATATGATGTGTTATTAGTTTTTATATCTTTATGTTTTACGTTTTTATGAAATCTGTGTGTATTGATATCTATCGTGCTCAATGTATTATCATTCACCATGATATAACTAAAAATTTTAATGTCTTATTTTAGTTATTTTTTATCTCTTTTTAGAAATATTTGTTAGCCTATATGATTATCATGACAAATTGAACTAACAAGTTGTATACTTTAAAATACAATAAAAAATTAAATTCATTAGAAAATCTATTTTTTTTCAAAAATTTAAGTTGTGTTATAACTCGATCAAGTTAAGGCTATCAAACTCATGTCTCTTGTTAGACTAACATAATTTAATATTATTATTACAAGTTTGATATTTTCTTATTTTTTATTTCTCTTTTCAATATAAATATCTTTGTACTTAGACAAATTTAAGATTTTAGATTATCGATTTTGAAAAGATCAATTAAAAACTTGAAAAATGTACAAATATCATAAGAATGCTCAATGGTTCACAAATTGGTAAAAAGGCATAAAATTAGCCCACAAATACAAAAGATGCACAAAGTGTGCCACAAATATTGAAAAGATGCACAAAGCGCCACAAGTATATGTTCTTTCCTCTATCTTTTAATCTTTAAATTCAAATGAATCTTCTGTTCAATTTTATTTTTTATTGAAATTTGAAATACATAAATTTTTATTTCATCTACTTTGCAATAATTTTGCTTATCTTATTATCTAAACTGATTCATAAACTTGATATTTTTTTCTTATGTATATTATATCTATACTTAAATCATATGAATCCTTCTTTTTTTCTAATGAATTTTTTTATTAGCAAATATAACTCAATCTCTTTCAGGATCAATTATCAAAGACTTCTCATATGACTTCTTGCATTTTTGTGTTTGTTCATTTCTTCTTCTCTTTTTGCTATTGTAAAAAAGGATGAGAAATATTATTTGACATTTGATTGTGAAATACTGTTTGACATTTGATTGTGTTGTTCATGACTCTGTATGTTTTGTTCGTGTCTTTTTGGTATTTTTTTGACATTTCAGTGTCATTTTTTTTGTGTGTGATTATTTTTGTGTGTTGAAAGCTTTAAAATTAAAAAATTTGATTTGTTTAAAATAAATGCCTCTTATTCTCATATGCTTATTCATTCAGGGGGAGTTTAGGAGAAACTTAGGATTTTTAAATTTTCACAAATAATAATTGTTTTGCCATCATCAAAAAGGGGGATATTGTTGAGAGAGTTACTACTTAGCTTTGCATGTTTTACACTCTTGCAACTTGTATGTTTTTTATGATTTCAAATATTATTGTTTTGATTATTATTTTCTCCTAACATATTTTGGAATATTTGTTTTTGCTCTTGTATGTACTAACATTTTAGGGAAATCATACTCCAGATTATTGAAAACTTCAAATTAAGATCCACTTAGAATGTTTTGTAAAATTGGAGTCTATATTTTTTTATTTTATTTGATTTTGAGAGAGTGTGATTGTAATTGAGTAACTTAGCACACACACACACACACACACCGAGGGAGAGTTTTAAAATTTATAATTTTTAAAACTAATCGTACAGTACGATCCAGGTTTGTACGGGACGATCTGGTCAGTTATACTCCCAAACGAGCAATGGAATGAACAGAGATGGAAAAAAAATTTAATTATAGATCATATAGATGATTTTACCCATTCGTCCTAGGATGATGTCCTCTAGATTTGTCATTTAAACTATTCGTCCAGACGATTTTACCCATTCATCCCAGGATGATGTCCTCTAGATTTGTCATTTGAACTATTTGTCTAGATAATTTTACCCAATCGTCCCAGGATGATCTCCTATGTTATGTAAACTTTTAGTCCGTCCTGCATTTTAGTACCAATGAACTTTGGGAATAACTGTTCGTACCGGATGAACCATGTTCGTATGGAATGATAATCTGGTACGAAGGAAGTTTGTACCAATTTGCATTGAGTTCATATGCAACAGTTTTTATACTGTTCGTACGTACGAATTTTGATTGTACAGGGCAATCATGAATGGTTAAAAAATTAAAAATTATAATTTTTGGATAGTTTTTCGTGTCTTTTCTATAAAAGGTCCACTTAAGACTGTCATGTAATCTTTTTTTCATTTGGTCTTCGTGCATACTAAAGGGATTTTGAAGGAGAGAGTGAGAGAGAGAGAGTATCTGAAGGAGATTTCTTACTATTGGAGCATGAAGGGTTCACTTTGTTACTCAAAGGTAAGGATCTCTGTTTGTAATTTGTGATTACTTCACTCTTTTCTCTTGTCCTTCTAGATTTCTCGTGAGAAGATCTTTCAAGAAGATCCGATTCTCTGCCGAGACTCGAGGAGTGTGAACAGTGGAAGGTTATCTACCTACACTTGGAGAGTGTGAAGAGTGGAAGGTACTCTTCCTATACTTAGAGAGTGTAAAATGACGACGATACTCTGCCTACACTTGGAGGGTGTAAAAGGATGACGATACTCTGCCTACACTTAGAGGGTGTAAAAGGATGATGGTACTCTACCTACACTTAGAGGGTGTAAAAGGACGACGGTACTCTGCGTATACTTGGAGGGTGTAAAAGTATACCGGTTCTCTATAGCACCGAGTAGCGGTGGAAGAGAGTCTTTTTTAAGCCTTCTCCGCCTTACTGTGGGGGAAAAAGGAGAGACACTAGTGGTAATAGTGCAATACCTGAAGTGGGAAACTTCAGGGAATGGATGTAGGTCATGTTTAACCAAATCACTATAAATCTTGTGTCTTTTATTTTCTACTGCTTTTTATTTTCTGTCTTGTTATTATCTGTGGTTGAAAAATAGTTTTTAAAATTAAAAAAAAAATTCATCGATTTTAAACTTTCAAATTTAAATTAAGAGGAGAATTTTTTAAAATTACTAATTCACCCCCCCCCCCTCCTTGGTTAGCCATTGGGAAAAAAGATTAGGTCTAACAACCTAATTCATATTTAACAAGTTTTAACAAAACTTTCCCAAAGAAAATTAAATTTTTTTAAACTAGACTTTTTAGTCAAACATCCTATGGCAACCTATTCTCTATAAGCAATCTTTTTTTCGTAACATACTTTATTTTTCAGGATTTGATTTGTGCAGGTTCCTTGGTTAGTAGATTTTTTGTTGGAAAGATAGGGCTAAAAGTCTTTATTTTTATCTTTATTCCTTTTCGGGTGTTTATAACTTACAATCCTAGAATGTTCCTAGGTTTTATGTACAAGTACTTAGGAGGGAACTTAAGAATAGTTTATTTTTTCTTTAGCATTATAGTTCTTATGAGCAGCAGCAAGTTTAAGGTTCCTCTTAAGGACATTGTGATATTTTCCTTAATTAATACATAGGCCTCTTTATGGATCCCCCCCCCCCCTAAAAAAAATCACTCATTCTAACATCTCTCTTCTCTCTCTTCTTTCCACTCTACTACTCTGGCATTGTGGTTTCCATGATTTAGTTGGTGTGATTCTTGCAATTATGTTCTTTTTCTTTCATGATTTTTATGTCATGTTCATTTATTTTTTCTCCTGGGGCCATTTGGCCTTAGGGTTCACATTTTCTCCTTGATGGATTCTAATTCAGCATCTTCATTACCTAATCCTTCAGGTCATCCTACTTCGATTTTGATGGATCTGAAGAATGGTTTCTTTGATGGTAATGGTAAATTGTATACCACTAAATCTAGTTCTTTTTGTGATCTGCTTGTGGGTGCCTCTTCTTCAAAAGAGTAAGGATTTTCTTTTACAAAATCTTTAGTTAAGGGCTATCCAGCATTATTGATATTTGATGACAATATAATGAAACTTGCTGTCATTTAACATTTTACTTTGGTTGGCGTGTTTTTGATTGGCAAACCTAATCTAGATACGATTCAACTTTTCTTTAGAAACTTGAAATTAATCAGCTTTTTCTTTATTAGCTTGCTTGACATTTGACATATTACAATTCAACTCTCTAATTATTTGGATTATAGTCGCGTATTTGTTAGGAGGATATATTATATCAACAATTGCCAAATGCGTTTATTAAAATGAACTACATATTTAGACATCAAGTAAGAATCACGAATAGTTCCTATTTGGATTTTTTCCCAAATTTACATTTACAATTTTTTAATCTTTATGTTTTACAAGCTTTGGGGTCTCTCTTTGGTAGGCCTCTTCAATCAGATTAGGCCACTAGCTCCTGATCGAGGTCTTCTATGGCTTAGATTCGTGTGGAATCGGATATCACTAAGAAGCATCCAAAAGATATTTGGCTTGGTTCTAAAAAATTGATTATTTATAGAAAGTGGAATTCACAATTGTTTCAAATTTTTTTATTAAGTGTAAAGTTCATGGACATTCAATAAATGAATGTTTTGTGGTCCAACCTAACCATAAAAGGAATAATAAGGCCTCCAAACTAATGGTTGAATCAAATGTTGGGGAACCATTCGAAAAGGGAGTTCATTCTCTAAATCATGAGGATTTTCAAAATAATGATATTGATAAGCCTAAGTAATGTGGTAATGTCATAGATATTGACCCTTCTTATAAATCAATTAGGGAAGTAGAGAACTTGAATGAGGGAAATAATGAGTTTAACCAACTTTAGATTATCATGGAAATGATTGAGGGTCTTACTTTACTTGACTCAGTTGTGCTATTATTAGAGGGAGAATTAATGAGAAAAATAATCAGTCTATACTTGGCAATATGATTAATCATGACAAGGAGGATAACAATAAGCTTGAGGGGGTTATTGACTAATCATCTCAATGGTGATTGTAGGAGAGAACCTCGAAACCACTATGCTCTAAACTAAAATAATGGGGAAATTTCCCGAACCATTGTAAATCCTTTAACAAAGAATTAAACTTTTTCTCTTGCTGTTAGGGATGATAATATTAAGGCGGTGGGATTTCTTCTCATGATACTTATTCTCCTAAGGATATTCAAAAGGGTAATACTTGTAACTCTATGTCATCTCCTAAAGGAAATGCCAAGAATAATGAGGAAGGGATTTATAAAAGTTTCCAGAAAAAAAAAAGATTAATAAAAATTAGGTAAGTTGTACCCCCAGGATCACACGAGCTTCAAATGTCTCATATTGTATTAATGGTTAAAGCTCTTGTGTGGAATCTTAGGGGTGTAGGGGATTCTTTGTCCAAGGATATAGTTAAGAATTTATGCATGGTTTATAATATCAATTTCTTATTTTACTTGAGCCTTTAATTTCTTCTGCTAAGCTTGATTTGGTTAATATAAAACTTGTTTTTGATTTAGCCTTTGGTAACTACACTAAAAATTTTGGATTTTTCAGAAGCATTTTATTTGTTTAGATATTATTATTGATTTTCCTCAAACTGTGCAAACTAATATTAAGTTTCTTCACTTCTCTTGTTATGCATGTTTTATATATGCATCATGTTCTAGATTTGGCAGGAAGACTCTTTAGAAATAGATTTTTTATTTCTCCATAATGTTTAAGGGCCCATGGTTGGTAGGTGATGATTTTAACACTATTACCAATGATACTAAAGGAATTTGGGGAAAATCTTCTAACTTTCAAGCTATGGAAGATTTTAATGATATGATTTTTAGGTGCAATTACATGATATTGGTTTTTCTGGAATTGTTTTTACTTCTAACAAGGGTACCATAAGGCAAAGATTAGATCGTATTCTTTTTAATGATTTTTAGATTTCTTCTTACAAGATGTCCCATATTGATCATTCAACCAAAACCTTATATAATTATTCTCCTTTATTGTTAAGTACTTCCATGAAATGTAGAAATACTTATGAACCCTTTAGATTCCAAAATTTGGGGCTCCTTGATGTTACTTTTTTCAATGTTTTACGAAGTTACTAACATGCTCCTCTTTTTCTATATGATAATGTTGGGGGTATGCTTAGATTATGGTTTAATCTTAAGAGACTTAAATAAAAGTTATCTTGGTGGAATAAATATATTTTTAAGAATATATTCACTAACACTTTGCAAGATGAAAATAATGTGGAGTTTGCTGATAATACATATATGCTTGATTCTTCTTTTGAAAATTGATCTTCTCTTAATGAAGCTAAGACTAATTTTCTCAAACTTCAAGAAAAAGAAGAGGACTATTGGAGTCAAAAGGCCACTTCCAAATTTCTTGTGGGGGGTGAGTGTAATACTAAATTTTTTCATAATATTGCTAACCACAAAAAGGTGGTTAGTCTCATTCACAAAATTACTTCTCTTGATGGTTCTTCTATTGATGATCCCTCTTTTATTTATGATTCTGCCATTGGGTATTTTAAAATTGCTTTCAATAAAGATTTTTGCCCCAATTTGAAACTTTATTTTTCTTTTATTCACACATTTCTGAGAAGGAATTGTTGGAGTCTTTCCTATTACCTACTTGAGATTTAATGGTGATTTCATCATTTTTACTAATGTCATTATCAAAATGCTTTACAATCTTTTAAAATTTCTTAATAAATTTTATCTTGCTAGTGGTTTAATTTTAACCCTTCCAAGAGTTGCTTTATACTGGCTAAATAAAAATTCCAAAGGATAATTACAATTATTGAAAGTAATTTTTTTTTGCTTAAATAAATTTACCAATGAAATACTTGGGTACTCCTCTTTACAAATGTAAGAAGCGTTCTCATTTATTTGATAACATTTTTATGACCATTCACAAGAAACTTATTACTTGGGCTTTTGATTTCCTCTGTTTGGTGGTAGATTAGTGTTAATTAAAAATGCTTTGTGTTCTATTCCTATTTATCTATTTCATACTTTATGTCCCACTTTTAATGTCTATATTAGAATGGATAGATTCTTCAATAAATATTTTTTGCATGCTAAACATGGCAAGCATGTTATTTCTTGGGCTTCTTCGAGTAACAGTTATGGGTTGTTGAGGAAGGTATATTAAATTTTAAGAGCTTGAAAGATATGCCTCAAGCTTTTTTTCACAAGTTTTAGTATGCTTTAAGATTTAAGAAAAGTTTGTGGGCTAATTTTATGGTCTCTAAATATTGTGCTAGTAAACACCCTCTCAACTATCATTTAAACAAGTTGATTCTTTTAATTTGAGAAGGATGTGCTCAATTAAGTGGGAAGGAGGCTGAGCAATTTATCCAATGGGGTATATGGGCTGGCAATATTTTGATTTTGTATGATAAAAGGTTAGGTAATTTTTCTATTGATGATTTACTGAACACGCACTCGACTTATGCTTGTAAAGTCAAGGATTTTATTGATGATGGGATTTGGAATGTTGGTCTGCTTGCTGATTATGTTCCTCATTTTTATTGTTAATCTTATCCTTAATAGTCCCATTCAAGTGGATAATGAGGATTGCAAATTTGTTCAATCTTTCTAACGATGGTAAGTTTACTCTTAAGCAAATCTGAAATTTTATCAGGCAAGCTCATCCTAAAGCATTACTTTATTCAGATATTTGGAATTGTTCTATCCTCTTATTCTATTCTTATATGGAGGATTTTGCATAATTATTTGCCTTTTAATTCTATTTTATTGAAAAAAGGTTTTTAATTTGTTTCTAAATATCAGTGTTGTTACCATATTGAAAACATTCATCATGCTTTTTCAAGGCCCTATTTCTAAGCAAGTCTGATTATATTTTGACAACATTTTTAATATTCAATCATATGGTAATTGTACTTTTATCACTAATATTCTTAATTATTGGTTTGTTCCAACTCAACACCAGATTAGGAATGTTTTGCCTATCATTATCTATAAGTTCCTGTGGAGTAGGAATGAGTCTAATCATGAGGAAATTTGAATGAATGCTTTGAGTATTACTTCTAAAGTCGAGGATAAACTTTTGAATTATATTGAAACTAAAAAAAATGATTAAACAAATCCAAGTTAAATAAATAAAAAAATTAAATAAAATTAGAATAAAATTGAATAAAAATAAAAATTTAGAAACAAATAAAATACAAATCAGAAAGATTAATCAAATTAAATAAAATTTTTCAAAACAAAATAAATAAAATCAATTAAACAATTAAAAGAAATTAATTAAATTTTAAATAAAAAATTAAAATTTAAAATAAATAAATAAAAATAAAAAACATTAAACATTAAATAATATTAAATTGATTTAAAAATAAGTAAACTTAAATAAAAAATCAAACATAATTTAAATTAATTAAATAAGTCAAATTAAAAGAATTAAATAAATGTAATAAGTTTAATTAAATAACTTTAATAAATATGAAGGTTGTATGCAGTTAATTGATCCCTTAGGTGGAATCAAATGCATTACGTTTGGAATCCTAGGACCATCTGACTAAGAGCTCAATTCTTGAAGTAATTAATTAATGGGGTTCTTTAAAACATAAATCAATAAAACACTTAAATAAAATATAAAGACAATTCACTTGATTTGATGGTTTTTTTTTTTTTTTTTAAGATTGTAGAGAGCATTTTATAACATGAAAAAAAAAACTATTATAATGATAACAACTAGAAAAACAAATCTAGATACTAATCCGCTCTTTACAAAAGAAAAGAAACAGGATCCACTAAAGAAAAGGAAATTGCAAACACCATTAAGAGTGGCACAAATAAAGTCCACTAACAATACTAAGAGAAGACCATTATCTCCTTTCAACACCCAACTTTCTTTTACCAGCGCAATTTTTATAATGAAATCGAGACTTAACTATTATGCTTCTGCTTATATTTTCCTCTGGTTACTCAAGTCCATTTGCCATCCTCCTCTTCCTTTCTGTAGATTGACTGTTTAAATTTCCCTTATTGAAATTTCCAGCAGTGTACCAGGTAAATTTTCTTCATCCTTTTGATGAACTGTTTGCTTACTAGAGGAAATCAATATATCAATCTTCTTGGGATAACTGTTCCTCCTCCAACAGAATTTTTAATGTTTTCTAGAAATAATATTCAATGGGCCGTAATAATTATCTTTATGCACCACCATCCGATTTGAGTTTTAAAAAGTGTTATCCTTCGTTTCACTTACTAATGACATATCCTTTAACTCAAATCCAAATTTTTTATTTGCTAAAATAACTTTTCCTGATTGGGTCAGACAGTTCGGACTTTTATGTCCCAAACAACCACACTTGAAACATAATATAGATATACCTTCAACCCATACTCCCGTTGGAAACTAGCTTCTTTTTAAAATCGGTTCTTACGTAGATTCTAGCATATTCACTTCTTCCCCACATGTTAGTATGATCATCTATCCATAAAAGAAGTTCAATCATTGTAGCCATGCGAGCTATGTTCTTTCTATCCCAATAAATTAGAGGGAGTTGAGAAACTAAACCAAAAAAAGGCGTAGATAACCCTTTTGGAGAATTTTGAGAGAAGGATGGAGACCATTTGTCCAAAGCAATTAATTGACCCATTATAAACCCCATGGTCCCCACATAATAATTTGATCTCTAGCTTCAACCGACATGAATAGACATATGAAACAATCAACACTAAGCATAATAACATGAAACCCCCCAACATGAGCCCATTTAATTTTCAACTGATTATTGAAGGCCTGGTAAGTCACCCAACGGCCCAGAACCTTCCCCACAAGAGCATTTTTAAGGTGACTAACATTCTGGTTGACATCTTCAATGCCGGGTAAAACCCTAACTACATCTTTTGAAAATGCAGAAATGTCTTCAACTTCATCAATAAGAGTGACTTTAGGCTTTAACCAACCATTAGGAAAATTAATTACCTTGTTAACCTGGTATTTCTCAGCTTGTGCATTGATATTCTTGCCACCGGTAGAGTTAAAAAAAAAGGAATTAAGACTCGTGATGCATGATGTATATCAGCGCTAACTGGACAGATTGAATGCTTTGCGGGAATATTTGATGGAACGTTGGAACTGACATTTTGAATTTCTAATTTTTCATGAATACCATTCTCCTTCTGCTGAATACCATTCACAATTTGAAGATATCCTTGTATGTGTAAGTTCTAAGGCACTTCATCTAATCTTGCACAGGATGAAGCTGCCTTCATTGGACAGGAGCAATTAACATCAATTAGCTTGTTGAACCCAGAATTTTGGCGGGGGAAAAAATTGGAGAGAGAAGCTCTGGTTTTTTTCTCTAGAGAGAGAAAGTTTGAATTACTATTTTTTCGCGGGTTTTCTCATCTCCGATCATGGCGGATGCTGGCCGTCTGCCTTCGGATCCTCCAAATTTTCATCATCCGGCCAATAATCATCTTCCGATTGTTAGTCCTGTCTCTCCATCACCCACGATTTCTTCAAATCGGTGGAATAAGGATTTTTTGAATCCTAGATCTGAAATCAAATCGTTACATATCAACGAAGGTTTTGGCCGTAATGATCGGCAGGATATTCCTTCTTTTGTTGATAAGGGTAAGAAGGCGGTTGTTTTCTCAACCTCTTATGGTGATGTTCTTCAAGAAGATGGCTCTCTTGCTAATGGGGTAAGTTTTGGAATGTTGGATCATGGAATTTTTCATTCTGTGAATTCATCTTCTACAAAAGCGACTGAAGCTAATGACAAAATCTTTACCTGCAAGATTTCGAATGAGGCATTAATTCCTGAAAAAAACCCCTGATAATTCGGGCATTACTATTCCATTGAATGGAATTTATACAAAGGAACCGAAAGATTCTTTCCTTAATACGTGGAAGAAACCTCAACGCATCAAGATTAATTTTGATGCTAGCGCCATAGATTTATCTTCAGACGGAAAGGCAGTTAAGTTGAATTCTGAGAAAGAACGGGCCAATTCAAAAATTCTTACTAATACAATTGTGCTGAAGGTTTTGGGAAAGAATATTCCTTTTTCGGTGTGCAGCATTGAGCTACGTAAGAAATGGGGTAGATTCGATAATTTTCATTTAACCTCATTGGGTTTAAACTGGATACTCTGTTCGTTCAAATCCACTGCAGCTATGGAAGAAGTTCTTAGTGGTGGACCATGATACATTGGTGGCCATATTGTCGGACTGGACAAATGGTCTCCGTCATTCTCTCCTTCATCCCTTAAAGGCCTTACAGCTCCGGTATGGATTAGATTTCCCCAACTACATTTGCATTGCTGAAACGAGATTAACATGGCTCTGATTGCTTCCAGAATTGGTATGCCTCTGTTTTTTTACGGAAACTCATTTAGTTGGAGTAAGAAGGAATATGCGCGTATATGTGTACGCATAAATTTAGAATCTAAACTTCCTACTGGAGTTTGGATTGATGGTTCGTATGGAAGATTCTTTCAGAAAGTTGAGAATGAAAAACTCACTTCGTTCTGTTATGGCTGCGCAAAAATTGGACATTTGAAATCCTCTTGTCCTGAATCTGGTATGAATATTCTGATTGTTCACAGCTCAGATTTACAAGAAAAAGTCATTCAAGATATTCCTCAGCAAAATAATCAGGAGGATTATGGGCCATGGATTCACGTCAAATTCAAAAATAGGCCTAATCAATCTAGAAACCGACAGGGTCATTTGAAAAAAGAAGCAAACAAAGTAGTGGCTCCAAATAAAAACATGGCTCCGGACTTCCTGTTATAAATCCTGCTGAAGGAATTTTGGTAGTTGAAAGCCCGCCAAATAAATTTCAAAACATTGAACCAGCTCTAGCAAAAGACATTAATTTGTCTAACAGTTTTAATGCTCTTAAGGATTTTCTATCATACCAGACGAGGTTGAAACAGATATAGATGTAACTCCTGAAGACAATGTCTTGTCAGTGATAAATGATGGTGATTCTGATTTAGTTAAAGCTAAATCATTGGATGTTATTGAGATAAAGGTTGCTCCTGTTGAAGGACATGTTGAAGAAAAAGCTAGTTGTCCTGCTTCTGTTTCTCGTGCTCAAGATGGCTCTCTTGAACAATCTGAAAAACCTGATTCAGATCATACTCATTCAGAGATTCCTATCTCTACCAAACCAAAAAATAAGCCTCAATTGAAATTTTTGGGTCCGATTGAACCCTGGTCCAGAAAACGAAAAGACAAAAGTAAAGGCAAAAAAAAAGGCGGGGACTTTTCCCCTTCTGTTCAATAATGTCTTCCCTCATTTTTTGGATATGTAGAGGGATAAAGAAAAAAGAGTCATCCCTCTACCTTAAAGAAGTAGTTAAAGATAACTCAGTTTTTTTTATTGGTTTTGCTGAGACTAAAATGGCCTCGATTGTTAGAACGGATGTAAATAGAATCATTGGTGCGGATTGGAATTTTTTCCATCACCCGGCAGAAGGCATTGCTGGAGGTATTTTGATTCTGTGGAAAAGTTGCTTGGCTGAATTTACTATTATTATTCACTCTCCCCAGCTTGTTTTTGGTACTTTAAAAACCCCTAACAAGGGTATTTGGAATGTGGCGATGGTGTATGGGCATAAAAACCATGAAGGTAGAAGAGATCTTTGGAACAGTTTGGAAGATTTACTGTCCGAAGATATTCCTACTTTAGTAGGTGGCGACTTCAATTGTCTTCTTTCTAAAGAAAATAAAAGAGGAGGTAAACGCTTTTGTATGTCAAATGGAACAAAGGAAATGAAGTTTTTCTTGGCCAAGCACGATCTTCATGATATTGGAGTGATTGGTCCTAAATTTACTTGGTGCAACAATAAGCAAGAGACTGCTAGGATTTGGGAACGTCTTGACCATTGTTTGCTAAATTCTCTTGCTCTACAGCTAGTCTCATCTGCCTCTATTCGGCACCTAGCTAGGATCTCTTCTGATCACTACCAAATTGCTTTTTACCTTGAGAACTCTACCAGGGATTCAACCAAGATTTTCAGATTTGAAAACACATGGAAATCTTACCCTGCCACTTGGAATATCGTTGCAAAGGCCTGGGGGAAAAATGACTACGGAGATGAAGCTGATGTTCTTAATAGGAAGATTAAGAGATCCTTGAAATCTCTCTTCTTCTGGAATAAGAATACATGTAAGAACCTGAACCAGTTAAAAGAAGATTTAAAAAGAGACATTCTTAGCTTGCAACATCAAGAAGTCGAGGAGGGAGGTTTAAGTCCAGATAATCTTACTCTTTTAAGAAGTAAGGTATGTGAGCTTAATGTCACTTTGCTTAGAATCTCAACGTGGTGGAATCAACGCGCCAAGACCAAATGGAATGAGGAGGGAGACTCTAATACTCGATTTTTTCATGCACATGCAACTGCCAGGAAAAATGGTAATCTTATTTGACAGATAAAGGATGAAAATAACAATACTGTGGAAGATATGGAAGATATTGAGAGAATTTTTCTGAAATTCTTTGAAGATAAAAGGAAGCCTCGGTATTGCAATTTTCTGAATTGGCCTTATAATGATCCGACTCAAATGCTTGATGAGGATGATAAAATTCTTTTGGTGGCTGAATTCACTGAATCAGAATTCCATACTGCATTTTTTACACAAGGATCCAATAAATCACCCGGTTTAGATGGTTCTACAGCATCTTTTTTCAAATTTTATTGGGAGATCATTTGTGATGTTGCTTGGAAAGCTATAAACAAGTTCTTTACCACTGGCTGTATGAATGGTGCTTGGAAGGACACTTTGGTTATTCTCATTCCCAAGATCAACTCTCCAATTTTGCCTTCTAATCTTCGCCCAATTAGCTTATGTCAAACTATCTACAAAATTGCCTCAACCATGATAGCCAACATGTTAAAGTGTTGCATTTCCAAGCTAATTTCTGAGGAATAGGTTTCCTTCATACCAGGTAGATCCGTGTCTGATCATTGTCTTCGTGCTCTTGAAATTTTCAACAAATTTAAAATTTCAAAAAATAAGAAAGGTCTTATGGCTGTTAAACTCGATATGGCACAAGCTTTCGATAGCATGTGCTGAAAGACGTTGGAGCACATACTTGATTGGTTCGGTTTTCCTGTGCAGTATTCATCCTTCATTTTGGAATGTGTTACTAATGTAAGATTTTCCATTCTTTTAAATGGTAAAGCCACTAGTTGGATTGATGCAAAAAGTGGTTTCAGACAAGGGTGTCCTTTGTCACCTTATCTTTCATCATGTGTTCTCAACTTCTTACTAGTGTCATCAAGAAAAGAGGATCTAATTTGGGCATTCAAACCTCTCCAAAAGCGCCTAAAATTACTCACTTATTATATGCCGACGATGTGCTTCTGTTCGGTATTGCTTCTTCCTCTACTGCAGCTGGACAGGGCAGAGCTTGAATCATTCCAAATCCCAAATTTTCTTTGGAAAATTTGTCAGAGCTGATTTAAACCAGAGAATTGGCAACAAATTCGGGTTTAAGGTGGTGAACAAGCTTCAATACCTGGGAACCAACATTGCTCTCAGAACTTTGACCAAAATTGATTTTCAATTTGTGGTGGATCATGCACTTGATAAGCTCAATTCTTGGGGTGTTAATTCCTTTCTATGGCTGGAAAATTGTCTTAGCTAAGACTTCTTTGTTATCATTGCCTACCTTTATTTCCACTCATTCTTTGATCCCTAAGAGTATTCCTTTTGAATTAGATCGAATATGTAGGGATTATATTTGGCATCATAACCAAAGGAAAAAGAGTCTTCAATACATTGCTTGGGATAACCTTTGCACTCCTAGAGCTTACAGTAGAATGGGAATGTATTCAGCTGTCAAACAAATTAGCCCCCTACGAGCTAGGCTTGCTTGGAGGCTTTTTCACAATCCTTCTTCACTTTTATATAAGTGTATGGCTACTAAATACGGTTCTGTCATTCACGATGACAAATCAACCTACGCTCACTCTGCTGCTCGGGCTATAATTCTTAATGGTGCCTCTTCTCTCAAGTCAATTGTCAAGTGGAAAATTGTTAACGGGAAAAATATTAATGTCATGAATGACATTTGGTTACTTGACAAATGCTTCAACAAGTGGCCTATGCCTTCTGATTGTAATGGATTAGAAAATCTGTTGCTGCGGAACTTCATCACTGAAGACGGGAATTGGAATCTCTTTGAGCTCTCAAGGTTCTTTAATAGCAGCATGATTGATCTTATAATACATCATTCTATTATAACTGAGGGAGAAGAAGATAGTTTGGAATTGCTCTATCAACTATCTGGTAAATCCATTACTTCCTTAGCTTATTCCGAAAGTATCAAGTTTCAGAATTTTCATGATGATGCTGGTTTTGCTAAGTGGCTGTGGAAATTGAAGCTTAAGCCTATAGTTGAGCTTTTTTGGTGGAGGCTTAGTAGGTTTGCTATCCCTACTAATGAATTCTTAAAATTTAGAAAACTTAGCAATTGTGACAAATGCGCTCGTGGATGCCCTGAAGTGGAAGATGGGTCTCATGTTGTAGTCCACTGTAAATTTCTCATTGAAATTATTAATATGCTGAGATCTTGGGGGTTCTGTATTCCAGCCTTTTGTTCGCTTGATGACTGTCTTCATCAGCTTCGCAGCCTCTCCACCTCCAATGTGAATATTTTCAAGATTTATTGTACTGCAATTTTTATTTCTTGGAACTGCAGGAATGATGTGAAGCATGGTAAAAATTGCATGCCTGTTTCGGTGGCAGTTGCCTCTACTCTATTTTATGCCACAAGTAATAATCCTCTGCTAGTCAACTGGGATGCTTCCCTCCATTGTGAGTTTGAAAATTATTTTCATCCCCCACCTCTAGATTGGATAAAAATAAATGTGGACGCATCTTTACTAGACTCTAATCTAGCTAGTGTTGGCGGTGTTGCTCGGGATTATAAAGGCAGAATGTTATTTGCCTTTGGAAATTAGAGGATTCATTGGGACATCAACCTACTAGAGCTTGAAGCTGTTTTTTCTTTAAAAGACTTCATCAAGGATTGGATGTTTGATTACAAAGGGCTAATACTTGAAGGAGATAACTATAATGTCATCAAATTTCTGCACGATTCTATGACGAATTCCAAGAGCAACTGGATTTCCGAGAAGATTTCATTCATTGAAGACTTCAATAAGGTCATCTTTAACCATACCTCTAGGAATTGTAATAAAGTTGCAGACCTTTGTGCTTCTATTGCTTTAAAAAGTAGTTTTTGTTTTGATTCTCTTATTATCTCTAATTTTCCTTCTTTTTATACCTTTTATTGAAGAAGGAATATGAGAGTTGCATTTAGCTTGTAATAGTTCCTTTTCTTTCCCGTTAATGCAATTTCTGCAATTGTCAAAAAAAAAAAAAAAAAAGAACCCAGAATTTTTAAATTATAGATTATTATAAACTTTATCCCCACTTCCTTGCTCAAGATGATTTTGAAATTTGAATGATAAATCATCCAGATTTTGATTGCTTCGAGCATCGCTGACTTGGATTGCAACGTTTAGTTTTAGCCTCCATAAGATCATAATTTTTGTCCTCATAGTGAGGATTAAGATGGCTGGAATTAATTTTTTCAATAAAGAAAGTTTAATTTCTTCTTTTTCATTTTGGATAAATGTAGAAGTTTTAATTTCCACTTGACTTTCTGATTACTGTACATCTTTATTCTTTAAGACTAACATTTAGTTCTTCCTTGATGATTTTGATTGAAGCGGAGCTTCTCTCCATATACAGATCACCACCAACCTTTAACTTTGCTGATTATTCCCGACTTTATCCACAGATATGCTTTCTCTACCATATTATAAAATTTCTTTAAAAATTTTTGAAGACGTAGGTAATGAATTGAGCAATATAGTTACTTTGTCTTTATTCTCAATCTTAACCTCTAAGCTTACAAGGTCTAAAATTTTATTAAATTTAACCAAGTTGTCATCAATGGACTTTCCTTCATCCAATATATATATATATATATAGTAAAAAAAATTTCTTTTTTAAATATATATGATTGGGAGGAGCTTTTTACCTATAGAGTTCTTCTAACTTTAACTATAATTCTGATATGTTTTTTACACGAGGATTTCAACAAAACCTGATATGTCAAACACAAAATGGTCGAACTAAAAGCCTTTTTCTATATATTTACATTTTCCTAATCATACAATGTTCTAGGCAGTTCTGATTCGGGTAATAGAGCTTTTTGCTTCTAATTTCATTTTCTATTAATTGAATCGTTTGTTCCCAAAAAAATTATATCAAACTATGTATCAGGCATTTTGCAAATTTTAATTGGCTCTGATACGTATAAAAATAAAATAAAATAAATTCTGTATACTGCACAAAGATATACAACGTTTAAAATAAATGTTATTGAACAAATTTGAACAAATGAAATATACATATTATTATTATTATTATTTCATTTAAGGAGCTTCAAAATGAGAATCATTAGAATTATAAGTTCAAAATATTGTCCCGAAGCCCAACATTGCGTATTCATGTCCTCCTTTCTACCAATTCCCAAAATAAATTTATCCTATCTTGGTAAGAGTTGTGTCCGTGGTATCCTTCGCATCAAATTTATTCTGGCTGTCGCCTGTTGCAACATGTCAAATATAAACAGAACAATACTTTACATAACGCTCTCGATACGTTAAGGAATGATCCAACTGCTATCTAGCAATCAAATAATAATTTACGACTATCCACAAACTTTTCGAATTAACTCAAATAGAACAGAGAAAACGGTACCATTTGTTCAGAAAGAAACCAAAGCTATCAATTCTATTTTATGATGGCTAACTATAGTACTGCAGGATTTTAGATAGAGCATATATATATTAATCATGCATTATGTTTCTCCTGCACAATCCCGTCATTGCCTGCAAGCATCTGATACTTATCTTTTCTGGTAAGAGTAGTGCACTTAAAGCCCAAGCAGCGACCAATCTCTCTCTGAACACGGTTTGCCATTTCGCATGGGCTGTGTCTTTTCCCGTTATCCAAAACCACGGAAATCTCTTCAAGTAACTGGACAACATACTTCGGCCTGGGATTCATAAGGAAATAGAACGAGTCCAGCCACTTGAATCCGCAGGCCGTAGTGCCGTAGAACATAGTACCCTCTGCTGTCAGCGCAACCGGTGTGATCTCGTCAGCCAACTCTGCAAACAATGGGCTGAAACGAAGCAGATATGGCTCTCGACAGGTTGTTCCCTCGGGACAAATTACAAGATCTCCATGTTCTAGGAGTTTTTTCATTTTCTCTCTGTCTTCCTCCTTATTTCTAGTAAGTCTTGCTGTTTTTATTGGTGAAAGAAATTCAGAAACTCGACTTAAGCTGTAAACGACTGCAGTCACTTGTTTGTTAAGGCATGCGGAGATGAAAAGGGGATCCAGGAGAGTGCGGTGGTTGCAGATGTAAAGCCGACCGCAACTGGGTTTTGGCTGGATCGCAACTTGCTCGTGTACTTTGGTTTGGGCAGCAGGTTTACTGTGACGGTAAACTATTCCGGTGAGAGCGCCAATAAGAAAAGAGATGTAGTATGGAAAGAACATGCCGTTAATGTGGCGAAAGATTGAGAGGGTGGCACCGAAAGGAAGCCAAATGAACATTGCCAATGTCGCGGCTGGTGCTGGTAGGAATGCAATTCTTCCGTCGTGGAAGATGAGGGATTTTGGGAAGTTTTCTCGAGGGAGTTGGTGCCACATGCTCTTCTCTGACTCACTTATCCTGTGGACTTCCTGCATCGAATTGGAGTTCCAAATTTGATGTTGCTTTTTGTAGCAATAGTCAGCGGCATATAACCGCTTGAATAACATGACTCTACATATACATGGTTTTTTTTTTTAAATTTGGGGCCTTAGCCAATATCATTAAGAAAAAAAAAATTACAGTAAAAATATCAAAATCAAATGTCAACACAACAAACGTGCATCAAATGAAGAAACTATATAAGCAAAAGTTGCTGAAAAAAAATAGAATGCAAAAATAAAAATGGCAAAAACACCTAAATAACAAATGTCTCAGGATGCAAAGTATGTCGAGACCGCCCATGCATCAAAATCATCTAAAAAGATGAACATAAAGCCCCTGGTTGTCGAAGCCAACCATCCAAGGGGAAGCAAAGCGAGATTGCATTCATCATCGTCCTTCAAAAACCAATCTCTGGTTGCCAATAAAGACCATCCAAGGTGCCAAAAATTGCGAAGAGCAGCACAAAAAGAATCTCCAGCTATCAAAACCCATCAGGTACACACAGCCAACCAAGATTAGAAAAGTATACTTAGGTAAATTTGAAAGTTTTTCCGCTTATAAGATTTATAGGAGATAGCCCTTTTAATATTGGCAGCAGTTCTAGTGTGGCAATCAAAAGAGTTGCCAAATAATCTGTCATTTCTCTCTCCAAATGTAATAAATTATAGCACACAATAAAAGGTAGTAGAAAATTTTCTTATTTTTTTATCAATGTCCCAACCCTCAATACTGTTAAATGCTTGCCAAAGGCTTGGCCGTAAAAGCATACTGCCCATATAAGGAATAATGTTCTTAAGAATGGCATAAGTATAGTTGCATTCAAATAGAAGGTGAGTCTGATTTTCCATAGCATTAAGGCAAAAAGCACATGAAGGAGAAGTAGGAATCCCCTCAAGATCAATGCGTTAGCAGTTGTCAACCCATGCATGAAAGCCAACAAGGTGTTAATCAAGAAACATAAAGAATTATGCTTGTGCCAATTAATAGTATTTGAATCAGAATAGCATTGCATTTTGAATGAGCTAAAACTAGGCTTAACAAAATTGAGCTAGTGGTATGTCTCTCCTGTATAAAAGGAAGGAACATATGATATTGTATTAGTGAGAGGGGTGGGAAGACTAGGAGGGACGCACCATTTTCCATTTGAAAGAAAACATCGCACAGGTAAATTGGAAAGATTAAGGAGAGAATACTACAGCTGTTCATTCCCAAGTCTATCTACAACAGACATGCAAAAGCACCAAGGGTCCCAAATGAAGGACAAGGTGGTGTTGTCAATGATTCTAAAATTCAAACAGTGCTGGATGTTCTTAGCCACTCCACATAGGATGTTCTGATAAACAGATCCACATATGATGCTAGTGTTCCAAAAAGAAAAATATTTTGCTTTCCACTAGAGAAAAAGTAAACTCTCAGCATTGAAATATCTCCAAATTATAGAGTAGCCAAAGGCATGGTAAAGGGAGTCTATGGTGAGGATATAAAGCTCCCAAAATTGTTTTGGTTTAGAAGTTTCCTTCCACGAAATCATATGCAACTTTATCTTGTGTATATCCCTGTAATACAAGAATTTGGAGTAGATTCTATTTACCATCTTGCAGCAAGCTTTGAGAATTATGGCACCTCTAATCCAATAAGTAAGAATATTATAAGTAGTAAATTTAATGAATTGCAGTCTCCAAGCTAAAGAGAGGGGGTTTTCTTTCAAACCATGAAAAGAATAGTGAATTTTCTACAACAAAGGCTGCAAATTAGAAGATTTGAGTCTCCTACTGAAGATGGGATTGCCATGGTATTTGATAGGAGAGTTGGATATAGGAATATTCAGAGTGCTGGATATGGCATGTTCATCCAGTACATTTTTGGAAAAAAGAATAGGCTTTTATCACTATTGACTTGCAAGCCCGAAAGAACAATAAAGCAAGCTAACAGATCCTTGAGAGTTTGAGCATTCTCCAAGGATGCCTTGCGTAACACTAGTAAATCATTAGCATAGAGGAGGTGGGATATAGAAAAATTATCGGTAGTGATTCCTTGAAAGGAGTTATTGGAAGTAGCTTCCTCAAAGCAAGTACAAAGGCTATCCATGATGATGCAAAAAAGGTAAGGAGAGAGAGGATAGCCTTGTCTGAGGCTAGAGGGGAGTTGAAATAACCTTCGAGTGCTCCATTAATGGAAATGGAGAAGTGTATATCAATGATACATCATTTGATCCAAGAAACAAAAGTTGTGGAGAAACCTTTAGCAAGCAAGCAAGTGAGCAAGAATTCTCTTGAAACTATATCAAATTCCTTGTGAATGTAAAATTTTGCACAAAAATACTTATGCCTAGCATTCATGTTGAAATCGTTAAGCAAATTAGCTGCTAATAGATGTTATCAGAGATTATTCTATGTTTGATGAAACTTGATTGACTAGGATGAATGATAGAAAGGCATAACCTCCTTCATCCTATTGGCTAAGATCTTGGCAATAATCTTTTGGAATGTGTTACAAAGAGATATCAGTATGTAGTCCAAAATATCATCTTCATGAGGGTGTTTAGAAATCAATGCAATAGATTTAGCATTCACATGTATAGGCAAATATCTAGTTGAGAATAAAGAGAAAATTGCCTCATATAACTGCTTACATATCATATTCCAAGTAGATTTGTAAAATTCAAAAGTGCAGCCATCAAGACTAGGAGTAGAGGAATGAGTGATGATTAATTGGGGAATACAATGGGTAGGTAACATAAGGTCAACCAGTGCATCCCAACCATCAGAGGTCGGCACATAGGGTGCATTAAAGAGCTATTTGAAAGGTTGAATGGTAGCATTGCTGATATTGTCCCTCTATCGTGGAGATGGGCTTAATCAAGTTGAAATTATGACTAGCTTTTATTCTGGAATAAAGAAATTTAAGGTTATCCTCCTCACAAGACAGCCACTTAGCTTTCGCTCTTTGGGAAATCTAATAAGACCAATCAGAATTCATCTTTGAAAGTTTGAGGTTAATGGATTTTAATGCCATATTAAGTGCAATATCCAAAGGAAAGTCCTAAATTTGCCTAAAGTTGAAATTTTGAGTGCTGACAAGATCAGCAATTTCATGTTTGAGGGATTAGAGGAGGCATAAGGACTGGACTTGATGCGGAGTTTAGAAGTCTTGAGTTTTTGATAGAAAGAGCAATTGGAGCTACTGTGAATTTGTTGACAAAAAGTAGAGATGAGACAATCCCAAAAAACAGGCTTAGAAGCCCAATAATATTTATAAAGAAATATGTGTTTTTGCTGGTGGTTTTGTTCATTTTATAGAATAATGGGAGAGTGATCATAAATCTATGGGTCATCTACTTTATAGAAGGAGTTAGGGTAGTAGTCTAGCCAAGCATCATTAACCAATATCTTTCAAGCTTAATATGAATAGAATTTTTAATTCTCTAATTATACAAAGTGAAATAATGACCAACAGATGAGAGCTCATGAGCTCCAATATTGAAGATCATTTTATTGAAATCTGAGAGCTTATTGCTGGTAAGAAAGGATCCCCCTGCTTTCTCATGAGAAAATCTACAACAATTGAAGTACCCTAAAATAATCTAAGGGGTGGAAATGTTGGTAGCAAGATCTGAAATGTGTTTCCTGAGAGTTTTTCTATCTTCTAAAGAATTGGTAGCATAAATAATAAAGATAGAGCATGTAGCATTGAGACCAGAGTAAACAAAACCATGAATTATGTGGTTAATGGAAAATAAGTGTATAAAATTCATTTTAAGTTCATTCCATTTAATCCAAATCCTACTTGGGGAGGAGTAATAAAATTTATCATAAGAACCTTCATTAGGAAAGATGGAGTGACTGGAGAGAAACCATGGGTTGGTGGCTAAAGATGCAGAGATTCTAGTTTCCAAAATAAACAATAAATCTAAGTTATAATTGCTAACTAACTACTTGAAACACAGAGCTTTGTCCGGACTATTAATGTTCCACGCTGCCATTTGAGGAGGACAGATCATTGAAGCTTAGAAGATGGCGTGGATGCCTTTTTGGCATATTTTTCTCTCGTGGTTTTATTACTAGGGATTAATTTGCAACTACAAATTGATGTATTTTTTGTATCCCTAATTAGAGCAATCAAGAACATCCTTGTTTGATTTAAGCTGTTTCCCCAAAATTCCAACGTAAGAAGTGGTTGGGATAGAGAGTTTGAATGATTGGTTTGTGTGTGATTCTTGTTGATCAGTAAGGATATCAAATTTGTATTTTGTAGGAACGGTGGAGGACTTATAGGTATTAGCTTCAGAAGGAGAGATGGTAGTGGGAGGTGAATCAGGTGATGAAGAGGGAATATCTTCTGAAAAGGTGTTAAGGTTAGGTATAAAAGTTTGGATGGTGGGTTTGGATGAATGACCGAAGGTGTAGGAGGCTGTAGTATAGTAGTTGGGATAGAAATTGGGATAGATGAGAGTGAAGGTTAGGAGACTAAAGGAAGAGGAGGCTTGGGAATGGTTAGTCTAGGAGGCACATTACACAGCTTATGACTATTATTTCTACCATCAGGCTTTGGTAGTTCAGTCTATTGTGGATTGGAGTTTTGTGTGCAAGAGTTAGGAGGGTGCATGATGGAAATGCAGTGAGGGCATGGTGAAAGTTTTTCGTTATAGAGCACTGTAAGGGGAAATATTTTCCCATCCATAAAATAGTAAATTTCAGCCGGAAGAGGTGACGAATTTCTCACCAAAACACACACCCTCACAAAGGTGAGTGTAGTTTTGGAAGCCATAAGGGTATGAACAGCCAGCAGAATCTCGACGCAGTTCATAATTTTGGATATTCCCTCAAGGGTCCAGCAAGATAGCTGAAAGTTCTTGATCTTCATCTAGAGAGGAGTAGAAGGGAATTCTTTACGTTTTGAGATGAAATCCGGCGTCTATTTCTGAAGGATGAATGGCTTGCCGAAGAAGAACCATGGTCCACAAGACCATGCTATGTCATAATCCTCCATAATGGTGAATTTTAAGAGAAAAAATCATCTTCAAGGGTGAGTAGAGAAAGAATCTTTAAGGGACCAAGTCTTTTTGATGGTGGAGAGAAGAGCTTTATAGTAGGGTCTGCGCCAAATGTATTATCTGACCAAGGAGAGTAACCATTTAGGAAAGCCAGTATTGAATTATGCCTTGGTAAAATGGGTAGTGGCATTTTCTGTAGGGAAATGTGAAATATAAAAGGTGAACTCATTAGACACTAGGGATTGAGAAGCTAAGAGAAGCTTCCAGTCAAGGGGTGTTTCAGCGGGGGAGGAAAACAGATTGGAAGAGGAAACCATGGGAGGAAAATGGGAGGAGGAAATCCTAGAGGAGATCCTTCCTGGAGGAGGAGATGGATCCAGCTAGAAGTTTGCAGGAAGAAACCCTAGCAGAGCATTTTTGGCTAGAAAAAAAGTCACTTTGACATATTAATGATTTTAATTTTGTATAACATTATATCATATGACAACCTCATATTAATAATCAATGTTTTCATCTATTGAAATTTGAATTTACCCCTTTCATTTATTACATTCAAGCTATTTTCTTTCAAATATTAAGGATTAAAAATTTCCTTAGTGGAATAAAGATTCAAAATAAAAATATTTCTCCTAAATTGTATTAAGGGTTCTTAACAAAAATTGGTGTTTCAAAAAGAAAGAAAGAGATTACAATGAGAAACATATTTTACATAGCTAGTTAAAATATTATGTACATATGTATGTGTGTATGTATTGACAATATTAGTGACTCAACAATGTCCAATAACCCACTGCATAGTATCATTGCCTATCACTTCACTGTCCAAGAGAATCCACTCCCTCTATTGTGGGATCTGCACTATCTATTACCAACTACTGCATGATTTTTCCACTATTGGTTTTGTGTTATCATTTGTATATATTCTTGCATATGACAGCTATATTATAATGAAGTATCCATAGTTGCTACCTTTACTATTGAAATCTTCTCTCCTACCTTCTATTTTAGTGTTATGTATTATGCTTATAATTTTTTATTGTGATTTAATTATTTCAACATGGTATTAGATCAATAGTCCATTGACTCCATTGTAATCAAACATGTCGATGTCGATGTTTCCATTCCATATGATCTTAAATTTTTTATGTCTAACATATAAATTTTGTTCACAGTCAACTCCTTCATAATAACTATACCACTTGGAGGTCCCAACTCTTAAAATTATTTGCTGCAAATGATTTTGATGGCCACTTGAATGGAACCATTATGTGCCTAACAAAACATATTATCAAAGACACATATCAAATATCTACCAATTGTGGGCTCTGAAAATTTAGCCCCGGCCTCCGCCAGCTTATCGCTTTTCTTTTCTTTGGCGAGGGAGTTTTAATGGAATATGCTTTGGGGTAAATTTTGGAAGGCAGATGGGTTTGTAGATAAGATACTACCTAGAGATTTTGCCCTCATTTTATGAGGACTTTATGATATGAGTTCTAGTTTCGTATAAGCACAAGCCCCTAGAGTTAATTTCCCCTCTCGATCATGAGAGAGAACTTTTGATTAAGGCTAGTCGTTAATCAGATACGTAGTAAATACGTGTTATCTGGCATATAGTAGCAACATTGGGCTTGGAAATTTGGAAAATTTGGATGTTTGGAAATTTGGGTAAAATTTGAGAATTTTTATATTTAAAGTAGAAATTTCACCATCTTACACTTAAAGCGGATGGTGGGGGAATGGATGATAGACCCAATCAAGATCCCATAGTTCTGCATCCTGGGACATCATGGTCCATGGTATATGTAGTCAGAGGAGGTAGTCAACCTAACCTGATATAAGGATCCTTATCGGCAACCATGGGTTGCTGAGTCCAAGGGGACCTTGTAGACTTGGGGTGAGTATTTATCTAACAGAACAAATTTAAATTTACCTTAGCTAACAGAGGGCTTTATTCCCTTTCAATCATATCATATTGATTCAAATCTCAAGGATTTGATGCCAATAAGGAGCATATTGGCTCTGGCCATAATCAGTATGTCGTTGTGCCATTTGACGATAAAACCACTCAGTTCAGAGGGCCTTGGGTCATAACCGTTTATCCTGCGGTGCCATTTGACGGAAAACTGTCGGTTAGAGGACACGTACCACGTCCTTACTAGCAGGAGATTATTTGAGAATAGATCCTAGTGATATTTTCGACTAGGCATTAGCTCTATGTGAGCTGAAGTATTTTTAAATTTGTCCACCTCGGTAAATAGTTGTGGAGGGTGGATGGATTTTGCTTTATGTTATTTTATAGTTGGATTTCAATTTTATATATTTTTGGGATTTTTGGATTTTGAGATTTTTTTGAATTTTTGTGGTATTTTTAGGAGGAATTTGAAATATTTGGAATTAATCCCTCTAGTTGAGATTTTTGTTCAACACGGCCATCATTGGGGTGACTTTGAAGTCACTTATATTTTTGTATAAATCTAAATTTTGTTGAAAATTTGGAGGCATTTTAGATATTTGAAATTGACCCCTCCGGTTGAGATAGGTGTTCAACATGACCATCATCGGGGTTTAGGGGATCATTTTCATTAATTGATTGAACCCTATCGACTATATCGAGCTATTGACAGAGGATCAAGTTTTATAGGCTTTAGCCTTTGTTAGAGAATTCTCATTATTATAAGCCTTCAAGCCCTAATATGAATGTATTAAGAAAAATATATCGGTCGCCGTAACTGTATATTTATTTGATGGTTTGAACCCTATCGACTCCTATTGATCCATATAAGAGGATCAGGTTTGAACATGAGTTCACTTATTGACCTGTGCAGCATTTCTAGACGTCATGTGTGTATTGATAACACGTTTGTTGGGGCTCATGTAGGTGTTTAGTGGTATTTTATGATTATTTATTGAATCTTGTGGACTCCTACTTACTTAGAAGGATCGGGTTAAAATTTATTGACCCGCGCAACATCCCTAGATATCACGTGTGTACCAATAACACGCTCATCGGGGCCCATGCGGGTGTATGATTTTTTATGCCCCATTAGTATACCTATGTGTATACAAACTATAGTGCATGTACAGGGGCATTTTAGACATTCAACGAATCTTTTATGATGGCTCATAGAATTCCATCTTTGTCGTAGTCCTTTCAGTATTTGCTTATGGATAACATGTTGGGTGCACAACCATTGTTCATAAAGAAACTTGCAAGTCTCAATAATCACATTTAACTCAATTTCGGAACCTGATTGAACTGAGACTAATTCAATTTTTGAAAATAATGATTTGATATGGTTTTCTTCTCCAAGAACTCGTATAGAGATTAGTGGGCAGACCCTTGATTATGTCATCATCATTATTCACTATTGATTTAAATAAAGAATTAATCATATTAACCTTGGATGATTGTATCTTTGTTGACACCCTATGCTTAGGAATCAAAGGCTACCATTTTATATTAATGATTTGTCCTTTTCCGCTATATACCGAATCCTTCTATCTATAGTGAATCAATGCTTTTGATTGATATTAAATGACTGCTGATCATGAGATGGTTTTGATATTCACTGCATATCATCTATTGTCACTTTTGACCAAACTTCTATATGAAAGAGACCTTTACTCATCTGTTTGTAAATGCCCTTGCTTGTATGTGATGAGTCTCCTATTTGTTTCAACTTATCATCATAATGCATTCCATTACTAATCAACATTAAAGTTCCATTTAGCATAAGCCCCATTAGTTGTAAGGCTCAATACGTTCAACTGCATTTGGATCTTATGTTTATAACAAATAGGCATGATTGTTTGCATGTAGATTGATTTTCTTGAAAAATTTGATATAATCCCATGTCATCATTCCTTGCTTATATATCTCTTGAAGACTTAGTCTTCCTTCACTTACTTATCTTTGATTTGATCATTGTTATGATTTATGACTTTCATTTCCAAACATTAGACATTAGTTTAGGTTAAGATTTAGATCATTAACTCAAAGTCCAGTTCTGATTTGAGCCTAAGACTAAGTCTAAAATGAGTCCTCTTCATTGTCATCTGGAGTGCAAGTCCTCTATTATTCAAAAGTTTGTAAGTTCTTCCTCACTTGATTCAAGTTTAGGTTCATGAATCTGTTACGCAGCTCATTTGAGTTCAAGCTACTTGTTATATTGTTCAAGTCCAAATCATGTCCTTTCTTATATTCCAAGTTCAAGTCATGTCCACTTGATGTATAATCAAGTTCAAAAAAATGAGTCTAAGTTAATTTCAAGTTCACTTGAGTTCAATTCATGTCCAAAGTACAAGTTTAAAGTATGAGTTCAAATTGAGTTCCTTGCCGTTTTCTTGAGTCTAAACTAAATTCAAGTTCAAGTCTTTTATGATTTATTTAGGTAGCAAGTTCAAACTCTTCTTGCTTGAATTTAGTCTAAGTCATTTGTTACAAGCTTATGTTATCTTTCAAGCTCATTTAAAGTTATATTCACTTAGATTTGAATCAATTGCATCATGTCCATAAGTCTCAAATTGTTCTAAGTCCTTGTCTTATTTCAGAAAAATTTTTTGCAGCCTCCCGATGCCTCTCCCATTTAGGGGAAAAACTAAGAGGCAGCCTTCCCCTCGCCGCTACGTGAGCGCTTCAGGTAGGTGTCAAAATGATACCATGGTTGATTATTTTTTATTTTTAAAATCCCTGCCTGCTACGTGAGTGTTTAAGGGTTCCGAGCACAATTTGAAAAGATTACAAATTTCTTTCCCCCCTCTGCACTACATGAGCGTTCGGGGATACTTATTATATATATATATATATATCCCCCTCATCGCAAGCGTCACACCGGTTTCCCTCCCTACTACGGTACGTGAGCGAGTAGGGGGTTTGCCGACTCGTTGCTAGCATTGAAGAAGGATTTTTAGGCCATCGTATGTGCCGTGCTGGTTTCCCTCCCTACTACGCTACATGAGCGCGTAGGAGGTTTGCCGGCCTATTGCAAGCCACGAGAGAAGGATTTTTTTTAATAATAATAATACTATTATTATTCATAATAATATTACTAATTATATTATTATTATTATTTATAATAATAATATTAAAATATTAGAAATAATATTATTATTATTATAAAATTTTAGCAGGTTTTGAGTAGGATTTTTTGTGACAAGGTGGATAGACACGAGATACAGAATGGGATTTTTGGATCCGATAGAGAAAAGGTATGATTTGTTTTAGCAATTTTTTGTGTCTCTGTGTATTCTGCTCTGTAGGTCAATAAATGCCCCCAACAAATGTGGTACGCATCTGGAGCAAATCACGTTTGTTGTATATTGATTGACCCTGTGGATCTCTAGATATTTAATCTAGATGTCACGCTAGGTCTTCCAGTTAGTGGATCTTCAAAAGTTTGCTTAGATGTCACACTGAGATTTTCATTTAGATGATCTCCAAAAGTTTGGTTGGATATCACACTAAAATCTTCATTATGTAGATATCTAAGAGTCCACCACTGTTCTTTCATGGATCTTTATATGCACTCGTGATTTTCAGTTAGTTAATATATTTGCTCTTGGTGTAATAGAGATCCACGGGGTAGTGATAAAGCACTTCATAATCAGAACCTTAGAATATTATTTCATAGATTGATGATATTATATATCATTTCCACTTTTTTTCTTCTTTTTGGCACCCCAGTCATCTTAGTTTCTAGCATAATCATGAATGCTTGCATCTTTCTCTATAGTTTGCAAGACTCTTGCTGCTTCAGGCCTTCTACAATTACTTTTGGGCTCAAGTATGCTTTCTTCACTTCTTCTTAGTTTTGATTTTGTGCTCGTACTGATAATGCTTTATATTTTGTGCAGTCTACTATAGGAACAGGATTCAAGCTTCAGCCAGTTTACAACCTCATGAGGCTTCAGTTTTGGAACGTTTTTACTTTGTTTGTTTAGTTCATTTTCTTCCTTTAGTTGTTTATTGATATTTTTGTTGTTCTACACAGGTTTTGAGAGGAGCAGAATACTTTTTCTGAGCCACTTCAGAAGACCTCTGTTTCAAGCACAAATTTCTTTTTGTAGTTTTACATATATCTGCATGATTCTTCTTCTTTATTTCTGACACTTCTAATGCTTTGTGTAGATCCCATAAGTGTAGAATACCTGGTCTTTGAAAGGAGTAGAATAAAGCTGTCGACTTCTGCTTTAGGCATAGTTTTAGGGAATAGATTGTAGTCCTTTATAAAGGACATTATACTTTTCCCTTCTTTTTGGCTGATGTAATTTTATAAAAGGATGTAATCTATAAATGAGTATATGAATTTTGAATTTAATAAAATAAAGTAATTTCATAAATTAAGTTATTATGAGCTCTCTCTTTACTATTCTTGTGACTTATGTGGTTATACTCTGACCTGTGGTTGTCCACGCTCACCGCACCAAGTATTTTAAATATTTATTTGGGGATTTTGACATGTTTCATAATATCGACCCAAATAAATATTTAAGACACCCTCAGTCTTTTAAGAACACTTGTAAATATCATTTAGGATATTTCATTTTATAGCCTTAGCTTTAGTCCTGAAATTTTGATCACTTTTGCCCTGCGCTTGGTGTTACGGACATTGATAGAGGATTGTCTGATTTATCAATAGTGATTTGTCAAGAGATTTATGTTCCTTCAGCCCTACGCTTTTTGCTTTGGTAGTCTTGATGAAGGAGTAGATGTCGGTGACCTAAACTCTTAGGTTTGTATTAGGTCAACGAAGAAAAGCCATCGGTTCAGGGCTTTGTACATAACAGATTTGTTGATGATAGAATCCACTTAGTTTAGTCTTGAGCTTTGTGTGAACTTTGGGATAATTTTCTTCGGTCCTTTGCTTTGTGCTTTGGCAGACTTGTTGAAGAAAAGTTCCTTTTATCCTCACTTTATGCTTTATGAATTTATTGAAGGATTTGCAGGTTCAGGATTCAGTTGATAGTACCAAATATGGATTGTATCTTGATCCTTAACCACTTGAGGAGACTTCAATCTGAGTCACTTGAGTTCATCAGATCTGGAGAGCTAAGATTTTATAGCTCTTTATCCTCTGGTTGCTGAGATGGGGGTTCCTCTACTACAACCTTTCTTATGGCTTATTGAGTAGATGTAGTTGGCAGTGATCTGGCCATATTTAAGCTTATTGAATCTGACCTCTTACACTCATTCAAGCTTCAAACTTGAGCTATGGGAAATACACTCCCCAATACTGATTTTGTTGAAGTTATTAGATTTAGTCATCCTTCGTGGTTGAAGATTTGGAGCCTACGCACATTTGGTAGTTGCTCGAGATTCCTTCTTCCCACTGGAACTTTGATTCTCAAGTTATTTAGGAGGATTTTGAAGACTACGATCACTTAAACTTGTCGAGTCAAATTTACCTTCGTGCTTTCTACAATTCCTACTGATGGGTTGATGAAGTGGGGGTTCCGCTACTACGACCTTTCTTATGGCTTGTTGAGTAGACGGAGCTGCCAGTGATCCGGCCATATTTGAGCTTGTTGGATCCGACCTTTTACACCAATTCAAACTTTAAGCTTCAGGCTATTGAAAGACTTCAAGCTGTTCTGGCCCAATTTGTTGGAGTGTATAGTCATAAAAATTTCTTTCTTGACTTTTGAATCTTGGTACATTTGAGAAGATGGTGTCTTGAACTTTTTTAAAGATCACCTGATATACTTTGAAAAGAAACCATTATATTCTTCAGGATGAAAGAATATTTACGTTGATGATTTTAAGTATTTATTCGGAGATCTCGGCATGCAGCTTGATGCCAACTCGAATAAATATTTAAAATGCCCCTATCTCGTAGAGAAATTTTAGGATGGAATAAATTTGAGATTTTGAGATTTTAAATATTTATTTGGCGATCCCAGTATATAGCACGATGTCAACTCAAATTAATATTTAAAATGCCCCCTATCGCAGGAATATTTTGGATAGGCTTTGTATATTTAAGATTTTAAATATTTATTTGGGGATCTCGACGTGTAGTGCGATGTCGACCCGAATAAATATATAAAATGCTCCTAATCCTATGGAGGATTTCAAAATGCATTCTTGTTATACAAAAGAATTTCAAAATATAAATATGAGCATGCTTTAATAAATATGCATATTAAAAGTTCGTTAGGGATGTTAAGCCCTTAAGAACTAGCCCGAGGCCAACCAAGAGGGGGGTGAATTAGTATTTTAAAAAATTTTCTTTAGTAAAGAACAACAAAACTTAAAAATTAAATCACTACAGAAATCAAGGTGTAGAAAAATAAATGCGGAAGTAAAATAAAGAAAGATCACATCAGCTTTACAGTGGTTCGATTAATCCTTAACCTACGTCCACTCCTCGGAGGCACCCTCCAAGTATTGCACTAACTAAGTGTCTCTCCTTTAGCTCCCACAGCTAGGTGGAGATGCCTTTACAATAGACTCCTTTTCGCCAACCCTGATGCGGCTGAGAACCGACTCCTTTTGCTTCCTCCTAAAGTGGGCAGAGAACCCAGACCTTTGCTGAAGTAGACCTCCTAAGAACCTCCCAAGGATGAAGAACGAAGAATGGAGTCGACGACTTGGAACCTTGCTTGGAGCAACCTTTATGAACCCTCTCACAAACTCCCCATCACAAGTTCCTCTCTCTCTCTCTCTCTCTCTCTCTCTCTCTCTCTCTCTCTCTCTTTCTCCCTCTCCAAAGGCTCTCTTAGGTCAAGACATCAACACTCAAGGTCTTTTGCATGAGAAAATTCAGGTCCTTCAAATAAAATTTCATGAACCAACTTTATAGTCCTGGTCGGTCAGTACAAAATAAGCTCAATCAGTTGGGATGATTCAGGACGATTAGAAGAAAATTGGTTAAAGCGTTCAAGCCGATATAATATAGTCCTGGCCGATTAGTTCAAATTCGAGTACAATCATCCTGAACATTGCCCTGAATAGAGTGGCCGATGTCAATCATCCATGACATCATCCCGGTCGATGTGATCGTATCAATCAGCCTTAATTGCTTTATATAATTGCCATATTAATTTAGGCATAATTGTGATGTATCATCCAGGCCGATATAGAGATCGTCCTGGCTGATAATTTAAAATAAAGAATACCTAAATTGATCATGGCGACTGATTCTTTTTTATTTGAGCCTATCGTCCTGGTCGTTACAAGTATCGTCTAGGATGATTTGCTTAATAATGGCTGCTTAACCAGGATGCCCTAATTAGGGTTTCTATTTTTAGTCGAACCATCCTGGCCAATATGAACATCATTCAGGATGATGTACTCAAAATAGAAAAACTTTAAAAACTCCTCAAGTGTGTATGTGCAAGGTTACTTAGCATCAGGAACCACCTTTACAATTAACTCAAGAAAGGAAAAATACAAATTGGACTCAACCTAAATCTACCCGATCTTGAGCTGGCTTGAGTTACAATCGATCTTGTGGACCTGAAAAGTTAGTAGGCAAAACAGTCATAGGAAATTATAAATGTTTGCTATCATCAAAAGTCTAATCCATAAACTGACATTTGTAACATATATAACACTTTGATCATCATAAAGTACATTAGATATTGAATTTTCATGCATGATACTTCTTTAAATATTGGCCATTGATAGGAGGCATAGGCCTCTAACCGTTTAGATTGATCAACTGATATGCTCCTCCTTGGTGCACTTTCTTGATGACGAAGGGCCTTCCCAATTTGATACAAATTTGCCACCGATTCTTCAGTGTGGGATGATTGGTCTTCTCAGCACCAAGACTAATTCTCCTTTTTGAAATGTCAGAGGGCTCATCATCTGATCAAAGGATTTTTCCATTCTTCCTCAATAGATTTCCAAATTTTGTTGAGCTTACAATATGATCTCATTGAGTGCATCAAGCTCTTCCATTCTTAAACGAGCATTATATTCTTGGGTGAGGTCATTCTAGATTACTACCCGGAGTGACGGTGGTTTAATCTCCAATGGTAATACGGCTTCAACACCAAATACTAAAGAATAAGGAGTGGCTTTGGTTGGCATTTTATAGGTTGTATGGTATGCCCACAGTGCTTCTGTCATCTTTGTATGCCATTCTTTTTTGTTATTAGTGAGGATATTCTTTAACAATTTCACTAGCGTCTTGTTGAAGGCCTCTGCCAAGCAATTTACTCTTGGGTTGTATATAGATGAGTACCACCAATCAATTTTATGATGATCAATAAATTTATAGATTTTTATACTTTTGAATATAGTACCATTATCTGAGATTATGCGGCGCAACACACCAAATATGTAGATGACGTTGTGGATAATGAAATTGAATATATGCTTCGATGTGACCTCTCTAAATAAACCAGCCTCTACCCACTTGGAGAAGTAATATGTTGCTGCCAGAATAAAGCAGTGTCTTGCTGATGATGGTGAATCTATTGGCCTGATTATATCTATACCCCAATATTCAAAAGATCAGGATGCTACTGTTGGGTGTAGTGGATTTGGCGGTTGATGTATAACATCACCATGGATTTCACAATCATGGCACCTCTTAGTATGGTCAATATAATCTCTGACCATGGTCGGCCAATAGTAACTCATTCTCTTGATTTTAGCGATCATTTTAGGATCTGACTGATGTGCACCACAAAGTCTTTTATGGATTTCTATCTCCACTTTATCAGCTTCCTTGGTCCTTAGGCACCATAGCCATATTTGATCGAAATCCCGACAATATAATGTATTATTAATGAACTCATATCATAGTGCTCTCTTCCAAATCTGCATGGCAAGAGATTTATCCTCTAGGAGTTTCCTTCCTGAAAGTCCAAGCAATGTAACCATGACTCTAAAAATATGCTGGTTTTACTTCTCTTGACTACATGACATTCTTTTGGTTGATTTTAAATAATAATTTATTTAGAAGGTTGAGGCTCAATTGGGGTTGCATCCTGCTAGCTTGAATCTGGTATTTGCTCTGCATGCGAGAATTACAAGATAGCCAGCTCTAAGTTTTGATGGCTGCGAACCATGATTGGTATAGGCATCTTTTCATCGGTGCTCGCCACGTCCTTGGCTAATTTTGCTAGGCAATTTTCCTTAGCATTTTATCTTTGGGGAACACATGCTATTTTTACATTTAGAATTTATTTCAAAAGTTCAAGAGCTCAATGGTGGTAGCAGGCTAATTCAAGTTTTTCGATTTTGTAAATGCCTAGGACTTGATTTATTACAAGTTGAGAATCCCCAAAAATTTGAAGATTTTGGATTCTAACATCTACTGCAATTTGCAGTCTTACTATTAGAGCTTTATACTAAGATTCATTGTTGGTCCGAGGTTCAGTCAAACTGAATAAAAATCTTACTATACCGCCCTCAGATGCTATAAAAATGAGACTGATGTCGGCTCGGGCCCTTGTAATATTTGGAGGTCAGACAGGCTTAATCGATGATGCCCAGTCGAAGTATATCTCCCTGAATTATAGCTTTTTGTTCTCCTCGACCTGTATGATCTGTTCAACAAGCACATCATCATTAAGTGGAGAGTTTATTAGGATTGGATGTGTAGCGAGAAAATCTGCCAAGGCTTAACCTTTCATAGCCTTTTGTGGCATATATGTGATATCAAACTGCAGTAATAGTACTGCCCACTTGACTAGGCGACTTGTCAATGCTGATCTTATCATCAAGAACTTTAGCGGATCGATTTTTGATATTAATGTAACCTTATAAGAGAAGATGTAGTGGCGGAGTTTCTGAACTACGAAAATCAACGTTAGGCAATATTTTCCAATTGGAGAATAGCGAATCTCTGCTATGATCAATCTCTAACTAATGTAGCAGAGTGCATTCTCCTTGCCTTCTTCATTATTCTGGGCCAATAATTCTCCGAGGGACTCTTCTAGTGCTGCCGTGTATAGTATAAGAGGCTTCCTAGGAATTGACACCATAATAATGGGTGGATTTAACAACTATCTTTTGATACAGTCAAATGCTTCATGACATTCTTCATCACAATTAAAATGGATGTCCTTCTTCATCATCTTTAAAAAAGGTTGGCACCTACCCGACAGATTCGATATGAATCATCGAATGAAAGCCAATTTTCCTTGCAAAGAATGAAGTTGTTGAAGGTTCCTGAGAGGCGACATCTCCATGGTTGCTTTGATTTTGTTGGGGTCAATCTTGATTCCTTGATGACGAATAATATACCTCACAAACTTGCTGGAGGAGACTCTGAAAGCACACTTGAGGGGATTCATCTTTAAATCCTACTTTTTGATCCTTTTAAATACAATCCTTAAATCATCTAGATGGTTTCTTTGATTCATGATTTTGATGACAAGGTCATCCACATAACACTCAACCTTTTGATGTATTAACTCATCAAATATATGAGTCATTGCCCGTTGATAGGTGGCACCAGCATTCTTCAGGCCGAAGGGCATGACCATGTAGCAGAATATGTCGATGGACATTTTGAATGATGTGTGCTTTTCATATTCAAGTGCCATTTTGATTCTATTATAGCCTGATGATCCATCCATAAATGAGAATATATCATAGTTGAAAGTGTTGTCCACTAATAGTTCTGATATAGGGAGTGGAAAGTTATATTTTGGGCACGCCTTGTTGAGGTCCCGAAAGTTGATACAGATACAAATCTACCTGTTCTTCTTCTTCAATGGGACGATATATGCAATCCAATCAACATATTTTTCTTCTCGGATGAAGGCTGCCTCTATAAGCTTCTTTGTTTCAACAATCACCTGTTCTTCAATCTCCAATCTCATTCTTCTTGGATCTTGCTTGACGGGTGCTACATCTGGTTTGTTTGCTAATCTATGGACTACTACATCAGGAGATAAGCCAAGCATCTCAACATATGTCCAGGCAAAGCAGTCCCTGAATTCACAGAGAAGTTTTTTTATTTCTTCTATTTGCTCCTCGGGTAAAAGGGGCACTGATGAAGGTCGGATATGGATCTTTCTCAATCAAAGAGGATATATTTAAAAGGTGATGTGATTTCTTGAAGGAATCTTCAAGTTGTCAACCATCGAGAACATTATCTGTAGGGGCTATCTTTAAGACCCACGTTCGATGAATTTCTTTAATGAAGGGTCTCCAGAGGTACACACTAGATGTCACACCATTCCGTCACATGTATTTTTTTCCAGAGATGTTGCTCTCCATATTTATTTCATGTCGGGACCTTTCAACGATGGATTCTTGGATATGCATCCAAGTGTTACACCCCGATGCTCACCGTACATATCTTTATTCTTTTATTGATCTACCATAATAACAGATGGTTAATTTTACTTATATTGAGACCTTTCAATGATGACTTTTTGGATAAAGGAACTAAGTTTCACATCATGATGTTCACCATATAGAGCTCAATATTATCATTATTCTTTTTGCTGCTATTATAGAATTTATATGACTAGCCAAAATGGAAAGAAAATTTAATCCCCAGCGGAGTTGTCAGAAATTTGTGGGATCCGAAAGTTTGGATGTTTGGAAATTTGAGTAAAGATATTTGAGAATTTTGATATTTAAAGTAGAAATTTCACCATATTGTACTTAAAGCGGATGGTGGGGAAATAGATGATAGACTTAATCAAGATCCTATGGTTCCATCGTCCCGAGCCATCATGGTCCTTGGTCTACTTAGTCATAGGAGGTAGTCGACCCAACTTTATAGAAGGATCCTTGTCGGTAGCCATGGGTTGCTTCGTCCAAGGGGACCTTGTAGATCTGGGGTAAGTATTTATCTAAAGGGACAAATTTGAATCCACCTTAGCTAACAGAGGGCTTTGTACCCTATCAATCATATCCTATTGATTCATATCTCAAGGATTTGATGCCAATAAGGAGCGTATTGGCTCTGGCTATAACTGGTATGTCGTGGTGTCATTTGGCAACAAAACCACTTGGTTCAGAGGGCCCCGGGTCATAACTGATTATCCTGCGGTGCCATTTGGTAATAAATCCACCGAATAGAGGACACATACCACATCCTTACTTGCAGGAGATTGTTTGAGAATGGATCCTAGTGATATTTTTGACTAGGCATTATCTCTATATGAGCTGAAGTTTTCTTAAAATTTTCTACCTCGATAAACTGTTACGGAGGATGGATGGATTTTGCTTTAAGTTATTTGATAGTTAGATTTCAATTTTAAATATTTTTAGGATTTTGGAATTTTGAGATTTTTTTTTGGATTTTTGTGGTATTTGGGAGGAATTTAAAATATTTGGAATTAACTCCTCTGGTTGAGATTTTTGTTCAATACGGCCATCATCGGGGTGACTTTGAAGTCACTTATATTTTTGTAGAAATTTGAATTTTATAGAAATTTTGGAGGCATTTTGGATATTTGAAATTGACCCCTCAGGTGGAGATATGCATTCAACACGGCCATCATTGGGATTTTAGGGGTCATTTTCATTTATTGATTGAACCCTGTCGACTCTATCGAGCTGTTGACAGAGGATCGGGTTTTGTAGGCTTTATACCTTAGTTAGTGAATACTCATTGTTATAAGCCTTGAAGGTCTAATATGAATGTATTAAGATAAATTTATCGGTCACTACAACCATATTTTTATTTGATAGTTTGAACCCTGTCGACTTCTATTGATCCGTATAAGAGGATCAGGTTCGAACATGAATTCACTTATTGACTCACGTAATATCCCTAGATGTTGCGTGTGTACCGATAACATGCTTGCTGGGGCCCATGCGGGTGTGGTGGCATTTTATGATTATTTATTGAACATTGTCGACTCTTACTTACTTAGAAGGATCGGGTTCAAATTTATTGACCCGTGCAGCATCCCTAGACATCACGTGTGTACCAATAACACACTCGCCGGGGCCCATGCAGGTGTATGATTTTATAAGCCCCATTAGTATACCTATGTGTATACAAACTACAGTGCATGTACGGGGGCATTTTAGACATTCAACAAATCTTTCATGATGGCTTGTAGAATTCCATCTTTGTCATAGTCCTTTCAGTATTTAATTGTGGATAGCATGTTGGGTGCACAACCATTGTTCATCAAGAAACTTGCAAGTCTCAATAATCACATTTAGCCCAGTGTTCAGAAGCTGATTGAACTGAGACTAATTCAATTTTTAAAAATAATGATTTGATCTAGTTTTCTTCTCTAAGAACTCGTATAGAGATTAGTGGGCAAACCCTTGATTATGCCATCATCATCACTCACTATTGATTTAAATAAAGAATTAATCATATCAAACATGGATGATTGTATCTTTGTTGATACCCTTTTCTTAGGAATCTGAGGCTACCATTTTGTATTAATGATTTTTCCTTTTCGCTATATATCAAATTCTTCTGTTTGTTGGGAATCAATGCTTTTGACTGATATTAAATGACTGCTGATCATGAGATGGTTTTGACATTCACGTCATATCATCTATTGTCACTTTTAACCAAACTTCTAAATGAAAGAGACCTCTGCTCATCTGTTTGTAAATTCCCTTGCTTGTATGTGATGAGTCTCCTATTTGATTCAACTTATCATCATAATGCATGCCATCACTAATCAACATTTAAGTTCCATTTAGCATAAGCCCCATTGCTTGTAAGGCTCAATACGTTCAATTGCAGTTGGATCTTATGTTTGTAACAAACAGACATGATTGTTTGCATGTACCGCGCCGGTTTCCCTAACATTAAAGAAGGATTTTTAGGTCTTTGCATGCACCGTGCCGGTTTCCCTCCCTACTACGCTACATGAGCGTGTAGAGGGTTTCTCGGCCCGTTGTAAGCCACGAGAGAATGATTTTTTTTAATAATAATAATATTATTATTATTCATAATAATATTACTAATGATAGTATTATTATTATTTATAATAATAATATTCAAATAATCAAAACTATATTATTATTATTATGATAATAATAATAATTTAATTATAATTATAATATTAATATTAATATTAATGATAAATGCACTTAGCATCAAAACATTGAAGTGAGAGAGAGAGAGAGTAATTAGTATGGGTTTTAACTAAATTGAATCGAGTTGAGTTGTGTGAGATAGATAGGGCTCGGTTTGAATATAAGAAAAGGAGCAATGGGTTTGATAAAGTTTAATGTGATCCGGCTATTTGAGAGGTGGAGTTATCGGATTAGGGCCTGAGTAGAGAGAGCTTAATTAAAGCAAAGATGTGAGGGCTCGACTCGGAGCTGTGGTTAGGCGAGGAAGAAGGCAAGGTCGGATGGAGGAGAGCAGAGGGGCGACGGCCTAGGGCTTGGAGATTGGGTAAGGTAGGTTTCTCTCCCTCTCTCTTTCTCTGTGTGTTTCTCTCTAGGTGAAGGGATCGAAGAAGCAAGGATTTCAGCGTCTACGTGTGGAGCCGAGGAGAAGCCTCTCCCTCTTCATTTTATAGACGCACAGACAGTGATGATCGAGGTGGGTTCGTGGGATTTGCACAAGATTTATGCGAGGAGACGCGAATTAGCGCTTCCAACGTCGAATAGATAACATTTCAGCGGGTTTTGAGCGGGGTTTCTGGTGACAACGTGGACGTATACGAGATACAGAGCAGGATTTTGGGATCTGATGGAGTAGAGGTATGATTTATTTTAGCAATTTTTTTGTGTCTTTGTGTATTCCACTCTGTAGGTCAACACCAATCCTAGGTACTCATAGATCAGAACCTTTCCCATTATTCTCTTCTCCACTAATTCTTCATCCCTTCTTTCTTATGTGATGAATCTTAATTTGTACACTTTTATTTGGCTCACATTGGAAAAACTACTACAAGCTACAAATAGATCACGTGTTATATAACTAAAAAAGGAGTTACATAATTTTACCAAGCAAAATCATTCTATGAAAAATGCCTATCTATTGTCAAAAAGATTATGGATAATTTCAATGCTTCTAGTTTCTCAATTAACGTCAATGACATCATTCTACATCTTGAATGGACTTCCCCAAATTATTTATCCTTAAAAATTTTCATCAAAACCAAATTTACCCTAATCTATAAAAATAATCAATACTCCCTTTTATGACGTGAAGAAGTTAATATTGTTATAGAAGCAGTGCATGAACTCACAAATACTGATACTCCTTCAACCTTTAACTCTCAATTTAACTTATGGTTACAATAAATGTTGTCGAAATTATTTTCACGTTGTCACGAACATGCTGGATCTTCTGTTACAAGTAACAAAGGTGTTACGTACAAACCAACTTACATGTATAACAAATTTATGATAAACATGGGCACAATGTGATAGCAGCTAGCATAGGATGTACCTTACTTGCAGGTAATCCTCTACCACTCCCCAGTGTGCCTTTTCTAGCTAATTATCAATCCTTAATTCCAACTTAGTTCATTACAATGGTGCAATGACCCTTCTTACTTCTAATGTCAGTTTTATGTAACACCTAGCTCGAAATCATGGTATAGAGAAAGTTTATGTTGGTAATAGTTAGTCCTTGAAAAAACCTCACTCCAAAAAAGGCATCCTTCCAACACCTTCATGCATACTTTCTCTCAATTCACTTCTTCATGTTCCTACTTTTTTCTCACAATATTCTTTCCATCTCTGAACTTAAAAAATGCCAATAACTATTATATTTCCTTTGATTCCTTGGGTTACACAATTATGGGTCAAAAAAATCAAACTCTCCTTCATGGACCTTGTCATAATGGTGTATATCCATTATCCATTTGCCATATTTATCCATAGTTAAGTCACCAACTATGCTTTTTTTAGTTCCAACTTCTTCATCCCTTTGGAAATGACATTTGGGGAATTCGCATCATTCTAGCCTATCTTTTGTACTTTCCAAAATTCCTTTTAAATTTTCTTCTTCTTTTTGTTGTTTTAATGCCTTTGCACTTGAGAAAAGTGAACGACAACCTTTTTTCACATACCAGTGTAACTACTAAACTACTACAAATAGTGAATTATGATGTTTAGTGTCCTTCCTCTTAGGTTTCCACTCAAAGGTTTCCTTTTTTATTTCATTTTGAAGAGGATTTATCTCATTATTCCTAGTTTTATCCGATGAAAATAAATCTAATATTCTAAAATATTTTGTAATTTTATTCAAACAACTAGTTGAAACTAAATTACAAAGTAAAATCAGCCTTCTATGCATTAATGGCGATGGAGAGTATATCAATACCTCCTTTCAATCTTTTTAATCTAATCTTGACATTACCTATTAATGCTCATCTCTTTATGTGCCTAAATAAAAATGGCATTCCTGAGAATAAACACTAACATATGCTTGATACAATTTACACACTACTTGTTGATGCGCAACTTCCTCCTTACGTATGGGTTGATACTATACTTACAAATGATTATTTAAATAATCATCCTCTATTGCCAAACACTTAATCTCTTTCTCCCTATCAAAACCTCTACAATTATCCTCCCACAAATGATCATCTATGTGTGTTTGGCTACCAACGCTATCCCTAGTTACGCATTTATGCTACTCATAATTTAGCACCTCGATTAACTCCATGCATTTTTCTTGGGTATGTTTTGAAAAAGCAAGCAATCAAAGAAGAAAGGAGTGTGGAGAGTGAAGTTGTACTTTTATGATGATCTCTACTTATATTTTTCTCCTTGTACTTTCTTTTTAGTATAATCAATAAATTTTATTTTATTTAATTTTAATTTCATGGCTTGCTAAACTTTTAGTTTTGGACTAATGATGTGAAGCCTTAGTAATTACTAATATAGACTCTTGTGCTTTAATGAGTTAATAGATATTTTTAATATTTCTCATTCTTAATTTAATCTATAAAAAGGTTATTTGTAGAGTAAAATATAGCGTGATATATTATCTTGATAGAGGAATATAAAAATAATTAGAAGTTTTTAAAAGGAACTCTTGTATACCAAGATATAGGATATTTAATGTTCTAGAGTCTATGGAGATATAATCACTATAGGAGGGAGATAAACCATCCTTCACTTTCTTACATGCTTGATGGACATCTAAGGATGCATAAGCTCTAACTCACAATAAAAATAGGAAAGTATACTTAGGAAAACTTTAAAAATTTATTATTATTATTCCAAAATACTTTATCTACGTTAATCTTGTCATTCTTCAACATTTCTTAGTCGAGATAGAATCTAAACTTGATTTTTATTGTGTAGGATTACCATTGTAGCATAAATAGCTTCATAGTAAAATACATCCTCATGTGATCGACACCCTCTCATATCACTTTAATTAATTGATCTATATGTTCACTTATGTTATTTGATGGACATTTATATCAAAGAAAATCTAAGCATATGTACATCTCTTCTTGCCCGTTCCCCACCACAAACTAGATGGTAGATAAAGAGACAATATAAATTAGGGGCAGTTTCTCTAGTGAGGAATAGTTGATAGTAAATTTACAAAATATTTTTATTTTAAAATTTAAAGTTTCCAATATGAAACTCCAATTTATCTTTTATGTTATTTTATAAAAAAAAATTAATACAATAATCATTTTATTTATCTTTTTATGTTTCATTTTTTGTAACTAATTTGCTACAAATAGAATTTATTCTTTTATGTTTTCATTTTAGATGGTTTCATGTAAATTCTATGTTTCGTCTCATAAAGAAGTTGACCACTAGCCCAATAGGTCAAGGTCGACAAAGCATGATCAGGTAGCTCTAACAATGTAGGAAGTGCAGGTGAGGGGGCTCACTTTTCTTCTATGACTAACATTATCATGTGATTCACATCACTAAATCCCACACAGTACACACCCTTTTACCAATATTACCAACCACCACATTCATAAAATATTCCCTCAATGTACACGTATCCTCCTTACCATTATTTGTATAATTACCCACCTCGAGTTCAAACACATAAGTTGGACTTCCACAACATCAAAGTAGAGAGGCGAGGAGGTAGTACCATTAGAGGATAGATGCCTATACATACTGTTTGAGGGTGATGCATAAGTTATTAATGTATATAAAATTTTAATTTGGTTAGTTGTACAAACAAGAAACATTATCTAAAATTTAATATTTTATGTAGATTTAATCTCACTAGGTAGCCCACCCATAAGATTAGGGATATCATTAGGAGAAGATATGATGATCCATATATATCTTTGAAAAAATCACATGGGATATTCGAGATAAGTGGTTTAGGGAGTTTAAGGTACTGTAGTCAATTTCATAAGTCAAAGTATTTTTATACAATGGATACTAATATCTTCAATTTTAATTATCTTAATCATTAAGTCATTATGTGCTTGCCTAAATAGAATGCAAGATTAAGAAATAATTTTGAAAGAGAAGTTCCAATATCTTAAGAGATATGTTTACTTATTTTAAAAGTCAGAGAGATTCCCTTATGGCTTAGAGAGGGTGTATTGGGTAAATTGATTAGAGCTTGGGCCACCCCAGAATACACTAAGAAGACGAAGCATAATAGAGCCTCTAATTATGTAGACTTAGGGAGCTTCCTCCATACTGGAGGTTCAATGCGATAAACAGAGCAAAGGCAACTGTTGGTGAAATCATAACTCTTATTATACAAATAAGTTAATCATCATCTATTGAAATTATTTTTTATTTATTGTCTTAACAAGTTTTTATAGAAAGTGGTACTTGGTAGCTAGAGACTCTACCGCGTTGGAGCTACACACACGTACACATAATTGCCAAGAGGATCACCAATGGGTTGATCAAAGATCAAAGAAAGCTTATATGATTTTTTAGATTCTATAGTGATATGTGTACAATTTACAACTAAAAGGGTTTATATGTATTCCATTTCTTAAAGGATGTTTCTATACGAATTATGGATAGTCAACCGTTCATTGGTGAGGCATCATCTACGAGATTTAGTGGGTGATAGTGGGTTGAAGGAAAAAGGGGTCAATAGCGGGATTTAAGAAATAGTCAGCCAAAGGGTGGCTACACTCAATAAGATTGAGGACAAAAAATATTTTAGACGATCAGTTGTGATATATATGTATTGTAAATTGTTATTAACTCAGTATTCAATTTGACAAACAAAATCCAAGTGGATGCAGTGGCTACCCTAAACATCGATGTTTGGGCTACTTGATAGTGATAAATCGTAATAGGGTATAGAACGAGAGAAGAGATGATAGTTTTTAAGCGACCTGATAAGTAGCACAACAGAAGGGAAGGATATGGTTGAGTCAAGGACATTGAGAAAGGCAAGATAGGTAGATAGATAGCAGGTACCCTTCCCAAAGTAATTCTCTTACTATAAATACCTCCAAATAATAACATAATTGAGTGGAGCCTTCTATCTAAGAACACTTATTTTGAGAGAGAGAGAGAGAGAGAGAGAGAGAGAGAGAGAGAGAGAGAGAGAGAGAGAGAGAGAGAGAGAGAGAGAGGCAAATGAGAAAGGTATTCTTAGGATAAGTTAGAATTTGATTAATAATTTTTTATTTGTTTTTATTTTTGCTTAATTTATTAATTTTATAATAAAAATATTTAGCAATAATATCATAATTGAAATAAAATTGATATCTTATTGATTAAATATTAAAAATAATAATTTTTTTTGTAGTTATTCTTATTAATCAAAATAGTAGTATAAGTTTTTACAAAAATAATCATAAAGATAAACTATTTTTAAATAAAAAATTAAATTTTCTTTATTTAAAACAAATATGATTTTTTAATAGAATTATGAAAAGAAAGTGTTAAGATTTTTAAACATATATAAATGATTATAATATTTTTATACTGATTTATTTAATTTTTATTAATATTTTAACTTTTAAAGTATTTATTAAAACAAGCAAAATCATATTATTTTTAATAGACTCTAAAATTTTTCACCTCTTTTTACGAAAACTATAAATGAATTCACTAAAGTTAGTTAAAAGAGTAGATTAAGGCTTCGTTTGGGATGACTTTCTTACTACTTCTTAAAACAGCTTTCCAGTACAAAAGTTTTAATTTTTTTATTTAAAAGCTGCTTTAGGAAGCAGTAAGAAAGCCGTCCCAAATGAAACCTAATATTTTGTTTGGGACGACATTCTTACTTCTTCTTAAAGTAATTTTTTAGTAAAAAAATTAAATTTTTGTACTAAAAAACTGCTTTAAGAAGCAGTAAGAAGGCGGTCCCAAATGAAGCTTAAATTAGTTGTAAAAGTTTTATCATTATATATTATATATTTTTATTTTTAAAATTAAAAAAAAATATTTAAGGCTGGTAATATTTTTTTGGGAATTAAAGCTGGTAATATTGGTCCAAAGTCTAAATGACATTCGTGATATATATGCTGCGGATTTTACTAAATTATTATCACCCAAATTAATCAAGTGACTTAATTTTTTTCGTTCGTTATATTTTCCTATTAGGAACTTCCAAATGTAATCAATAAAGTGCCTTTATAGTTTATAGTAACAATCCAAATGTGGGTAATCGCAGTTCTTTTTTAACATATTTAGGATTTTATATCGTAAACGGGTAAATCAAAAGAGCAATAAAGAAACCAAAATATCATGCATGAATCATCAACATATTTCTGTGTCATGCTGAATGTATTGAAATCATGTTGAAAGCATTCAAATTCATATGGGCAGACGAAAAATTAATAAAATGTTTTATGAAGAAAAATAAATAAATATGTTAAAGAGCGATTCTCCTCGGATGCGAAGCCCGCTATAATCAATTGCCGACTCATGATCTTTGTTCATTTTAATAAGCAATAATTTTAAATACCCCAACAAATAAATAAACAAATAACTGACTAAATAAATAGTTAAAAAAAATATTACCTTGCAATAAGAAAAAAGATTGTGATGGTCTTCACCATAACATCCAAATCCTAAAATGTCACCTCCATTACTCGAAATCATCACCTCCTCCTGCCCCCTCTCCATCAAACCAGTGTAGAACCCACAGAACTCCTTCAACTCCCTCCCAATGACTACATCAATGTCAAGATATTCTTTCAAGAAACTTTCTACCATAATCTTAGGCATCTTGCTCACCCCTACCCTCCTCCTTCCATTTATCAGCACCTTAAACCCTTCCTCAGCAACACTCTCCATAAACAACTTGGACAAAACTGCTCCTGCAACCCTAAACTTCTCCTTCCTTGAACCAAAGAAGCAAACCATCACCATCAACTTCAAGCCAGCTTCACTGTTCAGGCAACACACTATTGGGTAAATAATGAGAAGCAAGAGAGCTCTGAGGATACTGCAGGATTCAAAGGCCACGACAATGAAGTATGGGAACGTGCAGGAAGATCGTAGGAGCCAACCCTCGAAATCAATTATTAGGGTTTGGGATGGGAGGATGAGGAAGCCATTTTCTTGGATAGGGGATACAGATGGGTGTTTTGAAATATTTTGGATGGGTTTTAGTCGATGCTGGAAGGAGTTGGTGAGGAGGAGCTTGAAGAAGGGACGAGAGAGGGAAAGGAAGGAGAGGAAGGACTTGACTGGCATTTTTTGGTTTGGCTTGCTGTGTATCTTTTGTTCTTTCATCTATCAGGAGATGGACATTTATAGATGAAAAGATAATGAGTTCCCCATGGAGTTTGAATTATTTACTGTGGCACCACATAGAGACTTTATTGTGAAAAGGGAAGATTGCTCGTGAGCGTTCATGAATTTAACAGTTCTAGGAGGTAGATGGAGGTTGAGCATGTTGACTTACAATTGGAAAATGAAGATTTTAATTAAAATTTTCATATAATTACAACACAAATTATCAATTTTCATATTTCTTTTTAAAGAATATTCAAAACACAAATTAATGTGTTGTAGCACAAATTTTTAAAATATGCATACTTGACGAATAATTTAAGTATAAAATAATGCTAAAATTTTTGAATGTAACCGCAATAGCCTAGAAGACCGGCGACTACTTCCTTTTCCCCTAGACTCAGCCGATGATTAGGATTGTGAATAAACTGTTTTAATATATATTTTTTTGTAATCAAAGCCATTCGCTCAGTAGCCGAGCGATTGGCCTCTATTTATTTATTAAATTAATTAAATTTAAATAAAAGAAATGATTAAAAATTTAGCAATATTTTAAGTAATTAATTTGTCATATCATTAAAATATTAAAATATTAATTATTGATTGCATTGGCGAAAAAGACATAATGAAATAGAAAGATTTATAAATCATGAAATCTTGGAGTAAAAAAAAAAATTAAATCTTTATTTGAATAAATTTAATACAGATCATATAAAATGCTTTGAAAACTAAATTCATATTAACTTTGTCGGAAAATAAGGAGCTATTGTAAGAGGATGGATTCACCAGAGAAGAGGAACACTTGTAAAACATATTTTCATTTCACTCTTACACTTTTTGATTCTACTTCATACAAGATTCATAGTCACCGCATCTATTTATACTAGTGACATTCTCATTAGGATTGTGCCAACAAATTTCAATTCAATGACTACTATTAACTTGATAGAATATTCACATATTTTCATTTTAAAAGGTCATTAATTACATGTTCTAGAATTTCCTGAGTCACTTTTTAAGAATGTATTTCTAAAATCTTCTAAATCATTCTTCATAAATGAGAATGTTGAATTTTTTAAGGACTTTTCTAGATTATGGGCTCAATTAAAAGGCCTAATTAATTAAATCAAGTTTAATTTTTAACACCCCCTCTTAAACATGATTTGTTATCCCAAGCAATCTTCTTATCCTGATAAAATATTCATGAATGCTTGAGGGGCTTGGTGAATATATCAACTACTTGATCATGAGTCTTCACATGAATTATTTACACATCCTTTCTTGTGATGCAATCTCTGATGAAGTGATAGCATGTGTCGATGTGTTTACTTCGATCATAAAAAATAGTATTCTTGGCCAAAGCGATAGATGACTTCTTATCGACACAAATCTTTATTGGCTTTTCTTGCAGCAATTTTAACTCCAATAAATTTTGAAGCCAAATTACATAACAAACACATGATGTTACAACAATATATTCAGCTTCACAAGTAGAAAGGAAACGATTGGTTGCTTTTTTGACATCCAAGTAAAAATAGTGTCTCCTAAGTAGAACATAAACCCTGTAATGCTTTTTTCTCTCATCCAAATCTCCGACCCAGTCACTATCACTATATCCAACAAGCTTGAAATCCTTTGATGACGAATAAAATAAGACAAAGTCGATTGTTCCTTTGATGTACCAAAGAATCCTTTTGGTAGCTTTTGAGTGAGTAGTAGTTGGTGCCTCCATATAACGACTAACAATTCCAACAACAATAAGGATGCATGGCCTAGTGCAAGTCAGATAGCGCAAGCTACCAACTTAGATCCCGAAATATGTTAGATTAAATTCTCCTTTTTTTATAACTTGCCTCCATATTTCATCTGAGTGCTTATGGGGTAGCAATCATTCATATTGGATTTCTTGAGTATTTCTTTTCCATGACTTTCTTGAGAAATAAAGATGTTTTCATCCTTTTGCTCAACTTCAATACCAAAATAGTATGTCATTTGTCCAATGCCCGTCATCTCAAACTCTTTAGCCATCACTTTCTTGAATTCCTTAAATATACCTAGATTACTTCTAGGGAAGATCAAGTTATCCACATATAAGTACACTATAAAATTATCCATCCTTGACTTTAATGTTGAGGGCATGCTCATAATGACATTTGATGAAGTTTTTCTTAAGGAAATACTTGTCGATGCAGCTATTCGATGGCTTAGGTGCTTGTTTTAATTATAGAGAGCCTTCTTCAGCTTTAAAAACTTATCTTCTTACCCTTTGACTTTATAGCCTAGTGGTTGTTGAAAGTAGACTTCCTCTTCAAGGATTGTATTTTGAAAGGCAAACTTTACATCTATTTGATATATTTTCCACATATTTTAAGCTGCCAAAGAAATTATTAGCTTTATAGTTTCAAGTTGAGTAATAGGAGAAAACACCTCATCATCATCGATGTTAGCTATTTGATTGTAACCCTTTTCTACTAGTCTTGTTTTAGATTTCTCAACTTCTTCTTTGGCATTCTTCTTTATTTTGTACACCCACTTTACACCAATTATCATGTGTCCCATTGGAAGTGCAGCTAGTTCCCAAGTATCATTGTTCTCAATTTTCTTAATTTCCTTATATATTGCATCCTTCCAGTTCTTACTTTATAGGACTTCTTAAAATTTCAAGGTTTCATAATCGGCAAAGAGGAAAAAAAGAGTGTGATTGTCTTGATTCTCAGTTACCTAATAAATTTCATGTAAACTTCTAAAGTGTGGTAATGATTTGCTTGACCTTTCACTTGAAGATGAAGAAGATTATTGGTCTTCTTGAGTACTTGCAGTTGGTATAGTTGGTGGTGTTGTGGGCTCATTTCTATCTTGATCCATCCTTTGCTTCTTAATATCTTCATCCTTAAAGAAGTTGTAGTGATCATTATGTGGGTCCCAAACCCATTCTCCTTCTTCATTAAAGATGACATCACAAATGATGATTTTCTTTATAGTGTTTGGATTGTATAACCAGTATCCTTCTGAGTTGGAGTAATAACCAATGAAAATGTACTTCTCACTCTTTTCATCTTGTTTAATTTGTTTCTCATCTAGTATGTGTACATGGGCTATGCTTCCAAACGCTAAAAGATGAGATATATTGTGCTTCCTTTATCTCCATGCATCTTGTGGTGGCATTCCCTAAAAATTTCTTGTTGGATATCAATTGGAAAAGTAAACCGCACATGCAACAACTTCAACAAAAAACTCTTTAGGTAGCCTATTACTCTTGAGCATACTTCAACCTATGTAATTCGATTCTTTTTTTATGCTACACCATTTTGTTAAGGAGATATTGGGATTGTCAAATATTGACTTATTCTGTTGGTTTCACAAAATTCTTGAAATTATTTTGAAGTAAACTCCCCTCCTTGATCAGATTGCATAGCTTTGATCTCAAAGATGATTTAATTCTCGACCAAGGCTTTGAACTAGTTGAATACTTCAAAGATCTCCAATTTTTGCCTCGAAAAATATACAAGATTTTCTTGAAAAATCATATGTGAAAAGAAGGAAATATGTACTCTTACTGGGAGAGCTTGGCTTGATTGGAACATATACATCCATATGTATGATATCAAGTGGCTTTTGGGCTATCGAATATGACTCCTTTAAAAAACTCTTATTGAATTGCTTCTCGAGGAAGTAGCCTTCACATCTCTGATATGGGTAATTGATGCAGGACAGGCCTCTCACAATTTTCTTCTTTAATAATAGCTTTACTCCTCCAAAATTAAGATGCCCAAATCCAAGATGCTAGAGCCAATATGGATCTTTGTAGCATGCTTTAAGACACTTGGCAATAACATTTTAAATATTGAGCAAGAACATTCTATTTCTTGACATTATTTTCTTTGCAATTAGGTTGTTCATATCATCTCTTATAGAAAGGTTTTTATCTTTCAAATGGATATCATAACCTTGCTTTAAGAGTTGACCGAGAATTAGGATATTAATCTTTATATATGGCACATAATAGATGTTAGAATTGGTGCTTTCCATTCTTCAATCAGATAAGAATATTACCTTTGCCCTTCATAGCTACCCTAAACTCATCTCCAAAGAATACATTTTTGCTCTTTGACTCGTCAAGTTCCATGAACATGGTTTTTCTTTCACACATATGGTTGCTTGCATCGGTGTCAAGATACCCAATGTTATCTTCACATTTTTCATTCTTCGTATGTGCCAATAGTATGTGCCATTTTGTTGACTTCTCTCTTCCATGTAATTAGCCTTCCATTCAACTTTATTGTTATTAGAAGTTCTACATTATGCAACAAAGTGACTAAATTTTTGAAAGTTGTAGCACATCACTTGAGAGTTATCATACCTTCATCTTTATTTTTCTCTTCCATGCCCTCTTGTTGAACTTTTTCCTTGTCTAAAATTGGTATTGTTATTCTTGTCATTATTAGAACTCCAAGCTCATCCATGTCCATGACTATAGCCGTGTCTTCGACCACGACCTCTTCCTTATTTACTACTACCATACTCGAGGCTTTCTTCTTCAGTTGAATTAAATTGTGTTTTCAAGAGTTATTCCATTATAATAAAATTGGCATTTTGAGGAAAGCCTGAGTTTGAGAGAGAGAACTTCTATTTTTTAGAGAGAGAAAGTTCTATGTTTATTTCATCTTTTTAAATTTTTTGTTCGTGGTTTGTTCGCTGACAAAGTTAATGGCGGCAAATGACTGCCAGCAACCTATGGCCAACTATAATTCCTCCAATCCACCCTATACTATGAATGCTTCTAGGTCTTCTTCCATCCATAATGGTGTTAAAGGCAATAAGGTCAAGTCGAATTTGGAGGTTTGTGCAACTACGAAATCTTAAAATAATTTGGTTATTAGAGATGGTTTTCTTCTTCTAATTCAACAAGATGCGGTGATTGAAGGTAAAGGAAAGAAGGTGATGACTATTCAAGAGAGCATTCTAGATTTTCATAGTTCTGTACCAGAGTCGCTGAATACTCAAGGTAAATTTCATCGTGAATCATCTTCTTCTTCTTGTTTGGTTTTAAAAGTCAACAAATTTTTTGGTAATGAAGATGAAAATTATATGAATTAAACTAATCACAATCTCGCAGTTAATTTTGAAAGTGATGAAATTGATGTGATGAAAGGAAATGTTAACATTGATCATGAAGGAGCTAAAGAGGAATTTATCAATGCTTGGAAGAAAACACAACAAATCAGATTATCTTTTAGAAGTGGAACAAATGATATGTCGGATGATGGCATAGCAGTAAGATTAAATTTTGAATTGGAACAATCTAACTCACAAAATTTGAAGCACTCACTGGTTGTGAAGGTTCTAGGCTACAATGTTCCTTTTCCAGTTTGTAGCTTGGAACTTAGAAGACAATGTAGCAAGTTTGGTAATTTTCTTTTAACTACACTCAGGATGAACTGGATCCTTTGTTCCTTTAAAAATTGTAAAGCTATGGAAGAAGTGTTGAGTGGGAAACCATGGAATGTTGGAGGACACATTGTTGGTATAAATAAATGCTCTCCTTCATTTTATCCAAATTCATTTAACGGTCTTACTTTGCATGTTTAGATTCATCTTCCATTGTTGCCTTTGTTCTGCTAGGATGAAGAAAACATTTCAAGAATTGCTTCAGCTATTGGAGTTCCAATGTATGTTGATGGTAATTATTTTAAGTGGGGGAGAATAGAATTTGTTCGGGTGTGTGTTCGGATTAATTTGGAAAATAAGCTTCCAAAGAGAGTTTGGGTGGATGGTTTTTCTGGTAGATTCTTTAAAAAAAGTAGAGTATGAGAAGATTGCCTCACTTTGTTTCCATTGAGGTAAACTTGGTCATTATATGTTAGATTGTCAAAAAAGTGAAAGTTTAACTCAAAAGAAGAATTATATGCTACCATCTAGTGTATTGAATGTGGGAAATGATAGATTTGAAGAGCATAGTTCTTCTCAACAACATGACGAATATGTCTATTGATATATGTCAAGTTCAAAAATAAAAGATAAAAAATGTTAGAAATAAAGGCATAGCAAGAGGAGATAAAAGTTTAAAACAAGTGAACCTAGTTATGTTGGAATCTAAAGCTCTCAGTGAGGAGGTACAATTGCAATCCAGAACAGAGAATGTGGAAATTTTAGAAGTCCTTGTAGAAAACCAAACTGAAGTTAATGAAGCAGAAGATGGTATTGTGGCAAAATAGGTGATTTCTAGTGCTGATTCTGAAATATGTTTGGCCATTAAATTCAACATTCTGATTGAGAAATATGAAGAAACAAAAGTTGTTGTTCAACTATCAGGTAAAGATACTGTTCAGTAATCTGAAGTCAGTGGGGAATTTGTAGAAGCAGCTCGTGATCCATACATTGATGTTAAAGTTACTGATGAAACTTTGGTACGTATTAATGAGGGGAATAGTGGTTTTGTCTAAACACAAACTACCTAAAGAACTTAAATTTTTGGGACCAGTTGAAGCTGCTCATAGAAAAAGGAAAAAAAGGATGGGAAAGGTAACAAGTTAGGCGGAGACTATTCCCTTTTGGCTAAATAATGTCTTCCTTTGTGTTTTGGATTTGTAGAGGGGCTAGGAAGAGCGAAGCCTCTCTTTATCTTAGAGAGTGAGGGATCATGATGTGTTCTTTATAGGGTTGACTGAAACTAAAGTAACAAATATTAATAGGAGTGATATTAATAGTATCATTGGGGTTGATTGGGATTTTTTCCATCATCCTTCTGAGGGTACTTCTGGTGGAATTTTGGTTGTTTGAAACATGATTATTGTGTCTGTTGAAATGGTCGAGCACTCTTCTCAAGTGGTGTTAGGGAGTCTTAGTACTCTGTCTATGGGTGTTCGGAATGTTGCTATAGTGTAGGGGAAGAAGTCTTATCATGAGAGAAGGAGCTTGTGGAATTTGATCAAAAGGAATGTGGTGGATAGTGCTCCCTCTACTATGGGAAGTGATTTTAATTGCATTTTATCTAAGGAGGATAAGAGGGGAGGCAAGAGATGTTTATCTTTTTCTAAGGGCCAAAAGAAATGAAGTTGTTTTTGACTAATAATGATTTTCATGATGTAGGGATTGTTGGACCAAAATTATACTTAGTGTAACAATAAGGAAGGTGCCAATAGAATTTTGGAAAGACTTCATAGATGCTTGGTAAACTATACTGCTTTACATATGGTACCATTGGAAAGGACTATACATTTGCATGGGTGGCATCCGATCATAGTCCTGTTGTTTTCAGGTTGGGTGAAAAATATTACAAATAGTCAAAGATTATTAGGTTTAAAGAAACTTGGAGATCTTATATGGCGTCTTGGAGTATTGTGCTTAAGTCTTGGGAAAAACCTTATTTTTGTGATGATGTTGAAGTTTTGCAGAAACTTCATAGAACTTTGAAGGAACTCTTTTAGTGGAATAGAAAAAAGTGCAAAAACCTTTGTTTATTGAAGGAGGAACTAAAGAAGAAAATTTTGGAGCTACAACTAGAGGAAGCATCGGATGGAGGCTTTACCACAAAAAAGCTGATTTTACTTCGTAGCAAGGTTCAAGAGCTTATTATTACACTAAAAAAGTTATCTACATGGTGGAATCAAAGGGATAAGGGAATGTGGCTTGATGAAGGTGATAATAATTAAATTTTTTTTCACAACTTTTCTTTGGCTAAGAGGAATGGGAATGTTATTCAATTCATTAAGGATGAAGAAAGCAATATGGTGGAGGAATTTGAGCAGATTGAATATGCTTTTATGAATAAATGGAGATTAAGAGTGTCCTATTTAGCTGATTGGCATGCACTCAACTGTTCTTAAAGCTGGTCCTCTTAGAACGAGATCGACATGGAGATTAATTCAAAATCTTGATTCTTTGTGTCATAGGAATATCATTGCTAGATATGGGAATAATGTGTTGAAGGAGGAAAGTAAGAAAGGAGCTTCTACTGCATATCAAATTTTGTTAGATGGCAGCAAACATCTCAAACCCACTATTAGGTGGAAAGTGGGTAATAGTGAAAGTATTAATGTGTTGAAAGATATCTGGCTTCTTGATAGATGTCTTAATTCCTGGCCAATACTTGCTGATTGTGTGGGAATGGAGGATATGATGCTGCATCAATTCATATCTACCGAAGGTAACTGGAACATATATGAGCTTCAACATTACTTTCATGATGATCTTATAATGTTGATTTTACAAGTTAAAATTAATCATGCTATTCATAATGACCAAGTGGAACCTATTTTTCATTATTCCAAGATATCGATCTTTGCTTTGGCTTATAATGAAACAACAAAAGGCAACATTATGGAGGATGATCATGGCTTTTTAAGGTGGCTTAAGAAACTGAAATTGTATCCAAGAGTGGAATTATTTTGGTGGAGATTAAGTAAGCATGCTATTCCTACAACCTCTTTCTTAAATGTAGAAAACTTTCTTATGATGATTTATGTTCGAGAGGATGCCATGAAATAGAAAGTTATTCTCATATTATGGTGAATTACAAGTTTTTGTTTGAGATTATTCAGAAATTAAGAGATTGGGGATTTAACGTTCCAATGTTTCAATCATTGGAATATTGTTTGGATGAACTTAGAACACTTTCATTTCAACATTCCAACACGGTTAAGGTATATTATACAACAGGTTTTCTAGGTTGGAAAAATCAGACTGACATCAAACATGGTAAAAATGTTCTTCCAAGTGCGGTGGTGTCTTCTAATGTTATGTATACATCCGTGAATCATTAAAATCCAATGCTAGATAGTTGGGGTGTTAATCTCTTATGGGAGTTTCAAAATTCTTGGCACCCTCCACCCCTAGGTTGGAATAAAATAAATGTAGATTCTTTTCTTTTGGAATCTAATGTTGCAGGGATAGCAGGAGTGTTTAGAGAACAGAAAGGAAGGCTTCTTCTTGCTTTGGGAAAAAGTAGAATTCATTGGTATGCAGCTCAATTGGAGTTGGACGCGGTTGTTGCAATAAGGGAGATTATACAAAGTTAGATGATGTATATCAAAGGAATAATAATTGAAGGTGATAATCTTAACATTATCAACATCATTAAAAATTCATTGAATAAATCTAATTGGAAAATGGATATTATTTTGTCAAAGGAGCTTCTCTTTCAGAATGATTTTATTAAGGTTATTTTTAACCATGTTAATAGAGAATGTAATAAAGAGGCCAATTTATGTGCTACTTTGGCGTTAGAAGGTAGTTTTTTTGTTGATAATTTTTCTTTTAGCAAGATTCGTTCCACTTTGCTTACTTTGTTAAAGAAGGAATGTGATCATTTTATGTCTTGCAATTTGTTCTCTGTTTTAAAGTAATTTGCAATTTACAAAAAAAAAAAGAGTTGTTCCATGATCGCTTGCTTCTTCTTTTTCTTTTCTATATTGGATTATAAAGAACCCAAGAGTTTATTAATTATCATATCCTCTAACTCTTTGGTTTCTTCTATGATGGCGATAATATGATCAAAGTTTGAATTAAAAGATAGAAGGATTTCTCCATAATCCTACATCTTCTAGCTTCTCTCCATTTCTTTTTAATTGATTAGAAATGACTAAGACTCTAGTAAAATAGCCAAAAATGAATTTGACATCTTTCATATGTAAGGCTTCGAACTCACCTCTTAATGTTTGGAGATGCGTCTTCTTGACTTTCTTTGCTCCTTTAAAAGAGCTATGAAGCCTCTCCCATGCCTCTTTGACAGACTTCACTTAAAAAATTTTCTCAAAAGCATCATCATCTAATCCTTGAATGATTAGATAAAGAGCCTTCTTGACTCCCTTCTTTGAATCTCTTTGACTATCTTTTTGAGTTTGGGATAAACTTGACTCATCTTGTGGGTCATTGTACCATTCTCTACCATCTCCCATACATCTTTCATTCATAGAAGGGCTTTAAGCTTAATGCTCCAATTGCCATAGTTGCTATTATTGAGCATTCAAACTCAGAAGGGGATCACATCGTTCCTCTCTATCTCTCTAGAAAAAAGACTTTCGCTCTGATACCAATTTGTTGGAAAATAAGAGGCTATTAGAGGAAGAATTCTAAAACAGAAGAGGAATACTTGTAAAACTCACTTTTTTCACTCTAAAACTTCTTGATTCTACTTCATACAAAACTCAAAGTCACACACCTATTTATACTTGTGATAATCTCTTTAGGATTGTGCCAAAACATTTAAATCCAGTGGATAATATTGATTCTCTAGAATATTCTCCTATTTTCATTTACAAAACTTAGTAATTACATATTCTAGAATTCTCTAAATCACTATTTTAAAATGTATTTCTGGAATCTTCTAAAACAATCTTCATAAATGATACTATAAAATTTTTGAATGACTTTTCTAGATTATGGGCTCTATTTAAAGGCCCAATTAATTAAATCAAGTTTAATATTCAACAAACTTTATTTAAATTCTAATGATCTTCGTATGCTAAAAAATGAATATTAAGGACTATATGATTTGCAGTGAATTACCTATATCCCTCTTGGATCCATCATCAAAATTATTTGAGTCTCTCATGTGGGCGGTTAGAATATAATCATTAACTATCTCACCACCTCTTCCTTCAACTTTAACATATAAAATAATTAATTACACAGTAACATGACCTAAGGAAACCTCACATGCATCATCATAATGAAGCTGGTTTGACTATAATATTCAGCTGAAGTGGGTTTGAGCTTGAGCTCTAAGATGGGGTTGTGGATTTGTTATGTTTAATTTATATTTACTTTGATGTAACCCTAATGAAAAATGCAAGTGCACGTGCTGATGAAATAATAAAGCAAATGATAGAGTGTTTATCCCACAAGGAAAATATGTGTTTCACAAACATATTTCTAGTATTATCTACTCAAGATACAATATTTATCTTATGAAATTAAATCAAATATATGTATATATAATAATAATAATAATAATAATAATAATAATAATAATAATAATAATAATAATAATAATAAGAATGGCATGAAACATAAAGGATACCAGCAAATAAAGTGTTTTAGAATAATGATAGTGAATATCCTAAGTTTTCCCTAAGCATAATCCTTTACAATAGTTATGAATCAGAGCATATGCATCCTTAGATCTCTATCAAGCTTGTAAGGATCTAAGAAATATTTTATTGCCTTTGTACAAATATTCTTTTTATATAGATCCTATAATATTAAATATCCTATATCTAGACATGTATAAAATATAAACCTTGTAGAGTTAATTGTATTAAATATTAATGAAAACATTATTTATAGTTCTTCTTATGCAGGAATATATTAGAAAAATGAGAAAATTTTATAAATATTGAACCAACACCACAACACTTCTACTACTAGTTCTACAACATGCGTAATGCTAGATTGAGAAATTATAACGTCAGAGCCTAAAAAATATTAATTAACAGAGCCCATGTTGTAGTACTAAGGTACTAGTTCATTTTATAATGCTATGGCTCTACTATGTCGAGCACCATAGTGTTTGAGTCCATTTCAATACTAGTATAACTAGATTTTTAATTCATTTTAGTAGGGAGTTGTATCATTTCTGTGAGGTCTATAATTTTTAGTGAGTCTTTTGGGCTTAAGGGTAGAGCCCCTTAGAGTAAAGTCTAATGGAGACTAGAGGAGAAAATGATATTTCATTTGGAGAGTGTCAACTTATTTATTTATAAGAAATTTGATATTTAAAATAAAAAGGAGTGTAGGGAGTGTATTGTACTATTTGAGTGACATCTTCTTCTTTTCTACCTTTGTACTTTCTTTTATATATAAGCAATAAATTTTATTTTTTCTTATATTTTTATGGCTTGCTGAATTCTTAGTTTTGGGGTAGTGATGTAAATTCTTTGTAAGTACTAATATTGACTCTTATACTTTGAATGAATAATGGATACTTTCAATATCTTCTATTCTTAATTTAATGCATACAATGACCATGTGAATAGTTAGATTTAAAGTAATATACTACCTCGATGTAGAAATATTAGAACAATTATGAGTGTTGGAATGGAACTTTTTCATGCCAAAATATAAGATTTTTAGTGTTCTAAGTTCTATGGAGATACAATAATCATAAGAAGGTCATAAACCTCCCTTCACATCCGTACAAGCTTGATAGAGATCTAGGGATGCATATGCTATGTTCCACAACAATCATATAATAGTCTACTTAAAAAAATTTAGATAATTCATGGTCATTAGTCTGAAAAATTTAAAAATATCATATATCATATTTTTTCTTTTGCATTCCCCATTAGAGATAAAATCTAAACTCTTATTTTCATTAAAATTATAGTTATAGTAGGAAGTTATAGCTTATTTAAAAGTTATAGCTTATGAGTAATCAAACCTTAATTGCTTTCTTTAATTACTAGATTGATTTAGGCATAATTGTGTTGCATCGTCCAGGATGATATCTTGGACGATGTCCAAAAATGAACATACCTAAATAGATCTGGTAGCTGATTCTTTCTTATTTGAGCCTATCATCTAGGACGATGATAACATTGTTCGGGATGATGTGCTTAATGATGGATGCCTTAACTAGGATACCCTAATTAGGATTTTTTTAATTGAACGTCTAGGACAATTTTTCGATCGTTCAGGATGATGTGATAAAAAATTGAGAACTCTAAAAAAATCAAAAGTTTTCCACACATGTGTGTGTGTGTGCAAGGTTACTTTGCATCGGGACCCTCATCGATACAATTGACTAAAGAAAAGGTAAAAGATTACAAACTAACTCAGTCCTAGTCTACCCAATTTTGAGCTAGCTTAAGTTACGCTCGATCTTGTGGACCTGAAATGTTAGTAGGCAAGGCAGTCATAGAGAAGCAGAAGTATAAAAAATGTTTGCTATCATCAAAATTAAATTTTCTAAAATCAGATTTGCAACAATCTCCCCCTTTTTGATGTTGACAAACATAAAACTAATGTTCAATTGAAGTATCACAAAAAAATAATAACAGTGAATCAGGAAAATCAATTTATACTAGAAAACTAATAAAGTACATAAAACCAATATAGGTACAACTAATCCCCCTTTTTATATCTCGAAAAGGAGGGAAAGAAACAAAATAGAAGTTACAAAATAGAAGTAAACTACATCAAACGAAAAGACACTAAAGACATCAAAAGGAACAAGAAAATGTTTTTTTTAATCAAAGCCCGAAAATGATAAATTATCCTTGTGATTGAATTAAAAATTTGTAAGAATAATGAGTTAACATCATGAAAATCTAAAATATGGTAGAATAACTGATCTTGTTAGCCCTAGCTTGGACTTCTCCCAGGACAAACCATCCTTTGAAAACAAAAATCTAAATTAGAAAATAATTTGGATCAGAAAAAGAGATCTGTTCAAAACTTGGTTTTAGAAAAATATTTTATATAATAATATATCAAAGTAATTAGTCACGATCATGAATTTTGAAATCAATTCTTTGAAAAATATTAAGTGACACAAGAAATCTTCTAAGATTTAAAAGTTTGAAAGAGAGGAGAGCTTGCTTTTGGTGGGCTCATTTTGTGCCTCTTGTCAATTGATTGGCGCACTTTGGACATATATTGATTTTTGATATACTTTGTGAATCTTTTTTAATTTGACATCATTGCGTATCTTTTGATTTGACGACATTAACCTTTTTTTTTGCAAGCTAGTTCCCTTTTTCAAAACTCTTAAATATTCTCAGTTGTAATTATATCTTCCAAGAAAGTTCATTAGGGATGTTAAACCCTTATGAACTAGCCCAAGGCTAACCAAGAGGGGAGATGAATTGGTATTTTAAAAATTTATTTCAATCAAAAATCAAAACATAAATCATAATTCACCTCAAAGAAAATAAAGAGTGGAAAAATTAAATACAGAAAAAACAGTAGTAAAAGAACATAGAGATTTATAGTGGTTCGATCAACTCGACCTATATCTACTCCCTAGAGGCGCCCTCCGGTTATTGTACTAAACTTAGTAACTCTCCTTTTGCTCCCACAGCAAGGTAGAGAAGCCCTTACAAAACTTCTTTCCACTAACACCAATGAGGCAGAGAACCCAACACCTTTTGCTTCCTCCTTAAGTAGGCAGAGAACCTTGATCGATTGCTGAAGTAGACCTCCCTTAAACCCCTAAGGATAAGGGACAATGATTGGAGAAGATGACTTGGAACCTTTCTTGAAGCAACCTTTGTGAACCCTCTCACAAACTTCACCTCACAAGTTCCTTTATGTCCCTCTCCTCTAGGCTCTCTTAGGTCAAGACAACAACAAAAGATATTTTAAAGGGTAGAATAAGAGCTCTTAAATAGAAGAGCTTTGAAATAGCTTATTAATTGCAAGGAACCGACTTTATTGTCCAGGCTGATATAAATATCATCCTGGACGATCAGTGTAATTTAAGCTTAATTAGCTAGGACATTCCAGGACGATCGGATGAATTTTGTTCATATCGTCCAGGACGATATAAATTCATCTTGTACGATTAGTATAACTCGGTGAATATCATCCAGAAAATTGCTCTGAATGCTATCTGGATGGTAAAAAAATAGGTTGATCGTTTAGGATGATCTCACGATCGTCTTGGACGATTAGTTCAAATCCATAAAAGTCGTGCAGAGCATCGCTTTGAATAAAAGCTATATGATGTTGATCGTCTAGGAGAAAATAAGGTATTTTGAACTGATCGTCCTGGATGATCCTGCGATCATCCATGATGATGTGATCATATCAATCAAGCCTTCATTGCTCTCTTTAATTATCGGATTCATTTATGCATAATTGTGTGCGTCGTTCAACATGATGTCCTAGACAATGATCTGGATGATGTCCAAAATTAAATAATACCTATAAAATCTGGCGACTGATTCTTTTATATTTGAGCATATCGTCCCAGAAGATACACATACCGGCCAGGACGATGTGCTTAATGATGGCTACCTTAACATGGATGCCCTAATTAGGGTTTCTGTTTTTAACTGATCATTCAAGATGATATTTGGATTATCTTGGATTGATGTCCTCAAAATAGAGAACTCTAAATCAGACAGAAAAATTTCTCCTAAATGTGTGTGTGCAATGTTACTTAACATCAAGAACCACATTTATTATAAATAGACTCAAGAAAGGAAAAGGTTTACAAATTGACTAAGACCTAGTCTACGCAATCTTGAGCTAGTTCAAATTATAGTCTCGATCCAGTGAACCTAAAATATTAGTAGGCAAGGCAGTCGTAGTAAAATCAAAGTATTTGCAATCATCAAAATTATATTTATGAAAAAATATACGCAACAATCTCCCCCTTTTTGATGATGGCAAACACACTAAAAAATCTAAGCAGTTTTAGCAATTTAATAAAAATAGTGTGAAGAAAAGACACAGATCAACTATTTTATAACAAAATTAAAGTATAAAGAAAATAGTACATCAGACCATTTCCCCTTTTGACATCATAAAAAGGAGGAGGAAAGTAGAACAAAAGCAAAACAAAAACTAAAAAAAAAAAAGAACAGAAACAAACTAGAACAAAAAAATAGCATAAAAAGAAAACTAATAAATGATGGCCTCTGATTATCTGAAGGAGGAGGTGGTGGTGGCAGCTGCTAAAAGTAGCTAGACAACATGGCGAACTGTGCTCCAAACCAAGCCATGTTTTGGTCTTGCTACTGTCGTCGTTATGCAACATAGGTGTCAAAATGGGCTAAGTCCTCAGCACGTTGCTGCTCAAAATGGTCTAAGTCCTCTGTATGTTGCTGCTCCTGTGAAGTAATGAAAGTCTCAAAGCGTGCTTCCACTGGTCGAATTGCTTGACCAGCTCATCTAGCTGAGAGTGCTAGTGAAGTGGAGCATGTGTAGGAACCGATGGGGGAGCCTCATCCTCCTTGGCCCCCTAAGCTTCCTCATCCCTCGGGTGGAGACGAGTATTGTGAAGGACATTGAAGGAATTATTTGAGAAGAAGGCGGGTTGATAGTTAGGAGGAGTAGGATATTAGAGGTTATATTGGGATTATGGAACATATGCAATGATATGTCCTAGGACAAGATTTGGCTTCCTCCTATGACTTGAATATCGAATTGTAGTCAAGTGCTTGATGCAGCGAAAAATCAGGTTGGTTGTATTGAATTCTCGATGGGCCAAAATATAAAAGGTGGTGATTAAAAGAAGAGGAGTGATATGAACTTTATCACCAACTTTTAGAATAATAGAGGTGTGAAGGATGTACTGAATGGTCTTATCATCTTTGAGTAAGGTGCTAGTTTCTCTAATATGAAAGTGAGCATTAGAATTTCTAAGAAAATGGTTAGCAGGGGCCCAATCATAATCAGGATCAGAACATAGGATATGAAGTTTATCCCTTATGGTGGAAAGTTGTAAAAACTCTTGGTAGTCCTGATATGTGATCTCAATGGATGTCGATTCACATATGACCAAAGAGCAGTGAAGGTAGAATAAATTCAGAGGTTGGCGAAGAAATTAAAGAGAAGTTTAGAGTTGAAAGGGACTTCAAGGGTGAGAATGAATCACAGAGAAGTGTGAGAGAATAAGTTAAATATCGGATAAGATAGATAGTTTGGGTTGATGGACTAGCAGACATCGATTCTAGCCATCTTGTATCATTGGTATGCAGCTTGATCATCTGCCTCAAGGAATTGAGGGTCTAGAATTACCCTCGAAGAACTTCCAGAAGGGTGGCAAGATTGCTTTCCACCTGCCATATTACGAATAGCAAGAAAAGAGGAAGTAGAAGGCTAGTAGAAGGAGATGGTGTAAGAAAACTGGCAGGAGGGGCTCTGAATTTAAAGAATCGGCCAGATAATCTAGGATGATTACAGAATTGTCTAGGACGATCTAGTGCAATAATTGCGACTGGACGATTGGTCAAAAAAGGCTATCATATCGTCCGGGAGGATTAGATATCATTCGGAATGATTAGACACAGGCGATCGTCCTGAGGTGACAATTTGGAAGATCATTGAAAAAGAAGATTGTCTAGGACGATTAGGTGGATCGTCCAGGATGATGAATAATAATGGATCATACCAACCAAATTTAAAATGTTTAAACACACTACTACATGTATCATCCAGGATGAACAGGTGGATCATCCGGGATGATTCTCTAATAATTGATTGTACCGGCCAAATTTAAGGCTTATTAAAAGTATTTTCACATGTATCGTCTAGGATGAATATGTGGATTGTACGAGACGATTACCAATAATGGAGCAAGGAGTAAAAGCATCATCCATGACAAAATAGGATCGTCAAGGATGATCAAAGATGTTTGAAGCAAAAGGCGATCATATCATCCAGGACGATAATGCATCATCCAAGACGATAAAGAGCAGAAAGGTCAGAACAACCAATAGATGGAATTTGAAAAGTGAATTGAATTGATTATCTAGAATGATAGTAATATCGTTTAGGATGATGTGAGAAAAAGTTTAAAATAGAGGATGGATGGAGATGATCAGACAAGGCCCAAAAACATCAAAATCAAGTGAAAATGATCAAAATAATATATGAAAAAAATACATAAAAATAAAAAAATAAAGGATTATATATATATGACCACCCTAATTCAGGAGGAAGCAAAAGGAGTTGGATTCACAAAGGTTGCTCCTAGCAAGTTTCCAAGGTGTCTTCTCCAGTCATCGTTCTTCGTCCTTTGGGGTTAAAGGGAGGTCTTCTTCAGCAATTGGTTGAGATTCTTTGCCTACTTCAGAAGGAAGCAAAAGGAGTTGGGTTCTCTGCCTCGACGGGGTTGGCAGAAAGGAGTTTGTGTAAGGGCTTCTCCGCCTTGCTGTGGGAGCAAAAGGAGAGTCACGTTTGTAGTGAAATACTCGGAGGGCACCTCTGAGGAGTGGACGTAGGTCGAGTTGACTGAACCACTATAAATCCTTGTGTTACTTTTCTACTGCTTTCGCATTTAATTTTCCGCACTTTTGATTTTCATTGTGGTGAACTTGGTTTAAGTTTTGTGCTTTACTTTAAAGATTTTTAAATTACCAATTCACCCCCCCTCTTAGTTAGCCTTGGGCTGATTCATAGGGATTAACATCCCCAACGAACTTTCAAGTGATATCAGAGCGGGATTCATAAAAACTAAGTTTGAAAACTTTTTGAATTTTGATCCATGGCTAACTACAGTAATCGTAATACTGTGGAAGGATATTCTTTTACACGACCACCCTTGTTTGACAATGTTCTTTTTAATTTTTAGAAAACTCGCATGTCTACTTTTTTACAATTGATTAACTATCGCATGTGGATACTTATTAAAGATGGTTATACACCTCCGACTAGTAAACTTAATGATGTTATTGTTCCACTTCCCTTTACTTAATGGACTCATGATGATAGGGATTTAGCACTACTTAATGCAAAGTATTTGAACTAATTTTTTTTGTGCTTTAAAATCTGAAGATTATATGCGTGTTTCAACTTGTTCTACTGGTAAATAGATTTGTGATAGATTGTGTATCACTTATGAAGGAACTAATGAAGTTAAGCAATCTCGAATGAATATTTTATTACATGATTATGAACTTTTTTGTATGAAACCTTCTGAATTAATTTCTGAAATATACACAAGGTTTACTCAGATTGTTACTTTTTTACATGCTTAGGAAGAGAACTCACTAACTATGAAAAACGTAATAAAATTTTGAGATGCTTTCCTTCCTCTTTTGATGCTAAAATCATTTCAATTATTGAATCCAAAGATTTGAATACTTATTTGATTGATAACTTACTTGGCTCACTCATTGCTTACGAGCAAGGGGTGAATCAAAGAAATCTTGATGCAGGTGAGAAAAAGAAGGAGAAAACTATGGCATTGAAGGCCAATGACACGGACACTAATTCTTCCGGGTCTGAAAGTAACGATGTTGCCTTAATCAAAAGGCAATTCAAAAACTTTATAAGGAAGAAGTAAAAGAACCATCAAAAGTGGAACAAAGATAAGGGAAACAAAAATTTTAAGAGTTCTATTAATATGATTTGTTTTGAATGCAGGAAGTCAGGATATGTCAAAGCTGATTGCCCTATAATTAAGTTTCACCCAAGCAAGAGAAGAGTGAGGAGAAACCCAAGTTTTGGAAGGACAAGAAGAAATTCCAAAAGGCATTTTGGGTAGATTCTACATCAGATTCCTCTGAGACTGAACCTGAAGAGGGGACAACAAACCTATTCTTAATGGCAGACAATCATCTTGGTCAAGGTAACCAAGAAGAGGTATTTGAACTAACCTATGAGCAACTCCTTGAAGTTCCTGAAAACATTCATGCATCACATAGGAAACTTAAGAAAATTCATGCTAGCTTGAAATTGAAATTTTTGAATTTACAAAAAGAGCATAAAATTCTTCTTAAAGATCATTTTATAATCGATACTAATCACATGGCTTTACTTGATGAGTTTGATGCATTAAACAAAAAACATGCTGAATTATCTGATGCTCATGATTTTTAAAATCATCCTATGTTGAGTTAGAAAAGAATATTAAATATTAGAAAATTTAGAAGCTTTTAAAAATTAAAAAACCTTCATTTCATGCATCACATAAAAAGCATCACCATAAATTAGTGCATCCTTTTCCTAGAGTTAGTTGTTTTTCATGAGGCATGTTATGACACATTGCACACACTTGCACGATTCATCATAGTTCACATTGGGTTTGGAAACCCAAATTGCATGACTCACAGCATAATACACTTGCATTAGATTCCACTTTCCATAAGAAGGGACCCAAACCTGTTTGGGTTCCTAAATCTGACATTTGATGATTTTGTAGGCAAGTTCTCACAAAAGACCTCATGAGAGCATGTGGTACCTGGACAACAGATGCCCTCGACATATGACTGGCGATGCCAATCAATTCATTTTACTGGAGATCAAGACAGGAGGCAAGGTTACTCTTGGAGACAACACCACCAGGAAGTGGTGGTGGGCTCTGGTATAATTGAAATTTCCAAGAACCTTTTGATTGAAAATATTTTGCTTGTAGATGGACTGAAGCACAACTTGCTCAACATCAGTCAGCTTTGCGATAAGGGCTTCATCATAAAATTCTTGGCAAATTCATGCATTATCAGCTTAAATAATAACACTATTTTACAGGGAAAGAGGATCAACAATGTTTACATGCTTGATTTAAATAATATTGAATGTACTACTTCATTTTTCTTAAAAACTGCTGTTTATGATTCATGATTGTGGCACAGGAGATTATGTCATGCCAGTATAAAAACCCTCAAGAAAATGACCCAAAAAGACCTAATTAGAGGTGTCCCCAAGCTTAAGTTTTCAAAAGGCCACCTTTGTGATGTCTGCTAATTAGGAAAGCTAGTCCACTACACTTTTCACCCCATTAAGGACATTAGCACCTCTAGACCTTTAAAAGTTCTTCACATGGATTTGTTTGGACCCATTAGCACGGCCAACTTAGGAGGGAAAGTCTATGGCTTTGTGATTGTCGATGACTACTCGAGGTTCACTTGGATTAGATTTCTGTCACACAAAAATGAGTCTTTTGATGAGTTTAAAGCCTTCTTAACTTAGATTCAGAAAAGCTAGGTTGTGAGATCTTGACCATCCATAGATTTGGAGATTTTTGTGAGGATAAGGGAATTAGCCAGAACTTCTTAGCTCCTAGGACCCCTCAGTATAATGGGGTAGCTAAAAGGGAGAACCGGACCTTAGTGGTAGCCGCTAGAGCCATGCTTGCTGAGTATTCACTTCTAAAATACTTTTGGGCTGAAGCGATTAACATAGTTTATTATGTATTGAATAGGGTGAATGTTAGAGCCAAATTAGATAATACACCCTATGAGATCCTTAAGGGTAGGATACCTAATCTTTCCTACCTTCATGTCATTGGTTGTAAGGTTTTCATTCACAATAATAGGAAGTCTCACTTAGGAATATTTGACCCAAAATCTGATGAAGGAGTTTTCATACGATATTATATTATTGGGAAGTCTTTTAGGGTATTTAATAAGAGGACTTTAGTGGTGGAGGAGACTACTCATGTAGTGTTTGATGAATTTGATCCTAGAAAGCCTAGAGTTGAGGTTGATGATGATGTTGGAGAGATTACCACTAGAGTAGAAAATTTGGAGAAGAGGGTAGAGCACCAAAACACTGAAGGAGTAGGGGAGGTTATCCAAGAAGTAAAAAATATAAATCTGGAGGAAAGGATTGAACCTTCACACACTTTTTCTAGAGAATGGAGATACTCTTTGAGTCACCCTAAAAATTAGATCTTAGGAGACCCTTCTGATGGAGTTAGGAGTAGACATACACTTAGAAAGGAAGTGAACCTCTCTGCATTTATCTCAATAACTGAACCCACCAACATAAACCAAGCCCTTTTTGACGAGTTTTGGTCTTAGCCATGCAGGAGGAGTTGAACCAATTTGTTAGGAATGATGTTTGGAAGCTTGTAGAAAGACCTAAGGGATAAAGTGTAGTTGGAACCAAGTGGGTCTTTAAGAATAAGGTGAATAATTCTGGTGTGGTGGTTAGGAAAAAGGCAAGATTGGTGGTTAAGGGGTACAACCAAATAGAAGGGATAGATTTTGAAAAGACCTTTGCCCCTATAGTTAAATTGGAAGCCATTAGAGTGCTATTAGCCTTTGCTTGTTATAAGGGATTTAATCTTTTCCAAATGGACATTAAGAGTGCCTTTTTAAATGTAATAATAAATGTTGATGTGTTTGTAGGATAACCCCCAGGTTTTGAGAGTTCCCAATTTTCAAATCATATTTTTAAATTAAAAAAAGGACTTATATGGATTAAAGCAGGCACCTAGAGCTTGGTATGAAAGGCTTAACACATTCTTGCTAAAAAGGGAGTTTGTTAATGGGAGCATAGACACCACCCTTTTTCTGAGGAAAGTAGGAGATGACATACTCATCAGATTTATGTTGATGATATACTTTTTGGATCTTTTGATAAGAGACTATGTGATGTGTTTTCTAAAATAATGAGTAGAGAGTTTGAGATGAGTATGATGGGAGATTTGTCCTACTTTTTGGGGTTTAGCATAAGATAATTAGATAATGGAACCTTTCTAAATCAATCAAAATACATAAAGGACATCTTGAAGAAGTATGAGATGGATAAAGCCAAGCCAATTAATACTCCCATGACCTCCACTGTTCAGTTGGATAAGGACCCAAGTGGGAAGTCTGTTGATCAAAATAAGTACAGAGGGATGATTGGATCCTTACTTTACCTGACTGCTAGCGTACATGATATAATGTTTAGCATTTGTCTTTGTGCTAGATTTTAAGATGACCCTAAAGAATCCCACCTAACTGTAGTTGAAAGTATTCTTAGATACATTTTAGGGACCCAAAACTTAGGAATTTGATACCCTAAGCACAACACTTCTTTTGAGATTATTGGATATTCTAATTCTGATTTTGTAGGATGTAAGGTGGATAAAAAAAGTACTTATGAAACTTACCAATTCATAGGACAGTCTTTAGTCTCCTGGTCTAGTAGAAAGCAAAACTCTGTTGCACTTTCTATTGAAGCTTAGTACATTGCTTTAGGAAGTTGTGTGGCCCAAGTCCTTTAGTTGAAACAGCAGGTACTGGATTTAGGATACCTGTAGGCACCATCTCAATTCTTTGTGATAACACTAGTGCCATCTGTATTTTTAAGAATCTTATCCAACATTCAAGGACTAAGAACATTGACATAAGGCATCACTTTATAAGAGACCATGTGACTAAGGGACACATTGAGTTACACTATGTGACGACTAAGAATCAACTATCTGTCATATTTACTAAACCACTGGCCTTCGATACTTTCAGCACTTTAAGGACCAGATTGTGTGTAATTGATATTAATGCATGAACTTGATTTCTACTGATTTTTGATCTCTTATCTACTTATTACTTTGCTTTATTTTTTTGGTTATTTTTTGTTGTTTTTTTCTTTTGTAGTTGTTTTTTTAGTTTTTTTTTCATATACCTTAATTTGTTTTTTTAATCATCAATAAATTAATATCTTATGCCTTTTTTTTCATTTTTTGAAAATTTGTAGTCAATATTTTACATATCTTATTCTGTTAAAGGGTAAAAACACCGTTGATTGTGTCTCTTTCTCTAACCTTTTTTGGTGGTGAAATTTTCTTTTCTTAACAAAAGTCTATCTCAAATTAACAACTGAATTTTTCAATTGAGATCTTTTCTATCTTGCTACAGTAATCTAGCTTATATTTATAATCATCAAAGTTTTTATGTTACTTCAAGATTTCTCGTTTCCCTGTCAATGCATCTCTTATATGATTTTTTATTTTATTATGTGGTTTGTTCTATCCTATATTAAAGAGTGAGTTTTTCTTCTCTAATATCTAGAAGATATACTCACAACTAAGAATATTTTAGAGTTTTTGGAAGAGAATCTAGCTTGCAAAATAATAAAAAAATGGCCAATGATGCCAAAAGCTAAAGATGCGCAATGACGCCAAATTAATATATATATGTATGTATATATATATATATATATGTATGTATATATATATATGTATGTATATGTATGTATATATATATATATATACATACACACACACACACACACACACACACACAAAGTGTATAAAAAATCAAAAGATGTGCAAAGTGCGCCATTTAATGGAAAAGAGGCATAAAATGAGTCCATCAAAAGCAAGCTCTCTTTTTTTCTTCCAACTCTTAAAACTTAGAAGAATTCATGCTTCACTTGAGATTTTCAAGGGCTTGATTTCAAATTTTGCGATTATAACAAATTACTTTGATACATTATTCTATAAGATATTTTTTTTGAAACCAAGTCTTAACCGGATCTCTTTTTCTTATCCAATTGATTTTTCTAAGTTAGGTCTTTTGATTTCAAAAGACGGTTTTGCCCTAAAAGAAGTCCGAGCTTTGGGTTAACATGATCGGATATTTTACCATTGTTTGGATTTTTGATGTTGTTAACTCATTGACTTATAAATTTTTAAAATCAACCATATGGAGACTATATCATGTTCATGCCTTGATTAAAAAAAAAACTTTGTTTCTTTGATAATTTTTAGGCCTTTTTCATATTTTTTCGTTGTTGTTTTTAGTTGATTTTATTATTTTTGGGCCTTCTCTGATCATCTCCATCCTTTCTTTATTTTTAAATTTTTGTCACATTATCCTAGATGATATTTATATTATCCTGGACGATCTGCTCTTTTTTCTTCATAAAATCCATCAGCTGAAAATTTTGATTTTTCTGCACTTCATCGGCCTAGACAATCCATTATCATCATGGATGATATGATCGTCTTCTGCTACAATCATCTTGATCATCCTTGCCGATCTACTTTCATCCTAGACAATGCGTTTTTTTATAATCGTCCCATCCGATAAACCTATTCCTACTGGATGATACACGTGTCAGCATGTTTAACATCTTTAAATTCGCCTGGATAATCCATTTTTGGACAATCATCCTGGACGATCCACTATTTATCTTGGATGATATACGTGGCACAAGATTTAAACATTTTAAATTCGGCCCAGATGATTCATTAAAGGGCATCATCCTAGATGATCCACCTAATCAGCCTAGATGATATGTTTTTTCAACGGTCGTCCGGCTTGACTCCTCAGGACGATCGCCTGTGTCTAATTATCCCGGACGATATCTGATCGTCCTGAATGATAATATTGCTTTTTTGATTAATCGGCCTATATGCAATTATTGAACAAGATCGTCCTGGACGATCCTATGATCGGCCTAGACGATCTGGCTGATTCTTTAAATTCAGAGCATTCTAGCCATTTTCTTCACACCAAACTCCTCTTTACTTGTTTATTTCCTATTTTCTTGCTATTTCGCTATAATAGCTGGAGGAAAATGTGATTTCCACCTTGCTAGAAGTTCCTCGAGGACCACTTTGGACCCTCAATTCCTGGAGGCCAATTTTTATTTCTTGGGCGATCAACCAAAACTGCCTTTCATATCTGGTACTCGACTTATTCGCTCACACCTCTTTGTGTTTCATTCTCACTCTCGTAATCCCCTTCAATTCTGGACTTCTTTTTGAATTTTTTGCAAGCCTAAGAATAAATTTTTCCTATACTTCTCTTACCTCATATGTGAATCGACACCCTGTCGTGATCACATTCCAGGATTGTGCCAAACTATTACAACTTTCCACCACAAGGGACAAACTCCATACCCTGTGTTCTGATCCTAATTTTGACTGGGCTCTGGCCATTCACTTTCTCCGTAACTCTAATGCCCATTTTCATATTAGAGAAACTAGCTCTTTACTTAAAGATGATAAGACAATCCAGCACGTCCTTCGCACCTTTATTATTCTTAAAGCTGGTGATCGAGTCCATATCACTCCCCTTCTTTCCCTCACCACTTTTTACATTATGGCCAATCGAGAATTCAATGCAACCGACCTGATCTTTTGCTACATCGAGCACTTGACTTCAATTCAAGATCCAGGTCATAGGAGAAAGCCTAATCTTTCCCTAGGATATATTATTGCATATGTTCTAGAAACAAAATATAACCTCCATTATCTTGCTCCTCCCAACTATCAGCCTGCCTTCTACTCCAATAATTCCTTCACAGAACTCATCTCCACCCAGGGGATGGGGAAGCTCACGGGGCTGAGGAGGAGGCTCCCGCTTTTGTTCCTGAACTTGTTCCGCTCTGCCAGCACTCTCAGCTGGATCAGTTGGTAAAGCGCTTTGATCATTGGGAGGCCCGATTTGACACTTACATTACTACATAGGATTAGCAACATGTGGAGGACTTAGCCCATTTTGATGCTTACATTGCTCACCAGCAGTAGCAGCACGACCAGGACATAGCCTGGTTTGGTGCTCAGTTTGCTACACTGACTAGTTACTTTCAGCAGCCTCCACCACCACCTCCTCCACCTTCAGATGATAAGGGGCCACCATTTTACTAGCTTTCCTTTTTTTTTTCTTTTCTCATCATAGTTTGTTTTCTATTTGTTTGTTGTTTAATTTCTACTTTACTCCTATTTCCTCCTCCTCTTTGTGATGTCAAATGGGGGAGTAGTATGTTGTAATGTTTTGTCTTATACTTTTACTTAGTTAATCTGTCTTTTCCTTATACAATTTCCCCTGAATTACCATAACTGCTTGTAACTTTTTTATTGTGTTTGCCATCATCAAAAAGGGGGAGATTATTGCGTATCTGTTTTTCAGAAATCAGAAAGTTCATTAGGGATGTTAAGCCCATAAGAACTAGCCTGAGGCTAACTAAGATGGGGGGGGGGGGGGGGGTGAATTTGTATTTTTAAAAAATCTTCTTACAAAATCAAAGAAAAAAACTTATAACCAAAATCACCACAAAAATCAAAGTGCAGAAAAATAAATGCAGAAATCAAAACAAAGAAAGATCACACAAGATTTATAGTGGTTCGGCCAACTCGACCTATGTCCACTCCCCGGGGGTGCCCTCCGAGTATTGTACTATAAAAGTGACTCTCCTTTTGCTCCCATAGTAAGGCAAAGAAGCCCTCACAAAAACTCATTTTTTCCAGACCTAGCGAGACAGAGAACCCAACTTCTTTTGCATCCTCCTGAAGCAAGTAGAGAACCCAACTCCTTTTGCTTCCTCTTGAAGCTGGCAGGGAACCCAACTCCTTTTGCTTTCTCCTGAAGTAGGTAGAGAACCCAACTCCTTTTGCTTCCTCCTGAAGCAAGCAGAGAACCTCGACCAATTACTGAAGCTTACCTCCTTTGAACCCCCAAGGATGAAGGATGAAGACTGGAGAAGACGCCTTGGAACCTTACTTAGAGCAACCATTGTGAATCCCTCTCACAAACTCCCCCTTACAATTTTTTCCCTCTCTCTCCCTCTCTCTCCCTCTCCTCTTGGCTCTCTCAGGTCAAGATAATAGCTAAAGGTCCTCATGTATGAGAAAATTCGGGTCCTTTAAATAGAATTTCAAGAACCAACATTATTGTCCAAGATAATAGGAATATTGTCCTGGATGATAAGTACAAAATAAGGCCAATCAGCCGGGATGATTTGGGACGATCAGAAGAAAATTGGGTATATTGTCGAGGACGATACGATATCGTCCTGGCCGATTAGTTCAAATTCAAGTACAATCATCCTAAACATCTCCTGGAATAGAATCTAGCTGATGTTAATCATCCAGGACATCGTCTTGGCTGATCATACGGTCGGCCCAACCGATGTGATCGTATCAATTAGCCATAATCGCTTTCCGTAATTACTAGATTAATTTAGGCATAATTACGCTGCATCATCCAGGCCGATGTATAGATCATCCTGGCCGATGTCCTAAAATAAAGAATACCTAAATTGATCATGGCGACTAATTCTTTCTAATTTGAGCCTATCGTCCAGGATGATGTGCTTAATGACGTCTGCTTAACCAGGATGCCCTTATTAGGGTTTCTATTTTTAGTCGGATCATCCTAATCGATATGAACATCATTCAGGCCGATATACTCAAAATAAAAAAATATAGAAAACCCCTCAAGTGTGTGTGTATAAGGTTACTTAGCATCAAGAACCACTTTTATAATTAACTCAAGAAAAAAAAGATATTACAAACTGACTCAAACTAAATCTACCAATCTTGAACTTTCTTGAGTTGCATTTAATTATGTGAACATGAAAAGTTAGTAGGCATGACAGTCGTAGAAAAATATGAATGTTTGCTATTATCAAAAGTCTAATCGATAATCTCAGATTCGTAACAATCTCTCCTTTTTGAAGATGGCAAACACAATTAAAAAAATTCAAGTAGTTTTGACAGTTTAATAAAAATAGTGTGATAAAAAAAATAGTTCACTAAGATCTAGAATCACATTACAAGATACACAGACTACTGTCCCATATGACATCACAAAAAGGAGGAGGAAACTAAAAAAACTAAAACAAAAACAACCATATGAAAAACACACTATAGAAAATAGAAACTAAAACTACCATAAGAAAGAACAAATAACATAATAGAGAAAACTAAGGAAATGAGGGACCCTGATCATCAGACGGAGGAGGTGGTGGTGAAAGTAACTTGTTAAAGTGGCAAACTGAGATCCAAACCAGGACATGTCTTGGTCATGCTGGTGCAGCATGCGAATGATGTCCTTAGTATGTTGCTACTCCTGTGCAACAATGTAGGCCTCAAAGAGTGTCTCCCACTGATCAAATCTCTCCACTAACTGATCCAGCTGAGATTGCTAGCGAAGAGGAATAGGTGCAGGATGAGGAGCGGGAGCCTCCTCCTTCTCGACCCCCTAAGCTTCCTCATCCCCGAGGTGGAGATGAGTATTGTGAAGGATGTTAAAGGAACTTTTTGAGTAGAAGGGTGGCGAAGGTCAGAAGGAGTAAGATATTGAAGGTTATATTTAGATTCTAGAACAAATGCAATGATGTGTCTTAGAGCAAGATTGGGCTTCCTTCTATGATATGGATCTTGAATTATAGTCAAATGATCGATGCAGTGAAAGATTAGGTCAGTTGGATTGAATTCACGATTGACCATTATGTAGAAAGTGGTGAGTTAAAGAAGGGGACTGATATGGACACGGTCGCCTGCTTTGGGAATCACAGAGGTGTGAAGGACGTGCTGGATCGTCCTAGCATCTTTAAGTAAATAGCTATTCTCCCTAACATGAATAGGGGCATTGGTGTGACGAAGAAAGTGATTGGCCATAGCCCAGTTAAAATTAGGATAAAAAATGAGGGAATGCAGCTTATCCCCAGTGGTGGACACCTACAATAGTTCAGCACAATCCTGGTATGTGATCTCGACTGGGCGTCAATTCACATACGAGGTAAGAGTAGTATAGGAAGAATTGAAGCGAAGGTTTGCATAAAATTCAAAAAGAAGTTCAGAATTAAAGGTGACTGCGAGGGTGAGAATAAAGCACAGAGAGGTATGAGTAAAAAGGTCGAGTACCTGATAGGAGAGGTGGACTGGATTGATTATTCGAGAGAGAGAAATACTGCATTCTTTATATCGGTGGAGACAGCCTAATCGTTTGCTTCCCGAAAATAGGGGTCCAGCATGCCCCTCGAGGAGCTTCCAGACGTGTGTCGAGAACGATTGCCGCCAGACATTAGCAAGAAAAAGCAAGGAATAGGAAGTAGAAAGTCAAAGAAAGAAATTGATGTGAAAATAAATGGCTGGAAGGGGCTCAATTTAAAGAAACAGTCGGATCGTCTAGGACAATCGCAGGATCATCCAGGCTGATTCGATGTAATTATTATGCACAGTCTGATTGGTCAAAAAGGTAATCCGATCGTCTGTGACGATCAGATATCATCTGGGATGATTAGACATAGGCGATCATTCCGAGGAGTCAAGCCAGACGACCATTGAAAAAGCAGATCATCCAGGCCAATTATGTGGATCGTCTAGGACGATGCTCAATAATGGATTGTACCGGCCGAATTTAGAACATTTTAAATCATGCACCACGTGTATCGTCCTGGATGAATAGTGGATCATCCAGGATGATTGTCCAAAAATGGATCATCATGGGCAAAATTATAGATTTTAAACGTGATGACATGTGTATCGTCCAGGACGAACAGGTGTATCGGACGGGACGATTACAAATAAATGCTTCGCCCAGGACGAAAAAGTTATCTGCCAGGATGGTCAAGAGGATTGTAGCAGAGGATGATCATATCGTCCAGGATGATAATGGATTGTCCAGGACGATGAAGAGCAGAATAGTCAAAATACCGAGCAGATGGAGTTTTTGAAGAAGGATGAGCACATCTTCTAGGATGATATAAGTATCATCCAAGTTTATGTGAATAAAATTTGAAGTCAGAGGAAGGATGGAGATGATCACAGAAGGCCCAAAAAACACTACAATCAACTAAAACACTAACGATAAAACACGAAAAAGGCATAAAATCTAGCAAAGAAACAAGGTTAATTTTTTTTTAAAGTTTAGTAAGGCATGCATATGATAAATGCTCAAAATAATTAAATTTTAAAGATTTATAATATCAATGAGTTAACAACGTCGAAATATGAAAATGGTAGAATATCCGATCCTGTTAACCCTAGCTTAGACTTCTTTTAGGGCAAAATCGTCTTTTGAAAACAAAAGATCTAACTTAGAACAAACTAATTGGAAAAATAAAAGATTCATTCAAAACTTATTCCAAGGAAAATATCTTATAGAATAATATACCAAAGCTATTTGTCTTAATCATGGAATTTGAAATCAAGCCTTTGAAAATATCAAGTAACCCATGAATTCTTCTAAAATTTTAAAAGTTTGAAAGAGGGGTAAGATTATCTTTTGTTGACTCATTTTATGCCTCTTGTTAATTTGAATGGCGCTCTTTGTGCATCTTTTGATTTTTGATACACTTTTTGTGTATATTTTTTAATTTGGCATCATTGCGCATAGTTTTGTTTTTGGCATCATTGGCCTTTTTATTTTTTGTTCCTGCAAGCTAGATCCGTTCTCAAAAACTCTTAAAATATTTTTAGTTGTGAGTAGATCTTCCAAATATTAGAGAAGAGTAACTCACTCTCTAACATAAGGAAGAATATACCACAAAGCAGACTTTAGTAATTATATGATAAATGCAATAAGAAAATTTCAATTAACTTAAAAGATATAAAAAAACTTTGAATATTATAAATATAAGGTAGATTATTATAGCAAGATAGAAAAGATCTTAATTTCAAAAACTAATTGTTAATTTGAGATAGACTTTTGTTTAGAAAAGAAAATTATACCACTAAAAGAGGTTAGAGGGAGGGAAACCATCAATGGTGTTTCTCCCTTAAACTGATTTAGAGATGTTAAAACATTGACTATAAATCTCCAAAAAATAAAGACAAGGAAAAAATATTATAAAGCAAAAAGAAACCAAAGTAAAAGCAACTATAACATCAAATATAAAAAGCTAACACAAAAACTAAGGTAGAAAATAATAACACTCAATAGGGTAGTAAGCATGCAATTCAAAATTTTATTTAGCAACAAGTTTAAGCAATTTATAAGCCACGAGCCTTTGTCCAAGTATCATATGCTCTCACGAGCACACCTGCAAAATCATTAAATGTCATATTTACGAACCCAAACAGGTTTGGGTTCCTTCTTATGAAAAGAAGAATGTGATGCATGAGTGTTATGCAGTGAATTATGCAATTTGGGTCTCCATACCTAATGTGTACTACGGTGAATGGTGCAAGTATGTGCTATGTGTCATAATGCCTAACATGCCACATGAAAAACATCTAACTCAAGGAAGAGGATTTCATAATCGAATCGGGTCATAATGCCTATTCCTAGTTATTGGATTTGCATTAAATGTGGGTGTCATCCCATTTTTCTTACGTGCATCCAATTCAGCTTTAAACCTCAAGTGAGCATTTTCTAAATAAATCTCAAAATAGTATTTTTTATGCTCATAATCTTTAGTAGAAGCTTTAAAATCAGTTTCAAGCAAGGTGTAGGAAACTTTCAAAGAATCATGCTCAATTATTAATTTAGAATGCTTTTTATTTAAATCATCAAATTCATCAAGTAGAGACATGTGATTACTATCAATTTGAAAGTGATCTTTACTCAAAATTTCATGATCTTTTTGTAAGTTAAAAAACTCCAATTTCAAACTAGCATGAGTTTTCTTAAGTTTTCTATATGATGCATGAATTTTCTCATATATTTCAAGCAATTGGTCATAGATTGGTTTGCATACCTCTTCTTGGTTAGATTGTTCAAAATCATCAGCCATTAAGCATAAGTTTGTTGTCTCCTCTTTAGGTTCAATCTCAAATGAGTTAGATGCAGACTCCGCCCAGAAAGTTTTTTGGGTTCGCTTCTTATCGTTTATGAACTTAGGTTTCTCCTTATTCTTTTCTTTTCTTAAGTGATCCTTAAGTGTAGGACAATCAGCTTTGACATGTCAAGGCTTCCTACATTCAAAACAAATAACATTAGAAGAACCTTTAAAATTTTTTTTATCCTTACCTTTTCTCCAATTCTGATGATGCTTGTGACTCTTCCTTTGAAAGTTTTTGAATTGCCTAGTGATGAAGGCAACATTATCGCTTTCAGACCCAGATGAGTTAGTGACCGAGTCGTTCGCCTTAAGTGCTACCATTTTCTCCTTCTTCCTCTCACCTGCATCAAGATTTCTTTGGTTCACCCCTTGCTCATAAGCAATGAGTGAACCAAGTAAGTTATCGATCAAATAGGTATTTAAATCTTTAGACTCAAAAATTACATTGATTTTAGCATCGAAAGAGGAAGGCAAATATCTTAAAATTTTGTTCACTTTTTCATAGTTAGTAAGTTCTTTTCCTAACGCATGCAATGAAGTAACAATCGAAGTAAACCTTGTACACATTTCAGAAATCGTTTCATTAGGTTTCATACAAAAAAGTTTGTAATCATGCAATAAAATATTCAAACAAGATTGATTAACTTCATTAGTGCCTTCATAGGTGATACACAATTTATCCCAAATTTCATTACCAATAGTGCAAGAGTGAAACACACATGTAATCTTTGGATTTTAAAGCAATAAAAGTAGTCAAACACTTTGCATTAAGTTGTGCTAAATCTCTTTTATTAAAAGTCCATTCAGTAAAAGGTACTTCAATTTTAATTCCATTAAGTTCATGAGAAGGTGGAGAATATCCTTCTTTAATAAGCATCAACATACAATAGTCAATCGATTGTAAAAAAATAGATATGCGAATTTTCCAAAATTAAAAGGAAGATTATCAAACAAATGTGGTCGTGTTATTGAATATCCTTCTATTGCATTACGATTACCGTTGTTAGCCATGAATTAAATTTCAAAAAGTTTTCAAACTTAATTTTTATGAATCCAGCTCTGATACCACTTGAAAGTTCGTTAGGGATGTTAAGCCCATAAGAACTAGCCCGAGGCTAACCAAGAGGGGGGTGAATTGGTTTTTTTAAAAAATCTTCTTACACAATCAAAGCATAAAACTTAAAACCAAAATCACTATAGAAATACAAGTGTAAAAAAATAAACGCGGAAATCAAAATAAAGAAAGATCACACCAGATTTATAGTGGTTCGGTCAACTCGACCTACGTCCACTCCCTAGAGATGTGCCGTCGAAGTACTGCACTACAATAGTGACTCTCCTTTTTCTCCCACAGCAAGGCCAAGAAGCCCTCATAAAAACTCATTTTCGCCAACCCCGACAAGGTAGAGAACCCAACTCCTTTTGCTTTCTCCTGAAGCAGTCAGAGAACACAACTCCTTTTGCTTCCTCCTAAAGTAGGCAGAGAACACAACTCCTTTTACTTCCTCCTGAAGCAGGTAGAGAACCCAACTCCTTTTTCTTCCACCTGAAGCACGCAAAAAATCTAGACCAATTGCTGAAGCTTACCTCCCTTTAACCCCCAAGGATGAAGGATGAAGACTAGAGAAGATGCCTTGGAATCTTGCTTAGAGCAACCTTTATAAGTCCCTCTCATAAATTCCCCCTCACAAGTTCTTCCCTCTCTTTCCCTCTCTCTCCCTCTCCTCTTGGCTCTCTCAGGTTAAGACAGTAGCAAAAGGTCCCCTTGCATGGGAAAATTTAGGTCCTTTAAATAGAATTTCAAGAACCGACATTATCATCCAGGACGATAAGAATATTATCCTGGCCGATCAGTACAAAATAAGCTCAATCATCTAGGATGATTTGGGACTATCAGATGAAAATTTGTTACATCGTCCAGGATGATACAATATCATCCTGGCTGATTAGTTCAAATCCGAGTATAATCATCCTGAACATCGCCCGAAATAGAATTTGGTAGATGTTAATTGTCCAGGACATCATCCCGGCCGATGTGATTGTATCAATTAGCCTTAATTACTTTCCATAATTAGCATATTAATTTAGGCTTAATTGTGCTACATCATCCATGCCGATGTATATATCATCCTGGCCGATGTCTTTAAATAAAGAATACCTAAATTGATCATGGTGACTAATTCTTTCTGATTTGAGCCTATCATCTTGGTCGTTACAAGGATCATTAAGGATGATGTGCTTAAAGACAGCTGCTTAACCAGGATGCCCAAATTAGGGTTTCTATTTTTAGTCGGATCGTCCTGGCTGATATGAACATCATCCAGGCTGTTATACTTAAAATAGAAAAATATAGAAAACCCCTCAAGTGTGTGTCTGCAAAGGTTACTTAGCATCAGGAATCACTTTTATAATGACTCAATAAAAAGAAAAACATTATAGTCTGACTCAAACTAAATCTTCCCAATCTTGAGCTGGTCTTAAGTTACATTTGATTATGTGGACCTCAAAAGTTAGTAGGAAAGATAGTCATAGAAAAATATGAATATTTGCTATCATCAAAAGTCTAATCCATAATCTCAAATTCACAATAAAATTAAATTTTGATGATAGCAATCCCTTTTGTTTTACTATGACTGCCTTGCCTGCTAACATTTCATGATCACAGGAACAGAACTGCAATTCAAACTAGCTCAAGATTGGGTAGATTAGGTTTAAGTCAGTTTGTAAACATTTTTTTATTTCTTTTGTCTTTTTTTAAAAAAAGTTGGTCCTAATACTAAGTAACCTTGCACACACACACTTTGGGAAATTTTTTGCCTGTTAATTAGAGTTCTTTATTTTGATGACATCAGCTAGGATGATCCTAACATCATCTAGGATGATTTGCTAAAAATAGAAACCCTAACTAGGGTTTCCTGGTTAAGGCAGCCTTCATTAAGTATATCATCCTGGATGATCCGTGTATCTGCCAGGACGATAGGCTCAAATCAGAAAGAATCAGCCGCCAGATCTATTTAGATATTATTTATTTTTGGATATCGGCCAGGCCGATCATTTACATCGGCCAGGATGATGGAACACAATTATTCCTAAATTAATATGATAATTAAGGAAAGAAATTAAGGCTTGATTGATACGATCACATTGTCCCGGAAGATTATAGGATCGGTCGAGCCGATCAGTACAAAATACCTTAGTTGCTTTTGGACGACCAAAAATCAGCCAGCACTTATTCAGAGCGATATTCTGGATGATTTCCCTCAGTTTTAAACTAATCATCTGGAACAATCGAGATATCATCCTGGATAATCAAGCTATTTTTGGATCGTCCAGACCTCTGTTCAGAGTGATGATCTGGTCAAAATTATGAGATTTGAACTAATCGGTCATGACGATATTTTATTATCTTGGATGATATGAACAAATTTCTTCTGATCGTCTTAGATCATCCTGGTTGATTTGGCTTAAATTACACTGATCATATAGGATGATATTTATATCGGGCTGGACAATGAATTTGACAAGTTGTAATTAATGAGCTATTCTAAAGCTCTTCTATTTAAGAGCTCTTGTTCAACCCTTTGGGGCATCTTTTGCTATTGTCTTGACCTGAGAGAGCCAAGAGGAGAGGGAGAGAGATGGAGAGAGAGGGAAGAACTTGTGAGGGAGGAGTTTGTGAGAGGGATTCACAAAGGTTACTCCAAGCAAGGTTTCAAGGTGTCTTCTCCAATCATCATCCTTCATCCTTGGGGGTTTAAGGGAGGTCTACTTCAGCAATTAGTTGAGGTTCTCTTCCTGCTTCAAGAGGAAGCAAAAGGAGTTGGGTTCTCTACCTCGCCGGGGTCTGCAGAAAGGAGTTTGTGCAAGGGCTTCTCTGCCTTGTTGTGTGAGCAAAAGGAGAGTCACGTTTGTAATGCAATACTCGGAGGGCACCTCCGAGGAGTGGACGTAGGTTAAGTTGATTGAATCACTATAAATCCTTGTGTTCTTTTTCTACTGCTTCTGCATTTCATCTTCCACACTTTTGATTTTTGTTGTGGTGTACTTGGTTTAAGTTTTGTGCTTTGCTTTAAAGATTTTTAAATTACTAATTCATCCTTCCCTCTTGGTTAGCCTTGGGCTAGTTTATAGGGCTTAACATCCCTAATAAACTTTTATATACTACCCCGAAAGATAGAAATAATATTTCAAAAATGTGGTTCATATTTAGAATTACAAATCCCATCTTGAATATCTTAACCAGATTTATAAAAGAACTGTATACGGCCCTAAAGGGTCAAAGTTTAGTTTGATTAAATATCAAACTATGATTATCTAGATGAGTTATCATTAATCTCATATTTGAAGTTCTCTCCACAAACACTATATCTCCCTAAAGAGAGAAAATATCATTCATTATCAATTATTCAAACTTGACGATAACAATCATCATTGGATTCAATTTTCCCAAAGGCGACTAATTGAGTTTTGAAAATTAATTTTTGCTAAGAAGTAGGTGTGGGTTCTAAATATCCTATGATCGCAAGCCTTTGTAGTTAATTACATCATAGGAAACAAAAATTTCCTATAAAAACTCTTGTTTAAAATAATGGCAAATTTTGTTAGGAAAACTTTTAGGAGTGATATCAAAAGATGTGGAACTGGAATTTGAACAGGGAATGGAACAAGTTGGAATACTTATTTCTATAGTCAAAAGAGTGGGGTTAAATGCACATGGAGATTTTGAAATAATTCAAATGTTCCTTGACCTAATATAAAGGTTGGGCTTTAAATTTTTGATTGAGAGAAATTTTAATTTAAGTTGATTGATTTATTAGAAAATTGGGATTATATTCCCAGTGGTTGGGGTCTCATAATTCAAAATTTGCTCCGAATCCTAAATCTATTTGGGTTATCGAGTGATGGTGGCCTGAACCTAACTAATGTAGTTCAAAATCTAGACTTACCTTGACTTGGATTGGGGAACAAGCAAACCACCTAGTTGAGTTAAAATCCATCAGTCCGATCTTTATGATAGAGTGGTAAGGATGTTATTATTAATATTTTTGAGAATTGGTATCGATATCTAGAGCTGATCCTAATTAGTCCCTTATTTTATGTGGGGTGAAAACACTTAAGATTGAAAAAAAACTCAAAATGAAAAGAAAAGCAAAATTGCAGTGAAAAAGCAATTTTCAAATTTTTGTTTGGCGGTTCACGAGCTTTACAGCTCGTGGTCGCCGGGGGAAGGCTGGTGCTCCGGCGGCTTGGAAGATTGGTAATGGAGCAATGACGTATTCTCAAGAAGGATGCGTGGGAGAATTACAGGAAGGGTTTATCGGTGCCGGTTCTTGATTCTTCCGAAGTCTTCAATGGGGGTGAAAAGATTCTGGATGATTTTAACCAGAATTTCAAAAGTATCAAGGAAAAGCCATTGGTGATCAAGGAGGGTGGTTTGTTAGAAAGAAAGGTTGTTTCTATTTCGGTAATTGGTAAGGGTAAAGATGTTGTCAAGGAGAATAGCAAGAGTCTTTCTAGCTATTCGCCGGATCCGAGTGGTGGTCTTAAAAACCTGGTGACTAGGACTCATGAAGCTTCTTCTTCGGGAGGTTTAAAGATTTCTTCGAATTTTGAATATATTTCGAAATCTTTGCCTTCATCTCCTGCTGAGAGGGGAGTTATCAGAGTGGAGTTGGGGTTTCTTAAATCTCGGGATGCTTGCAAGGTGAATGAGGTTTTGTCTTTAAGAAAGGACAATCAGGAACCTGAGGATGGTTTAAAAGGAATTGCTAATGTGAATAAAGCAGATGTGGAGACAGAAAATAAAGGACATGCTTATACGGCATGGATAAGGAAATCGTATGTTAAAGTTGATAATCGTGATTTGGGATCTTTCCTATCGGAAGATGGGAAGGTGGTGAAGATGCAGGCAGATAAGGAAGCTGAAAATGCTAAGAGGTTGGAAAAAGCTGTAGTGGTTAAAATTTTTGGTGAAAACATACTATTTTTTGTTATTTGCTCTGCTTTGAGAAGACAGTGGGATAAATTTGGGAAATTCCACATAACTGGCTTGGGACTTGGTTGGGTACTCTGCTCTTTTGAAGATTCTTCCGCAGTTGATCTGGTTCTCACTGGCGGACCTTGGTGGGTTGGTGGTCAGGTTGCTGGAATTGATAAATGGTCTGTTAATTTCAACCCCACATCGCTTAAAGGTATTACTTCTCCGGTTTGGATAAGGCTACCTAATCTTCCTCTACAATGTTGGGATGAGATCAACATTTGCAGGATAACTTCTCAAGTGGGCAAACCGTATCTTCTGGATGGAAACTTATCTCAGTGGAGCAGAAGGAAATACGCTCGTATTTGTGTACGAATTCCATTAGATTTGAAACTACCTCAAGGAGTATGGGTGGAAGGTTCATCTGGTAAATTCTTTCAGAAGATTGAATACGAGGGAATTTCTAAAATATGCTGTGAATGTGGAAAGGCAGGTCATGAGGGAGTTTCTTGTGATAGTTTAAAAAATAAGGTGGTTGATGGTCCTGTAGTTAAGAATATAAACATGGTGCCGGAAGTTATGATGAAGCAATCAATGGGTGAGAAAAGCTTAAAGGAGGTGGAAACTTCTTCTGAGTTAACATGGAAAGTTGTCAATCATGGGAAGAAAAATGCAAGAAGAAAGGTGGATAATAGAAGATTTCCTTATAGGAAATTTTCGGTTCAAATGAAGAAAAGTTTTGTCCCCAAGATGGGAGGTCAGGTTCAGGGGAAATTGATTGAAGAAAAGGGAAACAGTTCATTGGAAGAGCTGGAGAAATTGGTGAATTCTGTACAGGAGCCTTTTAAGAGTGCATTGCTTGTTGAAGAGGTGGTTGCAACTGAACAGAGGGGGTCATCTATTATGGCATTTCCTGAAACTAATGGAGGTGTAGAAATCCAGAACAAATTTAATTCTCTTTGCAACCTGGAGGAAGAGGTGCTTCAAGGGGGTGCTGTTTGTAGAGGGGAGAAGGTTTCAGAGGAAGGCAAAATTATCTGTTCTCCAGATGATGGTATTTCTAGCGGTAAGGGATTGGAAGGAAGAAAAAAGTTGTGTTTGTCAGCAAGGAAGAATGGTTCGTTGGATAATTCTATCTTGGAAAAGGACATCTCTTTAGAGAAAAAATCTAAATTGAGCAAGGAGCTGAAGTCCTTGGGAGCAGGTAATATCATTGCTCATAATAGAAAAGGGGAGAGTGGGAAGATAAAAAAGGTTGGGAACCCTTTCCCCATCTTTAAATAATGAGTGGTCTTCTTTTTTGGAATTGTAGGGGAGCCAAAAAAGTAGAGGCGGCTCTCTATCTTAAGGAGGTGATCAAGGATCACAGTGTTATCTTTGTAGGTTTGTTGGAAGCAAGGATTAATAATGTGGAAAATAATCAAATTATGAAGCTTCTGGGTGACAATTGGAAGTTTTTTATGGTCCCGTCAGTTGGACTTTCGGGTGGTTTGTTGATTTTATGGCGATGTGATTTAGCAGATTTTATGGTGGTGAAGCATTCTTCTCAAATGGTGGTTGGTAATTTGAAAATGATCAACAAAGGTGACTGGAAGATTGCGTCAGTTTATGGTAGTACAGATGTTCAGGAAAGAAAATTCCTTTGGGAAGATCTTGGAAGGCAATGTGATGATGATTCTCCATTGATTATCGGAGGGGATTTGAATTGTATTTTATCTCAAGAGAAGAAAAGAGGTGGGAAGAAATTCAAAATGAATCAAGGCTCCAAAGATTTTCAAAGCTTCATGATTAACAATGATCTTCACTTGGTAAATTCAATGGGGCCTAAATTCACGTGGTGCAACAATAAATTCGGTAGCAATCGTATTTGGGAGAAATTGGATAGGTGCCTTATAAACTCTTTTGCTATGAATTTTCTTCACTTAGCTATTGTTAAGCACCTGCCTCATTTTGCTTCGGATCACTGCCCATTAGTTATGGAATTATTCAAACCAGTGAATTCAGTGAGAAAAGATATTAGATATGAAGAGGTTTGGGCTACTTATTATGGAGCAACGACATTGGTGAAGAAGATTTGGGAAAAGAAATGTTCAGGTAATCCGGCTGACATTCTCAGTAAGAAATGTAAGAAGACTCTAAGAGCTCTATTCTTTTGGAGTAGAGAGAAACATAAAAACTTATCTCAGCTCAAGGAGGATCTCAAAGCAGAAATTCTGGATATCCAATTAGAAGAGGCGGAAGTTGGTATTTCTATGGACAAGCTTCAGATTTTGAGAAGTAAAATCAATGAGTTAAATGTTACTTTAGCTAGACTCAATACTTGGTGGAAGCAAAGAGCAATGATCAAGTGGATGGAGGAGGGAGACTGTAACTCCAATTTTTTTCACAGTTTTGCTAATGCTAGAAGAAACTTGAACTGGATTCATCACATCAAGACTTTAGAAGGGGAAATTTCAGAGGATTAAGCTGTTATTCAAGAAACCTTTTCAGTTTATTTCAAAAATAAATGGCAGAATAGAGAGTGTTCTCTGGTAGGTTGGCCATCTCCTACAGCGTCTGTTGATGAGGCGGATCAAGTGATGCTTGGAGCAGATTTTTCCAGAGAAGAACTTCAACTAGTGGTGGAAAATTCGGACAGAAACATTTCTCCAGGATCAGATGGTATTACTTTTTCTTTCTTAAAAGATTTTTGGAGTATTATCAAAGAAGATGTGTGGAATGCAGTTAGCCAGTTCTTCAAGGAAGGTAAGATGGATAAATCTTGGAAAGAAACTTTAATTGTTTTAATCCCAAAGATAAAAAATCCGCAAGTTCCTAGCAACTTCTGTCCTATCAGTCTTTGTATGACCATTTACAAAGTAGTTGCTAAAATGATGTTCAATAGGCTGGAAAAAGTCTTGCATAAGATTTTATCTGAAGATCAAGCGGCTTTTGTTAGAGGCCGTTCTTTAAATGATCATGTTTTATTGGCCCAAGAGGTGTTTAACAAGTTCAGATGGTCTAAAAGTAAGGAGGGCTTATGTGCTATTAAAATTGACATGGAACAGGCGTATGATAGTATGGGGTGGTTAACTTTGAAGCAAGTTCTGTATCAGTTCAGATTTCCTAATAAGTTCATTGAACTTATTATGCAGTGTGTGCTTGATCCTAGATTTTGTATTTTGATAAATGGGAAGAAAACAAGTTGGATTGAAGGGAGATGCGGTTTTAGACAGGGATGTCCGTTATCCCCGTCGTTATTCATTTTATGTTCTCAATTACTTTCCTATGCTATTAAGGAGAGGTGTAAAGGAGTTTCGGTTTCTAAAAATGCTCCCAAGGTGACACATCTGTTATATGCTGATGACATTTTGCTTTTTTCAGAAGCTAAGCTTAAGGCAATAAAGAAGTTAAAGAAGATCATCTCTAACTACTATATGTGGACGGGACAAAAGATAAACGAGTCTAAATTGTTGATCATCTTTGGGAAACATACTAGTAGAAAAGCTAAGAAGGCGGTTATCAAAGTTCTGAGTTATAAACAAGTTAAAGAGTTTGATTACCTCGGGGTAAGGATGGATTTAAGAATGCTGTGCAAAGTTGATTTCCAAGGCTTATTAGAGAATGCAGCTGGCAGACTGAACACTTGGGGTAAGAGATGTATCTCCTTGGAAGGTAGATTGGTTCTTGCTAAATCTGCATTTTTGACACTACCTTTATTCATTTCTTCTATTTCAATCGGTCCATTGAGCATTCTAAAAGATTTTGATAAGATGTGTAGGGAGTTTATATGGAGTCAGAATAAGGGGGAACCTGGAATCCATTATGCTTCTTGGGATTTACTTTGTAAATCCAAAAGTGGGGGTGGTCGTGGTTTATTTTCAGCTGTGGAAAAGGTGGGTCCCTTAAGAGCTAAATTTGCTTGGAGCTTTATTTCAAAACCAGATTCTTTATTGAACCAAATTTTAAGAGCTAAGTATGGGGAAGATGTTTGGTCTTCGGGTAAGAAAGCTGGTTGTTCAACTGCTTGGAAGGTTATTACTAGAGGGGCTAAATTCCTAAGAAAGGTTGTAAGATGGCAAATTGCTAATGGAGAGTCTATCAACTGGTTATATGATACTTGGCTTTTAGATAAATGTATTACAAAATGGCCAACGTTTGTGAATATACAAGATACTATTGACTTCAATTTAAGCTGTTTCATTGAGGAGGGACAATGGAGGTTGGATAAGTTGAATGAGGTCTTTGGGGAACTACTGATTGAGTCTGTTATGAGAACCCCTATCGAAACAGGCGGTGGTTCAGACAAGTTGGAACTAATTAAGCTGTTTTCTGGAAAGTCGGTTGTTGCTCTTATAAGGGAAGCCGAAGAGGATATGGAAAATCAGAATGCTCATTGGAATTGGATGAAAAAATTGAAGCTGAATCCCAAGACGAAACTTTTCTGGTGGAGAATGTATAACAATGCCATCCCTTCTAATGCTATGTTGGTTAGTAGGAGGATTAAAACAATTTCTGGATGTCCTAGAAGAAGCTGTAATGATATAGAAGATGTGAATCACATGGTGGGGAGTTGTGTTAAAACTATGCAGGTCATTGCTTTATTGAATAAATGGGGATTTCAGGTTCCTGTTTTTGGTAATTTTGAAGAATGCTTGACTGGTTTACAAAGGATGATTGGAAAACAAAATTTATCAGCCAACTTGTTTTGCAATGCTATTTGGCTGGTGTGGAAGAGTAGATGTAAACTCGTTAATACAAAGAGGGAGGATTCAGTGAACTTCAAAGCTGCTAAAGCTGTTTCTTATGTGGTTAAAAGTAATTTTGTTAATATCAATCAAGATATCTAGAATGCTAACTGGCTTATGCTGTTTAATCATTGGCATCCCCCGCCCCTTGGATGGATTAAAATCAACTTTGATGGTGCTTTGAGGAGGAACAACTCGGCTGGTGTAGGTGGGGTTGTGAGAGACCACAAGGGAAGATTTTTGCTGGCGTTTGGCAAATCGCTTCAACATTGGGATGCTGCTCAAACTAAATTGCATGCTATGAAGTCTATAAAGTTTGTGAAAAGGGATTGGATGTCGGAAGCTCTTGGAGTCCTTATTGAAGGAGACAACCTTAACATCATTTATATGCTCCAAAAAGAAATCAAAAGGTGGAAGGTTAGCAATGCAATTGATGATAGTTTAGATTTCTTACTTGATTTCAAACAAGTTATTTTTTCTTTTACCAATAGGTTGGGTAACAAATTAGCGAACTTGTGTGCTAATTTGGATGTAGATGGTTCTTTTGTTTGGGAAGATCTTCAAGGTACTTCCATTCCTTCTTCTTTCTTAAATTGTTTGAAAGAGGAATGTGAAACCTTAGATATTCCGTGAGTGTGCTGGTTGTAGTTTAACTCCCGTTTTTTTAATGCAATTTTGTGCATTGGGTTTCAAAAAAAAAACACTTAAGATAAATATAATTAAAATTTAGACTCTTTTAATTGATTTCTAAAGCAATAAATGCTAATCGACTCCTTTAAATGCATAAAATGAGTATGTAACCATTTTTAAAAAAGGCTTAATAATATTTTTCCCTAGAGATTGCACAATATCCCCTTGATAGATCTGCACCCTCATAAGCCAATTGGTTTGCCAAGACCATAGGCGGGGGCCTAATAAGGATGAGAAGTTAAAATATGCTTTATACAGACTCCCGGTGATCCCGGGCTTACTTCTTAGATCGCTTGAATTTTTATGTGAGCTAAAAGTTTTAAATTGATTTAAATATAAATAGTTCTTAAGCATACCCTCATGAGCCTCTGCTTATCTAGGCTAAAATAAAAATAACACACAATCGGCAAAAAACAAGTAAAAGTAGGAAATCCTATACACAATAAAATTAAATCAAACACATTAATTAATTAAATTAATTCCTAAATGTAATGTTTGTAGGCAAATGCCCCATTTATTTCAACTCAAAATTATAGAAATTAAAGGTGGTCAGCCACCACTTACCTCAAACCTAGATTCTAATCCTAAGATAGATGCAAGTAGCTTTGAGTGGGATACTCTTTATCTTTAACTCCTCGTCCTTCTCCACTTTGAGCTCCTTGGATTCATTATATTTGTATAGCCAAGTGAAAAATAAATGATCCAAATTTAGGCTTCCCAATGGAAAAGGACTAACCTCTTAAGGGGTATCCTTACCTCTTTGGAATCAAACTTTGGTCTATGAATCCCGACTCAAAGAATAACTTACATAACTCTTAACTTTTAAGTAAATTACATTTATATTAAAATAAAAATCTAGACTCTCTTGCAAGATTATCATAAGAATTTAAGAAAGATAAAACATATCTCAAGCATTTTATATCTCTACAGTAAATTAAATATAGTTGGTCATACTCTTATTTATTTAGGGGCTAAGCAAATAATGCACATGTAACAATTAAATTATCATCAATTTAGCCCTCTCTTTTTTTACCCTATATGATTGTGGCCACTTATAGAAAATCTTGTGAGTAACCAAATCATTCCTAACCTAAGGGTAAACTATCGCCCATCACATTAATTCATAAGGTATAGTAAAAGAAAATAAATACACATCAACAAAATTTTAATTATAGCATGCAATGAAATCTCAAAAAACCTAGCACACAATGGCAAAGTAAACACCAGCCTAGCCTAGACTAGAGTTGGTTGTCCAAGAAAACCATCTGAATTGTGTGATAAAGGCTATATGGCAAGGGTAGATCTTAAGCTAGGTAATTTGTTAAAGTTGTCTAATGTTTAGGTTTGTTAAGGGTTGAAAGGGGGGAAGTTAGGTAGAATTCAAATATTAATATATTAAGGTTTATTTTGAAATACATTTTAAAGATTAATTGATCATGTTAATTTAATTAGTTAAAGATTAAGGAATCAAAGATTTTTAATTAATTTGACTAGTTGCTACTTTTAAGGATTAAATTAATTTAAATTTCTTATCAACCGATTGGTGGTGTTAAGCCATTAGGCTCGAGGAACTAGGCCTCCTTAAGACACTTAGCCCCGCTGCCCAAAATAGTCCATCCTAAAAATTTGGTTGATGTAATTGGATTAAGGATTTTAGTTTAGTTAAATAATTAAGTGTCATTTCACTTTAAAGGTTCACACTCCACAGAATCCATTCTTGGCATTATGCCATGAGTCACGAAGAACTAAGCCTCCTTAGGATACTTAGCCCTACAACCAAAAATAGTCTGTCCTAAAAACATTATTGTTGCAGTGCTTTTTGTGTATTATAATGCTGGTTATTTTATTTTATTAATCAAGTTAGAATTTTCTTGAATTTTAACTAATTATTGGAATTATTCAAGTAGATTAATTAAGGGGTTAAAAGTTGACTATTAAAATTAAGGTTGGTTTTGAGGTTTTGACATTTTGAATAAAATATTTGGTTTTAATTAGAGTTGAATGACATTGATCTTGATTAAATTATTTTTTTTGGAATTATTGGTGATTTTTAAAAAATTGGATATTTTTGAAATTTCTAAAATTGCCTTAATTAAGAAAATTTTTATATTTTGATCCCAATTACCCTCCCCCCCCCAAACCTCCTGGAATCACCTTCAAAGTCTGAGATGACCTAAGAAGGTGTTTCCAAGCATTTGCAAAATCTTTGGATTTTATGAATTTTTAAATAATTATTTTAATTAATTATCAATTTTCCTTAAAAATTAAATTAAAACTAAATTAAGGGTCAAATCAAAGGTCTTTTATTTTTTGTGGGTTGAGGGTTTAATTGGTGTTAAATACAGGCCATAAGTGATTTTATGGATTTAATATGATTTTTTAGTGAATTAATTTATGTTGTAGGTCAAATCTAGTGAGTGATTTTGGGCTTCCTTGTTGGTGGACCAAATTAAAACTAAATCATGTGACTTTTGGACCATGTGATCAACTAATCTCAAAGTCCAATCCCCTTGGATTTAGACATCCCCTTGGATTTGGACTCAAATTGAATTTTCTGTGGTGGCTAAGCGAGCCACCCAGAATAACCTCTATATTACCTTAGAAAATTCCTAAGTCACTACCCTAGGCTGGGATGGGGGTGTAATTAGTGGCCCTATACTCCTCAAACTACATATAATTAACACACAAACATTCAAACCCTATGTCTCATTGGATATATAATATAAGTAAGATTTTTGGGTTTTGGAGACTCTATCATTATCAATCCCCTTGACTGATCTACCGCTTGTTGATTTGGGTAAACATATTTGTTTAACCAGTGTGTTCGTTAATGGAAAATCTTGTTCTTTTAAAGATGTGGTTGCGGGTCGATCTTCTTCTTCATCTTTGAAATTGGATTTATTTCAAAAATATTTTAAAAGATTTTTTACTAATGTTTGATGAAATTGTAATCTCTCTGCTAGCTGTGCCCTTTGTTTCACGTTGGTTGGGAAATTTGTGCTCAGGCCTCTGAATCTTAACATTATTCACATGTTTTTTTTCTTCAATATGAAATTTACCGGAACCTTTTCTATTAGTATTTTGGACCAATGTCAAATTGCAATTCAACTTACTAATGACTAGATTATTATCATATATTTTTTATGAGGGCGGATTACATCCTAATATATCAGATATGTCTGCTTCAGTGGACACTTGTTTTTAATGTTAAGGAAGAATTGGCTATAACACCGATCAAGATTTCTCTTTTGGATTTGAGACTTCATTTATTTAAGTTTCAAAATTTATTAGCATTCACGATGGTTTTTATTGACCACTGCAAACAGATCAGGCAACTATGTCAGTGTCTCATCCTTCTGTGGCTAGTATTTTAGTAGAAATGAAAATTTCAAAAAAAAAAAAACCCTAAGGAAATTTGGCTTGGACCAGAGCTTAGTGGGTCTCTAAACAAAGTTGAATTTGAAAATCTTCCAATTTTTTGCAACCATTGTAAGATACATGGTCACTATATTTCTATATATTTTATTTTGCATCCTTATTTATAAAATTGAAAGGATACCTCCAAAGAATCTAAGGTGAAAAGTTTCTTGAATGATTCCTCAACCAACTCATCTATCTAATGATCCTTCTTATTACTTCTAAGCTTGTACAGGAAGTTAGCACACCAATGGAGATTCCTCAACTAGCTCACCTATCTAACGATCCTTCTTTGAGTGATCATGATGATCACACTGCTTCTAGGGATTTAGAAAATGATGAATCTGTTAGAATCATAGAAGCAATCCAACCAACAACATTGAAAGGAGTGACCAATGACCCTTATACTTCTAATTTAGGTATAAATTGCCAAGCTTTTAATAGTGTTGAGAATATCGATCAACAAATGGTGGCTATTAATTATGAACATAACACCTTGTCAACTATTTTCTAATTACCTTGTGCTACTAATAAATATGAATTTGATTCTATTGAGAATAACACTGAGTGTGCTAATATTGTCTCTTCTCAGTCACATGTGAATGAACGTGAAATGGTTGTAGATGACAATTTAAAAGCAGGAGAAATTTGTTAGAAGGATATGGTGGACTATGCTACGTGTCATGGTAATGGTTAGGGTGGTAAAACTTCCTTAATTTCCTCTCATGGTTGTGGTAATGATTTAACTAGTGGCTCTAGTTTGGTTTTTTATGAATGTAATTACAAACTTTTGAGAAATAAGAAAAATAAGAAAAAAAAAAGTGGATGTGTTGTCCCCTAGAAGTACTCATTCCCAAACTTCTAATAAATTAATTATTAATGACTAAGTTGATCATTTGGAAGGTTAGGGGCATTGGTTGCAATTCTTTTAGAACTAGAGTTAAGAATTTGTCATATCCACATTATGGTTATTTTGGTCCTTCTTGAGCTAATTATTGCTGCTGCTAAGTTAGATGAAACTTCCCATTATCTAGACTTTAATCACAGTTTTGTTAAATTCTCCAATAAAATTTGGGTTTTTTGAAAAGATCCTTCTATTATTGACATTATTGATGATTTCCCTCAAGTTTTGCATTGTAATATTCAATTTAAGCAATTCAATTATTGTGCTTCATTTGTCTATGCTTCTTCTTCTCAATTCATTAGAATAGATTTATGGAATCAACTTATTGCATTTTGTTATTTAATTAATTTTCCTTAGTTTATGGGTGGTAATTTTAATACTACTACCCCTATTGAAAGGATTGGCAGTTCTACCCCTGCCTATCAGGCTTTGGAGGATTTTAGTAATATGATTTTAGACTGTAACCTTATAGACATTAGTTTCTCTGGTAATACTTTTACTTGGAATCATGTTAATATGTGAAAATTTTTATATTGTGTGCTTTTTAGTTATCTATGGATTAATTCTAACATTAATACCTTTGTGGAGCACCTTAGTAAAACTTTTTCTAGTCATTCCCATCTTCTTATTAGTCTTAGATTGAGGCAAGATGATAACTTTTCTAATTTTAGATTCCAAAATATGTGGCTCTTTGATAGCTCATTTTTAAATATGGTTCAAGATAATTGGCAAGTTTCTCTGCATCCATATAATAATATTATGGGCATTAATAAATTATGATTTAAGATTAAAAGGCTAAAGTATAAAATTAATTGGTGGAATAGAAATGTTTTCAAACATTTATTTACCAATATTTTAGCTGCTAAAGAGTTAGTGTTCTTCATGGAGCAAATTTTCCCGAATAACCCGCCTATTGATAATTTTAGGATGCTCCATGAAGGTAATAACAACCTTTCTAAGCTTCAAGATAAGGAGGAAGTATATTGGAAACCAAAAGCTACCTCCATTCATCTAATTGAGGATGATAAGAATATTAAGTATTTTCATGCTTGGGTTAAGAAGAATAGAGCTACAAAATTTCATTCATAAAATTTATATTTCTGGTGGTCTTTATAAGGAGGATGTGGGGGAAATTGCAAAGTCTACGGTAGAAAATTTCACCAAAGTTTTTAACAAAAAATTTCCCCCTATTCCTATTGATAATTATGATCTTATTCCTATTATTATTAATGAGGATGATAATAATGTCTTGATTTCCTTTCCCTTCCTTTAAAGTATATTGGGTTCCCCTTTTTAAGGGTCATAAAAAATCCTTCCTTTTTGATAAATTGATTTCCTCTGTGCAAAAAAGACTCAACTCAGGTGAGTTAACTTTCTTAGTTTTGGTGGGAGTTTGATTTTGATCAAGAGTGTCTTATGCTCTCTTCATATCTATATTTTCCAAACTATTCAACCTATTATCGCGGTGTGTAATAAAATATAAAAAATTTTCAATTTTTTTTTTGAAATGTAATCATTCTAGTTCTAAAATCATCTAGAATACTTGGAGTAATTGCTGTGGTATTTTAAAAGAAGGGGAGCTAGGGTGTAAGAATATGGCTTACTTAGCTTAAGCTTTCACTATAAAATTATGGTTTAATTTTTGTGCTAAAGCTAGTCTTTGGGATATGTACATGACTACCAAATATTGTGTTGGCAAGCACCCTATCCTGTGTGCTTTAAATAAAGGCGATTCTAGAGTTTGGAGAATACTTTGCAACATCAATTGGGAAGAGAAACCTCATATTAAATGAGGTGTTGGTTGTGCTAATTTATTTTTTTGGCAGGATTATTGGTCGGGTTAGACTTCTATTAATCAAATACTCAATACTTTTAATACTTCTTCCATTTAGGTGAACTCTTTTCTTTCTGATAATTATTGAGATTATAACAAACTGGTTGAGGTTATTCTTTCTTCTATCATTAATATCATTACGTAAATTCCTTTAAATATGGATGCTGATGTTTTGTTATTATGTAATTTGGCTATCAATGACCCCTTTAGACTTAAGGATGCTTGGGGTTGTTATTAGAACTAAAAGTAACGTTTCTAAAATCTTCTCTATGATATGGCATAAAAGTATCTTGACCACTATTGCTTCTTTATTTGGAGACTTTTGCATAATTATGTGTCGACTGATGATATCTTAATTAGAAGAGGTTTGTTTTACCATCTAAACATCAGTGTTCTATCATATGGAAAATATGCATCATGCTTTAATTTTTGGTCCTATTGCTTCTAAAATTTGGATCTACTTTGATGCTATTTTTAAGTTTAATCATTTCTTTGGTAATATTAGCCTAAAGGGCATCTTAGATCTTTGGTTTACTACTTCGAGGGGTCATATTTGGAATCTCATTCCTTCTCTTATTTTGTGGTATGATTAATTTGCTAAGAATAATTCATTTTTCAATAATGTTTTCATGGATCACCATTGTAATATTAGGAATATTAAAGATAAAATAATGAAGCTTTTTAATGCTCATCTTTGACTTCTAAGAACTTTACTTTTTTTTTCCTATGTTGTTAATGATTTTGGGATTGCCCTTTATAACATGCATGAAAATGATGGCCCTAAACTTATTTACTGGTCTAAACTGCCTAAAAAAATATTTTAAACTAAATAGTTATGGTTTGGTTAAGAATAACTCTTATGGTTATGGTGGCATTATTAGAGATTTGCATGGAAATTTTATTAAGGCTTATGCTGGTCCGCTTAAAAAAAATGTTCTGTTATTTTTTAAGTGCTCTCGGCTATTCTTCATGGTTTAGAATTGTGTCTTTTACTTGGCATTATTAACATTTCGATTAAGGTTGATGCTTTGCATTGTATCTACTATTTAAAAGATAATGAATACAACATTTGTAGCCCTGAGCTTTTTTATCTCCTAAGAGAAATTAAACAACTGATGACCCTTTGTAATGTCAACATTCCCATGTGTTCCGTGAGGGGAATTCTTGCGTTAAATGGTTAGCTAATTTTGATTGTAACCTTCAATTCATTTCTGAATTATCCTATATTAATTTACTATGTTTTTAAAAGGCCTTATAAGACTTGATAAACCTGATTTACCTTATGTTAGGTATTAATTTTTTGGTTTCATTCGCCTCTCTCTCTCTTTTGGTTGTTATTTTGGTGGTTTTTATGTCTCCTTTTGGATATGATTGTAATGCTATTCCTGATGGTCGATTTGCCGACAATTACTCATCTTGTATGAGGCGAGGCTTCTAGTTTGTGTTTTTGGATATAATTTTTGATTGACATATGAAAGTTCGTTCGGGATGTTAAGCCCTATGAATCATGCATTTTAGGTCTCCTTCTTAGAAAAAGTAGAATGTAATGCAGGTAAGGTATGCTGTGAATCATGCATTTTAGGTCTCCACACCTAATGAGTACTACGATGAGCGGTGCAAGTGTGTGAGATGTGTCCTAGCATGCCACATGAGAAACATCTAATTCCAGGAAAGGGATTTCTTAGATGATTTGAGTTATAATGCCTCTTCCTAGGTTTTGGCCTAAGATCAACAGTGGAAGTCATCCGATCATTTTGAATCCTCAAATTTGTTCTCTTTAAGGCATCAATCTCAATCCTCAAATTTTTCTCAAGATCTTTAGATTTCTTAAGATCAAAACTAAGTGAGGTGTGTGAAACTTTTAATGCATTATGTTCATCAATTAATTCCAAATGCTTTTTGTTCAACTCATCAAATTCATCAAGGAGAGCCATGTGATTTGAATCAATCGTTGCATGGTCTTTGAGAAACACTTCATGCTCTTTTTGTAGATTTGAATGTTCTAATTTTAGGCTAGCATGAGTTTTCTTAAGTTTTTTGTATGATGCATGAATTTTTTCACAAATTTCAAACAATTCATCATAGGTTGGTTTACATACCTCTTCTTCATCACTTTGATTTTCTCCCATGAAACACAAATTCGTAGTCTCTTCCTCTGGTTCAGTCTCAGAGGAATCAGTACCAGATTCTGCCCAAAATCCTCTTTGGATTTTCTTCTTGTCCTTCCTTGACTTGGCTTTCTCCTCACCTTTTTCCTTTTCTTTGCTTGATTGATCTTGACGTGTAGGGCAATCGGCTCTCACATGTCCAGGTTTCCTGCATTCAAAACAAACAACATCAGAAGATCCTTTAACATATTTGTGATCCTTACCTTTCCTCCAATTTTGATGATGCCTTTGTTTCTTCCTTAGAAAGCTTTTGAATTGCCTTGTGATGAAGTCAACTTCATTGCTTTCAGACCCGGAAGATTTAGAATCCGATTTGTGTGCCTTCAGTGCGATTGTTTTCTCCTTTTTCTTCTCACCTGCATCAAGATTTCTTTGATTCACACCTTGCTCGTAAGCAATGAGTGAGCCAAGTAAGTTATCAATGGAATAATCATTCAAATCTTTTGATTCAGTGATTGCAGTTATTTTGGCATCATAAGACGAAGGCAAGCATCTCAAAATCTTGTTAACTTTTTCATAATTCGAAAGCTCTTTTCCTAGTGCATGCAATGAAGTAACAATCTGAGTAAACCTAGTGTACATGTCAGAAATCGATTCATGAGGTTTCATACAAAAAAGTTCGTAGTCATGCAAGAGAAAGTTCAAACGGGATTGCTTAACTTCATTAGTACCTTCAAAGGTGATGCATAATTTATCCCAAATCTCTTTACCAGTTTTGCAAGTTGAAACACGCATGTAATCTTCAAATTTCAAAGCACAGAAAAAACAGTTCAAACATTTTGCATTTAACTGAGCCAAATCACGTTCATCGAAAGTCCATTCAGTAAAAGCAACTTCAGTTTTAATACCATTAATTTCACGAGAAGGTGGAGAATAACCTTCTTGAATAAGTATCCACATGCGATAATCAGTAGATTGTAAAAACGTTGACATGCGGGTTTTCCAAAAATCAAAAGGTAAGTTGTCAAATAGAGGAGGTCGTGTAATCGAATAACCTTCAGTAGTGTTTCTATTTCCTACGTTAGCCATGGATCAAATTCAAAAAGTTTTCAAACTTAATTTTTTGAATCCCGCTCTAATACAACTTGAAAGTTCGTTCGGGATGTTAAGCCCTATGAACTTAGTCCCAAGCTAACCAAGAGGGGGGGTGAATTGGTATTTTAAAAATTTTTAAGACAAAGAAATAAATTCCCAAACCAAATCACACCACAAAACCAAATGCGGAATTTAAAAGTGCGGAAGCAAAAATAAGAACACAAGATTTATAGTGGTTCGGTCGACTCGACCTACGTCCACTCCTTGGAGGCACCCTCCAAGTATTGCGCTACAAAACGTGACTCTCCTTTAGCCCCCACAGCTAGGCGGAGAAGCCCTCACAAGAAACTCCTTTTTGCCATCCCGGCAAGGCAGAGAACCTACCTCCTTTTGCTTCCTTCTGAAGCTGGCAAAGAACCACAACCAAAGGCAAAACTCCTTACCTCTACCGACCCTTCCACGGACGAGAAACTCCAGATGAAAGACAAGCAGAGCGATCCTTGAGCAACCCTTGTGAATCCCCTCACAAGCTCCCCCTCACAAGATCCTCTCTCTCTCCCTCTCTCTCTTTCTCTCCTCAAGGTCTTCTCAGGTCAAGGCAGCAGCCAAAGGTCTTCAAAAACGTTGAAGAAGAGCTCTTTAAATAGAAGAGCTCAAGAGGAGCTCATTAATTACAAGTAGCCGACTTTATCGTCCAGGCCGATATGGACATCGGCCTGGCCGATTAGTACAAATCAAGGAAGATTGGCCAGAGCACAGCCCTGGGAACAGTCCTGGATGATTGAAATTTGGCTTGATCGTCCAGGCCGATCTCACGATCGTTCTGGCCGATTAGTTCAAATCAGAGGTAAATCGTCCTGAGCACAGCCCTAGGAACAGTCCTGGCCGATTGAAATTTGGCTTGATCGTCCTGGCCGATATGATCGTATCAATCATCCTTAATTACTCCCTTGATTTCCTAATCAATTAAGGCATAATTTGGTAATTTCGTCCAGGCCGATCCTGGAATCGTCCTGGACGATAATTTAAAATTCAGTATGCCTAAACTGTCTAAGGCGGCTATCTTTTTCTATTTTGAGCTTATCGTCCTGGCCGATACACGTATCATCCAGGCCGATATGTTAATGTCGGCTGCCCTAATTAAGAATCCTTAATTAGACTTTCTATTTTAAGCTGATCGTCCCGGACGATATAAATATCGGCCGGGCCGATGTGGGCAAAAACAGAATTTCTAAGCCTCTCAAGTGTGTGTGTGAAGGGTTACTTAGCATCAGTTTTTTGATTATTACAAGTAGACTCAAAAGGTAAAAAATAAAATTACAGACTAACTCAACCCTAAGCCTACGCGATCCTGGACTTGGCTTCCTCTTGATCGTCCGATCTTCGATTCCTGAAAAGTAAGAAGCAACAAGTAGTCCAAGAGAGATAGTGTTTGTCAATCATCAAAACATAAGCCATGAAAAAGTAGATTTGCAACAACATATTCATAATTATTATAAGTATTGGGTTTCTTAAGTGAATGAGGAGTGCATTATATGACTGATAAATCTTTTTTTATTTTTTATGGGAGTCTGATTCAGAGTCATTTCAAGTATGTTGGGATCATTGTGAGTTTTAATGGAATTGATTATCAGTTTATCTTTTGGTATTACAACATCTACATTAATCTCTATCTAAGAATTTGGTCTATTCCACTTTGGATTAGACTTTTATTATATTTGAGTGGAAATGGTATCTTTGGCTTCATAATGATACTTTTCTCCTGAGTTGGCAGATGAGTCACTACTATTTTTGTCATCCTGTGACCCTTGAGCATTAATTTATTCATTTTGGTTTCCTCTAAGATATTTTTATGTGGTTAAACTATGTTTTATGTGGGTTGAACAACTACAGTAGCAACAATTTTCCTATTACTATGATTGGTTCATTCTTCTATATTAATATTTGTTCATGGTCCTTTTATGACCAAGTTAGATGCAATTCTATTTCTTTGCTATTTGTTTTGCTGCAACTTTGGCAGAGATGGTTTTATATTATTGTTGGTTTAAACTGGTGTTTTTATCTCATCCTAGTTTTATTTTTACTTAATGTTGATATCTTATTTGATTTAGTTTGGTTGTTATGGTAGAAGTTTACATTTTTTTTAAGATCATAAGAAACTATAATGCTATTGTGGTTATTTCGATATGCTAAGACATCAGGCTCATTGGTAGTTTTTTGGTAACTTGTACTGGCTTCTCTCTCCTTTTTATTTGTGGTAGAGGATAATTCCAATATGCTCTTATTGTTTCTTCTTATTTGGGCGTAGTGATCTCCATAAAGAACCTATGTTAGATAGTCTTTATCATTTTAAGGTTGGCTGGAATGGGTTTTTATCCAATTATTGGAAACCTTTCCTTTGGTTTAATTATGGTAAGTCTCGAATGTTTTCTACTTGATCTCAATGATTATGTTTCACTGGGTTCTATTCAATTTCCCTCTTGGGTACAACACTATATGGGGACATATGTCAGTTGAATTCATGGTTTATAGTATGTGCTTACACAACTGCCAAATCTTCATAATTTTTGTTTGGGTTTTGTGCATCTTTAACATTTATAATTTTAATTGTTTTCAAGTTTAACTAGATATAAATTTCTTTGTTATTATAATGTTTTGTTGTATTTTGTTCTCTTTTATAGTCTTTCCTTATAGTCTCCTTAGATTGAAGATTTTATGGTGAAGCTGGGATTTTTTGGCAGGATGATTAAGCATAAAGTTTTGATTTTTAGCTTCCTTTTCGGGCGCTATTTTCTTGCAGCCCTAAAATGTTATTAGTATTTCTTATACATTTAGTATAGGGGACCATCAGCTTTGTGTAGCTATGCCAAGCATTAGCAAGCTGAAGGTTCCCTTTAAGAACCTTGTATCCTTCTTTTTTTATTAACGCATAGACTCCTCCATGGGTCCCCCCACCCACCCCACCAAAAAAAAGGAATTTGAATTCAAGGGTCAAAGCATGCCCCTTGAATCCAAATTGACAAAATTATTCCCTTAAACATCTTAAACATAGAAGAAGAATTTTGGACATGTTAGAGACATGCCCAAATTCATTATCCCAAAGTCCAAAGCCATGGTAACATCAAATAAGCACAAAAATACATTAATAATATAAAAATAAAATTTAAATTGATTAATTAAACAAAAATAATTGAGGATTGGCACCATAGGGCTTTTAAAGATATCCCTAAGATATTTTTATTGAGCCTAAGAACACCTAAATCGGTCAAGTGGAATGGGAGATATAAAATTGTAAAGTTCCTTGCGATTTCATAATTTTATAAATATGGAATTATAAAATCATTCATGCTTTTAAACATGGGAACACTCTGATTGGTCAGCCAATCATTGTGGCTGACTGGATAATGTTGGATTAATCGCATCCATTGGATGCTTAATTAGACAGCTAAGATTTGTAATGGCTAGATATAGCAGGATTTAATCAAATCGATAGATCAAAATCAATAGCTTTGATTGTGTCTTCCACCACTCATTCATTTCCGTAGCTATTAACATATTACGGTGTGATTTGAGAGATCTCGCTGGTGAAACCTCACAAAAATTTGCAGCGAGCATCAAGATAATAGAAACTCTCAATGCATCAGTGGAAATCTATTGGGGCGAAGGTTTTCTTTACACTTGACCAAAACTACCTAACTAGGAAGCTTGGGAATGGGATTTTACCCTGGAGAAAGCCTTGTTGAATGGGGATTCTCATAGGAAGCTTGAGTGAATGAAGGAGAAGACTTCTCCTTCAGATGTCTTGTTCGTAGGACTACCATAAGTATGACTTCGAGGGGGAGGAGGAGAGCTTTTGCCAGAGCTTGCTCAAGAGTATTGTTAGGAATAACTTAGAAGCTGGGGAATGAGAGGGAAATCATCAGGGAGCTCTAGGGAGTGATTTCAAAAAGTTAGGATCGAATGAGGCACTGTGGAGAGGAATTCCTTATTATAATAGCTCCCACAACAATGGACGGTTGGGATTGATTGGGGCAACCACTAGATTGCCTCCAAGTAGAAGGAGACATCCTCGAGGATCGGTCTGAGCCCAAAGGAGTAGAATTTAGGCCTTTAGGAAGCTTTGGCCAGAGCCTATGAAGGGGGGAAGCTAGTTTATCATTTTCTCCAGCTGTCGCTATCCAGGGGATGGATTGAGTTGAGCTGGAAAGGTTTTTGGGGGTCCAATGAGATTGAAGTTGAACTTAATTGAGAAAGGGGTATCTCAGTTCACCTGGATGGCTTGGGTTGACCCAAATCGATATGATTTGGGTCAATTTTAGCTCAAACTAGGTAAAGTAAGGGGGTGGGATTGAGGTAGAAGTTGCATTGGGTCTAGGGGCACCCAATGCAAGTGTTAATTTTGTTTAGTCTGGTCTGGAGAAAGAAGGCTCAGATCAAGGTACTTTTGACCACTTTGGACCAGCCTAGAGGTTGACCCAAGTCAAAGCAAGGGTGGGGCTTACTAGGGTAGGTGTCTTGAACTTAGAGCTACCTAATGGAGGAGTTAAATGGGTTGAATTGAGCTTAGATTAAGAAATAGATCAACCCTAGGTGGTTTTGTCCACTTTGGGATAGCCTAATTGCCAACCTAAGTTGACCCAAGGGTTGGGTCAACTAGGGAAGGTGTATTGGGTCAAAGGTAAGCTAATGCCACTATTGGTTTGATCCAAAGTAGGCTAAGGATATAGTTTTACTGAAGGGGAAACTCTCTTTTGATGCTTGGGTGAAGATAAATGGCTAGCCCAAGTGGGACCAAGGCTTGGGTCTTCAAGAGGGGTCTCTTGACGACCTAATGGGTCAGCCCATGGGTTTGAATAGGTTTAGAGAAGTCTTGGTCAAAGGGTTTGAAAGTTTAGGAATATATGGGAGGTTTAATCAAACTTGGTTGACTTGGTCTACATAGTTGACCTAGGGTCAAGGGTTAGGTCCATTGAGTTCAAGTTGATCATATGAACTCAATGGAAGTGGTCCCATGAAGAGAGAAGGTCATTTGGTTGGAAATAGGTGTTTAAACCCTTAAGGTACACTTTGGTCAACTAGATCAAACTAAAGTGTGGGTTTTGGTACAATATGTTCCTAATGATATTTAGGATCAATTGGGATAGGTTTTGAAGAATGATAAGATAAGGCCATATTGAATTTTTGGGAAAAAGATTGAAAACCTCTTTAAATAGTATTTTGGTTGTTTTGACCCCAAGTCAGCCTTGGGTCAAATAGGGTCTAGGAAAGTGTGGGTTACTAATCAACAAGTCATGAGAAGGTTCATGAGTGGGGTTGGAGGGTTTGGAAAGAGTCCTAAAGTAAAATTTGAATAGATGGCATGTCAAGTAGTAGAGCTTATAAATAATTAAAGGTTTTACATCCTTAGAAATAAATCTAGTTTCTGGGTATAGAGTCCTCCAAATGAGCTAAATTTTGTAGGGTTGGCACTAGAGACATTTATTATCAACACACAATTGATAGAACCTCAATCATATGCCAATTAACTACATTTTAAGTTGACGAAAAATCACTTAGAAAGGTTTTAGGACTCATGTCCTTAACCATGAGGTTTGGTTTGGAATGCTAGACCTGGAATGGATTTAGGAGTTGAATGGTTGGACTTAGATTATCCTCATTGATGAAAGTCAAATGGATTATTAAAATTGATTGGATAAGATATAAAAGTTAATTGAAAGTTTGTTGAAGGTTGGATCTTGTATTAAATTTAATGGTGGAGCTTGATTTAGTTAGGATTGATTAGGTTTTAACAGGGTCCTATATGATTTGGAAGTAGACGTCTTCTAATCATTTGGTCACTAGAAAGAAATCCAAATGGGTCCTAGTGACCTCATATAGAATTGAGGTCAACAAATGGACCCCCAATATATATAGTAGAATGAAGTTCTAATGCACATATTAGCATTGATCGAATGGAATAATGGAATTGGTGACTTTGATTCTGAAGAAAGGGAGAACCAAACCTTAGAGAATCAATGTTGAGTTGGTACAAGAATTGTGCCATAAAGGTTATTACCCACCACTAGTAGATAATCTTTTGGTGGGATCAAAATATGCCCAATATTGAGGATCAAGTGATCGTATGATGAGGATGAAACAAACCCATCATAGAGGATCGGGTGATCATATGATGAGGTCAAAAAATGGCAATCAAAATTGATTAGATGATAGTATGCTGGGGTCAAAACATGCCCATCATAGAGGATCGGGTGATCATATGATGGGGTTGAAACATGCCTATCACAGAGGATCAGGTTGAATGGTCTTATGGTGGGGTTAAAACATGCCCAACAAAGAGGACTAGGTTAAATGATCTTATGGTGGGGATGAAATATGCCTAATATAGAGGATTGGGTTGATTAGTCTTGTGATGAGGTTGAAACATGCCCAACATAGAGGACAAGGTTGAATGATCTTGTGGTGGGGTTGAAATATGCCGAACTTTGAGGATCAATTTGAAAGGTCTTGTGGTGGGTTCAAAACATGTCCAACAAAGAGGAATAGTTTGAATGATCTTATGGTGGTGACAAAATATGCCCAACTCATAGATCATGTTAAATAGTCTTATGGTGGGTTTCAAACATGTCCAATACAGAGGACTAGGTGATCGTTTGATTGGGTCAAAACAGGCCCATGATAGAGGATCAAGTGATCGTATGACGGGGTCAAAATATGCCCATTATAGAGGATCCGTTTGAATGGTTTTTTTTTTGGGGGGGGGGGGGGGGGGGGGGGGGGGGGGGGGGGGGGGGGGGGGAGGGGGTTTTTAAACTTGCTAAACATAGATGGACGGGATGAATGGTCTTATGGAGGGGTCAAAACATGCCCAACACAGTAAACTAGATAGAATGATCTTATAATGTGGTCAAAATATGCCCAACATACTGGATTGAGTTAAATGATATTGTGGTGGGGTTGAACACATGCCCAACATAGAGGACAAAAAAACTTAAGGGATGACATCGCCTAACCTGAATGGAGGAAGATTGGGTATGATTGATTGACGAAGTTGTTCTTTTTGAAAATGCTTCAAAAGTGAAAACCTGATTGATCAAAATTAATTTAGTACCCTAAAATATTTTAGTGATTAAAAATTTAAGCTACATCAAGCGTAGTATTTATTTAAGGAAGCACCCATTGAAAGGTAACATTAGGTGATTTCATTTATAATCCACTAGGTGATATGAGCCTCTTTCATATACATTCTGTATAATGAGGGTCCTTCCTAATTTGTTTCAAACTTCCCACCAATCTTTTGGTGTACTAAGATAGGCCTCCAAAGAACCAAGACCATGTATGTTACTTGGGAGGTTCTAGGTTGCACTAACTTATTATGAGCTTGAACCAAACAGGGCTCATACAACTCTAGACTTTACTGAGCCTGGAGATGACGCTCCTTGAGGCCTTCAAGTTTTTTTAATTGGATTTATGCATTCTGCTCAGTTATGATTTAATCTGGGATTGAAACTCCAAGCAAAGGGATTTATATCTCCAATGGGAGTACGACTTCAGACCCATACCCTAGTGTGAACGGAGTGGATTGGTCATGGTTCTATAAGTGGTCTGATAGGCCTAAAAGCTTTCACCAACATATCATCCCATTGAAGTTTATTGTCATCAAGGGTATTCTTGATAATATGCACCAAAGTCTTATTGAAGGCCTTAACCAACCCATTAGCCCGAGGGTAATAGATTGTTGATTATCTCCAATCAATGTTATGGCATCTTATAAAATTGTTAATTTTTATAGACATGAATACTAACCCATTATCAAATATAATTATGTGCGGTACATCGAACCTATATATGATATGGTTGCAAAAGAACTTCAAAATATAGTGTAATGTTACATAATGTAGGGGAATGGCTTCCGCCTACTTTCAAAAGTAATCAGTTGTAGCTAATATAAAGCGAAGACCATTTAAACAAAGAGGGAAGATCAACTTAATAACGTCCATGACCCAACTTTTGAAGGGCCACAAAGCTATCATGGGATGCAACATATTAGGTGGCTAATGTAAAGCCACACCAAAGACTTGGCATTGATGGCAACATTTTACAACATTCATGCATTTGTTAATCAAAATAGGCAAGTAGTATCTATGTATCTTGATTCTCAACTTCATTTTTGGACATGATTGATGAGCACCACACAATCCAAAATGGACCTCGTTAATGTTCTACAGGGCCTTTCATTTATCTAAATAATATAGCTACATTTGATTGAATGATCAGTGGTATAATAAAATGTTAACTAGCGCATACGATAGGGCATATTTCTTGATCTAATTGACGAGGGATTATTCCAATGAATTTTATTCTCTCAGAGGTAATCGGTTTCCTTGAATTGCCTTCTTCTTCGGCTATTGAAAAGGCATAAAGGACCTAGGAAGACTATTTTTTGATGTGCTCCAAATTTACAGGGGATAGGACCTAATAACCTTGAATCTCTATAGAAATAGAGTCTTCTTCTAGGCATGCGAACTCCTTTACAAGATTTTTTAAGGCATCCACCATAGAGTTACTTCTATGGGGAAACCTATACAAAGTTACAACAGATATTTGCTCAAGCAGGTGACTAGTGTACAGGTGGTACTTTAGGAGTATAGGATTCAAAACCTTATAAGTTATTGCTACCTGATTGATTACCAGTTGAGAATCATCAAAGATTTTAATCTCTTTAATCACTATTAAAATTTAAGTTTCAAATCAATTATCAGAGCTTTATACTCATCCTCGTTATTTGTGCAAGGCTTTGATAAAAGGTAAAATGCATCATTCCTTTCTCCAGCATTATGAAAATCAGGCCAATTCTGTCTTTTTTGGGAATTCTAAATTTTTTGATTTTTTCCAATTAAGAGGATGCTGCACCATCAAAATATAATTTTTACATAGGGTCATTAAATTCCTTTAAACTCATGACTTATTGATCGGGTAATTCATCATTTAATGGAGAATTGCCAGTAGTGGGTGTGCTACAAAGAAGTCAGCAATTGCCTGCCTTTTCATAGTATGTAGGGGAATGAATGTGATATCAGATTGGGTTTACTCTGGAAATCAACCTCATTGAATGAGAAAGCATGTAGTGTCTTAGTGTTTAAGTTATTAAAATTGAAGTAAGATAATGCTTCTCAATTGAAGGATATTTGAGTTCCACCAGAAGAAGTCTTTGGATAAGGTATTAGAGAGCATTCTCTTTCCCTTTCTCGTTTCCTTGAACTAGTAGGGTATCTAAAGATTCAGCTAGGGCTATAGTGTAAATGAATAAAAGGTTTCCTTAAAATAGGGGCTACCTAAATTGGTGGATTAGAAAGGTATTCTTTGATGCATTCAAAAGAATTTTGATATTTCTCATCCCAGATGAATTCAACAGCCTTATTGGCTAGGATAGAAAATAGTTGACATCTTCTAGAAAGATTGGATATAAACCTCCTTATATACCCTAGCCTACCTTGGAGAGACCTTAATTAGCTAAGGATTTTAGAAGGCAATATATCTAAGATGGTTTCAATTTTGGTATGATCAATCTTCATTCCATAGTGCCCTAATATGAACCCTAAGAATTTCCTTGAAGTGATTTTCGAAGGATTTATTTTGAGGTTATAGCAATGAAACCGTTCAAAAATGACTCTTAAGTCAAATAGATGAGCATCTTTGATTATGATATTGACAACCAAACTATCAATGTAGCACTCAACTTAATTGTGGATTAAGTCACCAAAGATATGAGTCTTGGCCCGCTGGTAGGTTGCACCAGAATTCTTAATGCCAAATGGCATTACCTTATAACAGAAGATTCTTATAGACGTTCTGAATGCAATGTTTCTCTCATCTCCTAGGGCTATTCTGATTTGATGTAATTAAATGAGCAATCCATAATGGAGAAAATAACATGTGAGGAGATAATGTCCACCATAAGCTATGGTATAGGTAAAGGAACTTCATCTTTGAGAAATGCCTTATTTAGATCCCTATTATCGACATGAATCAAAATTTGACCATTCTGCTTCAGAACTAGAATGATGCTTGCTACCCAAGAGGGGTATTATTCCTCTCGAATAAATCCAGCCTCGATGAATTTCTTGATCTTGGAAATGACTTGCAGATTTACCTCTAAATACATGTATTGAGAAGCTTGATAAACAGAAAAGACATCATGCCAGATTCCAAGTTTATGAACTGCTACGTTAGCAGATAGGCCTGGCATTTCCTCATATTTCTAGGCAAAGAAGTCCCTCAACTTAGAAAGAAGTTGAAAATGATCCTTAGACTCATCCTCGCTCAATAGGGTACATATGAAAGTAGGGTGAGGGTCATCATAAGTTCATAGGTTAATTTCTATAAACTCATCAACTGTTGATTTAATAAATCAACCAAATGGTAATTTTATTAACTCATTAGAATCTGCCTCCTTGAGGCTTACACCACATTCGTCCCTTAAGGAGGAGCTAAGAAATTTTTTTTGGAATTTCCTTACTTTGTTGTTTACATTAGGAGAATTCTTAATCACTAACCCTACAACCCTGCCCACAGATAATGGGGTTAATGTTAAGACCTCAATTCTCCTACTAAGCTTTTTATACATTATAAATTCAGGCTCATCACCTTTAAATTTTTTAACATCAACCACATGGTAACTATCATGGTCCTAAAGTGAGATCAAATTTTGGAGGAGAATTTATAATCTGGTAATCCAAAGAAATTATAAGACCCCATTTTTTTGGTTCTTCATCAGAATTCAACTCTGGATCAATATATACAGGGGTTATTCTTCTTTTAAATGAAGCACAGCCTTGATCCCATGCCCTTTGGGCCATCCTCCCACCTTTTTGAGCTAACATGTTTGGATTCCTATGGATTGCGATGTCAATGTTGTCTTCACTATCTAATTCTTCCATTTTTTTTATCTTTTTATTTTTCTTCTTTTGATTCTTGATTTTGATAGGATCTTTGTTCCCTAGTATTCTCCTCAATCTTGATCTGAACCTTAGAAAAAGAAGAAGACCCTTTTGGTATAAAGTATGTGAAAGTTTGTGTAGGTTGTTAGATCTTATTGAACTGTTCCAAGGCTAACTAAGAGATGCAGTGAATTGGTAATTTTAAAAAATTTATTTGGCTTTTGAAAATCATTTATAAAAATTTATAGCAATGATCGGTGAGTACGTAATTGTTTAGATATGATTATTCTAATAGATTTTTTAGCCACAAAACTTTAAAGTGCAAAAAATAAAATATAGAAAAATAGAAGTGAACGGAAGAATACCAAATTTATAGTGGTTCGGTCCAAACTATATCTATGTCCACTCCCTAGAGACTCCTCTAGATATTGCACTAAGTTAAAGTGACTCTCCTTTTACCACCACAACAAGGCGGAGAAGCCCTTACAAACTCTCTTCCACTAATATGGTTCAGCAGAGTATCAATGTCCTTTTTCACCCTCCTATTGAAGGTAGAGAACCTTCATCCTTTCTCACCCTTATGGTGACAGCAGAGAACCTTCATCCTTTTTCACTTTCCTCATGAAGGTAGAGAACCTTTGTCCTTTCTCACCGTCCTAGTGAAGGTAGAGTACGTAGATACAATATTAAAGATCTTCACTCAAAAGCCTCTAGAGGAGATGGATAAAAATTTAAAGAAGACAAAGAGATCCTCACTTTGGGAAACCTTGTGAATCCATCATAACTCCCCTCACTTGATCTCTCACCCTTTACTCTCACAATGTCTCCCAAACACTCACACTCAATGGTCACTCTCAAGAGAAAATCATAGCAAAGGTATTGGCTGATAGTTTTTGGATATCTTATATAGAAAACACTAGAAAAATAATCCAAAAAATTAAAAATATGATTGGAAGTCATACAATACAATTAGTTTTAAAATTCTAAGTTTTGACTCTCTTCCCCTGTGTGGTGCATAAAATTATTCTACTACAATCAAACTCTCTCAGACTCAAGAAAATAAAAAAATAAGGATTTATAGACTTCATTACAAGAAATGTTAAAATGCTCTGCCTTGAAGTATTCAGCTGTCTTTTTTTTTTTTTTTGAAGACTTGCTAAACTTGCATTAAGAGAAAAAAGTAAAGCTTATTACACTTGAAAAGAATGAAAAGCATCACATTCCTCCTTGATAGAAAATAAAAGCAAGGAAGGAATGCTACTAAAAGAAAAGCTATCGAAGAAAAAACTCCTACTACTAGCCATGGTAGCACAAAGGTTGGTCACCTTATTACAATTTCTATGAACATGATTAAAAGCCACTTTATGAAAGTCATTGACAAAAAGAATCTCCTCCAAAGGCCGTCTATCCACAATCTGATTATTCTTCTTGAATGAAGCTTGAATGAATCTAATAACATTGAGATTATCACTCTCAATAATCACCCCTTTGTACTCAAGCATCCAACTTTTAATATAGTCTTTGACCGAGAGAACAGCCTCCATCTCAAGTTTGTTAATGTCCCAATGAATCCTCTTCTCCCCAAAAGCAAGAATAAACCTTCCCTTATGGTATCTAAAAATTCCCCCCACTCCAGCACAATGGGATCTAAGCAGCAAAGCATCAACGTTAATTTTCATCCAATCTTTCGGAGGAGGGCACCAAGACTCATGAGACTCCCTAAGGAGATTGGTTCCCCAGTTTGAAAGATAAGGACTACTTTTAATGCTATCCAACGCCAGAGCATTTGAAGCCGTCACATAAGAGGGTAAAGCAGATTTCCCATGCTTCACACAGTTTCTATTTCTCCAGGACAAGTACACAACAATGCAGTAAATCTTCACAATGCCAGGCTTACGGTTTGACAATATCTTCAGCTCCTCTAGACAGCTGTTAATATTTTGAAAAACAGGAATACCAATGCCCAACCTTGTATCTGTTTTATAACATCAATCAGGTAATTGCAATGTACCATAATGTGCACATAACTTTCAATACTATTATAGCCCCTCACACAGTTTTTATCCAGCCCAATTCTCCGGTAATGCAGAAAAACCTGTGTGGGAATAGCAAACTTTCCAAGTCTCTACCAGAAAATTTCAACTTTCTTGTTGATTTTAAGCTTAAACAACCATGTGAAGTAGTCCTCATAATCAAAATTGTAGTTGCACTTCAGGGTATATTCAAAAGACATAGCAGAAATGGACTTACCCGACATCATCCATAACAATTCTCTCCAGTCCTCCATCCCAGTTACGTTCTGAACCTTGCTGATCAACATAACAAAATCTGAATGGAAAAGTTCTTTAAGCAACGAATAGTTCCATTGTCCCTCACCAGATAACAGTTGGCTTACATACATCCCTTCCAAAGCAACACAATCTACGAAAGTTGGCCATTTGTTAATGCTCATGTCCAACACCCAAACATCATTAAGGACATTTATATTATTACCATTACCCACAACCCATCTGGTAATATTTTGCAGCTGTCTTCCCCCATCCGAAAGGATTTTCCAAGTATTTGACGTGCACTTCTTCTATGATCCATTCCTCAAGTCCTCTCCATATTTATGCTTGATAGCTTTGAAACAAAGAGATTCATTTTTCTGATAGAAATCCCATGCCAACTTGGATCTCAAAGAATCAACACGTAACAAAGGAGATTGAAGACCCAATCCTCCCAAACTTCTCAGTTTACACAATTCTTCCCAAGCCACATAGTGTAGACTATGCTCTCCACCCGATTTTTGCCAAGGAAACTTTCTACAAAGTTTCTCCACCTCAAACAACAACTTCTTAGGAATTAACGAGTGGGTTATGAGAAAATTTGGCATAGTCAACAAAGAGCTAGAGGTAAGAGTAATCTTACCTCCCAAAGATAAAGTCTTCTTGCCCCAAGCATTGAGCTTATCCATAACATTACTAAGTAGATCTTGGAAGTCTGCCAACTTCAATCTTCTTAAGGACAATTTAATCCCAAGATAGCTCATCTCCTTCATATTCTTGTATCCAAGAAATCTGGTCACCTTCTTCTTAATTGTGTATCCAGCTGCCTTACCAAATAAGATCTGAGATTTATTGACATTAATCCTTTGGCCCGTCCAATTGCAAAAATCTTCAACTATCATCTTCAATGATTTGGCTAAAGAAATGGACACATGAGAGAAAAGAAGTACATAATCTGCATACAAGAGATGAGTAATCCTAGGACCTCGAGGAGAGACCCTAATACCAAGATTCTGACCCTTCTGCTCAATCGAATTAGACAACAACTAGAAGCACATGATGAAGTGATAAGGAGATAGTGGGCATCCTTGCCGAAAGCCACTATGAGCATCAATCCATTCAGAGTTCCTTCCATTAATCATGATAGAAAATCTCACACCTATAACACATTCCATGAGGAGTTTAGAGAGCATATAAGGAAACCCATACCATTTAAGGATCTGGTCAAGTACTGGCCACCCCATACTATCATAGGCTTGTTCCATGTGAAGCTTCAATGCCATCAATCCCTTCTTGTTCTTGGATAACTTAAACTTATGAATAATTTCTTGTGCCAACAAGCAATGTTCAGAGATAGATCTACCTGGCATAAAAGCCATTTGCTCTTCAGTAATCAAATTACCAATGCATTTCTTCAATCTATTAACCAACATAGTGGCTACAATTTTATAGTTAATCTGACATAAACTAATTGGCCTGTAATCAGATGGAGTTAGCGGGCATTTGATTTTGGCAATCAAGACAATGAGAGTGTCTTTCCAAGACTTGTTCATACGGCCAGAATTCAAGAAGATCCTAATAGCTGCCCATAACGTTATCCATACTATATCCCAATAGCATTTATAGAAAGAAGAAGTCACTCCATCCATACCTGGTTCTCTATTGTTGCCCTGCTGAAAAACCGAAGTCTGCAGCTCAGCCACCGTGAAATCCGAGCACAATTCATCAACAATACTTTGGCTTAATCTCTGTTTTTCTGATACATTGGGCCAGCCATTTAACTCACAATTTCTGCTCCTCCATTTAGCTTCAAAAAAATGAGTGAATACCTTCTCTATTTCATCCTCTTCCACATGAACTATATTATTCACATCTCTAATTTGAACCACTCTATTCCCATTCCTTCTAGCCGAAGTAAAGTTGTGGAACATCTTCGAATTGTTGTCCCCTTCTTCATGCCATCTAGCCTTTGCCCTTTGATTCCACCATGTAGCCAACCGATTCAAAGTAACATTCAATTCATGTACTTTACTTCTAAGCAAAATGAGATCCTCATTAGTCCAGCCACTTCCATCCACCTCTTTATTTTGGAGTTCCATGATTTCCTTTTTCAGATCATCCTTGAGAGTCTTCAGATTTTTACATTTGCTTTTACTCCAAAAGAACAATGCCTTCATTGTTCTACAATTCTTCCTTTGAAGGATTTCACTATGATCACCAAAATCATTCTTCTTCCAAGAATGAAAAACAATGCTTCTAGCCGCTGGATAAGACCTCCAAGTATCTTCAAATTTGATATTATTCCTCTAGACTTGAATCTTCCCATCCAATTTAATGGCAATCGGACTATGATCCGATGCCACCCTTGCTAAATGTCTAGTCATAGCGGTCGGGATAAGTATTCAGCTGTCTGAAGTGCGATCTCCCTAGAATGTTAGTGTGCACAAGTAATAAATAGAAATTTTCCATTACATGCTCTGAGAAATAATAAAAATAATAGAATAATAATATTTTTCTATCTTAAAAAATCACATTCTTAATCTGAATTCATGAGTTCCAATAATCTCCCCCTTTTTTGATGATGGCAAAAATAATTATTATTTTAATTACAAATAAAATTCTTTTCTCCTAAAACATCATCAATGAAGTTAAAAATAAAAATCATGGGGAAATAATAAAATTTCATCCCTCTTTTTAATTCTAGTTTTATAAACATACACAAAACAAGCTAGTACTACATGAATCACATGAAAAAACACAAGAAAATCAAAATCATAAATAAGCTCACCTTGAAAGCATTATGTCATATAATATAAAACATAAAATCTAAACAAACTTAAAGAAAAAAACAAATACAAAAGAAAAAAAAACATAAAACATACCCCAATACACAAACCATAAGACTTTAAACAAACACAAATAATACCCTCCCCCTTTTTCGTTAACAGAAAAAAATTCCCCAAAAAATGTAAGTTACTATAGAAAAATATAATAGATAATAAAGAAGAGAATTTTGTCCTATTTTTACAGAGAACATTAAAGTCCTGATTGGAAAAAGAAAGACTAAAATTATAAATTAAAGAAACATTTAGATAAGACAAGTTGAGCATGTTCAATATTTGCTTTAGAAAGCAAAAAATCAAATAGAATAATCATTGCAAAATTAATTGAATATAATTTTTATAGTTTCAAATTCAATAGTTGAAATTATCATTTAATACAAGGATTTTTCTAAGAATTAAAGATATAGAGGAAAGAACTAAATGTACTGTGGGCTTATTTTATGCCTTTTAATAAAAAAGAATTATTTGAGTGGCGAACATTATGCATCTTTTCATTTTGGGCTCATTTTGTGCCTCTTTTCAAATATGGCGAACATTGCGCATTTTTTCATGTTGGGCTCATTTTATGCCTCATTTCAAGTTTGGCACACTTTGTGCATCTTTTTTCATTTCATTCTTTCTACAACATAGTTCATTAAATATTAGCTGTTGTGATTATTTTCCAATCAAAATAAAAATTTTTCTTGCATAAAGAAGAATAATCCATAGAATTAAATCTTATTATTACGAATAAAATCGATACATTGAATAAGAAAATAAGTTACCAATTTTACATCAATTATAATTATAAGATACATATTTGTCAGAATATTGAAAGGATCTTATTATCTACATCTAATTTGTAAATTGAAATAAAGTTTAAGAGGATAAAAAACAATTTTGCTAGGAACTTAAGTTGTAGTACAAAATATTTTAAATTTTTTTCTTAGATCAACATTAGTAATTTGAATAATAAAAACTCAAAGAAAATTTAAAGGAATTAACACCAATACAAGAGAAGTATTTCATTAAGCATATAATGCAAATACAACTTGATACAGAAATACAAAACATCTCAATCCATCATAAAAATACTAAAGAGAAAACAAAACATACCTCAATTGCAATAGAAAATAAAAACTAAAATGCTGGAGGATCCTTATCTAGAGGTGGCTTAGGAGGAGAGAATATGGTAACTACTTGACTGTTAAAAGAATTAAACTTCCCTCTGACCCAACAATTATCTTCATTACATCTTGCATCCTGCTAGTCTAAACAACTCTCAATATGATCAAATCATCGATCAAAATGAGACTCAAGCTGATCAAAATGCTGGATCATTTCCTGATAAAATGATGATCAGGTTAAGGAGTAGGTGCAAGTGCAGGAGCAGGTGCTTCTCCTTCTCCAATTTAATCTCCTTCATCCCTTAATCCTAGTGAAATAGGAATGAAAAAAAGCATCAATGAAATAAATTGGAAGATGAGTAGGTGGATCAGGATGAATCAAATTGTATTTCTTTTCGTTGATAAAGATGACATATTGTCCTAAAGCCGCATTCTTCTTCCTTTTGCTGGTAGAAAGTCTAATGTCGATAAGATTATTGATATAGTCCAGAATCAATTGGGCTTCATCAATTACAGTGTTTGACATTATAAGATATATGATAATAGAAAGTAAAGGAGTGAGGCTGATACAATCAATAACTTCAGGAATAATGGATGTTCTTAAAACATGCTGGATGGTCCTGAAATTTGGGTTTAAAGAATGTATATGAAATTGGTGATAAATTAAAGATATACCTCTAAAGGTTTGATTTATAATTGACTAGTCAAAATTAGCTTTTTAAGTAATAGTGTGTGCACTTACTCCTTCAGTTCTAAGATATGGCAAAGTCCCTAAATCCTCCTTATTAATTTCTACCCTCTCTTTAAACACATACGAAGACATCTTGGTATGTTTCTCTCATTCACAGGTTATCAAGGAAATAGTAAAAGGTTTCAGAATAAAATGCATAAATTAAGGTGAGAATGAAAGAAAATTAGATATAATTGAAAAGAGGCATTACAGAAAAGATAATATCTTCTTGGATAAGAAGATGAGAAGGAGTAATTTTTGCTTCAAAGAAATGCTGGTAAGCTTCTTCATTTTTTTTAGAAAGGAAGTTATCGTCTAGTTGACTACAACATGATAAAGAGCCTATCAAATTTTGAGCCTGCTTGGTACTGCTGCTTGCCATTTGAAGAGTTTTTAACACAAGATGATTTGTGATTTGAAGGGATTATGAAGAAACTCATTGAATACATTTCAATTTAAAGAAATCAGCATGATCATACAGTATGAAAAGGGGTTTGTAAATATATTTATGATTTTGTATGGGACAAAAATATTTTTGTACATACAAATGGAAATGGCAAAAAATGAAATGATTTTTCATAAACTTCCACTCCAGAAGAGTCATTTCATATGAATTTTAATCAAAACAATCATATAAATGAATAGGTGTTTGTCTGGGATGATTTCACAATAATGATCATACTATGGTAGTTAGGTTCGTCCACATGCAAGTTGATAATATGATCATACAGATGAACAGGTGTTCGTCTGAGACTATCTTCATAAAATAACTGCACTTTGAATTCCCTCCCTATTTGAACATATGAAAAATGAATCATTCATATAATATGATGACATATTTATAAAGTACGATATGTATATAAAAAAACATTTTCATCTTACAAACTTATAAATTATCATGCAAAATCTAGAGATTTTGTACTGTACGAAACTGGTTTGAATAGTACGAGTGGAAAATAAATTTTTAGATTTACACATGATAATCATGATTCCTTTTCTAAAAATAAGTTAACCTAGATCCATAAGAGCCATAAATAAAAAACAAAAAAAATATAAAGGAGAAATAAAACCCAAAATAGAGAAAAACAAAAATCAAACAAAGATTTCAAAGAAGAACTATGTCTAGGATACCATATCCCTAAGTTTTGAGTTCTCAAAAGTTATTTCAAAATTCTTTTGACAACAACTAAATAGGATTCCTTTGGATTAGCTTAAAATCTAATACAGAGAAAAATACTAAACATGATATCCAGTCTATTAGCAGTTTAGTAAAGTAATGACCCAATTATTCCTCTAAATTTTTTTTATCAATAGATTTTCCTTTAAGTCCTTATCCAACTGCATTGATGAACTCTTTAGAATACTTATTAGTTTAGCTTTATCCATTTTATATTTCATAAGAATGCCCTTAATATATTTTGAATGACTAGAAAATGTGTCATCCTCTCTCTGAATTTTGCTAAAACCAAGAAAGTAACACAAGTTTCCCATAAAACTAATTTAAAATTCACTACTCATTATTTTTGAAAAATCATCACAAAGATTTTTTTAGTGGATCCAAATAAGATATAATCTACATATATTTGAATAATAAGTATATGATTTCCTACTCTTTTTAAGAAGAGAGTGGTGTCTACACTTCCTTTAAGAAATAATCTTTCCAGTTGGAATGAGCTTAGCATTTCATATCGTTCCCTAGTTGCTTGTTTTATTCCATATAATTCCTTTTTCAATTTAAACATATGTTTAGGAATTGAAAATTTTTAAAACTTAAAGGTTGCTCAATATAAACATCCCCTTGTATTACCCTATTAAGAAAGACACTCCTAACATCAATTTGAAATAATTTAAAACCTTTAACATAAGCAAAGGCTAGTTGCACACTTTTCACTTTAACTTTAGCTACATGGTCAGAAGTATTCTCAAAATCAATTCCTTCTATTTGATTGTACCCCTTGGCCACCAATCTTGCTTTATTCCTAACCATTAAACCTGATTCATTCATCTTATTTTTGAAAACCCATTTTATCTCATTAACACTTTAATTTTTAGGTCTTTCAGTTAAATCCCAAACATTATTTCTAATAAATTGATTAAATTCTTCCCGCGTGGACAAAATCCAAAATTCATTAAAAAGGTAATGATTTATTTTAGTGGGTTTAATCATTAAAATAAAGGCTGAGTGGTTCATTTCTTTGTTAATTCCATGCATAATCCTAACACCTTCACTCATGTCTCGTAAAATTAGTTCTTTAGGATGACTCATAGGATATTTTCATTCTCTAGGCACTACATTTTCTATTTCAACCTTTTCTTCAAGATTTGAATTTTCAATTCCTTGGGTTATTGATTCAATATCTTCTACTTCTAATTTAGACCATCCAAAAATATTAGATTCATCAAAATTTACATAAGTGGTCTCCTCAACTACCAAAATCCATTTGTTAAAAACTCTTTAGAATTTGCCAACAGTTAAATATGCTAGAAAGATTCCTTCATCATATTTAGGATCAAATTTTCCTAAAAGAGTTTTACCATTGTTATGAATAAACATGTTACATCCAAAAACATGTAGATGTGAAAGGTTAGGTACTCTTCCCTTAAGTAGTTCATAGGGTGTCTTGTTCAACTTAGATCTAATATTCACCCTATTCAAAACATAATAAGCCATACTAACTACTTCAACCCTAAAGTATTTTGAAAGTGAATATTCAGCCAACATGGCTCTAGCGACTTCTATCAACGTTTTATTCTTTCTTTCAAAAACCCCATTATGTTGAGGGGTCTTAGGAGTTAAAAAGTTATGAGCTATTACTTAATATTTATAGAAAACTTTAAATTTTCATTTTCAAATTCTCCTCTATGATCACTTTGAATTGAAAGAATTTTGTAACTTAGCTTCTTTTCAATCCAAGTAGAAGAAATTCTAAATTCATCAAATGATTAACTTTTATGTGATTAAAATCTAATCTAGTAAATCATAAAATATAATTAATAATCACAAACCCAAAACTTCCACTCCTAAACTTACTGTGCTAACTGCTCCAAAAAGATCCATGTATATGGCTTCTAGTGGTTTGCATATTCTAAGATCTTTAATTGAATGAAAGGAGGACTTGAATTATTTTCTAATTGATATGCATCACATAGGTGATCTTTAGTAAAGTCTAATTTGGGTATTCCTCTAACTAATTCTTGTTGTGTAATCTTCTTATGATTTTTTATGCTTGCATAACAAAGTCTTCTATGCAGCTTGTAGGTAAAAATTTAATATTAAAGCCCCAATTACAAAGCTGACTAATATTTAATAAGTTATATTTTAAGCCTTTAACTAATAAAATATTCTTAATAAAGAAATTGTTCTTATTATCAATCATACATATACCTATCACTCTCATATTGGTATTATCTCCTAGTTTCACTTTACCTCCAGCCCTGGACTCCAGCGATATGAATTGAGTTGTATCTCTAGTTATATATTTTGAACATCTACTATCTAGGTACCAAATGGACTCACATCTCATGAGGGTTTATATGAAAGTGTTTTTATAAAATTATTGAATGTTAGACTTGGGAACTCAAATAAATTTGGGTTAAACCTCTTGATAATGAAAATCCAGATACATGTTTGATATGTTATGATTAATACATCTTTGGTCTCCACACTAGATGTGTTCTACTATGAATTTTTTAAGTGTGGGAAATATGTCCTATCATTCCATATGAAAAGCATTTGATTAAAGATGTAGCTTGGGATGTAGAAATTATGAGAAGTAGATTTGGTGTTATGCTAGTAGAGCTTATTCTTGAAATTCCTATTAATAATGAATTACATGAAGATCATGCAGAGCTGCTATATAGTTATTCCTCTAAAACTATCTCTGCTCTTGCTACAGAGAAGTTGTATGTTGATGTAGAAGATGATGACTATATGAGTTGGTTGAAAAAGGTAAAACTAAGGCCCAGAGTTGAGTTTTTTTGGTGGAGACTAAAGATTGGAGGTATTCCTTCCAAGACTTTTTTATTCCATAGAAGATTGGAAAATTCTGAGAGTTGTCCAAGATGATGTCAAGCTATTGAAGATATTAATCAGGTGGCTATTAACTGTGGGAAATTGGTTCAAGTTTTTGCTATTCTTGCAAAGTGGGGCTTTTTTTTTCCTGAGATGAATTCTTTTGAGAATTATTTGTTGTTTCTATAAAAGTATTCTCATCAGCATCCATTCTTGGGAAATTTGTATTGTTCTGTTGTTTTTTTATGTTGGCAGAGTAGGATTGAGGCTGGTCATGCTGGATTGGAGGATTGTGATTCTTATCTAGCTGCTAATGCAGTTAGCTTTGCTTCTTTCTCTTTTAGTTTTGATCACATCTAAGAAAGTTGGGATACTAATCATCTTATGAAGTTGTTTCATAAATCTTGGTATCCCCCTCCTCCGGGATGGATCAAAGTTAATTTGGATGCCTCTTTATCAAACTCAAAATGCCAGGAATAGGTGGCGTTCTACGTGACAGCAAAGGGAGGTTCATAAATGCTTTTAGGATTAGCTTGGTTCATTGGGACTGACCACATTTGGATATTCCTTTTGTTTCTTATATGAGTAAATTCATAGAAAATTGGATGTTTGATTGGAAAGGCATTTTAATTGAGGGTGATAACTTGAATGTTATCAAATTCTTTCAAAATTTAATAAATAAGGTGGAAATTAAGGTGGGGAGGTTGAATCCAAAGGATTTCCTCTATCTTAAAGATTTCAACCAAGTTATTTTTTAGCATGTGCAAAGAGAAGGTAATAAAGCTGGTGATATGTGTGCTAAGATAGCTATTTCTGGTAATTTTTTTGGGGATTCTCTCATTTGTAATAATATATCTCCTTCTTTTTTAGCTTTGTTAAAGGAGGATATTAGTTGTTTGTAGTTTGTTTCTAAAAAATTGCTTTGGAATCTTCTCAAAAAAAAAAAAAAAAAGCATTTAACACCAGGGAAAGGACTTACTAATCTATATGAGTTATAATATCTTTTCTGAGATTTTGAAATTATATGCTTTTGGTTAGGATTGTAAATTTTTCAAGTGTGGGAGGTGTCTTATTTTCCTTAAAATCTTTCAGATTTTCTTTAAGATATCAGTTTGCACTTTCTAAATTGAATTATTAAATTTTAACTCATGTTCTCCTTGATTCGATTCAACTATAAACACCTTAAAATCATTCTCAAAATTAATATAGGATGTTTTCAAAAAATAATGTTTCTTATTCAAATCATCAGATTCATCCAACAAAGCTATATGGTTGCTATCTATGGTAGCATAATCTTTCCTAAGGCTTTAATATTCTTTTTCTAAATTCAAATGCTCAAGGTTAAGATTAGCATGCAATTTTTTAAGTTTCTTATATGCATTATGAATTTTCATAGAAACTTTAAATAATTCATTGTAGGATAAATCACATACATCCTCTTGATATGAATGATCAAGTTTTTATGTCATTAAGCAGAAGTTCATGAATTTCTCTTCTATTTTTATTTCTAAAGAGTTAGAAGCTAAGCCAGCCCAGAAAGCTCTTTATATTCTTCTCTTTCCCTTCTTAACATTAGTTTTCTCATCACATTTGTCCTTGTCAGGATTTGCTTTGAGATTTGGGAAATAAGTATATATTGTTGCAACTCGAGCTTATGAGTTTATATTTTTGATGATAACAAATATTATGGCTCACTTTCTATTGTCTACTTATATTTGGAATATATGTTTGTTTGTATGTATACTAACATTTTAGTAATACCATGCAACTGCAAACAAAGAATCAGAGCTCAAGATTGGGTTGAATAATGTATGTTGTAAAAGGGTTTGTAATATCCATTGATGTAATTTTTGATTTCTTGAGTCAAGTCTTATGAGGGTGTATACTTTCTTGGTGACCATGCACACACACACTCAAGGGAGTGAGATCTAGTCAAATCCAGAAGATCAAGTTTTGAACTTGTTAAGATAGTTGCTATTTGCATGCTTTACATTTTTGCAACTTATGTAGTTTTGATGATTCCAAACATTATTGTTCAAATGTGTAGTTATCTCATAACAATTTTAGAAGATTTGTATTTGCTCTTGTGTGTACTAACATTTCAGGAAAAATGAACTCCAGACTACGAAGACTTCAAATCAAATTCAGAATGAGATACTTTGTAAAATTTGAAGTTTGCATTTCTTTGAAATTAAATTGAAAGGGAGTAATTGTAATTGAGTGAATAAAAATATACACACACATAAGAAGATCATAAAAAATTTATACTGATCGTACTGGACGATATCCGTTCGTACGGGACGATCAGACAGTTATCTCCTATTGAGCACATGGAACGAATAGGAACTTGCTCAAAAATTTTTCTAAGTCCTATTCGTCCAGGACGAATTTTATAATCATCCAGGACGATTGGTTCTCTGTAAAATTTTTGTCCAGACGAAATTAAATTATTGTCAATGGCGATTGGTTCTCTGGAAAATTTTCATCCAGACGAAATTAATCATCGTCCAGGACGATCTGGTCTCTGGAAAATTTTCATCCAGACGAAATTAAATTATCGTCCATGGCGATTGGTCCTCTGGAAAATTTTCGTCCAGACGAAATAAATAATCGTCCCGGACGATCGGTCCTCTGTAAAATTTTTGTCCAGACGAATAAATTTTTGTCCAAATGATTAATCGACTTAGAACGGTTTTCAACAGTTTCTAGAACCGACCTTGTAATAACCGTTCGTACCGGACGAACCTAGTTCGTATGGGACGATCAGCTGTACGAAGACATTTCGTACACATATACAAATGGGGTCATTTCAAATCGTTTAAGTAATATCGTCCAGGACAATCCACGATCGTACGGGACGATCCACTGCGTACAGAATTGAATACTTGTAGTTTTAGGGCGATTTTTCTTGTCTTTTGTATAAATAGTCCAAATTAGACTGCCACCCAATCTTTTTGTCATTTGATCTTCGTGCCTCTTGGGAGAATAGCCAAGGAGAGAGTGGAAGAGAGCATTCAAAGGAGGATTCCTACCATTGGAGTGAGAAGGCTTCACTTGGATTTCAAAGGTAAGAGTCTCTACTTGTGAATTGGGATTACTTCACTCTTTTCCTTCTTCCTTCTAGATTCTTGTGAGAAGATCAGTCAAGGAGATCCGGTTCGCTGCCGACACTTTGAGAGTGTAAATAGCCGAAGGGTTCGCTGCCTACACTTGGAGAGTGTGAATAGCCGAAGGGTTCGCTGCCTACACTTGGAGAGTGTGAATAGCTGAAAGGTTCTCTGCCGACACTTGGAGAGTGTGAATAGTCAAAGGGTTCGCTGCCTACACTTGGAGAGTGTGAATAGCCGAAGGGTTCGCTGCCTACACTTGGAGAGTGTGAATAGCTGAAAGGTTCTCTGCCTACACTTGGAAAGTGTGAATAGCCGAAGGGTTCTCTGTCCACACTAGGAGAGTGTGAAAGGACGAACGGTTCTTTGCCAACACTAGGGATTGTGTAAAAGGACGACAGTTCTCTGCCGTACTGGGGAGTGGTGAAAAGAGTGTGTTGTAAAGGCTTCTCCGCCTTGCTGTGGGTGCAAAAGGAGAGTCACAATTGGTATTAGTGCAATACTCATAGGGTGCCTCTAGGGAGTGGATGTAGGTCTTGTTTTAGACCGAACCACTATAAATCTGGTGTCATTTACTTTACTGTTTTTACATTTCTGCATTTTATTTCTTAGTCTTAAAAACTCTGTGGTTGAAAAACTTTTTCTACAAAACTTAAAAGAAACAATTTTTATTTCGGTTCAACCTAATTTTAAAAGAGGGCTTAAAATTTTTAAACTACCAATTTACCCCCCTCTTGGTAGCCTTTGGGACATTAACTTAGGCTTAACAACCTAATTACTAGACTCAACAAGTGGTATCAGAGCTTCGTTTCAAAATCATAAGTTTGAACTACTTTTTGATTAACGTAGATGGCTACTTTCGGAAACCGAAACACACCTGAGGTTTACTTTATCACTAGATCTCCACTGTTTGACAATATTCCTTTTGATTTTTGGAAAACACGCATGTCTACTTTCTTACAGTCACTTGATTATCGCATGTGGATGCTAGTCCAGGATGGCTACACAAAACCAACTAGATTAGTTGATGGAGTTATGGTAGAAATACCTTTTGCAGATTGGACTATAGAAGAACGTGACTTAGCATAATTAAATGCCAAATGTTTAAATAGTTTCTTTTGTGCTTTAAAATCTGAAGACTACATGCGGGTTTCCACTTGCAAAAGCAGAAAGGACATATGGGATAGACTTTGTATATCTTATGAAGGGACAAATGAAGTTAAGCAATCAAGACTCAATATCTTGTTACATGACTATGAATTATTTCGCATGAAACCTAATGAATCTATTTCTAACATGTACACAAGATTCACACAAATTGTCACTTCTTTGCATGCACTTGGTAGGGAATTAACTAATGCTGAAATGGTTAATAAAATTCTTCGATGTTTACCTACTGCTTATGATGCTAAAATTACTGCAATTACAGAGTCTAAAGATCTTAACATTTACTCTATTGACAATCTTCTTGGCTCACTGATTGCTTATGAGCAAGGAGTAAGTCAAGAAAGGTTGATGCAGGTGAACCACGAAAGGAGAAAAATATTGCACTAAAGGTGGAAGAGTTAGAGAGTAAACACTCACACCCTGAGGATGAAGATGATATTGCACTGATGACTAGACAATTCAGAAGCCTTTTAAGGAGGAAGCAGAAGAGACGCCAGCAATGGAACAGAGGTAAGTTTAACAGAAATGGCAAGGTTTCTAATGAAGTAATTTCTTATGAATGCAGGAATCCAGGTCATATCAAGATTGAATGCCCAAAACTCAAAGCCACCCCTAACAAGGAGAAGGTAGGGGAGAAATCAATAGTAAAGAAGGGCAAGAAGAAGTTTCAAAGAGCATTCTGGGCAGACTCAACTTCATACTCATCTGAGACTGAAAAAGAAGAAGAAGGCACTAATCTTTGCTTGATGGCAGACAATGTAGATCATTCAGATCAAGAAGAGGTATGTGACTTAACCTATGATGAATTATTTGAAGTTTCTGAATACATGCATGATGCATATAAGAAAATGAAAAAGATGCATGCTAGTGTAAGCTTAGAATTGGAAGAACTCAAGAAGGAACATGAAATCCTTAGGAAAGATCATGCTTTAATAGATGACAACCACATGAAACTACTTGATGAATACGATGAATTGAATAAAAATTTTGAAAACTTAAAAATATCCTATGCTGAACTTCAAAAAGAATTTAAGAATTTTAAGGATGAATCTGAGAGCAAAGCATATAGAATCAATTATACCAATCGAATCTTGGAAGATATGAATTCATTTTACAAACTCACAATAAGAGCTCTCGAGGATAATAGGAAACCCCCCAAACTTGAAGATTTTACAAATCCTAAATATTATCCTAAATTCATGAAATCCCTTAGAAGACAATCACATGGAAGAAAACTTAGGAATATTTTTCCTAATGTTAAATGTAATAATTGTAGATTTTTTGGTCATATAGCACACACTTGTACCTTGATGATGAAATCTAATTTGGTGTGGAGACCTAAGATGCATAAACCTAGACATATCATACATGCATCTGATTATAAATTGCTAAAAGGTGAACCCAAACTTGTTTGGGTTCCCAGGTCTAACATTTGAGAGTTTTGCAGGAATGCTCTCACACAAGACCTCGTGGGAGCATATGGTACATGGATAGCGGATGTTCAAAGCATATGACTGGAGATACTGCTCAATTCATAACGCTAAAATCCAGGATTGGAGGCAAGGTTACACTTGGAGATAATACAACAAAGAAAGTGATTGGATCAGGTATGATTGGAAATTTCAAAAACTTTTTCATAGATAATGTGTTATTGGTTGAAGGCTTAAAACATAATCTGTTAAGTATAAGTCAGCTATGTGATAAGGGCTATAATGTGAAATTTTTACCTACTAGCTGCATATTAAGCCTAAATGGGAAAGAAAATTTTAATGGAAAAAGGGTAAACAATGTTTACATGCTAGATTTGAATTCTATTCAATCTCCTACTGCTTTTTGTTTAAAAATTGTTTCTGATGAATCATGGCTTTGGCATAGGAGACTTTGTCATTCTACTATGAAAAACCTTAGGAGAATTACCCAAAAGAACTTGGTAAGAGGTATACCAAAACTAGACTTTACTAAGGACCATCTTTGTGATGCATGTCAATTAGGAAAATAAGTGAAGTCCTCTTTTAAGTCCAATAAGGATCTTAGAACCAGTAAACCTTTAGAAATTCTTCACATGGATCTTTTTGGACCTGTAGGAACTGTAAGTCTAGGAGGGAAGGTATATGGATTTGTTATAGTGGATGATTTCTCAAGATTCACATGGGTTAGATTTCTTTTTCATAAAAGTGAATCATTTGAGGAATTCAAAAAATTTTCAACTTGGATTCAAAGAAAACTAGGATGCGAAATAATTTCTATTCAAAATGATCATGGAGGAGAATTTGAAAATGAAAAATTTGAAAATTTTTGTAAGGAAAAAGGGATTGATCACAATTTTTCTGCACCTAGAACCCCTCAACAAAATGGGGTAGTTGAAAGGAAAAACAGAACATTAATAGAAGCCGCCCGAGTAATGTTGGCAGAATACTCACCTCCTAGATATTTTTGGGCTGAGGCGGTTAGCACTGCATGTTATGTTCTGAATAGGGTGAATGTGAGATCAAAATTAAATAAAACACCCTATGAGTTGCTAAAAGGTAGAACACCTAACTTGCCACATTTGCATGTTTTTGGTTGCAAGGCGTTCATACATAACAATGGAAAATCTGCCTTAGGAAAATTTGATCTAAAATCAGATGAAGGAATTTTTGTTGGATATTCAAGTGTTGGAAAATCTTATAGGGTATTCAACAAAAGAACTTTAGTCATTGAAGAAACCACACATGTTGTATTTGATGAATCTGGAAATTTGGAAGAGCCAAATATTGTTGAAGAAGAGATTGAGGAAAACTCCCAAAAGATTGATAGATTAAATTTGGAAGAAAATGTGGAAGAAAATTTAGAAAGAGAAAACCCTTTGCTTAGAGATTTGAGATTTTCGAAAAACCACCCAAGAGAATTGATTATAGGTGAACCTAGTGAGGGTGTTAGAACTAGGCGTGGATTAAATAAGGAAGTCAACCATTCAGCCTTTATTTCAACAATAGAACCCACTAATATTGATCAAGCACTTTCTGATGAATTTTGGATATTGGCCATGCAAGAAGAGTTAAATCAATTTGTAAGAAATAAAGTTTGGGAATTAACCTCAAGGCCAAAAGATCAAAGTGTTGTTGGAACCAAGTGGGTGTTCAAAAATAAAATGAATGACTCAGGAGTAGTCATTAGAAATAAGGTTAGATTAGTTGCTAAGGGGTATAATCAAATTGAAGGAATTGATTTTGAGGAGACCTTTGCCCCTGTAGCAAGACGTGAAGCAATTAGGGTTTTACTTGCCTTTGCCTGTTTTAAAGGTTTTAAATTGTTTCAAATGGATGTCAAAAGTGTCTTTTTGAATGGGATTATTGAAGAAGATGTTTTTGTAGAACAACCTCCAGGATTTAAAAATTCAAAATACCCAAATCATGTTTTTAAATTAAAGAAGGCATTATATGGATTAAAACAGGCACTTAGGGCTTGGTATGAGAGATTGAGCACCTTCCTACTTGAAAGATCTTTTGAAAAAGGAAGTGTGGATACAACTCTCTTCTTAAAGAAATTTGGAAAGGAAATACTCATTGTTCAAATTTATGTGGATGATATCATCTTTGGATCATCAAATAAAAATCTTTGTGATGATTTTTCTAATACAATGAGTAGTGAATTTGAAATGAGTCTAATGGGAGATTTAAATTACTTTCTAGGTTTTAGCATTAAGAAACTTGAGGAAGGAACATTTCTTAGCCAAACTAAATATATTAAGGACATCCTCAAGAAATATGAAATGGACAATGCTAAACCTGTTAGTACACCAATGAGTTCCTCAGTTCAGTTGGATAAGGACCTTAAGGGAAAATCTATTGATCAAAAGAAATATAGAGGGATTATTGGATCTTTACATTACTTGACTGCTAGCCGACCAGATATTATATTCTATGTTTGCTTATGTGCTAGATTTCAATCAGATCCAAAAGAATCACATTTGACAGCAGTGAAAAGGATTTTAAGATACTTACTAGGAACTCAAAACTTAGGAATTTGGTATCCTAAGTTTAGCTCTTCATTTAAAATTATTGGTTATTCAGATTCTGACTTTACAGGCTGTAGAGTGGATAGGAAAAGCACTTCTGGAATATGTCAATTCATTGGAAATTCATTAGTTTCTTGGTCCAGTAGAAAATAAAATTCAGTAGCCCTATCTACTGCAGAAGCAGAATACATTGTATTAGGAAGTTGTGTGGCACAAGTACTTTGGTTAAAACAACAGTTGATTGATTTAGGATTATCTATAGGCACTATTCCAATTTATTGCGATAATACTAGTGCTATTTGCATTTCCAAAAATCCTATTCAACATTCTAGAACCAAACACATTGATATAAGGCATCATTTCATAAGGGATCATGTATCCAAGGGAGAAATTAAACTCACAAATGTTTCAACTGAAAATCAACTTGCAGACATTTTTACAAAACCTTTAGTCTTTGATACCTTCAGTACATTAAGAATAAGGCTTGGTGTTATTGATTTGAATGCTTAAATAAAAATGTTTTTGCAACATTGATATTTATGTTTTCTTAGTTATTTGTCTTTGAATTTTGTTTTGATTTTTGTGATTTTTGAGTGTTTTGAATGAGTTTATTTTAGAGTCTATGGTTTGTCTTTGTTTTTCTGTGTTTTAAATGTTTTGTTGTGTTAGCTTTTTATTTTTAGTGTTTGTTTTTAGTTTGTCTTTATCAAAAAGTTCAGTGTATTTTCTTTGTTGTTTTAATATTATGAAATGAATATGTAATCCTTTTAATTAATATTAATGCATGTTGTACTTGATTCAAAATTGGTTTGTTTTGGAATGTGGTTAATTTTTATGAATTTCATTAGTCTTATTTAATCTTAATTGTGCTTAAATTAGATTGTAATTTGAGATTAATTACATTAGAAAATCTAGTCTTTCTAAATTTAAAAGTTGTTTATAACTTGTTATAATTAGAACTTTTAAATTCATGTCTATTCATTTAGACTAAATAAAAGTTAATATTATTATTGCAATATAGATGTTTTCTTATTTTGTATTTCTATGCTCAAGTGATATTTATGCACTTAGAAATATTTGAAATTTTAGATTATTGATTTTGGAAAGAATTGGTTTCAATTACTCTTGAAAATTGTACAAAAAGTACAAAAATCAAAAGGAATGCGCAAAGGTTCGCAAATATGTAAAAGAGGCACAAAATTAGCCCAATGTCAAAAGATGCACAAAAAAGTGCCCATAATTTGAAAAAGATGCGCAAAGCGCCACATGTGGTAATTCTCTTCTTTCCAAATTCTTTGAATCTCTTAATTCAAATTGATCTTATGTTCATTTATATTCTATTGAACTTTGAAATATAGAATTTTTATTCATCTCTCTTGTAATGATTTTCTATATTCGAATGTCTAAACTGAATCATGTTTTTGATAAATTTCACTTACTTATAATGTTATATCACTTCTTAAATTCTATGAATTTTTATGATTTACCTAATGTCATTAGTTTTAGATTGCATACCTTATACCAATCACCATTTAGATTAAATTTTCAAATGAATTTCATATAATTACTTACATTTCTCGTCTATTTCTTCTTCACTTTTTGTTGTTGTAAAAAAGGGGAAGAAATTATTGTGTTCGTATGTATTGTTTGTGATTTTGTAATATTTTTTGAAAAACAAATAAAATTTGTTCTATGGTTCAAAATGCCTCCTTATTTTCATATATACATCAATTCAGGGGGAGTTTAGGAGAATTGTTTAAATTGAAACCATACAAACAATAATTGTTTTGCCATCATCAAAAAGGGGGAGATTGTTAAGATAGTTGCTATTTGCATGCTTTACATTTTTGCAACTTATATAGTTTTGATGATTCCAAACATTATTGTTCAAATGTGTAGTTATCTCCTAACAATTTTAGAAGATTTGTATTTGCTCTTGTGTGTACTAACATTTCAAAAAAAATGAACTCCTGACTACAAAGACTTCAAATCAAATTCAGAATGAGATACTTTGTAAAATTTGAAGTTTGCAATTCTTTGAAATTAAATTGAAAGAGAGTGATTATAATTGAGTGAATAAAAACATACACACACATAAGGAGATCATAAAAAATTTATACTGATTGTACTGGATGATATCCGTTTGTACGGGACGATCAGATAGTTATCTCCTATTGAGCACATACACACACATAAGGAGTCCTATTCGTCCAGGACGAATTTTACAATCGTCCAGGACGATTGGTTCTCTGTAAAATTTTCGTCCAGATGAAATTAAATCATCGTCAATGGCGATTGGCTCTCTGGAAAATTTTCGTCCAGACGAAATTAATAATCGTCCAGGACGATCTGATCTCTGGAAAATTTTCGTCTAGACAAAATTAAATTATCGTCCATGGCGATTGGTCCTCCGAAAAATTTTCGTCCAGACGAAATAAATAATCCTCCAGGACGATCGGTCCTCTGTAAAATTTTCGTCCAGTCGAATAAATTTTCGTCCAAACGATTAACTGACTTAGAACGGTTTTCAGCAGTTTCTAGAATCGACCTTGTAATGACCGTTCATACCGGACGAACCTAGTTCGTACGGGACGATCAGCTGTACGAAGACATTTCATACACATATACAAATGGGGTCATTTCAAATCATTTAAGTAATATCATCCAAAATGATCCACGATCATACGGGACGATCCACTGCGTACAGAATTGAATACTTGCAGTTTTTGGGCGGTTTTTCTTGTCTTATGTATAAATAGTTCAAATTAGACTGCCACCCAATCTTTTTGTCATTTGATCTTCATGCCTCTTGAGAGAATAGCCAAGGAGAGAGTGGAAGAGAGCATTCAAAGGAGGATTCCTACCATTGGAGCGAGAAGGCTTCACTTGGATTTTAAAGGTAAGAGTCTCTACTTGTGAATTGGGATTACTTCACTCTTTTCCTTCTTCCTTCTAGATTCTTCTGAGAAGATCAGTCAAGGAGATCCGGTTCGCTGCCGACACTTGGAGAGTGTGAATAGCCGAAGGGTTTGCTGCCTACACTTGGAGAGTGTGAATAGCCGAAGGGTTCGCTGCCTACACTTGGAGAGTGTTAATAGCCGAAGGGTTCGCTGCCTACACTTCGAGAGTGTGAATAGCCGAAGGGTTCGCTGCCTACACTTGGAGAGTGTGAATAGCCGAAGGGTTCGCTGCCTACACTTGGTGAGTGTTAATAGCTGAAAGGTTCTCTGCCTACACTTGGAAAGTGTGAATAGCCCAAGGGTTCTCAGCCCACACTAGGAGAGTGTGAAAGGACGAACAGTTCTCTACCAACACTAGGGATTGTGTAAAAGGACGACGGTTCTCTACCGCACCGGGGAGTGGTGAAAAGAGTGTGTTGTAAAGGCTTCTCCGCCTTGCTGTGGGTGCAAAAGGAGAGTCACTATTGGTATTAGTGCAATACTCAGAGGGTGCCTTTGGGGAGTGGATGTAGGTCTGGTTTTAGACCGAACCACTATAAATCTGGTGTCATTTACTTTACTGTTTTTACGTTTCCGCATTTTATTTCTTAGTCTTAAAAACTCTCTGGTTGAAAAACTTTTTCTACAAAACTTAAAAGAAACAATTTTTATTTCGATTCAACCTAATTTTAAAAGAGGGCTTAAAATTTTTAAACTACCAATTCACCCCCATCTTGGTAGCCTTTGGGACATTAACTTAGGCTTAACAACCTAATTACTAGACTCAACAGAACTAATCATACTGGACGATTTTGGATTGTCCAGGACGACCTTTTATGATATTGGAAAACAGCCACCAATGCTAATTTAGGCATGATTTTAATTTTTAATTTTTGTTCTAATCATCCTTGATGATCTTGATCATCTAGGATGAATAGTACTAATCATGTTTAAATTGATCCTATAATTAAGTGATTAATTATGGTTAAATTTTGCAATCAGATCATCCTAGACGATGTGCATATCGTACAGGACAATGTTTGCCAACATACTTGATTTTCCTAAATCGTCCTAGCCGAAATACCATAATTTTTCTTCTAATCATCCTAGACGATCCACAATAGTGTCCTGGATGATTTGTACATTTTTTTTACTAATCATCCTAGACTATCCTAATATCATCCAGGACTATCAGGTCAAATTTTGCACATCGTACTGGATGATCCTATGATCGTCCAGGATTATTCTGGGCGTCGAAATTGAGTTTTTAGTTTTTTTTGAAGCTCTCTTTTTAAGCACATCTTACGAGACGATCCTGAGATAGTCCTGGATGATGTTTGGCATAAAAATTAAGTTTTTAGGGTTTTTTGAAGCTCTCTTTTTATGCATATCATATGGGACGATTCGACGGTCATACTGGACGATAATGTCAATTTTACAAATCAATTTAAGGACTTCTTACTTTCTCATGAAGAGTGTCTTTGGCAGCCATTGTAGCTTCATTCTTCTGGAGGAAACTTGAAGAGAGAGCTTGAAAGGGAGAGAGGAAAGGGTGGAGTTTGAGAGATGGAGAAGATCCTTAGAGGGGTTTTCAAGGGAGTGTGGAAGGGGTTCCACACGGTTGCTCCAGTGAGCTTTCACCTTAGTACCATCGGATTCAAGGCTCTTCTTGAGGGATGTTTTGGGAAGAAGAAGATCTCTTTGGTGTCAAAGGGCCTGGCTACTCCGCCGCACCAGGGAAGGTAGAAGTGATTTTGTAAGGGTTTGTTCGCCTAGCTGTGGGGGTTAAAGGAGAGATACTGAGTTTAGTGCAATACTCAGAGAGCGCCTCCGAGGAGTGGACATAGGTCAAGTTTTGATTGAACCACTATAAATCTGCTGTGTTCTTTCCTTTATTATTTCCTCATTTAATTTTCACATTGTGTTTTCTTTGTGGTGGGCTTTTTTTATTGGGAAAGTTTTTTTTAAAATACTACTTCACCTCTCTCATAATTAGCCTTTGGCTAGTTTATAAGGGCCTAACATCCCTAACAAACTTTTAAGTTGATGCCTTTATCATTTTTATGAATGCTTCCCGTAATAAGATTAATATGCTTATGGATTTCTTTGATTATTTTCAAATTGTTAGTGGTCTATCTTTGAACAATCAGAATTACTATTTCCTTATTTCCAAGAAGATGCATTTTGATCGTATATCTGTTATTAAATACCTTACAGGGTTCATGCAAGGCCATTTACCTATTAAGTATCTTGGGATTCCTTTATTTAAAGATAGAAAGAAATCTTTTCTATTTGATTATTTAATTACCTTTATGCAGAAAAAACTTCAATTTTGGGATTTTTATTTCTTGAGCATTGGGGGTAGGCTTAATCTCATTAGAAGTGTCCTTTATTCTCTCCATGTCTACTCTTTCCAAACTGTGCTTCCTACTAAAATGGTGTGTAATAGAATTGATTAAATTCTTAATAAGTTTTTTGGAAAGGCAGTAGTAGTAACACTAAAATTACTTGGGCTTCCTGCGATAAGTGTTGTGGGATTTTAAAAGAGGATATCCTTGGCTACAAAAGCATGGCTGATCTGGCCCATGCTTTTTCCTACAAACTTTGGTTTACTTTTTGTTCCAAGTTGTCTTTGTGGGCTAAATTTATATTCTCTAAATATTCTGTGGGGAAGCATCCTTATACTTGTGCTTTTAATATTGGTGATTCTAAATTTTGGTACAGGATGTGTAAGGTTATGTGGGAGGTGGAGCCTCATCTTTCTTGGGGTCTTTGGGGAGGCAATATTTTCTTCTAGCAGGATGAGTGGTTGAATTCTTGCTCTATTGATTCTTTCATTAATTCCACTTCTATTTCCATGGTTAAGGTTAATTATTTCATTAATTATAACTATTGGGATCTTGAAAAGCTTGCTAAGGTTGTTCCAGATTCTATTATTCAAAAAATTCTCAGTCTTCCTCTCAAGTTGGAGTCGAATGATGTGTTATTATATAAGTTAGCTAGTGATGGTATTTTTAGATTAAAAGATGCCTGGCATGACTTAAGACCTAAGAATGATGCTACTAGCATTTTTATGATGATATGGCATAAAAGTATCCCTTATACTATTGCTACTTTCATTTGGAGAATTTTATATAGATTTGTTCCTATAGACAAGAATTTGATCAAAAGAGGTTTTATTCTCCCCTATAAGTGCCAATGCTATTTTCATTTAGAAAGTATACATTATGTTTTTGTTTCGGGCCCTTTAGCTATTAAAAGTTGGTGTTATTTTGATGATATCTTCAAATTAAATGTTTTAATGCAAATCTGTCTATTCAGGCTCTTCTTAATGCATGGTTTGTTAATTCTAAAGGTCATATTATAAATGTTACCCCTTCCCTAATTTAATGGTTTCTTTGGTTGGAAAGGAGCAATTCTCTTTTTAATGGCATTAGAATGAATTCTTTGAGGGTTATTAAGAATGTAAAAGATAAATTGATTAGTTTGGTTTCTATTAAACTACTATCTATTAAAGGTTTAAAAAATTGTTTTGAAGCTACTTCTGACTTAGGTATCAGGATGGAGGCCTCTTTGCTTCCTTCTTTTCCTCATTTTGTTTCTTTGTTTAAACTTGTTGTGGGTTGTTTCAAGCTGAATGTGAGTATTGCTAATGAGACTAACAACATAGGGTGTGGTGGTATCATTAGAGATTGCCGTGGTAATGTTATTCTTGCTTTTGTAGGGCCTTTATTTAATGGTAATCCTCTTATGGAAATTCTTAATTCGGTTCTTTATGGGTTGAGAAGTTGTATGTCCCTTAACATTACCAACATTGCTATTGAGCTTGAGTCATCTTATAACATTCAATGCTTATTTAATGAGGTGGACTCAGTTTGTAACTCTGAGGCTTTTTATATTATTAGGGACATTAAACATTTGAAGGTTTTTATCTTTGATTACATTTCTCATGTGCTTATGGAAGACAATGCTTGTGCTATTTGGTTGGCCTGATTTGGTTTGGGGATTGATTGTTTCATGGACTTTATGGAAGCTAATGGCCCTTTCTACTAAAAGGCCTCTTAAGATTTGACAAAATTTCCTATCCTTATGTTAGAAGTTAAAAATTTTCCTTGTTTACTTTCCTTTTATGTTTATTTGGCCTAGCGTTGCTGGTTTTATCTAGTTTGTTAGTTTTGCTCTGGCTTTTTTTTAGATGGGGTACCCTATTTTGTTTTGGTGGTTCACATCTATTTTTATTATGGGTTTTTTGGGCAGAGCAATGATTTTAAGCTCTTTTTGATGGCTTTCCTACTTGTTGCTCTCCTCTGCAGGGGTCTGGGTGGGAAGAAGTGATGGTTGTGCAAGTCTTGGCTTTACGAGTTGCTTGATTTGGTCATTGTTTGGCCAGTTGGATGGTTTTATTTGGCTGATTCATTGTTGGAGAGATGATTTTTTTTTTGGTTACTAGTTGGGCTCTTTTTGGTGGTTTGGTCTCCTGGGAGTGTTCTACTGGATGACCTTGGCTTATTGTATTAATTGGTGCTTTGCTATTGTGTGGCTTATTGTTCTGTGGAGGTTGCTTCGGTTTTTTCTGAATTATTTTAATCTTTTTTTTCTTGGATTGGGAGGTTGCCCCTTTGGGTGGTGTTGTCTGGCTATACCTGAAGGTTTGTGCTGTGTCCTTTGTGTTGGATGGAGCGGCATATGGAATCATCTTGTGATGTTTGCGTGTTTCATTCATTCCTTAACTCTTCCTACCTGATCCCCTCTGGCCTTAATTATTTTTCTTTTGTTTTAGTTTCTATTTTTTGGGTCCATAATATTATGTCTTGGTGTTTGCTAGGTACTCTGACTAGTTGTTGTGCTTTGTGGTTATTCTATTTTTGCACCTTCCCAAGGCTTCCTATTTATAAGAATATGACTAAGTGTCACTGACCTTTGTGCTTTGTGGTTTCGAGATTTTGGAGGCCTATTACATGTCAGATTCTGGGCTCTTTGAATTTTTTCAATAGTTGTTCTCCCTTTGGTCTTGGAGGTTTACTGTTGTGGTTGTGGTTGGCCATTATTATAAAGGTTCATTTGGTTTTGGCTTATTAGCTGGGTTGATATGTCTTGATGATTTTCTTCTTTCTACCTATCATGGGATTACTGATATGAACCCTATGCTGTATTATATGTTTCTCGATTGGTGGCTATAAGACATTCTCTCCTTGGTTCGGGCTATCTTACTCTTGGTGGTAACCTAGAATTTTTATTGGTGTTATAACCCATTTCATTACTTTTTTTATTATTATTTTTTCATTTATTTCTATTACTTTCTTTTTCATATTGCTTTCACTGCAAGTATTGGTGCTGTTGAGCTATTCAGGAGGACTCTGGAGATGAATACTATTTTTTGGATCTCTATAGTTTTTTGGGTGGTCAATCTTGTGCACTATAGAATGTACCTAACATTTATTATACTTTTGCTTAGAGCTTGTTGGTTTTTTTTCTTTTAATTTTTTAGCTCTTTTGAACAGTAGTGAGCTTGAGTCCTCTTTAAGGACATGTAATCATTTTTTATATTAACACGTAGGCCCCTCTATGGGTTTCCCTAAAAAAAAATCACATCACAAATTGCATAATATTAAGTAAACAATCAAATCAACATTAATAACCAGCATGTAGTGATAACTCAAAAACTCGGCACACAGCAGAAAAGTAAACACCAGTCTAGCCTAATTCTAGAGTTGGTTATCCTGACAAACCATCTAAATTGTTTGTAATAGGTTGTATGGTTTAGATATATTTAATGTTGGGAAATTATCTAAACTTGTTTGACGTTCTAGTTGGTTGAAAGGCTTAAGGGAATGTTTAATTCAAGTTTAAATGATTTTTGAATTTTTGGAATTTTTTGAATAATTTTAATGTACTAATTAAATTGCCAAAATGGACTTTTAAATTTAAATTGATTTATGGACTTTTGATACTTTTGTTAAATATTAGTCTTTTAAATGAGTAATTAAGCTTTGAGTTTGTTAGATTTGGAGATTTCTAGAATTAGTTATGATTTTTAGAAATTTGGGTATTTAATTGAATTATTTAATTGGTTTAATTAAGAGGCTTTTAATTGAATTTGCTTCAAATGAACTCCAAACTCCTTTGAAATAAATTTCAAAGATCGAGAATGACCTAAAAATTGATTCTCAAATCTTTGGGAATTTTTTTTTTTAGAATTTTTAATTTGTTAAATTAATAAAATATTTATTTTTAATTAAAATTAAATTAAGCTTTATTTCAAAATCTAGCCAAGGTTCTTTTATTTTTCATAAGTTAAGGATTTAATTATTGTCTATTTTAAGATTTATATGCATTTTTTGGAATTAAATTTGAATTATTATAATTTTTAGAAATTTTAATGCTTAATTAAAGAATTAATTAATTAAATCTATTAATGTTTTTTTTCTAAATTAATGAATATTTTTTTATTTTGCTCTATGTGTCTCTAAGTTTAAGTGTTTCAATTTTCATATCAATAAGAGGCGTATCCTAATTTTTAAAATTAAGATAAAGGTCCTTAATTATTATCCTTAATGATGTCACTAAGTTAAATAAGATCAAATGAATCTTTTGATAACCCTTGACATACATATATATACAAACACACATAGTCAACCTTAAGTCCTTAAATCTAGGAGAGCCTAGGCTAAGTGGCATGTGCATCTTAAGCATGTGAGGATTAAATACTATTTAACAAGATTATTGAATTAATTAGTGAATAAATGCAGTATAATTATTCACTAATCCATGTCCATAAATTCTATTCACATACTAAACTTATGTTTAAGATTTTAAAAGGATCGCTAAACACGTTAAAAATTTAACATATATATAATTTAAAAAAAAACCTAAAAAATATATACACCAATATATGAAAAATATATGTTTCAAAATTAAATAATTAAAAATTTCATCAAAATAATTTCAAAATGTTATTGAGATCCTCTAATTTATTTAAAATAAATTAAAAATAAATTTTTAATTTTAAAGTATTTAATATAATATTTGATTAAATATTAAATTAATTTAATAATTAGAAGTAATTAAGATAAATGAAATTTTTCATTCATGAAATTAATTTTAAATTAAAATATTTAATTTTGTTAAAATTACATTATACTATTTATTTTTTTATGATTTAAATTAAATTTATTTTTGATTTTTAAAATTTAAAGTTAATTAAAGGAATTTAAAAAATAATTTAAAAATAATTAATACTTAAAATAATTTTAAATTAATATTATGTTAAAGAATGATTAAATAATTATTACTTAAAATATTTAGTTTAATCTATCTAAGATCTCCTTAGTGTTCTAACATATGGTTTAGGATTTCACCTAAGTTTAATCAATCTAAGATCTCTCTAAACTTATAGTTTGTCCTTGTATATTTTCCCTCTTGAATCCATGATTTGATAAGCCATGGATCTATTTGAATGATCCTTGGATCTATTTGAGGTTGATGTCATTAGTGATTTGATAAGCCATGGATCTATTTGAATGATCCTTGGATCTATTTGAGGTTGATGTCATTAGAATCTTATTGCCAGTGATGTTTGACTGGATGGATTTGATTGGGGAGATATGGGGGAGTTTCTGGGTAGCTCAAATGAATAAGGCCTTGGGCTTGGGGAGGCTTGAGTGGAGAGATATGGGAGCTTGAGTGAATGAGGCTCAAAGGAGGGTTTTTCCATATTCATCCTTCTCTAGGATAAAGTGATAGGTATGATTCTCTGGTGGAGCTCCTAGATGACTACCACATGTCCCCAAATGATTAGAGAGTAGGGGAATAAAAATGACATAAGGATATGATGTGTAAAGAACTCTTAGTCCCTATGTGCTCATGGGGAGATGATAGAAGTTGTTTGATCCTGATCCAAGGGCTAAGAATGACTCTAGGAAGGTTCTAGAATACCCTAGAGCTATTGGAAAGGTTTGGATTAAAAGGAATTAAATTTAAGAGGCAATTTGATTAAGTTGGACCACTTTAAACCTTTAATTTGATTGATTGGCTGGTCCCCATGCTACATGGAAGTTGAGGTGGCATGGGAGGGGTCTTGGGAGCAATTTGTAGTGATTTGGAGAGATCTTAAAGGTTAGATATTGGTGTGAGAGCCATGTCATCAATATTTTTGGATTTTAAAGGTCTTTTAACCATTTTTGACTAGTTTGACCAGTCAATAGTTCAAATAAGATGATGTGGCATGTAAGGTGGTTTGGAATACAATATAATTGGAATGGCACCTAAGGGCTCAACATAAAATAATTGAAATACAGAAAGGTATTCAAGGTCGTTTGGCCAAGTGTGAACATGTTGACCTGGTCAACTTTCTTAGAATTAATTGGCCAATGATTAGAAAATATTTAGGCCATTGTTAGAAGTTGATTTGAGGTTTGAAAAAGGGTTGGGAAGTTTAAATGGGTTGGCATAACCTATTTAAAGCCCTAAGAGACATTTTGGTCAACATATGTTTACTTGGTCAACTAGGTTGGCCGAAGACCTGGGTTTAGGCTTAACATGTTTGAAATGACTTTTTGAGAGGTGGTTTGAGGGATGACAATGGCCATCTGGGTCAAAATTCATATTTGGCCCTTTAGTGGGTCATTGGTTCAGCCTTGGTTGATTAAGTGAACCAGGTTAACCCAAGAGGTGGAAATGTGCTCAACAAATTTGAATTAATACTTGGATTTGAATGGAAGTGGTTTCATCCAGAGATAAGTTCATTTGATTCAAAATGAGTATTCACACCCTAAAAGGGTATTTTGGTCATTTTAGTTGACCTTATCAAGCTTGTCTGCATAATCTTAAAAAATGGATTGATTTAAGGTTTAGGTAGATCATTGGGTCTAGATTAGTCCTAGTGATCTCATACAAAAAGAGGCCAACAAATGGACCCCATATATATGTGATAGAATGAAGTTCTATTGCATATAAGGGCATTGACCAAATTGAAAGGTCAAGTCTAGGATTTTGATTCTAATTAAAGGAAAAGTTTATTCCTAGGGAATCAGGTCTTTAAATGAAACTAGGATAGTGCCATGGAGGGTGTACTCTACCGCTAGTAGATCAAATCCAAAAAGAAGGAGAAAGCCTAAACCCTAAGGAAAGAAAAACTCAATTTTAGGAATTGAAATTGAAAAACATTTTTACCTCATGTTCTTTGGAAATTTGGTGGCTATCTAGGCTTCTCCATTCATGCTTCTGTCTGGGCACTCTTAGCATGATTTCTTTGGTTCTTTTGCCTTGTTTAGTTCCTCTGATATTTTCTTTAATAGTTTTGCATTTTATTTTGAGTGTTTATTTTGGGTTTGCTGGTTTGGGAGATGTTGAGTCCATCGTCATCTTTCCCATTGAATTCTATGATTCCTAATGGAAAGTCTTGATCCTTTAAGGTTGTTTTGGCCAGTTATTCCTCTTCTTCTATTAATTATCAATTTGTGCATACCTTTGTTAAAGGTTATCCTGCTTTGATGTTTGTCAATTCTGTGGTGACGCAACTGACCGCTCCCTTTTCTCTCACTTTAGTTAGAAAGATTGTTCTTAGGCATCTGAATCTAGATGGTATTCAGAAGTTCTTTATTAATTTGAAATTTTTAGGATCTTTTCATTTTGGACTACTAGATTTGAGACATGTTGCGATTCAACTGAGCAATGATTTAGACTAGAGTCATATTTTTTCAAGGAGATCTTACTATATTCAAGCTTGTCAGATGAAATTACTCAAATGGACACTAGATTTTGATGTTCATGAGGAATCTCCTATTCTTCCTATGTGAATATCAGTTGACCATGATATTGTCATTCCAATTTCTGAAGCTATTGATGGAAATTTTCTAAAAGTACACAATAATGTTAAGGAAGCTATAGAACAACTATACCTCATAATGAACGTCTTTCCACTAATGGTGTTGATCTTCTTATTGGTTAGAAAGATAATCTCAACCCTATCTCTTGTTTATCTTATGGATATCAAAACATGGATGAACAAACATTGGCTATCACTAATATTCTAAATATTGTTCCTTCTACTTCTACTACTTGTGCTATTAACAAAAACATGCCTGATATGGAGGTGGTGTTATTGAATGTTAGTTATACTAATATGATGCTCTCTCATACTATTATGAATGATCAGGTGGATTGCCATAGCATTTTGGTGGAGGCTAATGTAGGGAATAAATTGAGTAATAAAATTTATGAGAAAGAGGGCACTATCTTCGAGGAGGGTGAACTGCCTCAGGATGAGAGATAGGAAGGTATGACAAATGACAATAAGTTTCCTTTGAACACTAAATATCACAGTGATGCCTTTACTGATATTGACGATATGAATATTATGGCTAAATGTTTTGCTAAATATGATAATGGAACTAGTCACATCAAGTTTAAGAGTTGGAGATGGAGGAAAAAGAAGAACATCATTTTACAAACTCGTAGAATCACCCGATCGTATACTAGTCATTAACCCTTGATTTTTTATATTCAACTTTATTATTTGAAATGTTAGGGGCATTGGGTATCCCTCCTCTAAGTTTATGTTCTAAAAATTTATGCCACATTTAGAAGGTTAATATTCTTGTTTTATTAGAACCTTATATTTCCTCTACTAAATTAATTGACACTACTAGCTATTTGGGTTTAAAATATGTTATTTCTAATAATGCTAATAAGATATGGGTTCTTTGGAAGGATCCATTTCATATTGATGTTATTGGATATTTCACTCAAGTTTTGCATTGTAATATTGATGTTTTATATTTACATTGCTATGCTTCTTTGGTTTATGCTGCTTCTTCTCGTTATAATAGGAAATTGTTATGGGAGCAACTTATCCACTTTCATAGTAATTGTAATGTGCCTTGGCTTGTTGGAGGAGATTTTAATACTATCTCCAATGCTTCTGATCATATAGGGGACTCTTCTCCTATCTATCAATATATAGAAGATTTTAACTACATAATTATGGAATGTAATATTGTGGATATTGGTTTCTATGGTAATAAGTTCACTTGGAACTATGGGCACTTATGGCAAAGTTTGATCGGGTATTGTTTAATGATTACTGGTTTAACTCTTTTAATTCTATTGTTGTTGAGCATCTTAGTAGATTATTTTCGATCATTCTCCTTTGCTTATTTATCTTAAGATTAGGCACATTAATTCTCCTTCTCAATTTAGACTTCAAAACATGTGGTTATTCCATGATTCTTTTTTGGATTTGGTTCAGGAAAATTGGCATGCCCCTTTACATTCAGATAACTCTATCTTTGGCATGAGGAGACTTTGGTTTAAACTGAAAATACTTAAGAAAGTTTTAAACTGGTGGAATCATAATGTTTTTAAAAATATTTTCTCTATTATTTTAAATGTTGAAGAGTATGTGAACACTATTGAGTCTCAATGTCAACTGACTCCTTCTGATGATAATTTCAATCTTTTGAGAGATGTTAAGGATAGTCTTTTTAAATTGCAAGCTCAGGAGGAAACTTTTTGGAAACAAAAAGCTACTGGAAAACATCTTGCTGAAGGTGATAACAAAACAAAATATTTTCATGCATTGTTTAAGAGGAAACATGCCAAAAATTCTATTGGTAAAATTAATCATGATGATGGCTCTGTTTCTAAGGAAGGCTTGGAAATTGCTAATCTTGTGGTTCCTTTTTTAAAAGCATCATATAAAAGATTTTAGACCTTCTCATATTGATAACCCTTATATTATCCCTAACCTAATTTCTTAAGAGGATAATGAAATTCTCTCTAAGCCTCCTACTCTTAAGGAAGTCAAAGAAATTGTTTATGGCATGAATGGTGATTAAGTTGCGGGGCAGGTTGGTTTCAACTATAAATTCTTTCAAAAAACCTGGCAAATTATTAGTAACGATCATTATTCTTCTATCAATGACTTTTTTGTTGGAAATACTATTCCTATGTTTTTTTACTTCTACCTCTATTATGCTTATTCCCAAAAATAACTATGTTAGAAATTGGAAGGACTTAAGACCTATTAGTCTTTGTACATTATTTAATAATATGCTCTCTAAAATTCTTATGAATTGTTTAACTTCTCTCTTACATAAAATAATCTCACCTTATTAAATGGGGTTTGTTAAAGGATGGGGTATTATTGAGAATATTCTTCTAGCCAAGAAATTTTGCTAAGATCTGGATGTTAAGGTGAGAGGTGGAAACATGATTTTAAAACTTGATATTGCCAAGGCTTATGATAACATGGATTAGAACTTTCTTTATAATATTATGCATTTGTTTAGTTTTGGCTTAAATTTTATCAACCTTATTAAGAATTGCATTGAGGGTTTTCACTTTTCTATCATTGTTAATGGTAAAAGCAATATTTTTTTTTTAAATCTTATCATGTTTTTAGATAGGAAGATTCGATATCTCCTGCACTTTCTAATCTCTTTGAAAATTCTCTTAGCCTCTATTTCGAAACTTTGTATGATTTTCCTAATTCTCATTTATGTTTTACAAATGATTTTATTATTTTTACTAATACTTCTATTAATAGGATTAGTAAACTTATGGTCTTCTTTCATCAATTTAAATTGGATAGTGGTCTTGCTCTGAACAAATATAAGTGTTGCTTTATTCCTTCCAAGAAAGTGACTAATGATCATATTTTGGCCATTAACAATTTTACTTGTTTTGTGCATGGCCATTTTCCTATTAAATACCTTGGAGTGCCTCTTTTTAAAGGTAAAAAGAAGATCTTTCTTTTTGATGATTTAATTACTAATGTGCATAACAAATTGTTATCCTAGGATTCTAATTTGTTGAGCATTGGGGGTTGTTTTAATTCTCATCAGTAGTATTCTTTATTCTTCAGTTTATATTTTGTAACAGGATTGATAGAATGTTTAAAAAATTCTTCTAAAAAGGGGCTAGTAGACACTCTAAAATTATTTGTTCCTCTTGGGACAATTATTGTGGCATCCTAGATGAGGGGTCCTTGGGGTTTAAAAGTATGAATGATTTTCATGCTAAAGTGAGTTTTTGGGGTAAGTTTATGTTTGCTAAGTATTGTGTGGGTATTCAATAATGTCATGTTGGAGAGAACGACCACAAAAATAGGAAGCATTTTCTGAATTCCTGATGTCAACGTTGATGGTGGAAGAGGGTTTCTAGTCATCTACTGATGACCGAAATACCACATCCTTCTTATCTACTGCGCGTCCAACTCTGTTGGATATAAAAGGTAGATTTTCTTTCAACCACGGCTTCTCTCACAATTCCTATTTCATGAATACTCCTATGGTAATAAGAGAGGGTTGTTCTATCTCTAGGTAGAATATTTTGTCGGAGATGGAGAAAGGAAAAGAAGTTATTTCTTATTTGAACAGTAAGTCAATTTCACCTAATTAAACTTTCTTTCCTAAATCTAATGATTTTGAAGCTTCATCTTCGGGCTCCAAATCAAAAGAGGAATGTCTATTGGAGAAAGGAAAGGTTGTGGATAATGACATTCTTGGTGATGGTAATGTTAAAATTCTAGTTTAAACTTTTGGATCTTATATTTCTAATGTGTGGATTACAAAACCACATATTAAAATAAATATGAAGGGTGTTATAGATGGAAATGAGGATGTAAATGTTTTCAAGCGTGATATGGAGAAAGAAAAAGCCAATGATCAAGTTTTGAGAAATTCCTTGGACATTAAAATTCTTTGCAAGAATTTGCCTTTTTCAAACTCTAGTATTGAGATAACGAGATAATAGAATAAAATGGGTAAGTTTCATATAACCTCGCTTGGATTAGATTGGCTTTTGTGTTCATTTCTCTCATCTGAGGCAATGGAGGAAGTCCTTAATGGAGGTCCTTAGTATGTTGGGGGCTTCATCATTGGTAGACAGATGGTCTCTTGATTTCTCTCCTATCTCTATGGAAGGTATTTCTTCTCCCATTTGGGTTGGACTACCTCATTTTCCTCTTCATTGTTGGGATGAATCTAATATTACTAGAATAATTTCTAGAATTGGAACCCCTTTATTATTAGATGGCAACATGTTTAGATGGGGTAGAAGAGAATTTGCTAGAGCTTGTATTCGGATTAAATTGAATATTATGCTCCCTTGTTTAAAGGTATAAATGGAAGATTTTATCAAAAATTTGAATATGAAAATTTTTCGACTCTTTGTTTCAAATGTTGAAGGATTAGACATAAAGATTCTATGTGTCAGAATGTCTCACATTTTCAGAATCTGGTTGATAAAGAAGTTCAGAAGAGTTCAGTTCATGAAGATTCTTATGGGCCATGGATGCATTTGAAGTTCAAGAACAAAAAGATGCAAAAAGTTTTTTTGAATGATAAGAAGAAATTTGATTTTCACAATAAAGAAAATCCTGACAAAGTGGATTCGAGTATGATTCCTGAAGCTGATAAGGAAAATTCGGCTAATGTTTTATTTGATAAAATAATATCATATATTGGTAATTCTATTAAGTATAGTGTACTAGCTCTTGAAGAAAATGATATTATAGATGCTGATATATCTAATGTTAAAGTTGTTGAGAAAGAAGATTTCAATAAAAACTTAAATGAAGATTCAGAAGTTCATTATGATCAAATTCTGGATAAGGTTTAGAATAATTTGTCGATAAGCTGGGGTAATTCAGAAAGTTTGATTACTATTCAAACAGTCCAAATTCCAGAATATGTTTAAATTTCAAAAGATCAATTCAAAATGGCACAAATCATGGAAGGAAAAGAGGATGCTATTATTTCAATCGGTTCATTTGCGAATACTATTACTGAGCTGAAATTTGCCTCACCTATAGTTACTACTGAGAGAATTGATGGAATTGTTCAAACCCAAATTCTGGAATCTATTCAGAATTCAAAAGTTGAATTCAAAATGGCAAAAATTATGGAAGGAAAAGCTGCTGAAATGAAATCTGTTGCCTTATCAATTACTGCCGAGAAAAATGATGGAAGTAAAGAATCTTTTTGATGAAGTGGGAGGACAAAGTGGAGCTAATCTGACTATTGAACCAGAATTTATTACACCTTCATCCGAGGTTAATTTAAATTTTAAAAAGCTGTTATTGTGAAGGATAAAACTACTATTTTTAAGGATGGTTATTCTTCCAACTCTAAACATAAGATGTTTAAAGAACTTCGATCATTGGGTCCGTTGAAAGATTTACCTAGAAGAAGGATTGCATATCTCAGATTAAAGAATTCTAAGGGGGGTTCTTCCCCTTTAGATTATTGAAATGCTTTCTTATTCTTCCGTTGAAAGCAGCAGACTTGAGATGCTTGATGATGGAGTTTCTAATCAAAAAACATTTCAGGTTTCTAGTGGAGAGTTACGTCCTTGGCATTTGGAAGTGGCATATAGGTTTTTTAGTTTTTGAGATATATGGTCTTATGGTTATATTAGATGGATTAAACCTATCTCTGAGACACCTATTGGAACTTTTTTTAGGTGTTTTTCGGATGATGGATGATATTTGTATTCACTTTCTAGTTTATTTGTTTAGATTCTTTTATTTTATCTTTGACTTATATTTGATTTATAAATTTATTCTAATTTCTTATGGGATCAGTACTAGGTCTTATTTTTTAACAGGTTGGGAACCCTGGGATGCTAACCAGCCTTTCAGGTTGTTTAATATTTGGTATCCCCTCCACCCTAACGGTTTTAAAATAGGAAATAGTGGGTTTAATTTCAACTATGATAGGTTTATTTTAACAAATATGCTTTTCAATAAGGTTCATTTCCTTTTTTGGATCAAGGAACCCTTATTATCTTAGTTTGTATTAGGGGTTTCTTTCTTTCTTTTAATGCAAATCACATTTCTTAAAAAAAAAAAAAGTATTATGTGGGTAAACATTCGACTACCTAATATTTTAACAAAGGTGACTCTATGGTATGTTAGATATTATGCAAAATTAAATGGGTTGTTGATCCCTTTCTCTATTGGGGGCTTGGTGGTGGTGGCATTTTCTTTTTGCAAGATTGTTGGTTGGGGGGCCAATCTATTGACTCCCTTACTAACTCTTCTTCTAATGTGCCAATTAAGGTGAATTTCTTCTTTTTTGATAATTGTTATAATTATGACAAGATTGTTAATGTTAATCCTTATTCTACTATTCAATAAATTTTGAATTTTCCACTTAATAAATCTGATGATGTTCTTTTATGTGTCTTGTCTAAAGATGGTGGTTTTAGATTAAAGGATGCTTAGCATGCCTTTAGATCTAACAATAAGGTTACTAATATTTTCTACTTGCTTTTCCATAGAAGTATCCCTTCCACGGTGGATGTCTTTGTTTGGAGAATCTTGTATAAGTTCATCCCTATGGATGATGAGAGTATTAAAAGAGGTTTTATTTTGCCGTCCAAATGCTAATGTTGTTATCATATTGATACCATGCATCATGTTTTTATTTCATGTCCTTTAGAAGTTAAAACTTTGATTTTCTTTGATGATATGCTTCAATTTAATTTCTTTAATGCTAAAATGTCTATTTATGCTTTGCCTAATTATTAGTTCATCAATTCCAAAGGCCATATCAAAAATGTTACACTTTCTCTTATTTTGTGGTATTTATGGTTGTATATAAATAGTTCTATCGTTAATGGTGTTTGAATAAACCATCATAGGATTATTAAGAATGTGAAAGACAATTTTGTTACTCTTTACTCTATTAAATTACTTTATATCAAGAATTTGAAGAACTATCACTCTACTGCTTTTCAGTTAGGAATTAAATTGGAGGTTTATCATCTTCCTAAAGACCCTAGGCCTTTTTATTAGACCAAACCTCCTTTTATTTCCTATAAATTGAATATAGATGGTGCTCGCTTTGGGACTTCTTTGGGTTGTAAAAGTTTGTCAGGGATGTTAACCCCTTGTGAACTAGCCCGAGGCTAACCAAGAGGGGGGGGGGGGGGGGTGAATTGGTATTTTAAAATTTCTCAATCAAAACATAATCACAACCAAACAATCAAGACAAGAAAGTTAAAGTGCAAAAATTAAATGCGGAAAAGCAATATGAAAGAACACATAGAATTTTATAGAGGTTCGATCAACTTGACCTACGTTCACTCCCTAGAGCCTCTCCTCTGGGTATTGTACTAAACTCAGTGACTCTCCTTTTGCTCCCAAAGCAAGGCGGAGAAGAATGTACAAACCTCCTTTCTACTAACTTTGGTGTGGCAGAGAACCCAACTTCTTTTGGATCCTCCTGAAGTTGGCAGATAACTTAGATTAATTGCTGAAGTATGTTAAGAGAGAAGCTATTTGCATGTTTTATATTTTTGCAACTTGTATAGTTTTGATGATTCTCAATATTATTATTTTATGTGTAGTTATCTCCTAACACTTTTTGGAAGATTTGTTTTTTTGCTCTTGTGTGTACTAATATTTTAGGACAATCGAACTCCAAACTATGAAGACTTCAAATCAAATTCAGCATACAATTCTTTGCAAATTGAAGCTTTAAATTGTTATTTGAATTGAGAGGGAGTGATTGTAATTGAGTGAATAAAAACACACACACACACACACTTAAGGAGATCTTACAAAATTTGTATTGATCATACGGGACGAACCTAGTTGGTACGGGACGATCAGGTCAGTTATCACCTCGTAGGAGCAATGGAACGAATAGGAGTTGAGGAAATTTTTCTATGTCCTGATCATCCAGGACAAAATGTTTTTCATCCCAATACGAGTTTGGCTCTCTAAAAATTTCATTCAAATGAAATCTATATTAGTTCCAGGACAATTTCTTCTCTGTAAAAATTTTGTCCAGACGAAATCCAAATCGTCCCAAGACGAATTCTTCTCTGTAAAAATTTCATTCAGACGAAGTTCATTATCGTGCCAGGATGAGTTTCTCTCTGTAAAAATTTTGTCCTGACAAAGTCCTGTTCGTCCTAGGACGATGTGAACCGACTTACTAAAGTTGGTTACGTCCATGCAATTATTTGGGAACCGACATATGGTATAACCGATCGTACCGGACGAACCTAGTTCGTACGGGATGATGACTGTGTACGAAAATAGTTTGTACCAATATTCATTAGGATCATTTCCGACACTTTAAGTAAAATCACCCAGGATGATCCACGATCGTACGAGATGATTCATTTCGTGTTGACTTGAAAAATTTATAGTTTTGGATGGTTTTTCTTGTCTCTCCTATATATAGTCCTATTTAGATTTCCACCCAATCTTTTTGCCATTTGATCTTCGTGTCTATTGAAAGAAGAGTCAAGGAGAGAGTGTGAGAGAGCATTCAAAGGAGGATTCTTACCACTGGAGCGTAAAGGCTTCGCTTTATGTTCAAAGGTAAGAATCTCTACTTGTGATTTGAGATTACTACACTCTTTTCTTTCTTCCTTCTAGATTTCTTGTGAGAAGATCTGTCAAGGAGATCCGGTTCTCTGCCGACACATGGAGAGTCTGAACAGTCGTGGGTTCTATGCTCACACTAGGAGAGTGTGAAAGGATAAAGAGTTCTCTGCCCACACTAGGAGAGTGTGAAAGGATGAAGGGTTCTCTGCCCACACTAGGATAGTGTGAAAGGACGAAGGGTTGTCTACCCACACTAGGAGAGTGTGAAAGGACGGATGGTTCTCTGCCAACACTGGGGATAAGTGTAAAAGAAAGATGGTTCTCTACTGCACTGGGTAGTGGTGGAAAGAGTTTTTGTAAAGGCTTCTCCGCCTTGCTGTGGGTGCTAAAGGAGAGTCACTAGTAAAATTAATGCAATACTCGGAGGGTGCCTCCGGGGAGTGGATGTAGGTCTGGTTTTGACCGAACCACTATAAATCTGGTGTTCTTTACTTTTACCGCTTTTTATTTTGTTTATTATTTACAACTTGTGGTTGAAAAATCTTTTTCTAAAAAATTCACTAACAATTAAGTTTTAATTTCCAAAGTTTAAAAAGAGGGTTCAAAATTTTTTTCATTACCAATTCACTCCCCCTCTTGGTTAGCCACTAGGACATAAGCTTAGGTTTAACAACCTAATTCGTTGTGAACGAATCTCAACAAGTGGTATTAGAGCTTTGTCTCAAAATCATAATTTTAGACTACTTTTTAATTAACGTAGATGGCTATATTTGGAAATACAAACACACCTGAGGGTTACTCTATTACTAGACCTCCACTGTTTGATAATATACCTTTTGATTTTTGGAAAACACGCATGTCTACTTTCTTACAGTCACTTGATTATCATATATGGATATTAGTCCATGAAGGATATACAAAACCAACTAGATTAGTTGATGGAGTTAGAGTTGAAATACCTTTTGTAGACTAGTTAGTAGAAGAACGTGACTTAGCACAACTATACGCCAAATACTTGAATAGTTTCTTTTGTGCTTTAAAATCGGAAGACTATATGCGGGTTTCCACTTGCAAAAGTGGAAAAGACATATGGGATAGACTTTGTATAATATATGAGGGGACTAATGAGGTTAAATAATCTAGACTCAGTATCTTATTGCATGATTATGAATTATTTTGCATGAAATCTAATGAATCCATTTCTGACATATACACAAGATTCACACAAATAGTCACCTCTTTGCATGCACTTGGTAGGGAACTGACGAATGCTGAAATAGTTAGTAAGATTCTTTGTTATTTACCTACTGCTTATGATGCTAAAATTATTATAATTACATAGTCTTTGAATTTAAACATTTATTCTATTTACAATCTTCTTAGTTCGCTTATTGCTTATAAGTAAGGAGTAAGCCAAAGAAAGATTGATGTAGGTGAACCACGAAGGGAGAAGAATATAGCATTGAATGTTGAAGAGTCTGAGTGTAAACACTCAAAACCTGAGGATGAGGAAGACATCGCATTAATGACTAGACAATTCAGAGGCTTTCTAAAGAGGAAGCAGAAGAAACGCCAGCAATGGAATAGAGGTAAATTCAATAGAAATGCCAAGGTTTCAAATGATGTTATTTGCTATGAGTGCAGGAAACCTGGACATATAAAGACGGATTACCCTAAACTCAAAGCCAATCCTAACAAGGAGAAGGTAAAGGAGAAACCTACTGTAAAGAAGGGCAGAAAGATGTTTCAAAAAGCTTTCTGGGCAGACTCAGCTTCAGATTTATCAGAGACTGAAAAAGAAGAGGAAGTCACTAATCTGTGCTTAATGGCCAATAGTCTTGATCAGTCAGATCAAGAAGAGGTATGTGCCTTAATTTATGATGAATTATTTGAAGTTTCTGAACACATGCATGATGCATATAGAAAAATGAAGAAACTGTATGCTAGTCAAAGTCTAGAATTCTAAGAACTTAAGAAGGAACATGAAATGGTTAGGAAAGATCATGCTTTGATTGATAACAACCACATGAAATTACTTGATGAGTTTGATGACTTGAATAAAAATCATGAGAATTTAAAATCATCTTATGTAGAACTCGAGAAAGATTTTAAGAATTCTAAGGATGAATTTAAGAGCAAACTTTATAGAACCAATTATACAAATCAAATTTTGGAAGATATAAATTCATTTTATAAATTAACGATAAAAGCTCTCGAGGATAAAAGGATATCTCCTAAACTTAAAGATTTTACTAATCCTATTCTGTATCATAAATTTATGCAATCCTTGAAATGACAGATGAATGTTAGAAGACTTAGGAATCCATTTCCTAAAGTAAAATATAATAATTGTGGATTGCTTGAATATATAGCTCACACCTGTACTTTGAAGATGAAAACTAATTTGGTATGGAGACCTAAGATGCATAAACCTAGACATATCATATATGCATTTGATTATAAATTGCTAAAAGTTGAACCCAAACTTGTTTGGGTTCCCAGGTCTAACGTTTGATAATTTTGCAGGGACGCTCTCACATAAGACCTAGTGAGAGCATATGGTACCTGGACAGTGGATGTTCAAAGCACATGACTGGAGATACTGCTCAATTCATAAAGCTGGAAGCTAGGAGTGGAGGCAAGGTTACACTTAGAGATAATACCATAAGGAAGGTGGTTGGGATAGGTATGATTGGAAATTTAAAGAATTTTTTCATAGACAATGTATTATTGGTTGAAGGCTTAAAACAAAATTTGTTAAGTATAAGTCAGCTATGTGATAAGGGTTACTGTGTAAAATTTTTTCATACTAGCTGCATATTAAGCCTAAATAATAAAGATGTTTTGAATGGAAAAGGGTAAACAATGTTTATATGCTAGATTTAAATTGCATTCAAACTCCTACTACTTTTTATTTGAAAACTGTATCTGATGAGTCATGACTTTGGCATAGGAGACTTTGTCATTCTAGCTTGAAAAAACTTAAGAGGATTACCCAAAAGAACTTAGTGAGTGGTATACCAAAACTAGACTTTACTAAGGACCACCTTTGTGACGCATGTCAATTAGGAAAGTAGCTGAAGTCCTCTTTTCAGTCCAATAAGGATCTTATAACTAGTAAACCATTAGAAATTTTGCATATAAATCTTTTTGGACCAGTTGGAACTGTGAGTCTAGAAGGAAAGGAAAACAAATTTGTGATTGTAGATGATTATTCAAGATTTACGTGGGTCAGATTTCTATTTCATAAAAGTGAATAATTTGAAGAATTTAGGAATTTTTCAAATTGGATTCAAAGAAAATTAGGGTGTGAAATTATTTCTATTCAAAGTGATCATGGAGGAGAATTTGAAAATGAGAGATTTGAGGAATTTTGTAAGGAAAAGGAATTGATCACAACTTTTCTGCACCTAGAACCCCTCAGCAGAATGGGGTAGTCAAAAGGAAAAATAGAACATTAATAGAAGCCGTCAGAGCAATGTTGGCAAAATACTCTCTTTCTAAATATTTTTGGGCTGAGGCGGTTAGCACTGCATGTTATGTTCTAAACAGGGTGAATGTGAGATCAAAATTAAATAAAACACCCTATGAGTTGCTAAAAGGAAGAACACCTAATTTATCTCATTTGCATATTTTTGGTTGCAAGGTGTTCATTCATAACAATGAAAAATCTGTCTTAGGAAAATTTGATCCAAAATCAGATGAAGAAATTTTTGTTGGATACTCAAGTGTTAGAAAATCTTATAGTGTATTCAATAGAAGAACCTTGGTAATTGAGGAGACCATATATGTTGTATTTGATGAATCTGGAAATATAAAAGAGCCAAATATTATAGAAGATGAAATTAAGATTAACTCCCAAAAGATTGATAAATTGAATTTGGAAGAAAATGTGGAAGAAAATTTGGAGATAGAAAACCATTTTCCTAGAGATTTGAGATTTTCTAAAAATCACCCAAGGGAATTGATTATAGGTGAACCAAGTGAGGGTGTAAGGACTAGGCATGGATTAAATAAGGAAGTCAATCATTCAGCCTTCATTTCAACTACAGAACCCACTAATATTGATAAAGCACTTTCTGATGAATTTTGGATTTTGGCCATGCAAGAAGAGTTGAATCAATTTGTAAGAAATAAAGTTTGGGAATTAACTATAAGGCCAAAAGATCAAAGTGTTGTTGGAACTAAGTGGGTATTCAAAAAAAAAATGAATGACTAAGAAGTAGTCATTAAAAATAAGGCTAGATTAGTTGCTAAGGGGTATAATCAGATTGAAGGGATTGATTTTAAGGAGACTTTTGCCCCTGTAGCTAGACTTGAAGCAATTAGGGTTTTGCTAGCCTTTGTCTTTTTTAGAGATTTCAAATTATTTCAAATGGATGTGAAAAGTGCCATTTTAAATGTGGCAATTGAAGATGATGTTTTATTAGAACAACCTCCAAGTTTTGAAAATTTTAAATACCCAAATCATGTTTTCAAGTTAAAAAAGGCATTATATGGATTAAAACAGACACCTAGGGCTTGGTATGAGAGGTTGAACACCTTCCTACTTGAAAGATCATTTGAAAAAGGAAGTGTGGATAAAACTCTCTTTTTGAAGAAATGTGGAAAGGATATACTCATTGTTTAAATTTATGTGGATGATATCATTTTTGGATCTTCAAATAAAAATCTTTGTGATGATTTTTCTAAAATAATGAGTATTGAATTTGAGATGAGTCTAATGGGAGATTTATGTTACTTTCTAGGCTTTAGTATTAAGCAAATCGAGGAAGGTACATTTTTAAGTCAGTCAAAATATGTTGAGGACATCCTAAAAAAGTATGAAATGGACAATGCTAAACCTGTTAGTACTCCAATGAGTTTCTCAGTTTAGTTAGATAAGGACCCTAAGGGAAAATCTGTTGATCAAAAGAAATTTAGAGGAATAATTGGATCTTTACTTTATTTGACTGCTAGCCGGCTCGATATAATGTTTAGTGTTTACTTATATGCTAGATTTAAATCATATCCAAAAGAATCACATTTGATTGCAGTGAAAAGGATTTTAAGATATCTGTTAGGAACTCAGAACTTAGGAATTTGGTATCCTAAGTTTAGCTCTTCATTTGAAATAATTAGTTATTCAGATTCTGACTCTGCAAGTTGTAGGGTGGATAGAAAAAGCACTTCTGGAACATGTCAGTTCATTGGAAATTCATTAGTTTCATGGTCTAGTACAAAATTAAATTCAGTAGCCCTATTTACTACAGAAGCTGAATACATTGCATTAGGAAGTTGTGTGGCACAAGTACTTTGGTTGAAACAACAGTTGATTGATTTAGGATTAACTATAGGCACGATACCAATTTATTGTGATAACACTAGTGCTATTTTCATTTCAAAAAATCATATTCAACATTCAAGAACCAAACACATAGACATAAGACATCATTTCATAAGGATCATGTATCCAATGGAGAAATTAAACTCATTCATGTTACAACTGAAAATCAACTTGCAGACATTTTTACAAAACCTTTAGTCATTGATATTTTCAGTGCATTAAGAACAAGGCTTGGTGTGATTGATTTAAATTCTTAAATAAAAATGTTCTTGTAACATTGATGTTTGTTTATTAATTAAAAATTTTATATGTGTTTATGATTTTGTTTGTTTGATTTTTCCTTTTAGAGTCTATGCTTCTTCGTTGTTTTTGGTATTTATTTTGTTTTGTTTTGTTTTTGAATTATAGTTTTTGTTTGAGTGCAAAATTATTGTTTTAAATTCATCATCGTTCGGGAAAAATTTTTTTCGTACAGGACGATTTGTGTAGTGTGACAAACTGTCAGATTTTGAACCGTTTGAATGCAGTTTTTAATGTACTTCGTCTATACAATCATCACGATTGTTCGGGATGAAATATTTTTCAAACAACAGGATGAATGAATAAAGCAGTTGAATGGATAAGGTAGTTTTTAATATGAACTTCGTCCGTACGAACCTTGGTTCGTCTGGACGAACACATGTCGGTTCGATGTAGGGGACGGTTTCAACTGCCATTAAAACGATATAAGTTTTGATCATCCTGGGATGAACACGTGTTCGTTTGTATGATCAGACTGGTTAAAAGTTTGTACGAAAGGATGCTTTGTAAGTCGCGTTGATTATGAAAAGTCATTTCATTCTGGTCGTATTAGATCATCTGTAGGAAATATTTTCGTACGGGACTATTGAAAATTTCGTATGGGATGAATTATTTTCGTCTGGTATGAATGAATCATTTTGAATATATAGGCGATCTTTTCAACTCAATTGTCACTCTCTAAACATCACTTTCAACTCCTTTCTTACTCTAAATCATTTTCAAATGGCCTATTCAAGCAAGCGTCAAAAGGTCTTAGTCAAGAAACCACATAGGAATTCATCTGAAAACTTTCTATCCAAAGAAAATGAGGATTCTTTTCCTAGATTTGCTTCTGCCAAAATCACTCCTTCCCGAATTTTAATTCAAGAAGATATTACCTTTCAGGTAATGCCTTTATTTGCTTCGACTCAGTTTTACTTTATCCTTATTCTTGTGCACCTCTATAATAAAGAAACATTCCACTACTTTCTGGAAAATATGTCCTTCAATTCTGACCACTCTGTGATTCGTTCATTTATTTTCAAACAGAAAGTTGAAATCACGAAACACGACTTAGGAGCTCTTCTAAATTTAAGGACTAAGGGGAGTAGAGCCCATACCTTAATCACCAATGATACATATAAATGGTATGAAATCAATAGGGTCATTAGAGGAAATGGTTTAACTGAGCATGTGGCTAGGGTATCTGGTCTTGTCCGTAATGCACGCATCATCCAGCACGTTCTTAGAACTTCAATCATTCCAAAAGCTGGTGATAAAGTCAATATTACCCCACTTCTTTCCATGGTGACCGTCTTAATCATGAGCAATAAACCTATAGATGAAACCCAACTTATTCTTGACTATCTTTATGGGCTTTCTGAAATTGGCCATGCAGAACAGAAAAGAAAGAAGAATATTACTTTAGGACACTTAGTTTCCTATGTTCTGCAAAAGAAGTATAACTTGGTTCATTGTGATTAAGAATATGAAGAACCGCTCTATTACAATGACGGATCATTTAGAGCGATCTTCAAGGAGGAATTAGGAAAGCACATGTCATACGTGATATAGAAGATGAGCCAGAAGGTGCACCTGATCCTACTAATGAACCAAATTATCAGGATTTGGTTCAAAGATTTGATCAGTTAGAGACTCATTTTGATCAACGCTTTGATCAAATTGAGACTCATTTACAATAGTAGGCTGCTCAATATCAACATGACATGGGTTATATGAAGGAGCAAATGAATGATATTAGTACCAATGTACTTATGATGAGTACATACTTTAACCTCTTTGATGGTGCTCCTCCTCCTCCTCCTCCAGATCAGGGACCGTCTAAGTGATTATTGCACTTGATGTTTTGTGTTTGTATTGTTATTATTTATGTGTTAAGTGTTGCTTGCATTTAGTAGTTTGATGTATTTCTTCTTTATTTTAGTTGTTGTATTGATATCATGATGAATCCTTGTAATATTTAAAATGATATCAATATAAGTTCTTGTGTTTTGATTTGAATTTACTTTTGAAATATTTGTTAGACATTGTATAAATCATCAGATTTTTAATCTTAATCGTGCTATAACCTGAATTATAAGAAAAATTAAATTCATTAGAAAATCTAATTATTCTAAGTTTAAGTTTTGCTTATAAATTGATATTATTAGGATATTCAATTTCATGTCTCTTCTTTAGACTGTATTATTGTTAATATTATTATTGCAATTAATATGTTTTCTTATTTTATATTTCACTTATCAATCATTATTTATGCACTTAGAATGATTTGAAATTTTAGATTATTATTTTTGGAAAGATTAAAATTACTCTTGCAAATTGTGTAAAAGTACAATAAAAAATCAAAAGGAATGCGCAAAGGTTCGCAATGTGAAAAAGAGGCACAAAATAAGCCCAAAGTAAAAATGATGCACAAAAATGTGCCACAACTATGAAAAAGATGCGCAAAGCGCCACATGTGGTAGTTATTTCTTTCCAAACCCTTTTAATCTCTTAATTCAAATTGATCTTATGTTCATTTATAATTGATATTGAAATTTGAAATATACAGTTTTTTATTCATCCTTATTGCAATGATTTTCTTTATCTTAGTGTCTAAACTGACTCATGTCTTTGATAAACTCTTTTTATTATCTATGTTATATTACCTCTTAAATTATATGAATTTCTATGATTTTCCTAATGTTTTAATTTTATTTGCATAAATATTTCAATCACTGTTAAGATTATATTATCAAATGATTTTCATATCTCTGCTTACATTTCAAGTTTTTTTTATCTTCCTCACTTTTTGCTGTTGTCAAAAAGGAGGAGAAATTATTTGTTGAATTGTGTCTTGTGTCTTGTGAGTCTTGTATCTTGTGTTAGTATTTGTGTTTATTTTGTTTTTGTGATTATGTTGTTGTTTTATTTTGTATAAAATTTTTTGAAAATAAAAATAATTTTTGAATCAATGCCTTCTTATTTTCATGTATTCATCAATTCATGGGGTGTTTAGGAGAATCTTAGAATTTGCAATCCTACAAACAATAATTATTTTGCCATCATCAAAAAGGGGGAGATTGTTAAGAGAGTTGCTATTTGCATGTTTTACATTTTTACAACTTGTATAGTTTTGATGATTCCAAATATTATTTTTTTTGTGTATTTATCTCCAAATACTTTTTGGAAGATTTGTTTTTTTGCTCTTATGTGTATTAATATTTCAGGAAAATAGAACTCCAAACTATGAAGACTTTAAATCAAATTGAACATAGAATTCCTTGCAAATTGAAGCTTTAAATTGTTCTTTGAATTGAGAGGGAGTGATTTTAATTGAGTGAATAAAAATACACACACACACACACACACTTAAAGAGATCTTACAAAATTTGTACTGATCGTACTGGACGAACCTAGTTCGTATGGGACGATCAGGTCAGTTATCTCCTCATAGGAGTAATGGAACGAACAAGAGTTGAGGAAATTTTTCTAAGTCCTGATCGTCAAAGACGAAATTATTTTTGTCCCAAGATGAGTTGGGCTTTGTAAAAATTTCGTTCAGACAAAATTTATAATTGTGCCAGGATGATTTCTTCTCTGTAAAAATTTAGTCCAGACGAAATCCAAATCATCCCAGGACGAATTCTTCTTTGTAAAAATTTTGTTCAGACAAAGTTCATTATCGTGCCAGGACGAGTTGCTCTCTGTAAAAATTTTGTCCAGACGAAGTCCTGTTCATCCCAGGACGATGTGAACCGACTAACTAAAGTTTGTTACGTCCATGCAGTTATTTGGGAACCGACCTATGGTATAACCGATCGTACCAGACGAACCTAGGTTGTACGGGATGATGATCGTGTACGAACATAGTTCGTACCAATATTCATTAGGATCATTTCCAACACTTTAAGTAAAATCGTTCAGGATGATCCATGATAGTACGGGATAATTCATTTTGTGTTGACTTGAAAAATTTGCAGTTTTGGACGGTTTTTCTTGTCTCTCCTATATATAATCAAACTTAGACTGCCACCCAATCTTTTCGCCATTTGATCTTTGTGCCTATTAAAAGAAGAGTCAAGAAGACAGTGTGAGAGAGCATTCAAAGGAGGATTCCTACCATTGGAGCGTGAAGGCTTTGCTTTGTGTTCAAAGGTAAGAATCTTTACTTGTGATTTGGGATTACTTCACTCTTTTCTTTCTTCCTTCTAGATTTCTGGTGAGAAGATCTGTCAAGGAGATCCGGTTCTCTGCCGACACATAGAGAGTGTGAACAGCCACGAGTTCTCTGCCCACACTTGGAGAGTGTGAAAGGATGAAGGGTTCTCTGCCTACACTAGGAGAGTGTGAAAGGATGAAGGGTTCTCTGCCCACACTAGGAGAGTGTGAAAGGATGAAGGGTTCTCTTTCCACACTAGGAGAGTGTGCAAGGATGAAGGGTTCTCTGCCCACACTAGGAGAGTGTGAAAGGACGGACGGTTCTCTGCCAACACTGGGGATAATTATAAAAGGAAGACGGTTCTCTGCTGCACCGGGTAGTGGTGAAAAGAGTTTTTGTAAAGGCTTCTCACCTTGCTATTGGTGCTAAAGGAGAGTCACTAGTGGTATTAGTGCAATACTCGGAGGGGGCCTCAGGGAGTGGATGTGGGTTTGGTTTTGACCGAACCACTATAAATCTGGTGTTCTTTACTTTTCCACTTTTTATTTTGTTTATCATTTACAACTTATGGATGAAAAATCTTTTTATAAAAAATTCCCTAACAATTAAGTTTTAATTTCCAAAGTTTAAAAAGAGGGTTCAAATTTTTTTTAATTACCAATTCACCCCCCTCTTGGTTAGCCACTGGGACATAAGCTTAGGTTTAACAACCTAATTCATTGTGAATGAATCTCAACAAAGTAGACCTCTCTTGATCCTCCAAGTAACCAGGGATGAAGATTGGAGAAGATGATTCAGGTCCTTTCTTGGAGCAACCTTTCTGAAATCCCTCATAAACTCCCCCTCACAAGATCCTCTCTCTCTCTCTCTCTCCTTGATCTCCCTCTCCTCTTAGCTCTCTTAGGTCAAGATAGTAACAAAAGATACAATCTTGGGTAAACCCAAAGTTCTTTTATAGAAGAGTTTTAAGTTTTCTCTTAATTATAACAAACTAACATATATCATCTAGGACAATCAACAGATCATTCTGTACGATTAGTACAAATTTAGCTCAATCAGCTAGGATGATTTAGGAGAGTCTGGACGATTAGACGGTTTTTTTATTCTGATAGTTTAGGATGATATGACATCATCCTGCATAATTAGTTCAAAATCATTGTGGATTGTCTAGAACATCTCCCTGATTATATATTTGGACAATGAAAAAATAACTAATCATCTAGGATGATTTTGTATTATCCTGAATGATTAGTACAAATCCATACACATCATCCAGAATATCATTCTGGTCATTTGGGAAGAAACTAAGGTTTGTTTAACTAATCATCCCGGACGATCCTACGATCATCTAAGATGATATGACCGAGCAATCAAACCTTAATTACTTTTCTTAGTTACTAAACTAATTTAGGCAAAATTATAATACATCATTCAGGATGATGTCCTAGATGATGCCTAAAAAAAAACATGCCTAAAAGATTTTGCGGCTGATTCTTTCTGATTTGAGCATATTATCTAGGATGATGATAAGATTGTCTAGAATGATTTACTTAATTATGGTTGTCTTAACAAAGATGCCCTAATTAGGATTTTTTTAACTAACCGTCTAAGATGATATGATCAAAAATAAAAAACTCTAAAAATAGACAAAAAAAATATTCCTAAATATGTGTGTGCAAGGTTACTTAGTATCAGGACCCACTCTATTATAATTCACTCAAGAAAAGGTAAAAACCTTTAACGTGCACTTACAGACTGACTCACTCCCAATCTACCCAATCTTGAGCTAGTATGATTTATAATTTTTCTTGTGTACTTGAAATGTTAGTAGGCAAGATAATCGTAGAAAATAAGTGTCATAAATGTTTGCTATCATCAAAATTATAATTCCTAAATCCATATTCACAATAATCTCCCCCCTTTTGATGATGGAAAATAAAAATAATTTAAGTAGTTTAAATAAAACATCATAAGGAAAAATAATATGAATAAAAAAGTTCAAAGTTTACTAAAAAAAAACTAAGGGTACAAACACTAAACAAAAAATAGTACAATAAAATAACATAAAATACTACCAATACTCTCCCTTTTGACATAACGAAAAGGAGGGAACCATAAAGGAAAAAAATAGAATAGAAACTATAAAAAAAGAAACAATCTACTTCACTGAAAAAATAACATATAAAATAAACTACTATGGTATAAATAGGACAAAAGAAACAAAATTTTTTTTAATCAAAGCACGAATATGATAAATTCTCCATGTGATTGAATTAAAAATTCATAAGAATCAATTAGTTAACATCATCAAAATCTAAAAAATGATAAAACAACCGATTCTGTTAGCCCTAGCTCAGACTTCTCATAGAGCAAACCATATTTTAAAAATAATGATCTAACTCAGAAAAATAAATTGGATAAGAAAAAGAGATCCGTTTAAAACTTGATTCCAGAAAATATCTTATAGAATAATATATCAAAGTAATTAGTCACAATCATGAATTTTAAACACAAACTCTAAAAAATATCAAGTGACACATGAATTCTTCTATGATTTAAAGGTTTGAAAGAGAAAGAAGCTTGCTTTTGTATGCTCAATTCATTCCTCTTATCAATTGATTGACGCACCTTACGCATCTTTTAATTTTTGATACACTTTATCTATCTTTTAATTTTTTGGCGGTTATTGCGCATCTTTTAATTTTTTTTTATTTTAGGCTCATTTTATGCCCTTATCATTTTTTCAAGCTAGATTCCTTTTTAAACTTTTAAATACTCTTAGTTTTGAGAATATCTTAGAGATATTAGAGAAGAAAAACTCACTCTCTAATATAAGTACAAGTAAACCTTAGAGCAGAATCAAATTCATATGATAAATGCAACAACAAGATTACGAAAGCTTGAAAGTGATTTAATAACTTTGAACATTATTCATATAAGATAGATTACTATAGCAAGGTAGAAACGATCTTAATCGTAAAGTCTAATTGTTAATTTGTGATAGACTTTTATTTGGAAAAGAAAATTACACTGCTAAAAGAAGCTAGAGGAAAAAAAACCAATCAATTATGTTTCTCCCATTAACTGATATAGGGATTTCATTCATTAACTACAAATTGTCAAAATTAAAAAAATGACACAAAATATCATTTCAATAATGATAAAAAAGAAGAAGAAAATGACAGAAATCAAAACACGAAAACAACAAAAAATAAACAAATAAAACTAAAGTCAATAGAAAAAAAAAGAAAACAATAAATAATAGATCAAAAAAAAAATTTAGAAATTAGTAAGCATCAAGTTCATGCATTTATGTCAATCACACCCAATCTGGTCCTTAAGATGCTAAATGTGTTAAAGGCCAGTGTTTTTCTAAAAATGTCAACTTGTTGATTCTCAGTAGCCACATCGTGTAACTCATTTCCTCTTTTAGTCACATGGTGTCTAATGAAGTGATGTCTTATGTCAATGTGTTTGATCCTTGAATGTTAGATAGGATTCTTAGAGATACAGATGGCACTAGTGTTGTTAGAAAGGATTGAAATTGTACATACAGGTAATCTTAAATCTAAAATTTATTGCTTTAACAAAAGGACTTGGGCCACATAACTCCCTAAGGCGATGTACTTAGCTTAAGTAGTGGAAAGTGCAATATAGTTTTGTTTTTTAGTGGACCAAGAGACTAAAGATTATCCTATGAATTAAAAAGTCCCAAAAGTGTTCTTTCTATCAATCCTACATCCTGCAAAATCAGAATCAAAATATCTAATAATCTCAAAAAAAGTACTGTGCATAGGATATTAGATTCCTAAGTTTTGGGTCCCTAAGAGATATCTAATAATTCTCTTAACTATAGTCAGGAGGGATTCTTTAGGTTCAGCTTGAAATCTAGTATAGATACAAATATTAAAAACTATATTAGGTCAGCTAGCATTCAGGTAATGTAATGTTCCAATCATCCCTCTGTACTTTTTTTTATCAATAGATTTTTCATCTGGGTCCTTATCCAGCTGAACATTGGAGTTTATGGGAGTATTTATTTGCTTGGCTTTATCCATTTAATATTTCTTCAAGATGTCCTTTCAAATATCCCGTTCTGCTGAGGGGTCCTAGGAGCTGAGATGTTGTGACTAATCCCTTTATCATCATAAAAGTCTCCAAATCTCTCATTTTGAAACTCTCCACCATGGTCATTATGGATGGTCAAGATTTTATAACCTAACATTTTTTAAATCCAAGTGGAGAAGGATCTAAACTTATCAAAAGACTCACTCTTATATGATATAAATTTAATCCAAGTGAACTGGAGTAGTCATTAATAATCACAAATCCATTGACTTTCCTTCCTAAGCTGGTAGTGTTAATGTGTCCAAACAAATCTAAGTGAAGGAATTCTAAAGGTCTAGAGGTGCTAATGTCCTTAATGGAATGGAAAAAGGATTGGACTTGCTTCCCTAGTTAGCAGGCTTCACACAGATTGTCTTTAGTGAACTTAAGCTTGGGGACACCTCTAACTAGGTTTTTTGGGTCACTCTCCTAATGGTTTTCATATTGGCATGACATCACCTCTTTTGCCACTACCATGACTCATAAGTGATAGTTTTTAAGCAAAATGAAACAACACATTCAATGTTATTTAAATCAAGCATGTAAATATTATTAATCCACTTTTCCTACAAAATAGTATTGTTATTCAAGCTAATAATGCAAGTATTTGCAAAAAAATTTATAATGAAGCTCTTATTGCAAGAAGATTGATACTGAGCAATTTGTATTTCAATCCATCTAAAGAAAAATATTTTCAATCAAAAGGTTATTGGAGTTACTAATTATACCTACGCCCACCACTTTTCTGGTGGTGTTGTTTCTAAGTGTGACCTTACCTCCAGCCCTTGCCACCAGCAAAATAAATTGGTTGACATCTCCAATCATGTGTCGTGAGCATCCACTGTCTAGGTATCACATGCTCTCATGAGGTCTGTTGTGAGAGTAGCCTTATAAAATCTTCAAACATTTGATTTAGGAATCCAAATAAGTTTTGGTCTCTTCTTATGGAAAGAAGAATGCAATGCAAACGTGTTATGCTGTGAACTATGTAATTTAGGCATCGGCACCTAATGTGTACTATGGTGAATAGTTCAAGTGTGTGAAATATGTCCTAGCATGCCATATAAAAATATTTGACACCAAGAAAAAGGTTTACTAGTCTACTTGAGTGGTGATGTTTCTTCTTCATCAAACATTTGGTTTATCATTTTCAAATGCTTTAGGTTTTTCTTTCAATACTTTATTTTCATATTCATAAGCTGTGACATCCACTTTTAACTGATGTTCATTATTATCTATTTCCCATGCAAGTTCCTCTAATTTCTTAAAATCTTTTACTAACTCAACATGAGATGACATCAAGGAAACATTTGCATCAGATTATTTAATATGTTTTTTAATTTATGCATCAAACTCATCAAGTAATGACATATGATTTCTATCAATTATAAAGTGATCTTTAAGTAAAATTTTATGCTCTTTTGTAGATTTAAAAATTCAATTTTTATGCTCGCATGTAATTTCTTATTTTTTCTATATGATGCATGAATTTATTCAGAAACTTAAAGTAATTAATTGTAGGTTAGTTCACATAACTCTTCTTGGTTTGACTAACCAAGAAGATCATCCGTCATTAAGCACAAGTTTGTAGTCTCTTATTAAGCTTTATTCTCAGAAGAGACCAATGCAGAATCCACCCAGAACGCCTTTTAAAACTACTTATTGTCATTCCAGAACTTAGGTTTCTACTCACCCTTTTTCTTGCTTGGGTGAGCCTTAAGTGTTGGATAATAAACTTTAACATGTCCCAGCTTCCTGCATCTAAACAAATCATACTAGCATAATCTATAAATTTTTTTTTACCCTTACCTTTATTCCACTTCCGAAGGCAATTTTGCTTCTTCCTTAAAAAGCTTTCAAATTGCCTCGTAATTAAGGCAACATCATCACTTTCAGACCAGGAAGAATCAGTGTCCGTATCATTGGCCTTAAGCACCACAATTTTCTCCTTCTTTCTCTCATCTGCGTCAAGTTGTCTTTAGTTCACTTCTTACTTGTAAGCAATTGGTGATCCAAGTAAGTTATCAATAGAATAAGTATTCAAATCCTTAGATGCAGTTATTATAGTAATCTTAACATCAAAAGAAAAAGGTAAGCATCTCAAAATTTTATTAACTCTTTTATAATTCATGAGTTCTCTTCCTAAGGCATGCAGTAAGGTGATAATTTCAGTAAACCTAGTATACATGTAAAATATTAATTTAGTAGGTTTCATGTGAAAAAGTTCATAGTCATGAAATAAAATATTTAACTTAGATTGCTTAACTTCATTTGTTCCTTCATAAGTAAAGGAAGTTTAGTTTTAATGCTATTAATTTCATGTGACGGAGGTGAATAACCTTTGTTAATAAGCATCCACTTGTGATAGTCATCCAAAAATTAAAAGGTATGTTATCAAACAAAGGTGATGAGGTAATAGAATACCTATCCACAGAATTAAGATTTATAGAGTTAGTCATAGATCAAAATTTAAAAGTTTTTAAAAACTAAATTTTATGAATAATGCTCTAATACCACTTAAATGTTTGTTAGGGATATTAAGCCCTTGTGAATTAGCCCGAGGCTAACCAAGAGGAGGGGGGGGGGGTGAATTAGTATTTTAAAAATTCTAAATCGAAAACATAATCACAAATAAATAATTACCACAAGAAAATTAAAGTGTGAAAAATTAAATGCAAAAAAGTAGTAAGAAAGAACATATAAAATTTTATAGTGGTTCGATCAACTTGACCTATGACCCTCCCTAGAGTCTGTCCTCTGGGTATTGCACTAAACTAAGTAAATCTTCTTTTTCTCCCACAGCAAGGAGGAGAAGCTTGTACAAACCTCCTTTCCATCGACTCCGATGAGGCAGAAAACCCAACTCCTTTTACTTCCTCCTGAAGCAGGCAGAGAACCTAGATAAATTACTAAAGTAAACCTCTCTCGAACCTACAAGGAACTAGAGATGAAGAACATAGAAGATTACTCGAATCCTTTTTAAGAGCAACCTTTGTGAAATCCCTCACAAACTCCCCCTCACAAGATCCTCTCTCTCTCTCTCTCTCTCTCCTTTGTTCTCCCGCTCCTCTTAGCTCTCTTAGTTCAAGACATCATCAAAATATACAATCTTGGGTAAACTAGAGGTCTTATATAGAAGAGCTTCAAATTTACTCATAATTGCAACAAATCGACATATATTATCCAGGATGATCGATGGATCATCCTTTACGATTAATACAAATTTAGTTCAATTAGCCAGAATGATCTTGGAGAGTCTGGATGATTATAAGGTTTCTTCGTTCTAATCATCCAGAATGATAGGACATCATCCGATATTATTAGATCAAAATCATTTAGTATCATCCAGAATATTGCCTTGATTACATGTCTAGACATTTAAAAAATAAATTGATTTTAAATCATCCCGGATGATTAGTTCAATTCAATACACATCGTCTAGAACATCATTTTAGTCATCGAAAAAGAAATTAAGGTTTGTTTAATTGATTGTCCCGGATGATCCTATGATTATCCAAGATGATATGATACAGCAATCAAATCTTAATTACCAAACTAATTTAGACATAATTGTAATGCATCGTCCATGATGATGTCCAAAAATAAAACATGACTAAAAGATTTGACAACTAATTCTTTTTTATTTGAGCTTATCATCAAGGATGATGATAATATCATCTAGGATGATTTGCTTAATTGCGGCTACCTTAACAAGGATGCCTTAATTAGAGTTTTTATTTTTAACTGATTGTCTAGGATGATTTTAGATCATCTTGGATGATATGATCAAAAATAGAAAACTCTAAAAATAGACAAATTTTTCCTTGAGTGTGGACACGCAAGTTTACTTAGCATAAAGACCCACTTTGTTATATTTGACTCATTAAAGGTAAAAAATCTTGACATGCACTCAATTTTGAGATGGCTTGATTTATAATTGACCTTGTGGATATGAAGTATTAGTTGGTAAGGCAGTCATAGAAAAGTAGAAGTGTAAGAAATATATACTATCATCAAAATTATAATTCTTGAAATCAGATTTGTAATAGGTTTTATGGTGGGGTTATCTGGGACTTTCATGGTAGCTTCATTAAGGGCTTTTGCTGGTCCTTTATAAAATTGTGATGTTAATAAAATGTCACTTTGGCTTTGCTCTATGGTTTAAGGATTTTCATCTCTCTTGATTTAACTAATATAATTATTAAAGTTGATTCTAAGTATTATTTTCAATTATTAAATTCTATTGAGTACTCGGTCTGCAAATCCTATCCTTTTTATGTAGTGAGGGATATGAAGAATTTGTTAATGTTTATGAATTTTTCTATCTCCCTTATTCATGAGATTGGTAATGCGTGTGTTAATTAGCTTGCTAATTGGGGGAAAGACCTATACTTTATGTCTGATTTTATTGCTAATAACCTTCCTGCTCCTTTGCGGGGTCTTTTAAGGTTAGAAAAAATTGGTATGCCTTATGTTAGAACCTAGTTTATGCTGTTGGCTGGGGACTTGCTCTGAAGTTTTCTCTTGGAGTATTTTCCTGAGCCTTCGTCCAGTTTTGCTACTCAATTTTTGTCTGGGTTGTAGCTTGTTGCTTGTTTTAGTATTGAGACTATTAATTTTCTGGACCCTTGTAGCCCTTGTTTGGTTGGGTTTTCAGCTGTGTGGAAGGCATTATCTTGTTATTTTATTTTATTTTCAATTAATTCATTTTGTTGTTACTTGTGGGGTCCTTATCTTTCAAGATGCCTGAGGGACCTTCACTCTTTTGTTGGAGGTTTTTTGTGAGTATTTTGCATGGTTCTTATATTGCTTCTTGATGTCCATTTTTAGCTGTAGCTTAGGTGCGTGGATGGTGGGAGCCTTCTGGAGAATTCTTGTTGGCTCCATTGCCTTTTGCTTGGTGTTCTAGGATTTGTCTTTCATTTTAATTTTTTGTATCTGTTGGAGTGTTAGAGTTTTCTTTCAGTCATGTCGTTTTATGGTCTTTTTTTTATGTTGGTGGTTGTATTTATTGAATGTTTTTTGGGCTTGGTTATTGGGTGTGTCCTGGTGTTTTTGGATCACTATTATTATTGGTGGCTCTTTTTTTTATACCTCTTTCATTAATAATTGTGGTGCTCCTTTTATTGCATGGTGGTTAAGCATGGATGTTTGGTTGGGTATTCTAGTTATGTTGAATTATTGTTGGTTTTGGCATGGTTTGGGCTATGTTTGGGTGGCTTGTATCCTAGGCTACCAGTTGGTTTCACTCCTCTATTTCTTTTATTTTTCTACTTATTTCAGTTGGTTGAGTTTTTCTCATGGTACTTCCCGTCCCAATTTATTATTAAACACTTGTAGGTTTTTTTGGGATTAAATGAGCCAGGTTAATTTAATTAATTGATGGTTTGGGTATTTATACTATCTTGGAGGTGAACAAGTTTGGTGATCCTTTTTGTATTTCTAATGATCCTGCTGCATTGAATCATAAGGTTGATGGTGGTTGCTCGGGTTATTATACTGATAGAGTTTGGTCTCTTATTATTGTTACCTTTTTGCCCCTTTTATATGTATTATGCTTTCTTATTGGAACTATTACCATGATAGAGTTTGCCTTTTCCTGTGTTTTTTTCTTTTGTGGCCTTCACTTTTTTTTGTAGGACATTCTTAGTGCAGGTGTTCATGGTGGTGACATTCTGGATAGGAAGTTAGATCTCATTGCTATTTTTTTGCTTTTTTCCTCCTTTTTAGGTGCTCATTCTTGTGCACTGTAGAATGTATCTAGGTTTTATTATAATTTTGCTTAGTAGGGAACTCAAGCTCGTAGGAATTTTTGGTTTAATTTTGTGGTTCTTTTGAGAATTAGTGAGCTTAGAGTCCTTTTAAGATTTTGTACTTTTTTCTTAATTAATGTATATGTCCCTCAGTGGGTTTCCCTCAAAAAAAGTATTTGAAATTGAAATTAAAACTAGGATAGTGCCACTGATGGCATTGTCTATAACTAATAGATCAATCATAAGGGAGGAAGAACCTAAGCTTTAAGGAAATGAAGATTGAATGATTGTATGGTAAGGAAGAAATCCTAAGTACAGAGGTCTGAGTCTGGGTTTTGATACTAGGGTAGTGCCATAAAGTACGTATTCTATCGCTAGTAGATCTAATCCTATGGAAGGAAAGAACCTAACCTTAAGGAAAAGGAAATTGATTGATCATATAGAAAGGAAAAATTCTTAACTACAAAGGATTGAGTTTGGTCTAAGGGAAGGGAAGAGCTAACCCTAAGGGATTGAGTTTGAATATATACTAGGGTAGTGCCAAGAAGGGAGTACTCTACCACTAGTGGGTCTTGTCTTAAGGGAAGGAAAAATTTAAAACTTATGGAAGAGAAGATTCAATGATCTTATAAGAAGGAAGAACTCCTAACTATAGAGGATTGAATTTGAATTGATATTAGGGTGGTGCCACAAGGGAAGCCATCTTGAAAACTAAAAATTTCAAGTTAAATGTACTTGAATCGTACAGTATGATAGATCTTCATACGTATGCATAATTCAAAAAATCCTTATACAATCTTGTAGGAACTTATTTCATACTCTATTAGTCATATGTACGAACTGACATTGTACTTTACGAATAGTTCAAAATTGAACAAGTTTGTATGGTATGATTTTGTATGAACCCATTTCATACTCTAATCATCATTTATATGAATCCTACATCATACAGTATGAATAGTTAAATCAAATCATGTTTCATATGTGTTGGTGGAATTTTGAAAACAGGTTTTGAAAAATATTAGTTTTCTTTGGGGATTTTAAGATTAAGGATGAGTTCTAATTCTAAGGTCGAATCAACTCGTTAGAAAGAATATATCACCCCGGGGGACGAAGGTAAACTTTCATAACGGTGTTCAGGCTTAGAATTATATAAACACATCTTGAATATTATGATCGGGTTCTAAAGAGAACTTCATATGGCCCCGAGGGAACAAAGTAGAGTTCAACTAAGTACCCAATTACAATATCCAAGAAGTGTGATCGTCGCATTCACATCCAAAGCCTTATCGAAGAAGGATGTATCTCCCCAAAGGGAAATGACACCATTCTACGATAATTCTTCTAATGCAACGACGACGATCATTCTTTAACTTTTCCCAAAGAAATCTAGTGAAATTTTAAAATCAATTTTAAAATCAGGTGTGTGGGGTTCCAAATCTCCTACGAGCGTAAGCCCTCGTAGTTAATTACATCGTAGGGAGACAAAGTCCCCTACGAAAACTCTCGATTAGAATAAGAATGAAATTTTGTTAGATTTTCTAGGAGTGATATCAAAGAATAAATAGAATCATTGGAAAAGATCAAGAAGGAATGGATCAAAATTGAGCAGTTATTAACAGATTCAAGGGAAGAGAGGTAGGGGACACTTTGAAATTCCAGAACTATCCGGAAGTGTCCCAACTTAATCTAAGTGTTGGGCTTTATGTTTTAGGATTGAAAGGAAATTTTAATTAGAGTTGAGCATTTTATTAGAAATTTGGGATTATATTCCCGAAATTTGGGGACTTATAATCAAAAATCTGCCCCGGATCCTAAGTCTAATTTGGACACTGGACCACAGTCATCCGAACCTAACTAATGTAGTGCAAGGTCTGGACTTACCCCGGCCTGGATTGGGGAGCCAGCTAATAACCTAGTCGATTTAAAATAGATGAGTCCGGTCTTTTATGCAAGAGTGGTAGGGACGTTGTAATTAAAATTTTGAAGGGTCGGGGCCGACATCTAGAGATTTTCCTAATTGGCCCCTTTGACATATGTTGGGTGCAAAAATGCTAAACTGATGCAATTAAATTTTTGACTCTTTTAGTTTGTATCTAATGCAATGCATGCTAGTTAACAACTTCCAATTAAGTATGCTTGAAATTTTAAAAACAGGCTTATAAAATAGTTTTTTAGAAGACTGGACTTCCCCAGGTCCGGCACCTCGTCCTCATAGGTCAGACTATCCGGACTCTACCCGCAGGCGGGGAAGGGTCTAAAGCAAGGAAAGAGTAATGCAAAAATATGCATGCGACCCCGGGGTCGATCCCCGGCTAATTCCCTAGATTCGTTATCTTTCTATGTTATTTAGACTCACTAAAATTTTAGACTTTAATATTTTGAGTATAAAACTTTCACACCCTCGCGAGCCTCACGTATCCAGGCTAAAACAAAAGCGGCATACAATCGCCAAAAAACTAAGAAAAAGCAAGTAATCCTAAAGACAACCAATTCACCACATCAAATATAAATTAATTAATAAATGTCCATAGGCAAAGTTGCCTTGCTTATTACAAACCAGAATATTACAGAAAGTAAAGTGGCCGGGCACCACTGACAACAACCCGGATTTCAAGACTAATAATGACGCAAGTTATTTTGAATGGGATACTCTCAATCTTCAAATCTTCAAATCTTCAATCTTGTTCTTCTTTGGACTCCTTTTTTTTCAATCTTCTTGGAATCTTCGTAGTGGATTACCCAAATGGAGAAGAGGGCACTTCCCTTTAAGGGGGAAGGCCACTCTTTCCTCTTTGGGTGAGGAAGAAGTATGATCCAAATTTGGATTTCCAAATGGAAAAGGAGTGTTCCCCAAAGGGGTATCCTTTCCTCTTTGGAATCCAAGCTTTGGGTCTATGTATCCCAACTCAAAATGAACTTTCACAACACTTGACATTTACACAAATTACATTAATATCAAAATAAAAATCTAGACTCGCCTGCAAGGTTATCCTAAGCAGTTAATATATAAAAAGCAGTTATTCCCAAGCAGTTATATATGAGCAGAAAAAAAAGTAAACACACTGGCCACGCTCTTTTTATGATTTGGGGGCTTTAGCAGCTGAAGCACCTGTGCAAAGAGTTTATAATATCTATGCATTTTTTTATGATTTGCCCCCTTTTTATATTGCCCTGCATGAGCGTGGCCACCTGCAGAAAACTGTGTCAACATCCAGATCGTACCTAACCTAAGGGTAATCTAGTCGCCAAACACATCAATCCATCCACAGAGTACAGAAAAAGTAAGCAGACATAGCAAAGCAATTTCATCCACAACATGCAGTGAAAACTACAAAAAATCCGGCACACAGCAGTAAAGTAAACACCGGCCTAACCTAGATCTAGAGTTGGTTGTCCTAGCACATCATCTAAAGTGTGTGTAAAAGGTCGTGTGGCTGGGGTAGGTCCTAAATTGGGTGATTAATTAAAGTTATCTAAAAGTCTGAGTTTGTTAAGGCTTAATAGGGGGATTTCAATTAAAGTTTAAGTATTAATAGATTAAGAATTTTAATTAAATATATTTTAAAAGTTAATTGATTACTACCTTTGTTTCACACCGAGGCCGTGAAGTTTATTTCACCTTCCTTGGGGCTAAGCTAATAGCCTCGTAGGCCTGGGTTACCTAGTAGCAATCGGGGTTGATTAAGTGACTTTAAGTTTGTTGTAATTAAGAGACATGAATTAATATTAGGAAGGGTTTCTTGCTGATTTTCAAAATTGATTAGTTTAAGTTTGTCATTAATCGATTCGTGGCGTTGTGCCACCAGGCTCGAGGAACCAGCCTCCTTAGGACACTTAGCCCCGCAGCCCGGAGTAGTCCAGCCGATAAACCAAATTAATGTAATTAAATTAGAAGTTTTAAAAGGTTAGGTAATTAATAATTAATCTATTCTTAAGGTTTAACACCCCTTGGAATCCATTCGTGGCGTTGTGCCACCAGGCTCGAGGAACCAGCCTCCTTAGGACACTTAGCCCCGCAGCCCGGAGTAGTCCAGCCAATAAACTTCATCTTCGGGATGGTTGTTGTGTTTTAAAAGGTTTGTTGAATGTTTTAAACATTAAGTTAACATTTTCTGGAGTTTTGGAATAATTTTGAATTTTATGAATTTTTGAATATTTTAATCATTTAATTAAGGGGTTGAAAATGACTTTTTGATTAAGTCCAAATTCTGGAATGTTTGTATTTTATTAAAATACTAGACCTTACTACGATCAGTTAGAAGGTAAGTACGTTGAAATTGGATTTTTCTGCATTTTATTACGAAGGTTTGAAGTTTTGGACTAGTTTTGAACTATGGTTTGACCAATTTGTTGACTTTTTGACCTTGACCAGATTCTGGAGGTTTGACAATTTTAGAAAATACTAGATTTTAATTAGAGTCATTAGCCACTGAGTTTGATTGATTTGGATTTTTCTACAATTAATAATGAATTTTAGTAGTTTAGGGATTTATTGGAATTATTTAATTGTTTCAATTAAGGACTCTCTTAATGATTTTGCTCCAAATGGTTTCCTAACTTCTTGAAAATACCTCCAAAGGTCAGAAATGACCTAAGGAGTGATCCCCAAGTATTTGGGAATTTTTTGGAATTTTTAAAATATTAATAATTATTAAAACAATTAAAAGTTAGAATACACTTAAAATTAAACTGGGCACTAATCTGCTGTCAAATCAGTTGGGTGATAATTTTAATAAATGGAGAATCTAATTCTGGTCAGTTAGAGGTATTATACAAGATTTTTGGATTTAAAATGAATTTATTACATTTTTTTAGAAGTTTTAGAGGCTTAATTAAGGGTATAAACTTAAGAAATTTGATTAAGGGTCTTAATGACTTCTAAATTCAGTGAAAATTTTTCCTAAGGATAAGAATGTCACTAAGTTTAAATGTTTGAAGTTTCAATTCAAGAGGAAATGAATCCTAATCATTAGAAATATTCTAAGTTTTCTACACAAATCCTTAATTATTGTCCTTAATGACACTAAGTTTAATAGGCTCAAATCAATGTATTGTCTAACTCTTTAAGCAAAGCATAAATGAGCACATGAGATGGCACAATCAAGTCCTTAAAACTAGGAGAGCCTAGGCTAGGTGGTGTGTGCACAACCTAAGCATGCAAAGATTATTTTTATTATAATTAAGACATCTAAATTATGATTAATGAATAATTAAGATATAATTATCTATTAATCACCTTTCCCCCATATATTTCATTCAATTACACTTAATCTTTGTTCAAAATTTCAAAGATGAATATCTCCAATCATCCATTAAAGATTTAATATATATATATATATATTTTAAAAATATATTTCAAAATAAACATTCATATAATAATATATATAAACCCATATACTTAAAATATGTATATATCCTTTAAAATAATATGATCAAAATAACTTCCTCTCTTTTTAATCCATAAGTCCTCCAATTATCCTAAGAATAAATTTTAATCTTAAGATATTTGATATAACATTTAATTTAATACTAAATGAATGATATCTTATTTAAGTGACTTGATTTAGTTATAATAAATTAAATTTATGGTACTTGGAAGTGAATCTAAAACAAACAAGATTTTTGAACTTTTGAAATACTCCTTATATTTTTTTTTGAGTTAGTATAGATTTAAAAGAAAAAGTTTGAGTTTTAAGATAATTAAGTAGGTTTGCACTAATTTGAAAATAATCAATAATCAAAATAATATCCAAACTAAATTTAATCAAAAAGAACTTGTTATTTTTTTGAAAGCCATATCCATATATAAATTTTTTTTATAAAATAGTTTAATGTAAATCATGAAAATAGGTATATATATATATATATATATATATATATATATATATATATATATATATATATATATATATATATATATATATTCTTATTTGGAAATTCAATAATTATTAAAATAAAACTCAAATAAATATGCAATAATTTTTGGAAGTCAGTCACTGCCTCAAGAATGTTCATGCCAAATTCCAGATAATAAAGCCTAATATATATTTAATTAAAAATAAAACATAGTTTTCTGTATTTCTTGAATTGCTAATAAAATAGTAAACAAAATAATCTCATTTCATTTTTAAAATAAACTAGATAAAATTATGAACAATTTGATATATTATACTCATTTTTTGGTTTTATATTTAATTAGTTATGATTTTTTGAAGTTATATCAATTAAAATGAATTTAATCCATTAACCAGTCAAACGGCGGCGCCGGCGGGATGCGTGGCTCGCTCGGGTTCGTCCAGCGCAAAAACGGCACGGACACGCGTCTGCCGCAGACCGCTTCACGCGGTTTCACTTAACCACGTCAGCGGTCGGCGGAGACCGTTGGATCAACCGCGGGTTTAATCTAACGGCTGGGATCGTATCCCGTCGTTTGATCTCAACAGGGGAAGATCAGACGGCGGATGTTCGATCCCGCAACTCTGCACGGACGGTCCTGATTCCGTCAGACGATTAATTGAACATTAAATGGAATACACGAGCGAACCAAACCGCGGAACGGCTTGATCTGGACCGTTGATCGAGTGATCAACGGTCCAGAAAACGTATGCCTGGGCCAGACTGCGAAAACGCCCTAGGATCCGTTTTTTGGTTCGTTCTCTCGATCGGGTTGACTAAATCACTTGAAATTTTAAACTCAAGAAGAAGACATGAACAGAAACAGTGGGGAAAGATTGGTTTTGCTTAACAAACTCTAGGCATAGAGCTAATTAATTCCATCTAAAGTGAACTAGATCTAAAGTTTTTAAGAGATTATACCGTTGGATCTTGGAAATTTCTGGATTGATGAGCTTGTAGACTGTCCAAGTGAAGATCCCTAGCACGAAGATGGGCTCGAACACGCCTGGATCGACTGCTACAAGCTTGGAACGGACTAGGTGGTGGACTCGCCGGAGAACTGGCCGCCGGTGACGTGCAACCACTTGGATCTGGTAGTGGGAATGTAGAGGAAGCCCTGGGGATCTCAAACGAACAAAGAAATCGCTCAGGGAGGCTAGGGTTAGTGAGAGAGTATGTAAAAACGAATGGCTTCAAAAGTAACCTTTTTCCCTATTCAAATGGCCTGGGCTGGGTTGGATGGCTGGGATCGATTCCTGGACTCTCCAGATGATGCCACCTGTCCCTGGGAAAGTTGGAAGGCTGCCCCAAAGGCTGGGCACGCCTCATTCCCATTGGGTGGACTTGGGATAAGTGGAGGGGGAACATTGCCATTTATGGCTAAACCAGGGGTAGAGCTCGGTTAAGGGGCCTATTAGAGAACTTTAGGGCACTAATGGGTCGGCCTAAGGCAGCCTAAATCAAGGGAAAAGAGCTTAGCATGTGATAATGCTCTTTTGGAAAGGCTAGGGCTTGAGGTTGACTTGTTTTGACCAGTCAATGAGTCAAGGGAGGCTGAGGTGGCATCCAAACAAGTCATGGAACCTTTCCAAATGGCTGGATAGGAGTGGCTTGGGCTAAGTAAGGCTTGATAGGTTGGTTTGACCTATAGGCATGGTTCTCTAAGCCTTAGGTTGACTGGTTTGACCAGTCAACACAGTCAATGGTTAGTGAGGTGACACTTAGGTAGTCCCCATGCACTTGTCAATTAAGCTAAAGGGGGATTAAGGCTTGGAATGGAGCTTAAGGGTTTAAGCCATTCCAAATGGGTTTCATTGAGTTGACTAAGTCAAACTCAATGTGGTTTGACTCCAAATAGGTTTAGGAATATTCAAGGTATTGAATGGAATGATTTCAAGGGTTTGAAGATGTTGATATAGTTAAATTAGTCAAAATGGTTCATTTGAGCTCTTAAGGGTTCATTGGGTCAAACCATGTTGACTAGGTCAACCAAGTTGACCCAATGGGTGAGTTTGGGCTGGATAAATTCAGGATGATGTTTGGAAGCCATTGGAGGTGGTCTCCAAGTCTAAAGAGGTCAATTGGGTCAAAACCCCTATTTGAACCCTTAAGGGTCTTCTTGGGTCAACCCTGTTGACTTGGTCAACCAGATTGACCTAGGAGCTGGGATTGGATTCAACAGGTTTAAAATGATATTTGAAACTTGCTGCAAGTGATTGCAGTCAATTTGGAGTTCATTTGGTTTAAAAAGCATGTTTGAGCCCCACAGGGGTATTTTGGTCACTTTGGGCTCATGACCACTAGGGGCTAAAATGAGTCCAGAAAGTTTCAGTTTACTGCTCAACATATCAAGATTAATGGTTTGGAATTGATTAGAAGCTTTGGTGAAAGTTCTAAGGTCAAAATCTTCAAGGCCAAAGGTCCAGTGGCATAGGCTGTAAATATTTGAAGGTTTTACAGCCTATGGATTTTGATTTAGATTCTGGGGCTAGAGACCTCAGAATGGGCTCAAATTTGAGGGGTAACCTCTAGAGACATGTCTTATCACTTTGCAAGTGGTAGACTTTGAATCAGAGGTCATTTGACTAGGTTTCAAAGTATTTGAAAATTCAATGAAAAAGGCCTTTAGGACAGGGCCTTAAGATTTGGGATTTGGGTTTGGATTTCTGGATTTGGAATGGATTTTAAGTTTGAATGATTAATATTGAAGTATCCAAATCATTAACAATCATGTGGTGATTGTTAATGAATGGAAAGGGTCAAAGCTAGATCAAGGGTAGGCTCAAAGTCAAAGTTGAAGTTTGAATTGTCAAGTAAATTGGATCAAAGTTTGGGTGTGGTTGAAGCTTGGATTAATTTGGATTTAAATTGAATGGAGTTTGAGATTTGAATCAATCAAAAGTAGGAATTGATTTGAGGTTAGAGTTGATCAAAGGGATGAATTGATTTAAGTATGAATTGATTAATGATTTGAATTAATCAGAGATCTAGATAGATCCTGGAGTCTAGTGGGTTTCAAAGATCTAGAATCTAAAATAAGGTTCTAGGATTTGGAATCTGGAGAAATCCTAAGTTCTAGAGTAGGCCCTAAGGTCTTGACTCTAGAAGGATCCTAAGGTCTAGAATTGGATCTGGATTCTGGAAGGATCTTAGTGACCTCATACAAAAATGAGATCAACAATATGGTACAAATATGGATGATCCCATTTTATACTCTGGTCATCATCTATACAAAACTAATTTCGTACAGTATGAATAATTCAAAAAACTTACCTATTTAAATGGGATGAACTGGTACGTACCCATTTCATAATTTAGACATCGTCTATATGAACCTCACTTCTTATAGTATGATAAGTTTAAAAAATGGTCAGTTTGTTCGGGATAAACTGGTACAAATGCATTTTATACTTTGGATGTCATCTGTGTTATGATTCTAATTTTAGGAAATATAATTTTAATGATAAAAAACATTTATGATACTTTCATTTTTTTAACAACTGGCTTGCCAACTAATATTTTAGGTCCATAAGGTTGAGTGCAACTCAAGCCAGCTCAAGATTGGGTAGGCTAGGACTGAGTCAGTTTGTAATCTTTTACCTTTTCTTGAGTCAATTGTATCTATGTGGGTCCTGATGCAAAGTAACCTTGCACACCCACACTCAAGGGTAAAATTTTAACTATTTTAAAGTTTTTTATTTTTGATCACATCTTCCAGGACTATCCAAAAATCATCATGGACGATCCATTAAAAATAGAAAACATAATTTAGCCATCTTGGTTAAGACAACCATCATTAAGTAAATCATCTTGGTTGAAGTTATTATTATCTTGGACAATAGGATCAAATCAGAAAGAATTAGCCACCAGATTTATTTAGGCATGTTTTATTTTTGGACATCATCCAGGACATCATCATGGACGATATAGTGCAATTATGCCTAAATATCTCTAGTAATTAATGAAATTAATTAAGGTTTGATTACTCAATTATTTCATCTTAGATAATCACAGGATCGTCCGAGACGATCCGTTAACAAATCTTAGTTCTTCTTAGACGATCTATAATCGGTCTGGCTCCATCTAGGGTGATGTTCTGGAAGAAATGTGATGTTTTAAACTAATCATCCCGGATGATTGTGAGATCGGCATGGATGATCAAGTTAATTGCTTATTGTCCAAACGTCCATCTAGGGTGATGTTTTGGATGATATGTGACATTTGTACTAATCGGCCTGGACGATAAAGTTACTTTTTATCGTCCAGATATCCATCCAAGGTGATGTTCATGATGTTAATTGATGACTTGAATGAATTGTACAAGATGATATACTATCATCCCAGATAATATTAATAAAATAACATTTTGTTCGTCCAGACTCTCCTAAATTATCCTAGCTAATTGAGCTGAATTTGTACTGATCATATAAGACGATATGTTGATTGCCCTGGATGATAATGTAAATTTATTACAATTAAGAGAAAATATAAAGCTCTTCTATATAAGACCTCTTATTTTACCCAAGAGTACATAATTTGCTACTATCTTGACTAGAGACAGCCAAGAGGAGAGGGAGAGTAAGGGAGAGAGAGAGAGAGAGAGGATCTTTTGAGCAGGAGTTTGTGAAGGGTTTCACAAAGGTTGCTCCAAGTAAGGATCTGAGTCATCTTTTGCAATCATCATCCTTAGCTCCATAGAGGTTTGAGAGATGTCTACTTTAGCAATTGATTAAGGTTTTCTACCTACTTCAGGAGGAAGCAAAAGGAGTTGGGTTCTCTGCTTGCTTCAAGAGGAAGAAAAATGAGTCAGGCTCTCTGCCTCACTAGTGGTTGTGGAAAGGAGGTTTGTACAGGCTTCTCTGCCTTGTGGTGGGAGAAAAAGGAGAGTTACTGAGTTTAGGACAATACCCGAAGGAGAGGCTCCGGGGAGTGGATGTAGGACAAGTTGACAAAACCACTATAAATGTCGGTGTTCTTTATTACTGCTTTTTCTGCATTTATTTTTCACACTTCATTTTCTTCGTGATGATTTTGGTTTGGTTTAAGTTTGTGTTTTTTGATTGAGAAATTTTTAAAATTTCAATTCACCCTCCTCCTAGTTAGCCTTGGGCTAGTTCATAAGGGCTTGACATCCCTAATGAACTTTTTAGTGGTGTCAGAGTGGGAATCATAAAATTAATTTTTTGAAAACATTTGAATTTCGATCAATGGCTAACTTTGGTAATCGTAATACTAAGGAATGCTATTCAATTATCCGACCACCTTTGTTTGACAATATTCCATTTAATTTTTGGAAAACTCTCATGTTTATGTTTTTATAATTGATTGACTATCACATGTGGATGCTTATTAAAATAGGTTATTCACCTCCTTCACGTAAAATTATTGGAATTAAAACTAAAATTCCATTTACTAAATGGACTTTTGATTAGAGCGATTTAGTGCAACTTAATGGAAAATGCTAAAATTATTTTTTCTATGCTTTAAAATTTGAAGATTACACGTGTCTTTCAACTTGTACTATAAGTAAAGAAATTTAGGATAGATTGTATATTACATATGAAGGAACAAATGAAGTTAAACAATCTCGATTGAATATTTTATTGCATGACTAAGAACTTTTTTGAATGAAATTTATTGAATTGATTTCTAACATGTATACTAGATTTACTCAAATTGTCATCTCATTGAATGCCTTAGGAAGAAAATTCATAAATTATGAAAAAGTTAATAAAATTTTGAGATGCTTTCCTCTTCCTTTGATGCTAAGATTACTGTAATTTCTGAATCTAAAGATTTGAATACTTTTTCAATTGATAACTTACTTAAATCACTCATTGCTTACGAGTAAGGGGTAAATCACAGAAACCTTGATGCAGGTGAGAAAAAGAAGGATAAAACTATGGCGCTGAAGCCCAATGACATGAAAATTTATTCTTCCAGATCTGAAAGCAATGATGTTGCCTTAATCACTAGATAATTCAAAAGCTTTCTAAGGAAAAATCACAAGCACCTTTAGAAGTGGAAAAAAAATAAGGAAAGCAAAAATTTTAAAAGTTCTTTTGATCCAATTTGTTTTGAATGCAGAAAACCAGGATATGTCAAACCGTATTGTCCTACACTTAAGGCTCATCCAAGCAAAGAGAAGGGTGAGGAGACTCAAGTTTATCAAGGCTAAGAAATAGTTCCAAATGGTGTTCTGGGTGGATTCTGCATCAGACTCCTCTAAAACTGAGGCTGAGGAGGAGACAACAAACTTGTACTTGATGGTCGAAGATCATCTTGGTCAGTCTGATCAAGAAGAGGTATGTAAACTAACCTATGAGTAATTACTTATAATTTTTGAGAAAATTCATACATCATATAGGAAATTAAGAAATCGCATACTAGTTTAAGTTAGAGTTTTTAAATTTGCAAAAAGAGCATGAAATCTTACGTAAAAATCACGCCCAAATTGATAGCAATCACATGTCATTATTTGATGAGTTCGATGAGTTAAATAAAAAGAATTCTAAGTTGATCATTGAGCAGGATTCATTGAAAGCCTCCCACACCACACTTGAAAATGATTTTAAAATATATATTTATGAATATGAGCATAGGGAGCACTATTTAAGACTTAATAATGATATTTTAGAAAGTCCTAACTCAAGGTTTAAAGTTGAATTAAAAGCACTTGAGGAAAATAGGACTACACTACATCTGATCTAAAAACCTTGAAACCTAAAAAGAGGCATTATAACTTCAATAAATTAGTAAACCCTTTTCCTGATGTTAGATGTGTTTCAAGTGGCATGCTTGGACACATTTCACACACTTGCACCATTCACCATAGTACACATTAGTTGTAGAGACCCAAATTGCATGATTCATAACATAACTTACATGCATTGCATTCTCCTTTCTGTAAGAAGGGACCCAAACTTCTTTTGGTTCCATAATATGACATTTGATGGTCTTGTAGGAGTGCTCTCACAAAAGGCCTCATGAGAGCATGTGATCCTAGATAGCAGAGGCTCAGGACATATTTGCATAAACTTGTTGCTTAATAAATTATAATTTGCAAGTTTTCTGATCTATTGCTCGTTGATATTTTTTCTATTCTTTCTTTTTAGTTTTAACGTTTTAATTTTTTAGGTGTTGTTATTCTGTAGTGTTTTCATCTTTGATGTTCTCTTTTTGGTTTTCTTTTTGGCCATAGCTGAATGATATTTTGTCTTATTTTTGTTTTTGAAAATTTATAGTTAATGTATGACATCCCTAAATTAGTTAAATAGAGAAACACTGTTAATTGTTTCCCTCCCTCAAACCCTTTTTAGAGGTTTAATTTTCTTTTCTAAACAAAAGTCTATCTCAAATTAATAATTTGACTTTACGATTGAGATCTTCTCTATCTTGCTACAGTTATCTATCTTATATATATAATATTCAAAGTCTTTATATCACTTTCAAATTTTTTGAAATCTGGTCATTGCATTTATCATATTAATTTGATTCTATTTAGTAGTTGATTCTTCTTTATATTAAAGAGTGAGTTTTTTCTTCTCTAATATCTTGATGATATACTCACAATTGAGAGTATTTAAGAGTCTTGAAAAGGGATCTAGCTTACAAAAAATGACAAGGGCACAGATGAGCCCCAAAAAGAAGAAAAACTGAAAAGATGCGTAATGACTGCCAAATGAAAAATTGAAAGAAACATAAAGTGTATCAAAAGTCAAAAGATACACAAAGTGTGCCAATCAATTAACAATAGGCAAAAAATGAGCCCACCAAAAGTAAGTTTTCTACTCTTTCAAACCTTTAAATCTTAGAAGAATTCTTGTGTCACTTAATATTTTCAAAGGTTTGATTTTGAATTTCATAATTATGATAAATTACTTTGGTATATTCTTCTTTAAGATATTATTTTGGAATCAAGTTTTGAATGGATATCTTTTTCTAATCCAATTGATTTTTCTGAGTTAGCTTTTTATTTTAAAAGATAATTTACCCTGAGAGAAGTCCGAGCTTGGGCTAACTAGATCGGATATTCTACCACTTTTTGAATTTTGATGATGTTAACTCATTGTTCTTACAAATTTTTAAATCAATCACATGGAGAATTTATCATATTTGTTCTATGATCATTAAAAAATAACTTTATCCTTATTCTTCTTTTTTGTTTCCTGTTTTGCTTTTCTTTTCTGGTTTCCTCCTTTTTGTGATGTCAAAAGAGGGAGTAGTGGGTAGTGTTTGAATTATTTTGTCATACTATTTTACTTGAACTGTTTAAATTAATTTGTTTTCCATCATAAAAAAGGTGAGGTTGTTGTGAATCTGATTTTAAAAAAATATAATTTTAATAATAACAAATATTTTTGATACTTTTATTTTTTCTATGACTTGCTTGCCTATTAATGTTTTAGGTCCATAAGGTCGAGAGCAACTCAAGCTTTTTCAAGACTGGTAGACTAGGACGGAGTCCATTTGTAATCTTTTACATTTTCTTGAGTCAATTATATTAATGTGGGTCTTGATACAAAGTAGACTTGAACACACACACTCGAGAGAAAAATTATGACTTTTTTATTTTTGATCACATCATCCGAGATGATCCAAAAATCATCCTCGATGATTCGTTAAAATAGAAACCCTAATTATGGCATCTTTGATAAGGCAGTAGTCATTAAGCAAATCATCCGGGATGAAGTTATCATCGTATTGGATGATAGGTTGAAATTTGAAAGAATTAGCTGCCGGATCTATTTAGTCATATTTTATTTTTGGACATCATCCTGGATGATGCAGTGCAATTATGCCTAAATTACTCTAATAATTAATAAAATCAATTAAGGTTTGATTTCTAGATCATATCATCTTGGATGATCGCAAGATCATCCAGAACAACTCATTAAACATACCTTAGTTCTTCTTGGATGATCCCTAAACCACCTGGCTCCATCCAAGGAGATGCTCTGGATGATATGTGATATTTTAAACTAAAAATCCCGGATGATCAAGTTAATTTTTCATTATACAAACATCCATCACGGGCAATGTTTTGGATGATATGTGGCATTTTGTACTAATCGGCCTATATGATCAAGTTACTTTTTTATCGTCCAGATATCCATTTAGGGCAATAGTTTGGATGATATTCAACGACATGAACTAATCATATAGGACGATATACTATCATCCTAGATGATATAAATAAATTAACCTTCTGAACGTCTAGACTCTCCCAAATTGTCTTAGCTGATTGAGCTGAATTTGTACTGATAGTACAGGACGATCTGTCGATCATCCTGATTGATAATGTCAGTTTATTGAAATTAAGGGCAAACCTTAAGTTATTCAATATATGACCTCTTATTTTACCCAAGAATGCATATTTTGTTACTGTCTTGACCTGAGAGAGCCAAAAGGAGAGGGAGAGTAAGGGAGAGAGAGAGTGGATCTTATGAGGGGTAGTTTATGAATAGTTTCGTAAAGGTTTCTACAAGAAAGGATCCGAGTCATCTTCTTGAATCATCATCCCTAGTTCCTTGGAGGTTCAAGAGAGGTATACTTCAGTAATTGATTGAGGTTCTTTTCCTGCTTCAGGAGGAAGAGAAAGGAGTCAGCTTCTCTGCCTGCTTCAAGAGGAAGCAAAAGGAGTCGGGTTCTCTGCCTCATCGGTGTTAGTGGAAAAGAGGTTTGTACAGGCTTCTCTGCCTTAGTATGGGAGAAAAAGGAGAGTCAACGAGTTTTGTGCAATACCCAGAAGAGAGGATTCGGGGAGTGGACGTAGGTCAATTTGACCAAACCACTATAAATATTTGTGTTATTTATTACTGTTTTTTTCCATTTAATTTCTGCACTTTATTTTCTTTGTGGTGAATTTTGGTTTGGTTTAAGTTTGTATTTTTTGATTGAGAAATTTTTAAGATACCAATTCACCCCCTCCTAGTTAGCCTTGGGCTAGTTCATAAGGGCTTGACATCCCTAATGAACTTTCAATCTATACTAATCTAACTTCGTACAGTATGAACGATTTAATAGAAAAATTCTAAGGCAATTAACTTTTATTTGGAGGAACTCTCAGGTCAAATTGTCAAGTACGATTCAAGAATCATACATTATAATTCATTTTAGAAATAATCATTTTGACTCACTCTCTCAATGTGTGTGTGTATGGTTACCTAATTACAATCACACACTCTCAAACTCAAGAAAAGTAGAAAAAGTATAGATTTTAATTACAAGAAACCCTAAGCTAATTTGTCCTCAAGTCTTCGGTAGTCTGGAGTATGATTTCCCTTAAACTTTAGTACACACAAACAACAAAAACAAAAATTTTCCAATATGTTTTAGGAGAAAAAGTAATCAATACGATAATATTTTTGCATCATAAAAAAGTCAGATGAATTAAAAAATATAGTTTTGAATACTAAGTTGCAATAATCTCCATATTTTTTATGATGACAAAATAATTAATGTTTGAATTAACACTTAAGGTATTTTTTCTCCTAAGCTCCCCCTAAATGAATGACCAATTTAAAACATGTGGTTCAAATGAAATTAAAAAAAAACAACCCTAACTAAAAAACTTAAACAAAAACAACACGAACAAACAAACACATAACAAAACAACACAAGAAAATAAGCATATATACATAGATCAAATAACATACATCAAATAATATACATCAAACAACATACATCAAACAACACATCAAACAACACATCAAACAACTGAAATAACAAACAATAATTAATGAATCCCCCTTTTGACAACAACAAAAAGAAAAGTACACCGTGAAATGAAAATTTTAATTAAACTAATTGCAAATACAATATTAACTTCCTAATGCTAAAAAGAAAAACTTAAAATTTAAAATCAAAGAATAACTAAGATAAGAAAAGATAACCAAGCTCACTATTTATTCTAGATAAATCAAATACAAATAATTATTACAAAAATGATGAAATAAAGATTAATTAATTTCTAATTCAATAGTGATGATTATTGACCATTACATGGATTTGTATAAGAGATAGAATAATAATGAAAAGAATAGTATGAATTTATCACTTGGCAACATTGCATATCTTTTCAATTATTTATGGCACACTTTGTCATTCTTTTCAGTTTGGGCTAATTTTGTGCCTTTTTCACTTTGGAGAATATTGCACATCTTTATAAACAAGTGATACATTGTATGCAACTTTTCAACTTTCGTATGCTTTGTGCATCTTTTAATACTTTTGATCTTTCCAATAACAATAAACATTTAACACAAATTCTAATAATTAAAAAAAATAAAAACATTAAAAAAAATAAAATAAAAATAAGATATCTATCTTGCAAAAATTATAACTAAGTAATACTTGTCAATAAGAACATGAAATTATTCTTCTAATCTATACCCAGTCATAATGTAGTTTAAAAATTTGAGAGATTAAATTTTGTAAGCAAATCAATTTATAGAGTAAAATAATTAAAAATTACATTATAGAGATCAACTACAAATGATTTAACTCCAAAAACATAAATATTTCAAGATGGGTAATTTCAATACACATCAAAACAACATTCCATCATTTCATTCATCATTTGAAACAAATACAAACACAACTTTCCATTTAAAACAACATCATCATGGAAATGGAAAAACAACAGCATAAAGAAACCAAAACATGAAAATAAAAAGAAAACATCTCAAGAATTAGTATTAAATTCTCATCAACAAGTACAACATATAAATATAACTAAAAATCAGAGGGACCTTTGTCTGGAGGTGGTTAAGGGTTGAGCATCATAAAGTAGATATTGATTATAGCTATATTAGTGTTAATCAAGTTGAATTACCCTCGGATCCACCCCATATCTTTGTTGTACCTAGCATCCTACTAGCTCAAGTGATTCTCAATTAAATTAAAACATTGATCAGAAGGAGTTTTTAGTCCATCAAAACATTGGACCATTTCTTGATAAAAATTTTGATCAGGTGTACATGCAGGTGCATGTGTTGGAGCTGGGGCTCCTTCTTCTCCCTTAATATATTCTCCCTCAGATCTTTGATCCTGACCAAAAAGTGCACGAAAAGAGGCATCAATAGAAAAAAGGAAGTTAAGTTTGAGGATAAGGATAGATCAAGTTATACTTTTTTCCTAAAATTTTGGCAACTAAGTGTCTAAGGCCACATTTTTCTTCTTCCAATTATGAGAATATCCAATATCAAAATGTTTATAGATGTAGTCCATGATAAGTTTGGCTTAGCCAATAGAAGTTTCAGTCATGAACAAGTTTGTGACAGTAAACAAAAGAGGAGTAAAATTTATACTATCACCAACTTCAAGAGTGATAAAAGTTCTCAAGACATGCTGGATGATCCTGGCATTTTGGTTAAGAGTGTACACACGAGAAAGATGACTTAATTATGCAACTCCTCTAAGAGTCTAATTTATTTTCGACCAATCAAAATCTTCTCTAGAGGTCATGGAGTTTGCTCTAACTCCTCAGATTTTAATGTGAAGGAACTTTCCCAGATCTTCCTTAGTTATTTCATCATGCTGCTTAAACACATAAGAGGTTATCCCAGTATGACTTTAGTTCACTTTCATGTTTGCAAGAAAATTCTAAAAAGTTTCTTGATGGTAGGCGTAGATCAAGGTGATGATAAATGAAAATTGGATTGAGGGAAAAAATGGCATAACATCGAAGTTTATGTCACTTTCAATAAGGAGTCAAGAAGGGGTAACTTTGTTTACAATGTAATGATGAAAGGCTTCCTCATTCTCCTTAAAAAGGAAGTTTGTGGCTCTACCAGAGCGAGAGAGTGAGCCCTTCGATATACAAGGACATTTTCTACTACTGGCCATTCTTAAAGTTTGGACTCAAGATGGTTTATATACAAATGAGAATGTGAAGAAAAACTTATAAACCACCTTTCAATTTAAAGAAAAAATGGCCTATCATGCAGTGTGAAGTTTTAACTGTATGTATAATTTTAAAATTGTATGGGAAAAAAATATTTCATACACATGAATGGAAATGGTAAAAAATGAAACAACAACTCATAAAATGTAATTCCAGAGGCGTTGTTTCATACATACTTTTTGACCATATGATTGTATAGATGAACACCTATTCGTTAGGGACGATCAGAATATTAAAGATCATTTTAGCATAGTTAGGTCCATCCACATGAGAAATTAACTGCAGGATCGTACAGATGAAATGCAATTTCATACGTATGGTATGACCAAAATAATTGAACATTCAGAAAACTTTCACCAATCATTCAAATGGAAAAAGACTGATCGTATAGATAACGATGACATCGTATAGTATGATATGCATTGAAAAACTCAGTCTTACATGCTCAACTTAGAGAAATATCTTGTATATGTTGCAAATCTATTTTTTCATGGCTTAGGTTTTCATGATTGACAAACACTACTTCTCTTGGACTACTTGATGCTTCTAACTTTTTAGGAATCGAAGACCGGACGATCATGAAGAAGCCAAGTTCAGAATTGCGTAGGTTTAGGGTTGAGTCTGTCTGTACTTTTGTTTTTCTCTTTTTGAGTCTACTTGTAATGGTCAAAGAGACTGATGCTAAGTAACCCTACACACACACACTTGAGAGACTTAGAATTTCTGTTTTTGCCCACATCGGCCAGGCCGATATTCATATCGTCCTGGACGATCAGCTTAAAACAGAAAGTCTAATTAAAGATTCTTAATTAAGGAAGCCGACATTAACATATCGGCCTGGACGATACGTGTATCGGCCAGGACGATAAACTTAAAACAAAAAGAAGTAGCCGCCTTAGACAGTTAAGGTATACTGCATTTTTAAATTATCGGCCAGGACGATCCCTGTATCGGCCTGGACGAAATTACCAAATTATGCCTTAATTGATCAGGAAATCAAGGGAGTAATTAAGGATGATTGATACGATCATATCGTCCTGAACGATTGCAGGATCGGCCAGGACGATACATTCAAAATCCTTGATTTGCTTCAGGACGATAAATATCGGCCAGGTCATAAACAGGGCGATGCTCAGGACGATTTGCGTCTGATTTGAACTAATCGTCCAGGACAATTGTATGATCGGCCTGGACGATCAAGCCAAATTTCAATCGTCCAGGACTGTTCCCAGGGCGATGCTCTGGCCGATCTTCTTTGATTTGTACTGATCGGCCAGGACGATGTCCAGCTCGGCCGGAACGATAAAGTCGGCTACTTGCAATTAATGAGCTCCTTGAGAGCTCTTCTATTAAAGAGCTCTTGTTCAAATGTTTTAGATGACCTTTGGCTGCTGCCTTGACCTTAGAAGACCTTGAGTAGAGAAAGAGACAGAGGGAGAGAGAGAGGATCTTGTGAGGGGGAGCTTGTGAGGGGGATTCACAAGGGTTGCTTCAAGGATCGCTCTGCTTGTCTTTCGTCTGGAGTTTCTCGTCCGTGGAAGGGTCGGTAGAGGTAAGGAGTTTTGCTTTTGGTTGTGGTTCTCTGCCAGCTTCAGCAGGAAGCAAAAGGAGGTAGGTTCTCTGCCTTGCCGGGGTGGCAAAAAGGAGGTTCTTGTAAGGGCTTCTCCGCCTAGCCGTGGGGGCTAAAGGAGAGTCACATTTTGTAGTGCAATACTTGGAGGGTGCCTCCAAGGAGTGGACGTAGGTCGAGTCGACCGAACCACTATAAATCTTGTGTTCTTATTTTTGCTTCCGCACTTTTTAATTCCGCATTAATTTCTTATGGTGTGATTTGGTTTGTGATTTTATTTCTTTGTCTTAAAAATTTATTTTAAATACACATTCACCCCCCTCTTGGTTAGCTTGGGACTAAGTTCATAGGGCTTAACATCCCGAACGAACTTTCAAGTGGTATCAGAGCTGGATTCAAAAATTTAAGTTTGAAAACTTTTTGAATTTGATCCATGGCTAACATTGGGAATCGTAACACTGCGGAAGGGTATTCCATTACCCGACCTCCCTTGTTCGATAACCTACCTTTTGATTTTTGGAAAATCCGCATGTCAACGTTTTTACAATCTACTGATTATCGCATGTGGATGCTTATTCAAGAAGGTTATTCTCCACCTTCTCGTGAAATTAATGGTATTAAAATTGAAGTTGCTTTTACTGAATGGACTTTCGATGAACGTGATTTGGCTCAATTAAATGCAAAGTGTTTGAACTATTTTTTCTGTGCTTTGAAATCTGAGGATTACATGCGTGTTTCAACTTGCAAAACTGATAAAGAGATTTGGGATAAATTATGCATCACCTATGAAGGTACTAATGAAGTTAAGCAATCCCGTTTAAACATTCTCTTGCATGACTACGAACTTTTTCGTATGAAACCTCATGAATCGATTTCTGACATGTACACTAGGTTTACTCAGATTGTTACTTCATTGCATGCACTAGGAAAAGAGCTTTCAAATTATGAAAAAGTTAACAAGATTTTGAGATGCTTGCCTTCGTCTTATGATGCCAAAATTACTGCCATTACTGAATCCAAAGATTTGAACACCTATTCTATTGATAACTTACTTGGCTCACTCATTGCTTACGAGCAAGGGGTGAATCAAAGAAATCTTAATGCAGGTGAGAAGAAAAAGGAGAAAACAATCGCACTAAAGGCGCACAAATCGGATTCTGAATCTTCTGGGTCTGAAAGCGATGATGTTTCCTTCATCACAAGGCAATTCAAAAGCTTTCTAAAGAAGAAACAAAAGCATCATCAAAGTTGGAGGAAAGGTAAGGATCACAAATATGTTAAGGGATCTTCTGATGTTGTTTGTTTTGAATGCAGGAAACCTGGACATGTGAAAGCCGATTGCCCTACACTTCAAAATCATTCAAGCAAAGAAAAGGAAAAAGGTGAGGAGAAAGCCAAGTCATGGAAGGACAAGAAGAAAATCCAAAGAGGTTTTTGGGCAGAATCTGGTATTGATTCCTCTGAGACTGAACCAGAGGAAGAGACTACGAATTTGTGTTTCATGGGAGAAAATCAAAGTGATGAGGAAGAGGTATGTAAACCAACCTATGATGAATTGTTTGAAATTTGTGAAAAAATCCATGCATCATACAAAAAACTTAAGAAGACTCATGCTGGTCTAAAATTAGAACATTCAAATCTACAAAAAGAGCATGAAGTTTTTCTCAAAGATCATGCAACAATTGATTCTATTCACATGGCTCTTCTTGATGAATTTGATGAGTTGAACAAAAAACATTTGGAATTAGTTGATGAATATAATGCATTAAAAGCTTCACACACCTCACTTAAGGTTGATCTTAAGAAATCTAAAGAGATTGAGAAAAATTTGAGGATTGAGATTGATGCATTAAAAAGAACAAATTTGAGGATTCAAAATGATTTGGAAACATGTAAGAAAGCTAGGATGACACCAAATCAAAAGCCAGAACCTAGGAAGAGGCATTTTTATCCTAACCATTTAAGAAAACCTTTTCCTGGAGTTCAATGTTTTTCTTGTGGCATGCTAGGACACATCTCACACACTTGCACAGTTTATCGTAGTACACAATGGGTGTGGAGACCAAAATTAAATAATGCACAGCATGGCACACAAGCATCACCTTTTACTTTTCATAAGATGGATCCCAAACCTGTTTGGGTTCCTAAATATGACTATTGTTGAGTTTTGCAGGTGTGCTCTCACCAAAGACCTCGTGGGAGCATAGGATAACTGGACCGAAGGAGGCTTGCAGCTCAAAATTTCTTAAACTCGCTGCTTTATCACATGCTTGAAATTTTTAGTTTTTTTTGTTTGTGTATCTTTTATTTATTTATTTTTTTGTGTGCTAGTTTTTGTGCTCTCTTTGTGTTGATTTTACTTTGCTTTATTTTCATTTGTTTTGTTTTGGTTTTGTTTTGTCTACACGTTGCTCTTTAAATATGGCCTTCCATATGATTAATCCTTTCAAGCTTTTAGATTTTGGAGTTTTTGGAGATAGTGTTTAGCTTTTCAAAATTGGTTAAAGGGAGTTTACTGTTGATGTTTTCCCTCCTTCTGACTTTATTTAGTGATATGATTTTCTTCTCTAAAACAAAAGTCTAAACTCGGTTTAACCAATGGCCTGTTATTTAAGATCTTTTTCCTATCTTGCTACACTAATTTATCTTATGCATAATAGCCAAAGTTCTTAGATATCATTCAAGCTTTTGAAATCTTGCCATTGCATTTATCACATGATTTTGATTTTGTGTTGTGGATTGTTTTTCCCTATGTTAGAGAGAGAGCTCCTATTCTCTAATATTTGGAGGATATACTCACAACTAAGTTTTTTTTAAGGGTATATTAAAGAGTTTCTAGCTTGCAAGAATTAAAAAGGAAAGAGGCCAATGAAGCCAAATTGAAAAAGAAGCTATATACACAAAAGTGTATGAAAGAATCAAAAGATGCTCAAAAGAGCCAATCAAAATGACAAGAGGCATAAAATGAGCCCAATAGATGCAAGCTATCCTCTCTTTGGTAAAACTCTTAAAACTTAGAAAACTCATTGATTATGTGATGCTTTCAAAGACTTGACTTTAATTTCCATGATTGAGAAAAATTACTTTGAGTTACTAATTATGAGATATTTTCTTTGTAAACAAGTCTTGAATGGATCTTATTATCCTATTTAGTTATTCTGAGTTGGATTTTTGTTTTCCAAAATAATTTTGTACCCTAAAGGATGTCCGATTTAGGGTTAACAAAATCAGATGTTCTACCTTCTTCTGATTGAGATTTGTTAAACTTTCTGATCTCTTGGAACTCTAAAAGTTTAACTTTTTGAAAAGAATTCTCATATGATGCCTCCATAAATACAAAAAAATTAGAAAATTTCATTTTTGATTTTTCCTTGTGTTCCTTGTTTTTTTTTTTTTTTTTGATTGTTTTTCTTTTGTTTTATTTTTGAGGGTCTTGATCATCAGCCTTCATCTCTTGATTTCAATTTCAAGTCACATCGTCCTGGCCTATACTAGTATCGTCCTGGATGATATGACAAATTCTGTTCAAAATCCATTTGCTGACCTATTTCTATGCTTGCTATAACTCATCGTCCTGGATGATTCTATATCGTCCTGGACGATTTGATCGAACTCTGGTGATAGTCCTGGCCGATAGTATATTTCGTCTGGCCGATGCATTTTATGTGCATCATCCTAGCCGATACACTGGATCGTCCTGGACGATCCACGTGTCAGCACGTTTTGATCTTTAAATTCGGCCCCGAACGATCCACTATTGGACAATCGTCCGGGCCGATCCACTGTTCGTCCTGGACGATACACGTGGCAAGCATTTTAAATGTTTTAACTTCGGTCGGTACGATCAATTATTGTGCATCATCCTGGACGATACACCTAATCGGCCCGGACGATATGCTTTTTCAACAGTCGTTCGGCCTGACTCCTTGGGCCGATCGCCTGTATCTAATCGCCTGGCTGATATCTGATCGGCCCGGACGATTGGACCGCCTTTTTGACCAATCGGCCTGTACGTAATTATTGAACCATATCGGCCTGGACGATTCTGCGATCGGCCAGGACGATATGGCCGTTTTTTTAAATTCAGGCCAATTCCAGCCATATTTTCTCACCCTCCACTCTTCTTCCTTTGTGTTTTCTTGTTAAAACCTTCTTCTATGGCTGGTGGGAAGCGTGTTCGTCAGGCGTCTGGGAGTTCTTCGAGGATGACTTTGGATCCTCGATTCAGGGAGGTAGAAGATCAGGCTGCCTACCATCGCTAAAAAGAGTGTAGCATCACCCTCTCCCGGACAATTAATCCTACCCATCTCTCATATCCGGTAATGAATCTTTTTGCCCACACCTCTCTTTGTTTTATACTCACTCTTGCCGTCCCTTTCTTTTCCGAACTCCTCTATGAATTTTATGCTAGCCTGCGCATTAACCGCTCCTTCACAGCCCTGACCTCCTATGTGAATCGACGCCCTGTCGAAATCACATATTAGGATTGTGTTGATCTTTTACAGCTATCCACCACCGGGGATAAGCTGCACCTAATAGCCTCTGATCCTGATTTTGACTGGTCCACGGCAAATCACTTCCTTCGCCAGACCAATGCACCTTTCCATGTTGGATAGACTAGCTCTTTAGTCAAAGATGCTAGGACTATCCAACATGTCCTTCGCACCTCCATAATTCCAAAAGCTGGGGACCGGATCCACATCACACCGCTACTTTTCCTCACTACTTTCTACATTATGGCCCAAAGAGAATTCAATGCCACTGATCTACTCTTTCGCTACATCGATCACCTCACCACAATCCGTGATCCAGGCCACAAAAGGAAACCCAATCTAGCCTTAGGACACATCATAGCTTATGTCTTTGAAACCAAATACTAACTTCAGTATCCTATTCCACCAAACCTCCCATCTCCCTTCTACTCAAACAATTCCTTCACTGCCCTTCATAGTACTCGTCTCCACCCAGGAGATGGGGAAGGTCGGGGGGCTAGAGAGGAGGAGGCTCCCGCTTCAGCTCCCGTTCCTGATCCTGTCCCTCTCCACCAGCACTCACCATTTGATCAGTTGATTGAGAGGTTTGATCGTTGGGAGACTCGGTTTGACGCCTACGTGGCTGCACAGAAGCAGCAACACTTTGAGGATATTACCCGCTACGAGCAGTACCGCGTTGAGGATTTAGCCCGATTTGACAATTTCGTTACTCAGCAGCAGCAGCAGCATGACCAGGACATCACCTGGTTCAATACTCAGTTCACCACACTTGCCACCTACTTTCAGCAGCCACCTCCACCACCTCCATCTGATGATCTGGATCCCTCGTTGTTTTAGTCTGTACTTTGTAATATTTTGTTTCCTTTATTTTTGTAGTTTGCTTCTTGGTCTTTTGTGATGTTTTTCTTTTGTTTCTGAACCCTCTTTTTGTGATGACAAAAGGGGGAGTTGGGTGTAGGAAAAAGTTGTTTGGTCTTGGGTTTGTAACCTTGATGTTTTAATGAAAATTTTCCTACTTGTGTTTGCCATCATCAAAAAGGGGGAGATTGTTGCAAATCTATTTTTTCATGGCTTATGTTTTGATTATTGACAAACACTACTTCTCTTGGACTACTTGATGCTTCTAACTTTTCAGGAATCGAAGACCGGACGATCATGAAGAAGCCAAGTTCAGAATTGCGTAGGTTTAGGGTTGAGTCTGTCTGTACTTTTGTTTTTCTCTTTTTGAGTCTACTTGTAATGGTCAAAGAGACTGATGCTAAGTAACCCTACACACACACACTTGAGAGACTTAGAATTTCTGTTTTTGCCCACATCGGCCAGGCCGATATTCATATCGTCCTGGACGATCAGCTTAAAATAGAAAGTCTAATTAAGGATTCTTAATTAAGGCAGCCGACATTAACATATCGGCCTGGACGATACGTGTATCGGCCAGGACGATAAACTCAAAATAGAAAAAGTAGCCGCCTTAGACAGTTAAGGTATACTGTATTTTTAAATTATCGGCCAGGACGATCCCCGTATCGGCCTGGACGAAATTACCAAATTATGCCTTAATTGATCAGGAAATCAAGGGGGTAATTAAGGATGATAGATACGATCATATCGTCCTGGACGATCACAGGATCGGCCAGGACGATACATTCAAAATCCTTGAGTTGCTTCAGGACGATAAATATCGACCAGGTCATAAACAAGGCGATGCTCAGGATGATTTGCGTCTGATTTGAACTAATCGTCCAGGATGATTGTATGATCGGCCTGGACAATCAAGCCAAATTTCAATCGTTCAGGACTGTTCCCAGGGTGATGCTCTGGCCGATCTTCTTTGATTTGTACTGATCGGCCAGGACGATGTCCAGATCGGCCGGGATGATAAAGTCGGCTACTTGCAATTAATGAGCTCCTTGAGAGCTCTTCTATTTAAGAGCTCTTGTTCAAATGTTTTAGATGACCTTTGGCTGCTGCCTTGACCTGAGAAGACCTTGACGAGAGAAAGAGAGAGAGGGAGAGAGAGAGGATCTTGTGAGGGGGAGCTTGTGAGGGGGATTCACAAGGGTTGCTTCAAGGATCGCTCTGCTTGTCTTTCGTTTGGAGTTTCTCGTCTGTGGAAGGGTCGGTAGAGGTAAGGAGTTTTGCTTTTGGTTGTGGTTCTCTGCCAACTTCAGGAGGAAGCAAAAGGAGGTAGGTTCTTTGCCTTGTCGGGGTGGCAAAAAGGAGGTTCTTGTAAGGGCTTCTCCGCCTAGCCGTGGGGGCTAAAGGAGAGTCACGTTTTGTAGTGCAATACTTGGAGGGTGCCTCCAAGGAGTGGACGTAGGTCGAGTCGACCGAACCACTATAAATCTTGTGTTCTTATTTTTTCTTCCGCACTTTTTAATTCCGTATTAATTTCTTGTGGTGTGATTTGGTTTGTGATTTTATTTCTTTGTCTTAAAAGTTTTTTTTAAATACCAATTCACCCCCCCTCTTGGTTAGCTTGGGACTAAGTTCATAGGGCTTAACATCCCGAACGAACTTTCAGTATACGCTATAGAATTTATATATTATAAAAAATCTTATATAGTACAATGAGAATACTTAAAATAAGACATGATAAATAGAGAACATTTTCAAACACCAATCATTAAAGATATAATGACATGCTCCTAGGAAAAACAAAACTAAAGACAGAAAAACAATAAAAAATAAACAAAATAAAAACACACAAACATACAAACTCTAATAAATAACCAAATAAAATAAATAAAAACTCCAACATAAAATGTCTGCAAGTTGATTCTCAGTAGCAATATGGTTTACTTAAATTTCTCCCTTAGTCATGTGATCTCTAATGAAGTGATTCCTAATATTAGTATGCTTGGTTTTAGAATGTTAAAAAGGTTTCTTTGAAATGCATATGGCTTTTGTATTATCATAAAAAAATTGAAATGGTGCCAAGTCAAAATCCTAAGTTAATTAGTTGCTTTTTTAATAAAAGAACCTTTGCCACACAACTACCTTAGGTAATGTATTCTACTTCAGCAGTAAAAAGGGCTACTGAATTTTATTTTTTTCTAGACCAAGAAACTAAAGTGTTTCTTATAAATTGACAAGTTTTAGAAGTACTTTTTTAATTAGCCCTACATCTTCCAAAATTTGAAGTAGAATATCCAATAATTTCGAAAGAAGATATATACTTAGAATACAAAATCCATAAGTTTTAAGTTCCCAAAATATATCTTAGAATTCACTTAACAGTAGTCAGATGTGATTCCTTTAGATCAGCTTGAAATATCACACACAAATAAACACTAAACATAATATATGATCTACTAACAGTCAAGTAAAGCAATCATCCAATTTATTCCTCTAAATTTCTTTTGATCAACAAATTTTTCCATAGTCTCCTTATCTAACTGCACTGAGAAATTCATTGGTGTATTCAATGGTTTAGAATGGTCAATTTCATATTTCTGAAGGATGTTATTAATATACTTCGATTGGCTAAGAAATGTTCCTTCCTCATTTTGCTTTATGATAAAACAAAGCAAATAGCTCAAGTCTCTCATTAAACTCATTTCAAATTCTCTACTCATTATTTTTGAAAATTTATAAAAAAGATTTTCATTAACAGGTCTAAAGAAGATATCATCAACATATATTTGAGCAATAAGTATGTAATCTCCTATCCTTTTTAAGAAGAGAGTGGCATCCACACTTCCTTTAACAAAAGACCATTCTAATAGGAAAGTGTTTAACCTCTCATACTAAGCCCTATTTTAATTTTTTTTTTAACTGCAAATAGCATTAGAATAGGAAACTAATTACAAGAAATAAAAGCCTCACATTTCTTCTTTAATAAACTAGACAATTTAGAAGGAATGTCGGCAAAAGAGTAACTATCAAAGCAGAAATCATTATTTAAAGCTAAAGTAGCACAACCATCCGTTACTTTATTACAATCTCTATGAATATGATTAAAAAAAACTTTATTGAAATCATTAAGGAGTAAGAGATCTTTGTTATACCTTATGTTGAATTGCCATTTAAGTTTATTCAAAGAATTTTGATTGAAGTTGATGATATTTATGTTGCCACCTTCAATGATCACTCCTTTAGCTTCCAACATCCAATATTGTATGAATTCCTTTATAGTTAAAACAGCTTCCAATTCAAGTTGAGAGATATCCCAATGAAGTTTCTTTTTTTCCAAAAGGCAACAATAACCTTCCTTTGTAGTCTCTAAATACACCTCCAATACCGGCTTGATTTGTCTTCAATAATGATGCATCCACATTTATTTTGATCCAATCTAGCAGTGGAGGGTGCAAAACCTTAGTAAACTCCCTTAGGAGATTAGTACCCCAGCTATCTTGATTTGGGTATAACCTATGTTTTGCCAAAAATAGGACAATTGCTGCCACAAATGCACTAGATGTCACTGAATTGCCATGAAACAAATCATTTCTATTTTTCCAAGAAAGAAAAATAGTTATAACATAAAGTTTTACCATGTTTGGAAATTGAGATGAATGACCTCTTAGTTTTTCAAAGAAATTTTCTAGAGAGTGAAAGATTGGAATAAAAAAACCCCATTCTCTTAATTTGATAATGATTTCTTTGATGAATTTGCAATACACTATAATATGTGCATAGTTTTCTACCTCCTCACATCCTCTTAGACATAGATCATTTTGGCTTAGTTTCCTATATTTGATAAATTTAAATGTTGGAATAGCAAACTTGCTCATCCTCCACCAGAAAAGTTCCACTCTCGGGTTCAGCTTTAAACCTTTTATCCATCTTGTGAATTCACAATCTTTCTCCTTAGGATGTCTCTTTAATGATTCCTCATATGCCATAGCATTGATAGATTTACCATTGTGACAATAAATGGTTTCCAAAAAGCCATTATCAGCTTCATGATCAATTTTTTCTTGCATAATCAGCACATTGAGCTCTTCATTAAAGAATTTATGTAGCAAATTCTCATTCCAACTGCCATCAGTTGAAATGAAAAAGTTAAGATTTAAGCTATCCAACTCCACACAAACAGCAAGAGTGGGCCAAGAGTTGAGGCATCTTTCCAAGAGCCAAATATCATGCATAACATTTATTCTCTTCCCATCAACAACCTTCCATTTAACAATAGATTTGAGATGTTTTCCACCGTCCAACAGGATTTTCCATGCCACAAAGGATCCAGTTTTCTATTCTTTAAATATATTATCACCATATTTAGTAATACTATTCTTATGTAGCAAATTATTAGGATATTGAATGAATCTCCATGCTAGCCATGATCTAAGAGGTCCAATTCATTGGACAACAGATTGTATTCCCAAGCCACTATCTGATTTTGGTTTGCATAAAACATGCCATGCTACATAATGTAATCCCTTTTTGCCCATGCCTTTATGCCATATGAATTCTTTATAGAATTGATCTACTTGATATAAAATTTTCTTAGGAATCAAAGAATGAGTTGATAAAAAACTTGGTAAGGTTAAGAGAGATGCCTTAACAAGAGTGATCTTACCAGCCATAGAAAGATGTTTGCTTCCCCATGCATTGAGTCTTTCTAATATAAGGTCAATCATACCTTGAAAATCAAATATTCTAAGTCTTCTTAAAGCAATTTTAACACCCAAGTAAAGCATCTCCTTCACCACTTTGAAACCCAACTTCTTCTTTATGTGGTTCTTCATAGGTAGCTTCACGGCCTTTCCAAATAAAATCTGGGATTTTGAGACATTAACTCTTTGTTCAGACCATCTGCAAAAATCCGACACAATGGCATTCAATTCTTGAGCTACTATTGAAGACGCTTGGGAAAATATTAATACATCATCTGCATACAAGAGATGTGTAATTTTTTGATTTTTGGGTGTTAAATTAACTCCCAAATGCTTCCGTCTTTGATTAATTGCATGGGATAGAAGCTAAAAACACATTATGAACAAATAAGGAGTTAATGGGCAACCTTGCCGAAGCCCACTTCTAACTTTGATCCAACTAGATAATCTTCCATTTGAAATGAAAGAAAATCTAACATTCATAACACATTCCATGATAATCTTACAAAAGGAATTAGGAAATCCAAAAGCTTGTAAAACTTGATGCAATGTTGGCCATCCCACTCTATCAAATGCTTGCTCCATATCTAATTTAATTGCCATCAATCCTTTCTTGTCCTTTGAGGTCCTGAATTTGTTGAAGATCTCTTAAGCAAGTAAACAATGCTCAGACATAGATCTCCTGGGGATGAAAGAAACTCACTTTTCTGAAATGATCTTGGATATACATAATTTAATTCTGTTAACCAACATAGTTGTAACCAACTTATAAGTCGTTTGACACAAGCTAATTGGTCTGAAATTAGATGGCACCATAGGATACTTCACCTTTGGGATTAACAATATCAAGGTGTCTTTCCATTCATCCTTCATATGACCAGATTTGAGGAAGATCTCAACCAATTTCCATGTTGATTCTCTAACAATACTCCAAAAGAATTGAAAGAATGAAGGTGTAATCCCATCCAAGCAAGGGGATTTATTCCTTCCTTGCTGAAAAAACGCAGTTTTTAATTCTTCTTGGGTGAAATCACCGTTTAGAAATTCTATATAATGGAATTAAGCCTTTGGATATCAGGAAAGGCTGGCCATCCTGTTAATATACAATCTCTGGATTTCCATTTCTTCTTTAAAAAATTTTGAAAAACAAATGAAATCTATTCAAAATCTTCCACCAAGGCATTATCACCATCTTTGATTTATCTGATTAGATTTCCATTTCTCTTAGCTGAAGAAAATCTATAAAAGAATTTTGAGTTTACATCTACTTCTTCATGCCATCTCGCCTTGGCTCCTTGGTTCTACCATGTAGAAAGTCTACCCAAAGTTACATTGAATTCATGCACTTTATTTCTGAGTAATTTTAACTTCTCATCTATCAAACCGCCTTGTGAAGCTTCTTCCAATTGTAGATCAACTATCTCCTTCTTTAATTAATCTTTTAATACATTTAGGATTTTGCATTGGTTCTTGCTCCAGAAAAAAAGGGACATCAAGGATCTTCCAAGCTTCCTTTATAAAACATTCATCTCCTTACCATAATCTGTTCTTCTCCAGGCATTAGAAATAATGCTCCAAGCCACTGGATATGATTTCCAGGTTTCTTCAAATCTGATAAAATGACTTCTATATTGTGCTTCCAAAACTTTGAAGGCAATTGGGCAATGATCAGATGCAATCCTTCCTAAGTGTCTACCACGAGCCAAGGGAACTTCTTGAAGAGCAACCAAATTAAGTAGGCATCTATCAATTCTTTCCCATATTCTCATATTCCCATCCTTGTTGTTGCACCAAGTGTATCTAGGACCAATAGTACCTACATCATGAAAATCATTGTTAGTCATAAACAACTTCGTCTCTTGAGGCCCTTTTAAAAAAAGGAACCTCTTGCCACCTTTCTTATCAGCCTCTAATTATTGAAGGAATATCTCCCTTAGTAGTCGTTTCAAGCATTTCACATAAAATTCTCCTTATCCGATAAACTTTGTTAGCATACACAGTCCCTACCATCCAAGAGACAAACAGAGGAGATTTAAGCACTCCAATAACAGCTTGAGAAGAATGATCCATGACTTAAAAGGAAACATTATTCCTATTCCACAAAATAAGGATTCCACCTAAAGTACCTTTAGCAGGATGATGGAAAAAATCCCAATCCCTTCCAATAACTTTATCAACATCAAGCCTATCTATATTTGATATCGTAGTCTCTACAAGACCAATAAAACAACCTTCATAGTTCTTCACTATCTCCTTGAGATAAAGGGAAGCCTCCTTCATTTTGTCCCCCCCCCCCCCTACAATTCAAGAAAATAAGGGAAGTCATTAATTCCCAGGAGGGGATGAATCCCCTCCTTTCTTTTTATTCGTATTCCCTCATTTTCTATTCTTGGTAACAGCATGAGCATGGCCCAAATATCTGACCTCCTTGGCTAGCTTCAATTTACCTGATGTTGTCTTGACAACAATATCACTTATAATAACATCATCTGTTATTGCTATTTCTTGTTTGGTTGGATTATCAGGAGATGTGCATACAGTTTTATTAGACATAATACATTTAGTTTCCAAAATATCCTCCATTCTTGTATCTTGCATAGCCTCTTCCAGGATGCAAAAATTGTTCTTCAAACAAAAGTCAGAGCTGTTAGTCTTCATTAACTCAAGAGAGTTACACTTAGCATCAGATTTTGCATTTTGAACTTCAACATTGTTATGTGGTTCAATGATTTCACCCTCTTCAATGTTGGAATTTATATGACTAGGTGGATCCTTTGTATGGTTTAAAATTTTAGTTCTTTGATTCGGTATACCTGCAGTCTTCCGGAAGAAGTTATTCTTCCTGAATTTGACCTGTATCAAAGGTCCTAATTCATCATGCTCAATGGAGTTTCCTTTTTCATGAATCTCCCCTTCTTTCCTTACATTTGAAACATAATCAAATGTTTTTGTAGAAGAGTTATTGATAAGCGGGCATGTGTTCTTCATATGGCCAATTTTACCACAATGATAGCATAGAGATGATATCTTCTCATATTCTACCTTTTGAAAGGATCTACCATGCAGTCCTTCAATCCAAAAACCTTTAGGTAGTTTTTTTATCTAATTCAATTCGAACACAGACTCGGGCATACTCCCTCTTTCCCCATTTAAATGAATTTCCATCTATATATAACAAAACTCCTATCATAGAAGCTATTGTAGAAATGTTCTGTTCATCCCAACAACATAAAGGTAAACACGGCATGCGAATCCAAATAGGTGCTATAAGACCTTTGAGAGATTCGAGGGAAAATGAAGGGGACCATTTGTCCAAACCAATTATATTTCTTCCATTAAACCAAGGACCTCCTTCTAATACTTCTTCAACAGCTTCAGGTTTTGTAAAAGAACAAAGGATCCAATTGAGACACGAAGTTGCAAGATTGAATTTCCAAATCTAGACCATTTCCTCCGAAGTTCTCTATTGTAAACTGAAAAAGAGATGTTTCTACCCAATACTTTAATAAACAATGAATTCCTCAAAATCTATGAATTGGCATTTTCAAGTTTTGAATTCATAACCACAGCAATTCCATTATCAGTAACCGGAGTTGAGTTCATAATATAGTTTAGTTTGATGTGCTGAGTCTTCTTCCAAGTATAAAGAAAGCTTTCCTAAGGGCCACTATCAACATTCTTTGCGAGAGCATCACAGCAATTCTTCTCAACATTTTTAGATTGCATAACTGACTTAGCAGGTAAGTCAGTGCAAAGATCAAAAGGTTGCTTATCATCAGGATGAGATATATTGTTAACATCTTTCAGGATATTCGCATTTATCACTGGCCAAAGGTCTGGTATTGCATTTGAACAACTAAATTTATTAGCATAAATCTTCATTTATGATGAAGAAGCTTCCATATCGTTAGATTTCTGATTTGAATTTGCATAAGACTTCTGAATTCGAGGAGTAGTGCAATCAAGGTTAATCAAAATATGTTTGCCCTTACCTTCTACAAAATCAACCTTCTTCTTAACAGGTGATTCACTTACATCTCTGATTACCAGAGGTCACGCAGCCAGTTTTACATGCACGTCATCTGCCTCCAGATGCAGATCCATCTGTTGGCGATATCCGTCGTCTCTGATTTGTCCAATTAATCTTCCAGTGTGACTATGAGCTCCGACCGATGGCTGGCGACCATCCGCTTTCATCGTCTAAGGCAAGCGATGAAGTTTGCAGGAAAACTAGGAAATCTTAAATTTGAGATCTGGCGGTTTCTATCCCAAAGGATTATAATTCTCATACCAAGCTGTAGGTGCTTGCTTTAGTCCATACAATGTATTTTTCAATTTAAATACATGATTTAAGAATTTTTAATTTTCAAAACATGGAGGTTTCTCAACATAAATATCCTCTTATATCACCCCATTAAAAAAGGCTTACTTAACATTCATTTGATATAATTTAAAACCTTTAAAATAAGTAAAGTCTAATAAAAACCTTATTGTTTCACATCTAGCTACAAGGGTAAAAGTTTCTTCAAAATCAATTCCTTATATTTGATTATACCCCTTGGCCGCCAATCTTACCTTATTTCTAACCATAATACCTAAATTGTTCATTTTATTTTTGAATGCCCACTTAGTTCTAAAAACACTTTGATCTTTAGGTATTTTAATTAATTCCCATACTTCATTTCTAATAAATTGATTCAATTCCTCTTGCTTGGCCAAAATACAAAATTTGTGTTTGATTTATATTAGTTGGTTAAATCATCGATATAAAGGTGAATGATTCACTTCTTCGCTAAGTCCATACCTAGTTCTAACACTCTCACTAGGTTCACCTAAAATTAATTCTTTACGGAGACTCATAAAAATTTCCATTCTTTAGGCATGGCATTTTCTGTTCCAACATTCACTTCCAAATTTGTCTTTTCAATTACTTGAGAGATATCTTCAATATGATGTTCTTCTAACCTTGGCTCTTCCAAAATGCCAGTTTCATAAAAAACTACATATATGGTCTCCTCAACTAGCAAAGAAATTTAAAAGATAAATTTGGAAGACCAAATATCATGTTTAGTGTTTGATGAATATGGCATTCATTAAGTTTCAAAATATCATTCATCAATTTTATACTTTCACTATCTTTAATTAGCAGAAGATCTTTAAGAAAGAAGGAAATTTTTGAAAATGATAGAGGACAATATGATAAGATCGGATTAATGTATCATTGGGGGACACTTTAATTGCTTACTGTGAAATCAAGAGAAGAAAGGGGGGAAAAAATTTATGTTCTCTGAAGGCCCTTAAGAGATAAAGGAGTTCATGACCCTTAATGAATTTCATGACATATGTTTTATTTTCCCCAAATATACTTCGTGCAACAATAATGATGGACTTGCTCGTATATGGGAGAGACTTCATAGAGTTTGGTTAAACTCCAAGTCTCTATTAGATATTCCTTTTGTAATGATAAAACATCTCCCAAGAGTAGCTTCTGATCACTGCTCACTACTTCTTCAATTTTCTAATTCTAAGAAATCTAAGCATAGAGAAATTAGATTTGAGAATATATGGTGTTCATATGAAGCTTCAAGGGGTATCATTGCCAAAGTTTGGAGGAAGAAAGATCATGGAGTGGCTGAAAAGATCCTTAAAGGAAGATAAATAGATCTCTCAAGAACTTGTACTTTTGGAGAAAAAACAAATTGAAAGAACATACCAACATGAAGCCAGAACTGCAAAATGATATTTTTAATCTACAACAATAGGAGGCTAAGGAGAATGGGTTAAATTCTGAAAATTTGCTCTAACTCAGAATAAATGTGCATGAAATTAATGTCATTCAAGCTAGAATTGCAATGTGGTGGAGATAAAGATCAAAGACACAATGGATGGAACAAGATGAGAAGAACTCACATTTTTTTCAGACTTATGCTACGATTAGAAATGATAAATCAATCAATCATCTTTTATGCTCTAATAGCACAATATAAACTGATCTATAAGTAATTAATACAACCTTTGAGAACTTCTTCCTGAAAAAATGGAGTAAATGCAAAAGTGTATAATATAATTGGCCTTCTTTTATCTTAGAAGATAGGTTAAATGAGGAGATGAAGAAAGAGTTGAGTACATAATTTACAAAGAACATCTGTACTATAATATTATGAAAATGAGCAATAATGAGTCACCTAGTATAGACGGGTCCAATGCTTGTGTTCTAAAATGAAATTGGAATATAATGATAGAAGAAACTTGGAATGCTATAAATGATTTCTTTATCTTGGGTATAATGCCTAATTACTAGAAAGCAACAATGATGGTATTGATTCCTAAAGTCCTGAACACTTCTGAATGTTCTAAATTCATACCAATATGTTTATGTCAAACCATTTACAAAATGGTTGGATGTATGATTCTAAGCAAATTAAAGATGTGTCTTCCAAATATTTTCTCTGAATATCAAGGTGCATTCATTCATGGAAGAAGTATATCTAATAATTTCCTACGAGAATACGATATTTTAAATAAAATGAGATTTTGTATAGCAGAACTGGGATATATGCTTTCAAAACTTAACATGGAATAAGCTTATGATAGCATGAGCTGGGAGATGTTAAATCAAATAATGAAGCTTATGGGATTTCCAGATAAGAATATAGATCTAATTATGTAATGTGTTTGTTATCCTAAATTTTCTATTAAGATTAATGGAAGTAGAACAAAGTGGATAACAACATAATGTGGATTTAGGCAGGGCTGCCTATTATCTCCAAGCTTATTTATTTTGTACTTTGAATATTATCCAAGTCATTACAAGTGAAGTCTAGTCAGTTGGGAATTAGAATAGCTACCAATGTTGAGAAAATAACCCCATCTCCTTTATGTTGATGATGTTCTAGTTGTAGCAGAGGCCTTTTGAAGCAATGCAATTCTTTTGAAGCAAATCTTTATGGCGTATTGTGAATAGACTGGACAATATATATATATATATATATATATATATATATATATATATATATATATATATATATATATATATATATATATATAATATTATATATATATATTCATAAAATTCATGGTTATGCATGGGAAAACTATTTTAAAGAAGAGAAAAAGAAGACTAAATAAACTTATGGGACTTAATACAGTTAATGAAATTAATTATCTCGGCATGACAATAGCGTTAAGAAGAATGAAAGCTAATGATTACAATTCTATTATAGATAAAGCAATGGAATTAATAAATTCATGGGGAGCTCACTGGATATCTCTGGGAGGAAAAATTTTGCTAATAAATATAGCATTTTCATCTATCCTTTCATACTTAATGACCCATTCTCTAATACCAAAAAGTGTTCTGATAGCAATTGATAGAATTTGTAGGAGTTTCTTATGGCATAAGGAGAATGGGAGATAGGGCTTGCGTTATATATCATGGAAATCATTGTGCTCTTAAATAAATTTAGGTGGCTTCAGTGTTCAAGGAGAAGTGGAAAGATAAGGTTCACTTAGAGCACGACTAGCATGGAAATTTATACAAAATCAAAATTGACTCATTAATAGAGTATTGTACTCAAACTATGGTGATGGAATTTGGGAAGAAGAAATAAGGAGGAATTTTGAAAAGTTTGTACAAGTTTTTAGACCTTATTCCATTATTCCAATGTTAACCAAGAGAGGGGGGGGGTGAATTTGTTATTTAAAAATCTCTGGAAAAAAAAAACTATTCTTTTATTTGTTTGCAAAAATAAATTTTTTTCAACCACAAATATTTAAATGTGCATAAAATAAAAATGTAGTAAAAATAAGAACATACAAATTTATAGTGGTTTAATCTAACTAGACCTACATTCACTCCTTAAAGACTCCCTCTTCAGGTAATGCACTCCTTTTTCTCCCACAGTAAGGCGGAGAAGTCCTTACAATAACCACTCTTCCACCAACCCTAGTTCGGCAGATTACCATAATCCTTCCTCACCCTCCTAGTTATGGCAGAGTACCTACATCCTTTCTCACCCTCCTGGTAATGATATAGTACTGATGTCCTTTCTTACCCTCATGGTGATGGAAGAGTACTGATGGGCTTTTTCATCCTCTTGGTGATGGTAGAGTAGCAATGTCCTTTCTCACCCTCCTAGTGATGAAAGAGTATCAACGTCATTTCTCACTCTCTTGGTGACAGTAGTCTAATGGCATCCTTTCTCGCCCTCTTGGTGATGTCAAAGTACCAAATTTTCTCCAAAGATCTTCTATCAAAAGTCATCAAAGAAGTAGGGTAGAGATTTGAAGAACATATAAACAGATACTGACCTTTAGGTACCTTGTGAACCCTTCATAATTTCCATTTGCTAGATTTCTCAATCCTCACTCCCAAGCACTATCTCAAAATGCTCTCACTCTCACTCCATAGAGAAAATTTTTAGAAGTATATTTCATAGTTAGTTTTTAGGACTATTATATTTGAAGGACAAGACAAACTATCTAGAAAGTTGAAAATTTTAAGTTAAACATACTTGGATTATACAGTACGATGAATCTTCATATGTATGACCAGTTCAAAAAATCCTTGTACGATCCTGTACAAACTTATTTTGTACTCAGTCTGTTGTACGTACGAACTAACATCGTACTATATGAATATTTCAAAACTGAACAAGTTCATCCAATACAATTTCGTATGAAACCATTTTGTACTCTAGTCATCATATGTATATCATATAATACAAATAGTTAAATTAAATCATACTCCGTATGGTACAAAAATGGACGATCCCATTTCATACACTGGTTATTATCAATATGCAACTAAGTTCATATAATACGAAAAATTCAAAAAATTTGCTTGTTTATATGGGATGAATTGGTGTGTACGCCTTTTGTACTCTGGATGTCGTATGTACGAACCTCACTTCATATAGTATGATCAATTCAAAAATGGTGAGTTCATTCGAGATGAATTGGTATATATCCATTTTGTACTCTAGACATTGTTTGTACAAATTTAATTTCGGGCTGTACAAAAAGTTCAAAAGAAAAATTCAAGGCATGATTCGATTAACTTCTATCTAGAAGAACACTCAAGTCAAATTTTCCAGTACAATTTAAGAATCATATAATATGATTAGTTTTAAAATTAAATATTTTTACTCACTCCCTTAGTGTGTGTGTGTATATGGTTATCCAATTACAATCACACTTTCTCATACTCAAGAGAAAATAGAAAATAGAAAAAGTGTAGGATTCAATTATAAGAAACCCTAATTTAATAAGTCTTGAAGTCTTCGACAGTCTGGAGTATGATTTTCTTGAATTAATAATACACACAAATAACCTAAACAAAGTTTTTCCAAAATGTGTTCGGATAAATAATAATCAATACAATAATAATTTGGTATCATCAAAAACTAGCACGAAATAAAAACATAGTTTTTAAAACTAAGTTGTAATAAAGAAAATGTACATCTCATGCATGTTATTGAAGAGCCCTAGGTTATGTTTTGGCCTGTTCTTTTTATGTAGTTAACCAAATTAAATTAAATTTTAAATAGAAACTCTAGACATAAAGAGCATTTATGGGGATCAAATTTTATGGTCTAAAACACACATGATGAAAAGCTAATTTCTCCTAGGTGTTTTAACCTAGGGTTTAGGATTTCACCTCAATTTAAGGATGGATTAAACTATTTAAGATCTATCTAAAATTATAGTTTGTCCTTATTTATTTACCCTCTTGAATAAAAGATTTGATAAGCAACAGATTTTCTGGAATGAGCCATGGATAGATTTGAGGTTGATGTCGCCAGAATCCCATCGCCGGCAAGGTTTGACTGGCTTGATTTGAGTGGGGAGATATGCGGGAGTTTTTGGGGAGCTAAAATGAACAAGAACTTCAGTTTGGAGAGGCTGGAGTGGATAGATATGGGAGCATGAGTGAATGAGGCTCAAAGAAGTGTTTTTCCTTATTCAACCTTCTCCAAGATAAAGGGATAGCTAAGATTCACTAGGGGAGATCCTATAGGACTGCCATATATCCCCAAATGGTAAGAGATCAGGGGAATAAAAGGAAAATAAGGACAGGATGTATAAAGAAATATTTATCATTATATGTAGATATGGAGATGATAAAAGCATTTTTGTCCTGATCCATGGGCTAAAAATGACTCTAGGAAGTTTCTAGAATCCCTAGAGCTACTGGAAAAGGTTTGGATTAGAGGGGATTAAGTTTAAGAGGCAATTTGACTGGGTTTGACAACTTTAAACCCTTAGTTTAACGGTTTGATTGGTCCCCATGCCACATGGAAGCTAAGGTAGCATGGGAGGGGTCTTTGGAGCTAGTTGGAGTGATTTGGAGGGAGCTCGTTAGAGTTATTTTATTTTTGTGCTTGAAGTAATATGTGAGTTTATGAAAAAAAAAATGTTTTGTTCTTAATTGAAAATCCCTTATATTCACATGATTCTTCATTTCGGGGGAATTAAGGAGAAATTTAAGATATTCAAATTTATTCAAATAATAATAATTTTGCCATCATAAAAAAGGAGGAGATTATTGAGATAGTTGTTATTTAGTTTTCCTGTTTGATATTTCTTGCAACTTGTATGTTTTTTATGACTACAAATATTATTACTTTGATTATCATTTCTCCTAACATATTTTGGAAGAATTCTTTTTCTCTTATGTGTATTAACATTTCAGGAAAATCATACTCTGGATTTTTGAAGACTTCAAATCAAGATCTGTTTAGAGTTTATTCTAATTAAAGTCTATATTTTCCAATTTATTACTTTGATATTCCATCTCACACATTGGTTAATCAAAAGTAAGGATCTTTATGTGTGATTTGTGTTTTTCACTCTTCCTCTTGTCTTTCTAGATTGCTTGTGAGAATATCTTTGAAGAAGATTTGGTTCTCTATCGACACTTGGAGAGTGTGAACAATCGATGGTTCTCTGCCAATACTTGGAGAGTGTGAGCAGACAAAGGTTCTCTACCTACTCTTGGAGGGTGTGAAAGGACAAAGGTTCTCTACCTACACTTGGAGGGTGTGAAAGGATGAAGGTTCTTTGCCTACACTTGGAGGGTGTGAATGGACGATAGAACTCTACCGCACTGGGGATTAGTGGAAAAAAGTTTTGTAAAGGCTTCTCTGCCTTGCTATGGGGGCAAAAGGAGAGTCACTTTGATAATAGTGCCATACTTGAAGAGAGAGTCTTCAAGGTGTGGATGTAGGTTGTGTTTGACCAAACCACTATAAATCTTTGTGTTCTTTATGTACTTACTAAAAGTTTTTAATTTCATCGTTGAAAATTTTTATTTTGAAACTTTAATTAGCTTTCTTTGTGAATTAATCAGTTACAAATTTTAAAATCTAAGAGAATTTTTAAAATTACCAATTCACCCTTCTCTTGGTTAGCCTTGGGACATATTCATAGGTTTAAAAACCTATTCAAGATTCAACTAAAAATTCTTAATTTAGGACTACTTGTAGGTACTTCAGTCTTATGTAATAAAATTTGTGCTATATACAATTCAAGGAATCCAATATAACACTCTAGGACAAAATACATAGACATAAGGCACCATTTCATTAGGGACTATGTCATAACGGAAGACATAGAGCTATATCGTATAGCCACTAAACATTAGCTTGTAGATATCTTTACAAAGACACTGGCCTTTGAAACCTTCAACACTTAAAAAACTAGATTAGGTGTCTAAGATATTCATGCTTCAACATTGATACTTTATGTTTCTATTTTTCATTATTTTATTTGTGTGTTTGTTTTGTTTTTTACGTTTTATGTTTTGTTTTGATTTTCTATTATTTTCCTTCAAGTATTTATAAGAATATTATCATTATTCTGTTGGGATTTGTTTTAAAATAAAAATTTTTCCTTATTTTTGTTTAGAAGTTTGTAAGTGATTTTAACTCTTGAAAAATTGTTAAAGGAAGAATAATGGATGAATATTCCACTTCATCTAACTCCTTTCGTGGTGTATTTTCTTTTAAATTCAAAATCTATTTCAAACTAAAAGTTGGACCTTGAAATAGAAATTTACTTCATCTTCCTACAGTCATCTATATTCCAAGCTAACGAATCTCCTTCAATTTTTCTTAATCAAGTTGTTTGCAATGATCATATTGATAGGGATTTATTTTGTGGTTTACCATTTCTTTTATAATAAAGTGAGTTTATCTTCTATCATATTAGGAAGAAGATCTCACAATCAAGAGTATTCTTTTATAGATTTTTAAAAGGAAGCAAGCATCAAAAAAAGAAAAGAGGCACAAAATGAGCCCAAAACTGAAAAGAAGCACAAAGGATGCCAAATAATTGCAAGATGCACAAAGTGCATTAAAAATCAAAAGATGCACAATATGCACCAAAGCTGAAATAGAGGCACAAAATGAGCCCATAATGAGTTTGTTTCCCGATAATTGATCATGATGACGAAGGCGATAACGTAACAGGAGAGGAAGGCGATTTTGAAGGTGATTTTGGAGCCTCTTTGGATTCCGATGTTTCTCTGTCAGTCTGGTGTGGCCAACGGAGGTTCTTGGTCTGGATTTTCTACTTTTGTTATCAATTTGCACTGTTTGATGAGGGCTGTTTTGAATTTCTTCCATATTTTTAGTGGAAAGGTGGTTTTCTTGGAGATCGATCATCGGCCCTATGTGGCCGACGGTTGTTCTTTTAGTTTACATAATTCGAGGTTATGGATCTATTTCTTTCAGATATCATTCAAGGCCTTATCGGCGGAGGGACGTCATCAACCCGATGTTGCCGACAGTTGTTCATTTTATAGATTAAAGTTTTTTTTTAAAGAAGCGCATGGCTAACTTTTTATTACTCAAGGCAACCTAATTACAAACTACTAGCACCTCTTGATTCCTCCTTTAACAATTTATTGAACAAGGAGGGAATCTTATTAGAGGAAAAATTCTCCCAACAAAAATTACTTCAAATGGCATAGCTAGCACAAAGATTCTCTAGCTTATTACATCCTCTATTTACCCAATTAAAAAAAACAAATTTATGGTCCTTCAACAGTAATAGTTCATCTTTCCAATTGCCTTCCAAACCTTGCAAATACTTGATAACATTATAATTGTCTATCTCTATAATTACTCCATAATCTTGCAACCAATCCTTCTTGATCTCTCTTATAAATTGAATCGAGAATAGCTCAAGAGTAGCAATGTCCCAATGTATATAGGTATGACCGTAAGCCAACGCAATCTTCCTTTACTATCTTGAACAAAACCACCAATACTAGCCTTATAAGTTTTTAATAAAGATGCATTGACATTAATTTTTATACAATTGGGAGGAGGAGGGTACCAACGATCTGCCAGTCTAGAAGACTGATTCGTACCCCAGTGTCCCATTTTTCCTTTAGCCATAAAGGAAATGGAAGCAAGACTTACTACGAAAGAAGCTAAGAACACTGTACCATCTTCTTTGTCACCATGAACTAGTTTATTTATTGATTTCCATGTAAGATACACAGCATTGCAGTAAACGTTCACCATAAATCCTTGTGTACTTTGACTCTCTTCCATCCATCTCCAGTATGATTGAAATGAATCAAAATACTAGAATTGAAACCCACATTTATTCAAGTAGCCAATAACTTCCTTCATCTTTTCAAAGTTTACTGTGATATGATCAAAGTTTTCTGTTTGGCCATAACCTCTTGGACATCTATAATTCTCCTGGAGTCTTCTCTGATAGAAGAAGTCATATGTAGGTATTGCATTGTTAAACAACCTCCACCAAAAGACTTCAACACAGGATCTTAATTTGGTCCTTTTAAAGCAATGCCAGAACATGCATTCCTGCTCTTACATTAATGAACTTCTCTATACCAGTGATGAGATTGTACATCCCAAATTCTGGTGAATTAGCTCAAGGTAATCATTGTCTTGATCCATAAGAACCTCTATCAGCATAATGATCTTTATAAGCTCCTCCCCAAATAACTGTTTAAGTTTCAACACATTCCATTCACCATTTGAAATCAAGCAGTCCATTATTTCCTCCTCTGCATCTTGAATTGATACGAATGTTGGCCATAAGCTCAATTTTCTATCCAAAATCCAAATGTCCTCAATGATGCTGATAGAACAACCGTTTGCAACTTCCCATTTTACTATAATTTTAGGGCCTTCTTACCACTTGATAAAATTTTACATGTTGTAGATGAACCACCACCAATCACTGAATCCTCTCGCCACTTACCATACTTTTGATTTAAAATTATATACAGTAATGAATACTTCTCTTGGATGACTCTCCAAGCTAACTTTGTTCTTAAAGCATCCACATTATCAACACTTGATCGAATTCCTCTATCGCCTTGGTCCATTAGTTTACACAATTTGTTCCCCTTAACAAAATGCAAACCCAATCTCCCATTTTGTTTATTCCAAATAAAATGGCGACAATACTTTTATAATTATTTAAGAATGCTCTTTGGCACTAATGAATAAGTGTAATAAAAGTTTGGAATAGAGAGCATAATCATTCTGATCAGCTACATTTTACCTGCCAAAGAAAGTTGCTTGCTACCCCATACCATCATGAGCTTCATAGCCCTCTTGTATTGAAATGAAAGTCTGCAGCTTTTAACCTTCTCAATGCCATTTTAACTCCTAGATACATAAACTCTTTAACTACTTTAAAGCCCATTATTCTTTCAATAGCTTTTTTTTCCCTTCTCTTTACATGCCTACCGAACAACATAATTCATATTTCAAAATTGATCTTCTGCCCTGTCCAGCTATAGAAATCTACAATTGCCTCTTTGGCTTCTCTAACTTCTTTGACGTTAGCATGTGAGAAGATAATGATGTCATCTACATATAAAAGATGGGAAATCTTTGGCAAATTCCTACCAATTTGGATATCCATTGCTGCCTCATTTTGCTTGAACTGATTGGTAAACAACTGAGCACATAAAATGAACAAATAGGGTGAAAGAGGGCGCCCTTATTGAAAACCACTCTCTGAATGAATCCATCTAGAAATCTTACCATTAACGAGTAAAGTAAATCTCAGAAATTCCACACATTCCATGATCCACATAGAGAATTTTATCCAGAAACCCAAAGTATTCTAAATCACTTTTTAGAGTATTCCAACTCATTCTATCATGTGCTTATTCCAAATCAACTTTAAATGAAACCAAACCTTTTGATGATCTCAAACTCTTGAATTTCTAAAAAGCCTCCTTTTCTACTAGAATATGATCCCCCAAAGATCTTCCATTGATAAATGTAGCTTGTTCCACCGACACCACTTTTTGAATCATAAATTTCATTATATTCAATAAAATTCTTGCTACCTCCTTGTAAATAGACCTACACAAACTAATAGGTCTATAATGGCTCGGTATTGTAGGTACCACTACCTTTGGAATGAGAACCAGAAGGGTCTCTTTCCATTCAACATTTATTCTTCCCAGATTGAAGAACTGGTTAACCGCATACCAATAATCTTTATTGATTATGTTCCAATATGATTTCATGAAAGAGTAAGGAACCCCATCACTTTCAGGAGCTATGCGGTCATTTTTTTTGTAATACTACCATCTCCATTTCTTCCACAGAAAGCTCTTTGATTAACCATTCTCTATCCTCCTTATCAATCAACTTATTGGGACAAGGCCAACCATCCAGATATCCTTCCCTTTTTTTCCATTTCCCATTGAAAAATTTTAGAAAATTTTTAGAAATCTGATTATGATCTTCAATAATATATCCAGCTTCATTTTTAATTTTATAAATACAGTTTGAATTCTTTCTTGCTAAAGCAAAAGAGTGAAAGAAGCCAGAGTTAGTGTCTACCTCCTTCATCCACCTTACCTTCGCTCTTTGCTTCCACCATGTGTTCAGCCGAGCCAAAACAGTATTCAATTCTCAAATATGTGAATGAAGGATGAAGATGTCCTCTTATGTTAGCCATCCAACCACCGATTCTTTAGTTTGTAATTATAGAATTTTTTACTTCAAGAATACTCTTTGCTGATAAAACTATTTGAATTTAGCTATACTCCAGTAAAACAGAGCCTTTAGAGTTCTTCGAAATTTATGATTCAACGCTTCAGCATAATCTCCACTTCTTTTCTTTCCTCAAGCTGCTTTAACCACTCCAAATTAAGCTGGATACAAAGCCCAAACTTCCCCAAACCATATGATTTTGTCAGATGCAAAGTTAACTTCCAAGAAGTTCAATAGGATTAGGCAATGGTCTGATGCAACCCTTGATAAATGCCTTACCAATAGCTGATTGTTCTTCAGTGCAAATGGATTAATATAGCATCTATCCAACCTCTCTAAGATTCTAGCATTACCATCTTTGTTATTGCACCAAGTGAAGCTTGGTCCAATTATACTCACTTCATGAAGACCACATCTTGCTAAGAATGAGCTCATTTCTCTAGCTGCTTGAGAAAACCAAAATGGTCTTCCTCCTCTCTTGTCTTCCTTAGCCAAAATACAATTAAAATCACCCCCAACTATTAGGGAATTACTGTTAGAACCAAATTTCTCTAGCTTTTCACAAAGAAGCCTTCTATGAACCGCTTCTTTACCACCATAAACCATGGCTACTCTCCACTTCCCCATCTTCATGATTTGAAAATCCCCTATAACAACTTAATTTGAAGAAAATAAGCAAGTAAAAGATGCTAATTTGAACTTACGTAATATCAAAATTCCTCCAGATAAACCTACAACAGGTACTTGAATAAAATCCCAATCATTGGTAATTAGGCTATCAATTTCAGATTTGATGAAGTTTAAGACTTTAGTTTCCAAAAGCCCCACAAAACACACCTTGTTGTCTTTAACCACCTCCTTCAAAGATAGAGAAGCCTACTTTTTTCTAGCTCCTCTACAATTCCAAAACATAATTGAAGCCATTTATGGGACAAAAGGGGAAGAACTCCCCTTTTCTCCTTCATCTCATTCACCTATTTCCTTCCCCTCAGCAATAGCTTTATAGGACAATAACTTCTTAGCTCCTTGGCTAGCTTAATCTTGATGTTGGAAGAACCTCCTTCATTGTACTCTTCTTTCACATTCCCATCCCAGGCCTTAGAAAAGCATCCTCATTTATCCACCCTTGTAATTGAAAAAGGTTTAACAGCTTCTATCTCACCTTTTTCTTCCACAGATGCAGTCCCATCCTTGCCATTTTCAACCTTCTACATTTCCTCTTCCTTCACAAGATTACTTAGGACAAAAATTTTGTTAGCCTCTAAAATGACTTTAGTAATTTCTCCAGACTCTATTATTTTTAAAGAATTTTTTATATCTTGTTTAGAAGCCATCTTATCAACAGGTTCAACTCCATTTTTTCCATTAATTGTTCTAGCACCATCAACATTCTTCTCCCAGAATTCCTTCCTTGTCCACTGATTAAAATTATTTTTTTCTTGAAGTTATGTCTATACCAATTTTCTTTCCATGAAAACCATTCCCATTTAAATTTTTTCTTCCATAGCTGACATGAATCCAAGGTCCATAGCCACTACCTTCACCCGTACTAGCTTCATACAGTTTTTCTTTAATCAGAATAACACATGGATCCTTGGCATAGCAGTCATTCTCACTTGAACATTTTGATGTCATTACAGCAACCTTCTCATGGAAATTGATTTCGTCATGACCAATTTTACGACAACCAAAGCAAATGTTGGGAGCTCTTTCATATTTTATATTTTGATAAAATTTTCCATATTTCCTTCTACCCAAACTCCAAGTGGCAGAGATTCTTCATGTTTGAAGTGAACACAAATTCTAGAAAATTCACGTCTCCACCATTGAAATATATTTTCATCTAACAAATAAGGTTTTCCAACCTTTGAGGTTATCGTACAAACATTTATAGGATCCCAATAATGAAGTGGCAAGTTGGCATTCTTAACCATATAGGTGCTGTCAAGCCTTTCAAAGAATATGGAGAGAATGATTGGCTCCACTTATCCACACCAATAATGTTCTCCTTCACATACCAGGGGTTGTTAGCAAGAATAGATTCCACATCTTCTTCCTTCTAAAATTAACACAAGCACCTTGCCAAGCCAAGTTAAATTGAACTTGCCAGTTTGAGACCATTGTCTTTTTAGTTCAGCTTTGATAATGAAATATGATATATTCTCTCCAAAAACATTAACCACCAACGCCTTCTGCAATGCTTTGGTATTCTTTGACACCTTTTTTTCATACAACTGTACCGTCATTCAATCTTCAGAAAGACAATTCCCAAAATCCAAGTCTGAATAAGAAATTCTTTTATGGGATTTCTTTTGCCAAGCATTCAGTAAGGTATTCCCAGTTTGCTCTTTAGTAGAAGAAACTCTAGCTTCAGTAACTTCGTAATAGTAGGACTTCTTACAGTCAAATCACAAATTCGAACCCTATTTAAATCTTCCTCCTCTGCAGAATTCTCGTTCCCAACATTGTTATTAAAATTAATGTGTTTATTTGAATTCTCCTGAATTCCAGCATCTTTCAAACCAACTTCAAATGTATCCGTCAACACAGACGTGGTAAACTTCTGAAATTTGAGTAACTTCAGGCTCTTTGTAACATCTTCAGAGATTACGATTCCTTAAACTTTGCCAATCACCGGTATAGGTATTACATTCATCAGTCCTCCTTCATTAATCACAATGGTTTGGTATAAATGGAATAAAGCCTTGCTCCATTATTTCCAGTCTTTGAGATGATTCCTGAATTAGAATTTCCGAACACAAGGGGTGATTTTTTATTCAAAAATCATTTTGCACATCAGTAGAAGATCGACGAACTCCATTAGGACAACCACCATCATTTAGCCGGCGATCATCTACCGCCATTGGCAGCAGTTTCTCCACCGCCAAAATAATTTTTTTTTTAAATCGACTTCTCTCACTAGAATCCCGCAACTTCTCTCACTTGAATCCAGCAACTTCTCTTTGAAGTTTCCCTCGAAGGATATCTTTTTGTTCAAGAAATGGGGTAGATGTAGATTTTTCTGGTCTGAAGATTTTTCTTTGACTTTTTGGGAATCTTTTCATAACCAGATAGTTCTTCATTTTTCTTGGCTTGATTTCTTGAAGAATCTTGGTGAAAGATCTGATGAAGTTCTGGATATGTTTGCTTGTTTTTCTATTCTTGTTCTGGATTATCCAAGTGGCAAGATTTTTTATGTAGCAATGAAAGTTGTTGGATTGTCTTTTGGTTTTACTCATATTTTGAGTTTGGATAACAAGTTCGGTGGAGGATTTGTCAACATCATTTCTTCTTGTGAGGTTTGTAATATTTTGGTTGCCATGAGATTTGGTAGCTATGTGGTTGGGAGGATATTTGTGTTGTTGGATGTGATGGTATTAAGATAAAGCTTATGTTTGGTTTTCTTGTCTCCTTTATGAAGATAATGGATATTTTATTTGTTCATGGAGGTTTCATACCTACATCTAGTTTCAAGGAAGTAAAACTTATGTTTTAGGAGGATTTAGTCTCAAATATCATGATTATTGCAGTTTTTTGGCTGTCGCTTAGTGGATCATCTATGGATGATTTTTTGGTTGATTGGATTGTCCAAGGATGTTTGAAAATATCTAAATGTTCTGTTGAGGGCTTGAAGTGGTATTCCATCTCACCAAAGCTGATGGATTTTATTGTTTTGTACTGTGAAGTTCAAGGCTTGCTTATAGTAGGCTTTCTGGAAGTGGAGATTTTGGATATTGGAGCTGATAAAGCGAAAAAGTGCTTATGGTTTCATTTGTCCTTAGAATCTTCTTTTGAGATCTTAAGTCAAAAGATTATCAATATGTCTTTTCCTACTGAAGAAGAGTTCGTAATATGGCCACTTAGGATTGAGGTTAGCAAGGAAGATCATCTTTTTGTTGATTCAGGCAAAAAGATGTTGGAGCATGACGAGGAAAATTTTTCTTTGAAGGATGGAATATAAGCTTCATTAGGATTGGTTTTCGTTATAGTTGTTTTTAGTTTTAACTTTTCAGGTTTATGTTTTTATTTTGTTTTTTTTTTTAGTCCTTGTTTGCTTTTTTGGAACTATTGTAATGTTTTATGAGATTCTTACTATTTTTCATTTTTTATCTTTTGGGAACTCTAGGTTACTAACCAACCTTTTAGGTTGTTTAAATATTTGGTATCCCCATCACCCCAATGGATTTAAAATGGGAAGTAGTAGATCTCATATCCATCATGAAAGTTTTGAATGGCTTACTTTGTTTTTTGCTTTCTAGTTTGTAATAGCTTTTTTTTTGTTTAATGCTATAAGCATCCCTTCAAAAAAAAAAGAGTTTGCTTCCCTTTCTTTCAAGTCCTTAAACTCTTGGAAGACTCCATGTGCCAATTGATATTTCTAACACTTAAATTTAAAAATCATGATTTCTGATTCATTACTTTGTAATACTATTCTATTAGATATTTTTCTGGAAAGAAGTTTGAAAAGATAACATTTCCTATATAATTTGTTTTCAGAATTAAAATTTTATTTAAAAAGGAATTTAACCTATAAGGAGCTCGAGCTAGGGTTTACAAAATTAATTTCTAACCCTTATGGATTTCAGCATTGTCAATTCATTTCTTACTGATTTTTAATTTAATCATAAGGACAAATTATCATTTACTGAAGTTGATCAACAACAACAACAACAACAATAACATTAAGCCTTTATCCCACTATGTGGGGTCGGCTACATGAATTTTTTTCTCCATTGTCTCCTATTAAAGGTCAAACTCTCATTTAAATCTAATAAAGAAAGGTCATTCCTAATATTTTCTAACCAAGTCTTTCAAGGTCTTCCTCTACCTTTCTTAACATAAGTCAAATCTAATACCTCTACTCTCCTAACCGGATCATTGGAAAGCCGTCATTTTATGTGACCAAACCATCTAAGGTGACTCTCTCTAATCTTATCTTCTACTGAAGTTGTTCAAATAAAAAAAAATTATTTTGCATTATGACAATTTGTTTTTCTCTGTTTATTTGTTCTATGATATTCGTGTTTTTTGTTTTTAATTTTGACCCCTCATGATCATCACATTCCATCTTCTAATTTCTTAATTTTTTGTTCATATCATCTAGTACAATTCACATCATATAGTATGATCTTAACAAAAATATCAAATCTCTGATCACAACACAACCAATCGCCAATATCTATCAAATATTGAACATCATACTATATGATTTATTATTTTTTCTATATGCTCCATGTGGTAGCAGCTGTTGGACAAATTGAACTCAGCCAATGCAATCTTTAATAATAAATCATCCAATATGATACACTAATTTGTATTGTACAAACCTTCAAGTTAATGATTACACAGGGTGACTTCCTAGTATGAACACTCTCTATGTATTATAATCTGATTGTACTATATGATATGATTTTTTTTTTAGCTTATCATATGGCCAATTGTTTGCATGACATTATCCTGTATGATCTCATGATCATATAGTATAATATAGCTAATTTTATATAAATAGCTAAAACTTATGGTTTCTTCTTCACTTAAAATCGTCCCCCTCTCATTCTCTCTTACTTGAGCAAAAATCCTTGGCAATGGCTGGCAATAAACGGTCTCGAGCACTTATTAGGAGTTCCTCTTGATGTACTGTCGATCCTAGGTTTTCTCTTGCTGGTGATTAAGAGGCCTTTCTGCGGTACAAAATGACTGGAATCACACCTTCAAAAAACTATAAAAGAGAAATTTTAAAATTCAAGGTACCAATTCTGTTTGCCTATACCACTCTTGGCTTCATCCTCACTCTTGCCTATTCACATAATTTAAAACTTCTTTTTGATTTTTTTGCTAGCCTTCAAATTAATAGTGAGGGTACTTTCCTCCAATATTATGTTAACAAAAGGCCTGTATAAATCACTTACCAAGACTTCTATGACTTTCTCCACCTTTTCATAATTGGTGGGAAAGTTCATCATATAGCTTCTCACACTAAATAAAATTGGACACAAGCTAACTCTGTTCTTATGGAATCCAAAGTTAACTACCACGCACTTTAGTTTAAGAGGCCTGAATCATCTAGCACATACTTATAAACTATGTCATTCCTAAAACTGGTGATAGGATAAATAATACTCATGCTCTTTCTCTTATAACCTAGTTCATTATGGCTCAAATTTTCAATGCTGCTGACCTTATTATCCGTTATTTTGAAAAATTAACAATCATTAGAGATCTCTTCCAAAATAGAAAGTTTAATATAAGCTTTGGATATCTCATTGCCTTTGTCATAGAATCCAAGTACAACTTTCAATACCCTACACCCCCAGATTATCTTCAAATATTTTTTTTTGATATCTCCTTCCATATTCTTCAAAGTGGCACTCTTCTCCATGGTTGCTACTGTGACCATGAGCTCAACGAGCAGAAGGGAGGTCTAAAACTGATACCAGTACATGCACTTATTCACGAACAAACTCAATTCAATGTATTAGTTCAAAGATTTGATCAATGGGAGGCTAGATTTAATAACTACGTAGCTCAGCAGCAACAACAACATGCAATTGATCTATCTCATTTTGAAAGCTACATAGCACAACAACAACAATTACAACATGATAACTATAAGGCTTGGTTTGGGGAGCAATTTGCTTCCTTCCATTGCTTCGTCCAACCACCTCCACCACCACCTCCACTTGATCAAGATTTTTCCTTTTTCTAGTTTACTATGTTTTTTAGTTCCTTAGGTTATGACATTATTTACTTATGTACTTTGAGATGCATTTGAGTTTTTTTTTTCTACTTTTGTGCCTTTCGCTTTTCAGTTTTTCCTCCTTTTTTGTGATGTCAAAAGGGGAAGTAGTAGTTTATTATTTGTTGTTAGCATATGTTGTTTTAAAGAAGATTAACATGTTTGGTGTTTTTTTGCATTCCTCTTAAGAAATATATATATATATATATATATATATATATATATATATATATATATATATATATATATATATATATATATAAAGCTCTCCTTTTTTTCAAAATTTCATCTTCAAAGGGTGAGTTTAAAAAACTTCAAAAGACTTTAAACGTCTTTCACAACATTTTTTAAAATTATAAAAAATGTGGAGATTATTAAAAATTTGGGCTCAAGTGCTGTCACTTTGATGATAACATATTATATTATTCATGAAAGTTTGAGTTGGTTGTTAGACCTTATTGATCTATCCCAAGGCTAACCATGAGGGGGTGAATTAGTAATTAAATATAAACTTCATGGATATATGAAAATTACTTATAGAAAATTTAAGTAATGATCCTTGAGTATGTAATTACTTTAGATATGATTATCTGAAAAGATATTTCAACCATAAAAAATGTAAAGTACAAAAAAATAAAATACAAAAAAATAAAAGTGAACAAAGGAACACCAAATTATAATTGTTTTGGTCTAAACTAGACCTACGTCACCTCCCTGGAGGCTTCTTCTCTAGGTATTACACTAAATCATAATGACTCTCCTTTTTTCCCCCACAACAAGACGGAGAAGCCCTTACAATCTCTCTTACCCCAACTCGGTGTGGCCATGTACCGACCTTCTTTTTCACCCTACTGGTGAAGGAAGGAAACCTTCATTCTTTCTCACCCTCCTTGTGATGGCAGAGAAACTTCACCTTTTTCACTGTCCTAGTGAAGTCATAGTACCTCGACACAATGTTCAAGATCTTCTATCAAAAGACTCAGGAGGAAATGGACAGAAATTTAAAGAAGAGAAGGAGATCCTCGCTTTGGGCAACCTTGTGAATTCCTCACAATACCCCCTCACTTAATCTCTCACACTTTACTCTCACAATCTCTCCCAAACAATCACACTCAATGACCACTCTCAAAAGAAAATGATAGTAATGGCATTAACTGATAGTTTTAGGACATCTTATATAAAAAACAAAAGAAAAACCATCTAAAAAATAGAAAATTACAAGTGAATCGACTTAATATTGTATAATATGATCATCCATCATCTATATGAATAGTTTAAAAAACTAGTTTCAATTTGTACAAATCTTATTTCATATACTATCAATCAGCTAAATGAACTGATATTATACTGTATAAATAGTTTAAAACTTAATGTATTTGTCTGGTATGAGATAGAATGAAGCTTATTTCATACACTATCAGTCATTCGTATGAACTCATATCATAGTATGACGAATTAACACAAATCATGCTTTGTTTGGTTTGAATGTGGATGACCCCAATTTTGTATGTTGTTAGCCATCGGTGCGAACTAACTTCATATAGTACGAACTGTACAAAATTAAATGAATTCATTTGGGATGAACTGGTATGCACTCAATTTTGTGTACTATCAGTCGTATGTACGTACTAACTTCGTATAATATGAACAATACAGAAATATAAGTCATGAGTTGATTAATTAAATTTTGCAGGATAAATAAGATAAATTATATAGTGCAATTGGATATCATAAAGTATGATTAGTTTTAAAATTTTAGGTTTTGACTCTCTTCCCCTATGTGTGTGCATGATTACCTAATTACAATCACACTCTCTCAAACTCAAAAGAAAAAAAAAAGGATTACAAACTTCATTATATGAAATCCTAATATATTCTATCATGAAGTCCTCAACAATCTAGAGTATGATTTTTCTTGAAATGTTAGTACATACAAACACCAAATAAAAAATGTATAATATTGGAGAAATAATAAAATTAATAGATAATAATATTTAGCTATCATCAAAAATCACATTCTCAATCTGAATTCTTGAGTTGCAATAATTTCCTCCTTTTTATGATGGAAACATTAAGTATTGTTTGAGTCACAAATAAGGTTCTTTTCTCCTACACTCCCGATCAACGAAGTTAAACATAAAAATTATGGGGAAATAATAAATCCTACCTCTTTTTTTATTTTGGTTTTTTAGAAAAATGTAAAATAAGCTAGTACGACATGAATTTAAAAAAAAATAAGAAAACTAAAACCATAAACATACTCCCCATAAGAACATTATGTCATAAAAGATAAAACATAAAATCTAAACAAACTTAAAATAAATAAAAAAATTAAAATACAAAGCTAAAAACCTAAAAAAAAAACCAAAAACACAAAAATATAAAACACAAACTAAAACACAAACCAGAAGACCCCCCCCCCCTTTTTGGCATCAGAAAAAAAATCTCCTGAAAAAGTAAGTTGCTATAGACAAATGTAATATAGGATAAAGAAGCAAATTTTAACCAATTTACACAGACAAACGTTAAAGTTTTGATTAAAAAGAATGTCTCAAATTTTTAAATCAAAGAATAATTTGGATAAGAAATATTAAGCATGTCAATGTTTGCTCTACAAAGCAAAATTATCAAATAGAGTAATTATTAAAAAATTAAATAAATAGAATTCTTATAGTTTAAATTTCAATAGCTATAATTATCATTTAATGCAAGGATATTTTTAAGAATTGAAGATATAGAGAAAAGAACTAAATGTAGTGTAGGCTCATATCAAGCCTCTTAACCATTAATAATTATTTGAGTGACGAACATTGCGTATCTTTTCAATTCAGGCTCATTTTGTGCCTCTTTTCAAATTTGGCAAACACTGCGCATCTTTTCATATTGGGCTCATTTTTTGGCCTCTTTACAAATTTTGCACGCTTTGTGCATCTTTTGACATTTTGTTCTTTCCACAGCCAAACTCAATAAATCTTATCTTGTTTAATTATCTTCTATACAAAATAATAAACTTTCTTGTATAAAGAAGAACAATCCACAAATAAAATTCCATTATAAAGAATAAAATCAAGACATTGAATGAGAAAATAAAAGAAAAATTAAGTTATCAGTTTTGTAACAATTATAGCTATAAGATACAGATTTATTAGAATATTGAAATGAGCTTATTATCTAAATCTAATTTGTAAGTTGATTTAAAATGTAAGAAGAAAAAAACATTTTTGCTAGGAACTTTGGTTGTAGTGTAAGATATTTTAAAATTTTCTCTTAAATCAATATTGAAAGATCGTTAGGGATGTTAGGCCCTCTTGAACTTAGTCCCAAGCTAATCAAGAGAGAGGTGAATTGGAAAACCTTAAAACCAAAGATAAAACTATAACCAAAATCACCACAAATAAAGTGCGGAAGAAAAATAAATGCGGAAGCAATAATAAGAAAAGAACACACCGGATTTATAGTGGTTCGGTCAAACCTTGACCTACGTCCACTCCTTAGAGGCACCCTCCAAGTATTGCACTAACACAAGTGTCTCTCCTTTAGCCCCCACAGCTAGGCAGAGAAGCCCTTACAAAATCACTTCCACCTTCCCCGGTGCGGCGGAGTCGCCGGGTCCTTTGACACCAAAGAGAACTTCTTCTTTGCTGAACTTACCTCGAGACAAGCCTTGAATCCGATGGTACTAAGATGCGAGTTCGCCGGAGCAACCGTGTGGATCCCCCACCACACTCCCTTGAGTTCCTCCCCCTCACAGGATCTTCTCCCTCTCAAACTCCACCTTTTTCTCTCTCCCTTTCAAGCTCTCTCTTCAAGTCTCCCTCACAAGAACGAAGCTCCAATGGCTGTCAAAGACACTTACAAAAGTTTCCATGCCATAACTTAAATAGAAGCTCTCAAAATGAGCTCATTAATGCAAGTTGCCGACATTATCATCTAGGCCGATAGGTATATCGTCCTGGCCGATCAGTACAAATTAAGGTCATTAGCCCGGGACGATATGGGACGATCAGAAGAAACTTGGTTACATTGTCCTGGCCGATCTCACGATCGTCCTGGCCGATTAGTTTAAAACTAGTTCAATCATCCTGATCATCGCCCTGAATAGAGTCTGGCCGAAGTCAATCGTCCAGGCTATCGTCCCGGCCGATCTCACGATCGTCCTGGTCGATCTGATCGTATCAATCAGCCATTAATTCTTTCCAAAGATACCAGATCATTTTAGGTATAATTGAGTTAGATCATCCTGGACGATGTGTATATCATCCTGGCCGATTTCATAAAAGATATAATGCCTAATTTGATCATGGCGGCTGATTCTTTTTTATTTGAACATATCATTCTGGCCGATACAAGTATCGTCCAGGCCAATTAGTTGATGACTGCCTTAATGAGGATGCCCTAATTAGGGTTTCTGGTTTTGGACAGTTCGTCCAGGCCGATATTAATATCGTCCCCGACGATGTTACCAAAAACAGAAATCATATAGGGAGCAAGAGAATTTCTACCAAGTTATAGCCACACCAAATACAACAGACTCAAGAAAGGAAAAAGATTACAAACTAACACAGACCTAGTCTACCCAATCTTGAGCTGGTTCCAGATTGCAGTCTGATCGTGTGGACCTGAAATGTTAGCACATGAGGCAATCGTAGAGAAATAAGGAATGTTTGCTATTATCAAAACCATAAACCATAGATCCGCAACAATCTCCCCCTTCTTTATGATGGCAAACAATTCTCTTTGAATTTTAAAAAAAAATCTCCACCTCACTTCAAAAAATCTCCCCCTCACTTGAATACCGCTTAAAAAACTAAGGGAGATAAAAATAGATAAAAATATTTTTGTAGTTTTAAATTTTTGAAAAGAAAACAAGGGATACAAGAGATACAAGTACGTTCCCCCCCTTTGACATTATCAAAAAAAAAAAAAAGAGAGAAGGCACAGAGAATAAAAAGAAATAGAAACGTTCCCTGATCTTGTGAAACAAAAAGTATTCTTCAAATGAGAAAGGCACCTCATGGTTTTAATCAAAACTTTAGTAAAAAAAATTTGACAACGCATAGTCCAGTAAAGTTTAGAATATCAGAATTTGATAATCCAAACTCAAGTTCTTTAAAAAGGCTCAAAAACTTTTTAATTCAATATCTAAATCAAGAAATAAATTAGAGAAAGAAACAATCATTTTTCAAAAACTCCTTCCATAAAATATATCTAATAGAAGATTAATACACGAATTGTTGAATCAAGAATCAAGATTTTCAAAGTCAAGTATCCAAAATATCAAGGGTTTTCTTAAGTTTTTTTTAAGAAGTATAAGAATGGTAAGCATTAACTTTTTGTGGGCTCATTTTATGCCTCTTGACAATTGGTTGACGCACTGCGCATCTTTTGATACATTTTTTGTATTCTATATTTTTCAATTTGGCGCTTTGCGCATCTTTTATTTTTGGCATCATTGGCTAATTTTTTTTGAATATGCTACCTTTCTTAAATCTTAAAAAAAATAAAGGAAAACCCATCTTAATGACAAAGCGAATTTTTTTTATTAAGAAAATTATGAGTTAGATTTAATAACTTGCAAAAGATTCATATATGATAAATAAAACGTATGGAGATAAAAAACTTTGTTTCAAAAACCAATTTAAAAGATGAAAGAGATTTTGAATCAAAAGTAGGATAACCTTTTTTAGAAAAACACGGATTTGAAAAAAAAATAATGAGTTTCCTTCCTTTGACTGTATTAGAGAAGTCAAATAAAATCTACCAAAGATTTAAAAAAAAAAATAGAAAGTAGATTTTTCATTTTTAGAAAAGTGAATGTGTGTGTTGATCAAAGAAAAATTTTCACGAAAGGAAAAATTTCAAGAACTAAACAAAACAAAATAAAAAATAAAATAAAATAAAAAAAAGAAAAAACACAAAAATACAAAAACATGAAAGGCTCTTTAACCATTATCTCTCTCCTGGTCCGATGCTTCAGAGACCAGATCTGCCCATGAGATTTTTTTGCCTTTCATTATTTCCCCAGTTCAAAGTTTGTTTCGCCTTGCCCTTTTCTTTTGTACGGAGAATTCTTAAATTAGGGCACTCATTTTTCATATGTCCAGGTTTCCTACATAGAAAGCAAATAACGTCAGAGGAAATATGGACATCCTTACCACTTTTACCTTTCCACTTTTGCTTATGCTTTGGTGAGCTTTGTGATTTGCTTGACAAGTTATTAATATTGTCACCAACTAAGCTTCTTCTTTCCGTATCTTCGGCTTTTAGAACGATCGTTTCACCTGCATCCAAAAGTCTTTGACCCAAACCTTGCTCGTAGGCAATGAGTGAGCCAATCAAATTATCAATAGAATAATCATTCAAATTTTTAGATTCACAAATAGCAACAATTTTAGAATCAAATTTATCCAGTAGACAACGAAGAATTTTGTTAACTTTTTCAAAATTTGAAAAATCTTTTCCTAAGGCATGCAATGATGTAGTAATTTGAATGAACCTAGTGTACATGTCTAAGATCGTCTCATAAGGTTTCATGGAAAATAGTTCAAAATCATGCATTAACAAATTCAATTTAGATTGCTTAATTTCACTAGTGCCTTCGTATATGGTGTGCAATTTATCCCAAACTTCCTTACCAGTAGTGCGCGTGGATACTAACATAAAATCTTCAGAATTTAAAGCACAGAAAAAGCAGTTTAAGGATTTTGCATTCAATTGAGCATTTACTTGTTCTTCCCTATTCCATTAATTAAAAGGAATATCAATTTTAACTCCATTAACAATGCGTGACGGTGATGAATAACCAGTTAAAATCATATGCCACATGCGAAAATCAATCGATTGCAAGAAAATAGACATGCGAGATTTCTAAAAATCAAATGACATATTTTCGAATAAAGGAGGTCTGGTGATTGAATATCCTTCCGCAATATTACGATTTGAAAAATTAGCCATGGATCGAAATTCAAAAGCTTTTAAAAACTTATTTTATGAAAACCGCTCTGATACCACTTGAAAGATCGTTAGGGATGTTAGGCCCTCTTGAACTTAGTCCCAAGCGAATCAAGAGAGAGGTGAATTGGAAAACCTTAAAACCAAAGATAAAACTCCAACCAAAATCACTACAAATAAAGTGCGAAAGAAAAATAAATGCGGAAGCGATAATAAGAAAAGAACACACCGGATTTATAGTGGTTCAGTCAAACCTTGACCTACGTCCACTCCTTGGAGGTACCCTCCAAGTATTGCACTAACACAAGTGTCTCTCCTTTAGCCCCCACAGCTAGGCGGAGAAGCCCTTACAAAATCACTTCCACCTTCTCCGGTGCGGCGGAGTCGCCGGGTCCTTTGACACCGAAGAGATCTTCTTCTTTGGTGAACTTACCTCGAGACAAGCCTTGAATCCGATGGTACTAAGATACGAGTTCGCCGGAGCAACCGTGTGGATCCCCCACCACACTCCCTTGAGTTCCTCCCCCTCACAGGATCTTCTCCCTCTCAAACTCCACCCTTTCCTCTCTCCCTTTCAAGCTCTCTCTTCAAGTCTCCCCCACAAGAACGAAGCTCCAATGGCTGTCAAAGACACTTACAAAAGTTGCCATGCCATAGCTTAAATAGAAGCTCTCAAAACGAGCTCATTAATGCAAGTTGCCGACATTATCGTCCAGGCCGATAGGTATATCGTCCTAGCCGATCAGTACAAATTAAGGTCATTAGCCCGGGACAATATGGGACGATCAGAAGAAACTTGGTTACATCGTCCTGGCCGATCTCACGATCGTCCTGGCCGATTAGTTTAAAACTAGTTCAATTATCCTGATCATTGCCCTGAATAGAGTCTGGCCGAAGTCAATCGTCCAGACTATCGTCCCGGCCGATCTCACGATCGTCCTGGCCGATCTGATCGTATCAATCAGCCATTAATTCTTTCCAAAGATACCAGATCATTTTAGGCATAATTGAGTTAGATCGTCCTAGACGATGTGTATATCGTCCTGGCCGATTTCCTAAAAGATATAATGCCTAATTTGATCATGGCGGCTGATTCTTTCTTATTTGAACATATCGTCCTGGCCGATACAAGTATCGTCCAGGCCGATTAGTTGACGGCTGCCTTAATGAGGATGCCCTAATTAGGGTTTCTTGTTTTGGACAGATCGTTCAGGCTGATATTAATATCATCCTGGATGATGTTACCAAAAACAGAAATCATATAGGAAGCAAGAGAATTTCTACCAAGTTATAGCCACACCAAATACAACAGACTCAAGAAAGGAAAAATATTACAAACTGACACAGACCTAGATCTTGAGCTGGTTCCAGATTGCAGTCTGATCGTGTGGACCTGAAATGTTAGCACATGAGGCAATCATTGAGAAATAAGGAATGTTTGCTATCATCAAAAACCATAAACCATAGATCCGCAACAAATATTAGTAATTTCAATAATAAAAACTCTAACATAATTTAAGTGAATTAAATCCAATGCAAAGAGAATCATTTCATTACCAACATAGGATGTAAAAACAACTTGATACATGAACACAAAATATCTCTATCCATTACATAGTTACTAAAGTGAAACAAAATATTCATCAACTGCAAAAAAATAAAAAAAAAAACAAAAAAAAAATAAAAAATAAAAAAAACTAAAAAGCTAGAGGATCATGATCTGCAGGTGGATGAGGAGGCGAGAACATGATAGAGTAGCTATTAATGGTAGCTACTTGAGTGTTAATGGAATCGAACTTCCGTCTAACCCAACCCATATTCTCTTTATATTTGGAATCCGGCTCGTCTAAGAGAGTCTCAATATGATCAAATTGTTAATCAAAACGAGGCTCAAGTCAAATAAAATGATGAACCATTTCCTGATAAAAATGATGATCGGGTCCATGAGCAGGTATAGGTACAAAAGCTTCTCCCTCTCCAAATTCATCTCCTGAATCCCCTTGATCCCGATGAAATAGAGAATGAAAGGTATCATTAGTGAAATAGATTGGAAGATGAGTAGGTGGCACATACGTTACCAAATGTCCTAAAGCCACATTCTTCTTTCTTCTAGTGGTAGGAAGTCTAATGTTAGTATGATTATTAATGTAGTACAAAATCAACTGGGCTCATCAATTCGAGTGTATGACATTATAAGATATGTGACAATAAAAAGCAAGGGAGTGAGGTTGATATGATCACCAGCTTTAGGAATAATGGATGTTCTCAAAACTTACTAGATGATTCTTGCATTTTAGTTTAAAGTTTATACACTAGATTGGTGATAAATTGAAGGTACACCTTTAAGAGTTGAATTTATGGTAGTCTAGTCAAAATCATCTCTAGAAGTCATAGTGTGTGCCCTTACCCCTTTAGTTCTAAGATGTAGTAAAGTTACTAAATCCTCCTTAGTAATATATATCCTCTCTTTAAACACATATGAAGACTTCTTTGTAAAGTTCTCTCTCATTGCCAGATTAGCAAGGAAATGATAAAAGGTTTTAGAATGGTATGCATAGATTAAAGTGAGAATGAAAGAAGATTAGGTAGAATCAAAAAGAGGCTTTACATAAAAGTTGATATCTTCTTGGATATGAAGATGATATGGAGTAATTTTGGCCTCAAAGAAACATTGGTAGGCTCATTCATTTTCTTTAGAAAGGAAGATGTTGTTGTTGCAAACTTGCTTTCATAGATTGTGATTTTGATGTTAGCAAACACTTTCACTGCCTTTTTCTACTAACATTTCAGGACCACGAAATCAGAAAGCAAACGGAACCAGCACAAGATTGGGCAGACTAGGTCTGAGTCAGTTTGAATTTTTCTTTTGCCTTTTCTTGAGTCCATTGTAATATGGTGAACTGTCAAATGCTAAGTAACCCTACACACACACACTTGAGAGATTTAGAATTTCTATTTTTACTCACATCGTCCCGGGCGATATTTATATCGGCTTGGACGATCGAGTTCAAAACAGAAGTTCTAATAAGGATTTCTTAGTTAAGGCATCCCTAATTAACTGATTGTCCAGGATGATACTTGTATCGGATTGGATGATATGCTCAAAACAGAAAGAAATAGCCGCTATAATCAATTTAGGTATTCTGTATTTTTGGAAATCGGCTATGACGATCATGAGATCGGCCTGGACGATATTACATAATTATGCCTAAATTGATCCAGGAATTAAGAAAGTAATTAAGGATGATTGATACGATCACATCTTCATGGAAGATCTTAGGATCGGCCAGGATGATCTATTCAAAAACTCTTAGTTTCTCTTGGACGATAAATATTAGCCAGCACAAATTCAGGGGGATGTTCTGGCCGATTAGGATCAAACAGTTCGAATTCAGGGCGATGCTCTGGATAATTTTTCTTTGATTTGAACTGATCGGCCGGGATGATCGTGAGATCGGCCTGGACGATCAAGCCAATTTTCAATTGTCCAGATCATCTTCAGGGCGAGGTTCTGGCCGATCTTCTGTGATTTGAACTGATCGTATAGGACGATATGATTATCGTCCTGGATGATAAAGTTAGTAACTTGCTATTATTGAGCTCCTTTGAAGCTCTTCTATTTAAGAGCTATTGATCAACATTTTTGAACATCCTTGGCTGCTATCTTGACCTTAGAAAACCTAAAGGAGAGAGAGATAGAGGGAGAGAGAGAGAGAGAGATAGAGAGATAGAGGATCTTGTGAGGGGGAACTTATAAGGGAGTTCATAAGGGTTACTCCAAGCATTGTTCCACTTCTTCTTCCCTAGAGTCTCTTGGCCTTGTAAGGGTTGGGAGAGGTAAGCTTCAGCGAACGATCAAGATTCTCTACCTGCTTCAGGAGGAAGCAAAAGGAGTGGGATTCTCTGCCTTGTTGGGGGTGGCAAAAAGAAGGTGTTTTTATAAGGGCTTCTCTGCCTAGCTGTGGGGGCTAAAGGAGAGTCATGTTGGTAGTGCAATACTTGAAGGGTGCTTCTGGGGAGTGGACCTAGGACAAGTTGACCGAACCACTATAAACCCTTATGTTCTTTTACTGCTTCTGCACTTTAATTTTCTGCACTTGTTTTTCTGTGGTGACTTTGATTTGAGATAACTGTTCTTTTTGTTGAAAGTTTTTTTTTTAAAATACTAATTCACCCCCCCCCCACTTAGTTAGCCTCGGGACTAGTTCATAGGGCCTAACACCCCTAACGAACTTTCAAGTGGTATCAGAGCGGGATTCATAAAAACTGAGTTTGAAAACTTTTTGAATTTGATCCATGGCTAACTTTTGGAATCGTAATACAACTGAAGGATATTCTATTACACGACCTCCTTTGTTTTACAACCTTTCTTTTGATTTTTGGAAAACCTGCATGTCTACTTTTCTGCAATCAACTGATTATCGCATGTGGATGCTTATTAAAGAAGTATATTCTCCACCTTCTCGTGAAATTAACAGAAACAAAATTGAAGTTTCTTTTATTGAATGGACTTTCGAAGAAAGAGATTTAGCTCAATTGAATGCGAAGTGTTTGAACTATTTTTCTATGCTTTAAAATCTGAGGATTATATGCATGTTTCTACTTGCTCTACTGGAAAAGAGATTTGGGATAGGTTGAGCATCACTTATGAAGGAACCAATGAAGTTAAATAATCTCATTTGAATATTCTATTGCATGACTACAAACTTTTTCATATGAAACCTTCTGAATCGATTTCTGAAATGTGTACAAGGTTTACTCAAATTATAACTTCCTTACATGCCTTAGGAAAAGAACTTTCAAATTTTGAAAAAATAAAAAAGATTTTAAGATGCTTGCCTTCATCTTTTGATGCTAAAATCACTACAGTAATTGAATCTAAGGATTTAAACACTTATTCAATTGATAATTTACTTGGCTCACTCATTGCTTACGAGCAAGGGGTGAATCAAAGAAATCTTGATGCAGGTAAGAAAAAGAAGGAGAAAACTGTGGCATTGAAGGCCAATAACAGGAACTCTGATTCTTCTGGGTCTGAGAGCGATGACATTGCCTTAATCACAAGGCAATTCAAAAGCTTTCTAAGGAAGAAGCACAAGCATCATCAAAATTGGAGAAAAGGTAAGGATAACAAATATTCTAAAGAATCTTCTGATATTGTTTGTTTTGAATGCAGAAAGCCTCCAGTTCGAATTCTACAGAGAGAAAGTTCGTTGCCTGGTTTTGAAATCGAATTTCGCGAGTTTTTTCGCGATCGGAGGCGACTGCGCCGGTGGATCACTGGCATTTTCAACCGGTTTCTATGATTTCTCCATGGTCATCTGGTTCTCTTTGGTCCAATGATTGAAGATCTAATGGGAAAGTGATTAGGGATGGATTTAAGCCTTTGATTTGTCAAGAACATGTTGAAGGTAAAGGAAAAAATTTGATGGTGGATGAATTGCCTGCACGGAAGGAGATAATTACTGAATGTATTCCTATGATGAATGTTGAATCTTCGGCTTCAGAGAATTTTGTTTTACGGGTGAGAAATTTTTTTGAAGTTCTTGATGCACATAAAGGAAGAAATATTGGTGATGGATCTGGTTCTTTGGAAACCCGGAAGGATGATCCTCTGAAAGGATTGAGTGAAGTTGCTGAGGCCTGGTCGAAGCCGAAGCCGATCAAGATTACGTTTGACAGAGATCGATTGGAGTTTTCTGAGGATGGAGTGGTGGTCAAATTGAATGCGGAAAGGGAGGTAGAGAATTCTAGAGTATTGAAGAATTCGATAGTACTCAAAGTTTTGGGTAGAGGTGTGCCATTTTCAGTTTGCAGTTCGGAGCTGAGAAGTCAATGGAGCCATTACGACAAATTTCATCTGACCTCAATTGGATTGGATTGAATACTCTGTTCGTTCAATTCGTGTGAGGTGGTTGACGAAGTTTTGAATGAAGGCCCATGGTATGTGAATGGACTAATCGTTGGTATGGATAGGTGGACTCCTGCTTTTGATCCGAATTCATTTAAAGGTATATCTGCACCGGTGTGGATTCGATTGCCTTGTTTACCTTTGTATTGTTAGGATGAGGATAGCATAGCAAGAATTGCTTCTTGCTTTGGATCACCTATGTATGTGGATGGAAATACATTCCGGTGGAGTAAACGTGAATTTGCACGCGTTTGTGTGAGAATTGATTTGGAGAAAAAACTTTTGAATGGTGCATGGGTTGAAGGTTCTGCTGGGAGATTTTTCCAAAGGGTGGAATACAAAAAAAATTGATCTTATGTGCTATCAATGCGGAAGGGTAGGCCATGATAAGAAGACATGTCCAGAAAATGTCACCTTGATGATGAAAGATCAGTCGTTGAAGAATTTGGGATTAGATAAGGGGCAGGACAAATTGGGTGGACATGACATTAAGCATTCTATGGTGAGTACAGAGTATGGCCTCTGGATTCATGTCCAGTTCAAAAATAGAAGAGGTAGAAGAAACAATACATTTAATAAAAATGTGCAGGATACCGAAAGAAAACCAGAGCATACAAATTTTGATGATCAACAGACTGCTCAGCATGAGGAAATCCAGCTGAAGGCAATGATTGATTGTAATGTTAATGAAGCAGGTGGAGTTTCTGAAAAGGATGCTGAAAATGATATTTGTGCACAATAAACAAACCGGTTTGCTGTTCTGGACGAGGAAGAGGAAGGAGAATTTCTGGGTAACGTTGTAAATAACATTAAGATGGTTGACAAATGCTTGGAACCATTGGATCCAGAGGTAAATCTTATTTCCATGAATTCTGGTAGTGATGGTGTCAAGGTTAAGATAGCCAAAGAATTGAAGTCATTGGGACCAGTTGATAGTGATTGTCAAACGAAGAGAAAGAGGAATGGAAGGTTGAACCCCAACAGTGGGGGAAGATCCTCTATACCTTTTTAATTATGTCTTCAATTCTTTTCTGGAATTGCAGGGGAGTGAGGAAGAAAGAAGCTTCCTTGTATCTTAAGGAAATGGTTAGGATGAAAATGTTTTCTTTATTGGACTTATGGAGACCAAGCTATCCAGCATTGATAGAAGGGAGGTTGATTGCCTTATGAGAAATGAGTGGGATTATTTTCACCAACCTGCTGTTGGGACTTCTTGTGGTATCTTGGTTTTGTGGAATATAAAGTTGGTGTCATTTGAGGTGTGTGAAGCTTCTTCACAGGTGATCATTGGTAATCTCTCGATTCCTTGCTTAGGAACTTAGAAGATTGCTACAATTTATGGGAGTCACTGCTACAAGGAGAGAAGTGATCTTTGGAATCGGTTGGAAAAGAGCAGGGAAAATTCTACTCCTTCTATTATAGGGGGAGACTTCAATTGCATTTTAAATAAGGATGAGAAGAGAGGAGGTAAGAGGTTCTTATTTTCTAAAGGACCTAGAGAAATGAAGAGCTTCATGGTGAATTCCGATTTTCATGATATTGGATGTGTTGGGCCAAGATTCACATGGTGTAACAACAAAGAGGGCACTTCTCGTATTTGGGAAAGGTTAGAAAGATGTATTATGAATTTGTTGGCTATGCAGAAGCTTCCTTTGGTAGTAAACAGACATTTGGCGAGGATGGCGTCTGACCACTGTCCTATTGTGATTAAGTTGGATGAAAGGGTGCAGCTTAAGTTGAAAACCATCAAGTTTGAAGATACATGGAGATCATATCCTACGGCTAAGAGCATAGTTTATCATTCTTGGAAGAAGAATGATGTTGGTAATGAGTATATAATCATACAAAAGAAGCTTAATCGTACATTGAAATCCTTATTTTTCTGGAGTAGAAACAAATGCAAAGACTTGAATGCTTTAAATGAAAAATTGAAGAAGGAGATCCTTGATCTGCAAACTAAGGAAGCTTTAAATGATAATTGGTCTGCTGATGACCTTTTTGAACTTAGAAACAAAGTACATGAACTCAATGTTACTATGAGAAGACTTTATACTTGGTGGAATCAAAGGGCTAAGGCTAGGTGGCATGAGGAAGGTAATACAAATTCCAAGCATTTTCACAACTTTGCAACGGCTAGAAGGAATGGGAATCGTATTTTTCAAGTCAAAGATGAAGCAAATAAGTTGCAAGAGGAGGAGGATCAAATCGAGAAAGTCTTCATCAACTTCTTTGAGAAGAAATGGAAGCATAGAGAATGTGAAATAATGGGCTGGCCTTCTATTATGGAGAATCAGAAGTTAAATACTGAAGATATGGAGTTGTTAAATGCTGAATTTACTGAAAAGGAGCTGCAGATTTCGGTATTCCAGCAAGGGAACAATAAGTCTTCAGGTTTGGATGGCATTACCTCTTCCTTCTACAAAAGTTATTGGAATATAGTATGGTTAACTTTATGGAATGCAGTTAGAAGCTTATTTAATTCCAGTCATATGAATAAGGAATGGAAAGACACTTTGATTGTCTTAACTCCTAAATTGAAGAATCCCTTGACTCCTTCAAACTATAGGCCCATTAGCCTATGTCAAACCAATTATAAAATTGTGTCTACTATGCTTGTTAATAGATTGAAGAAGGGAATCTCTAAAATGATTTCCGAAGAACAAGTTGCCTTCATCCATGGAAGATCTATTGCTGAACATTGTTTATTAGCTCAGGAGATTTTTCACAAGTTCAAAATCTCAAAGAACAAGAAGGGAATGATGGCTGTTAAGCTTGATATGGAGCAAGCTTATGATAGCATGGGATGGACAACACTTCATCATATTTTGAGATGGTATGGTTTTCCTATTGCTTTCTCTATCCTTCTCTTGGAATGTGTTGTAGATGTGAGATTTTCCATTATCATTAACGGGAAGAATTCTGGATGGATTCCATCTGGGATGCCCACTTTCACCATATTTATTCATCATGTGTTTCCAGTTGATCACTAACTCACTGGAGCAAAGAGGGAAGAGTCTTGGCATTCAAATTTCAAGTGGAGGACTGAAGATTTCTCATTTACTTTATGCAGATGACGCTCTTATTTTCTCTCATGCATCTGTTGAGAATGCTAAAACTATAAAGACCATTGTGGAGAAGTTTTGTAAGTGGACTGGGCAAAAAATCAATGTTAGTAAATCTCAGTTGCTTTTTTGTAAGGTGGTCATCTATCATATGAGGAAGAAGATTGGAAGAATTCTTGGCTTCAAGATAGTGAAGGAAATGAAGTACTTAGGAGTGAAGATCCCAATTGAAAGACTTAAGATGGCTGATTATCAAGAGATTCTTAGTAATGCCATGGAAAGACTTAATGTATGGTTTAGGAAATCTTTATCCTTGGGAGGTAAATTGATTCTCATAGAAAGTTCTTTGCTCTCTATGACAAATTTTCTAATTACCCAGTCTTTGGTACCTAACATGATTTGGAAAAGTGTTGTAGAAGCTTTATTTGGAATAATAATGATGGCACTAAGGGGATACACTACATTGCTTGGAATGATATTTGCAAACCAAGAAGTTTGGGAGGATTGGGATTACATTCTCCTATACAGAGAATCGGATCTTTAAGATCCAAGGTAACTTGGAATTATATTTAGAAGCCTTACTCTTTGCGTCACCGTGTCATGAAAAGGAAATATGGTGACAATGTAATGAATGGAACTCAAAGGAGCATTAGTTCAAATGCCTGGAAAATTCTGGTGGATGGTGGGAGTAATCTGAGGATGGCGGTGCGTTGGAAAGTGAGGAAGGGAGATAAAATCAATATTCTGAATGACACTTGGGTGCTTGATAGATGCATTAATCATTGGCCTTCTTTTGCGGACTGCAACTTCCTGGATGGTAAGAATGTGCAGCATCTGATCCTATCTAATGGTATGTAGAATTGTGAATTGTTGCAAAGAGCATTTCATCCATACCTTATTTCTTTAATCACTCAAGTTCCAATTGAGTATGATGATGAGGACCAGATGGTGCTGATGAAGATGTGTTCGGGGAAGACGGTGTTTGCCATGGTATATGAACAAATATGGATTAATAAATGCAATTTGGAGGATGTGGAATATTTCAGCTGGGTAAAGAGTTGAAGATGAGCAAGAACATTGAAATTTTCTGGTGGAGACTTGGTAAATCAGCTATACCAACTAATATGTTTCTTATGAACCGCAAAATCTCAGATAACTCCCTTTGTCCTAGAGGTTGCCAAGAAAATGAAACGTATGAGCACATTATGGTACAATGTAAGTATCTGATCGAAATCATTATGAAGCTGCAGGAGTGGGGAATTTTTATTCCTATTTTCCATTCGCTGGAATACTGTTTATAGGACTTAAGGAAGATGTCTGTCCAGAATTCTGGGATTGTTCGAGTGTATTGTTCTATTGTTTATTATTCTTGGAAGAACCGAAATGATATTCAGCATGGTAAGTCTGCTATGTCATGCTCCATTGTTGCTGCTAATGCTCTGTTTTATGCAGTTTCCAAATCTAGTCCATTTCTTTCTAGCTGGGGTACTAATCTCCTTAGAGAGTCTTAAAGAACTTGGTACCCTCCACCGAAAGAATGGATTAAGGTTAATGTTGATGCATCTTTGACAATCTCTAATTTGGCTGGCATTGGAGGAATCTTTCGGGATCACAAAGAATGGTTTATTAGTGCATTTGGAAAGAATGGAATTCATTGGGATATTGGCCATCTTGAGTTATAAGCTGTCCTCACTGTTAAAGAATTTTTGAAGAACTGGATGTTGGAATGTAAAGGGCTAATCATATAGAGTGATAATATTAATATTATCAAATTCATTCAAAATTTTTTAAAGGAGAATAAGGAGAATGTGGAGAAGTGGACACACAAGAATTTATGTTTTTTAAATGATTTCAATAAGGTTGTCTTCCTCCATGCTTATAGAAATTGTAATAAAATAGAAAATTGTTGTCCTACTATGGCATTGGAGAGTAGCTTTTTCTTTGATAGCTTTTCTTTTGATTGCATTCCTTTCTTGTTGTTAGGCTTAATCAAGGAAGAATGTGATCCCTTTATTACTTGTACTTATATTCTTTCTTTGGTTTAATGCTATTTGATGCATTTCTTTCAAAAAAAAAAAAGAATGCAAGAAGCCTGGACATGTTAAAGTTGATTGTCCTACACTACAAGATCACTCAAGCAAAGAAAAGGGTGAGGAGAAACCCAAGTTTAGGAGGGACAAAAAGAGACTTCAAAAGGCATTTTGTGCAAATTCTGCATCTGATTCATCAGAGACTAAACCTGAAGATGAAACAACAAACTTGTGCTTAATGGCAGAAGATCATCTTGATCAAAGTGATGAAGAAGATGTATGCAAACCAATTTATGATCATCTGTTCAAAATTTGTGAGAAAATTCATGCATCATACAAAAAACTTAAGAAAAATCTGTTACAAACCTTTATTTGGATTATGATTTTGATGATAGCAAACAAATCTTGGTTCACTACGACTACCTTTTTTCACTGACACTTTCAGGATTCAAAGATCAGACAAAAAGCGGAATAACCTCAGAACTGGGTAGATTAGGGTTGGGTCAGTCTGTAATTCTCTTTTCCCTTTCTTGAGTCATTTGTAATTGTTTGAAGTGACTGATGTCAAGGTAATCCTACACACACAGAATTGAGAGATTTAGAACTTATGTTTTTACTCACATCATCCCGGATGATATTTATATCGTCCTGAATGATCAAGTTCAAAACAAAAGTTCTAATTAGGATTTCTTGTTAAGGCAGCCGTAATTAACTGATCGGCCTAGATGACACTTGTATCGGCCAGGACGATAGGCTTAATACAGAAAGAATTTTCCAACATAATCAATTTAGGTATTCTGTATTTTTGGAAATCGGCCAGGACGATCGTGAGATCAGCCTTGACGATATCACACAATTATGCCTAAATTAATCCAGGAATCAAGGTTGTAATTAAGGATGATTGATACGATCACATCATCCTAGACGATCTCAGGATCGGTCAGGATGATATATTCAAAAGCTCTTAGTCACTCCTGGACGATAAATTTCGTCCAGCTTGAATTCAGGGCGATGCTCAGGATGATTTTTCTCTGATTTGAACTGATTGGTCAGGATGATCGTAAGATCATCCTGGACGATCAAGCCAATTTTCAATCGTCCAGATCATCTTCAGGGAGATACTCTGGCCGATCTTCTGAGATTTGTACTGATTGGCCAGGACGATGTCCATATCGTCCTGGATGATAAAGTAGGCAACTTGCAATTAATGAGCTCCTTTGAAGCTCTTCTATTTAAGAGCTTTAGTTCAACATTTTTGGCCATCCATGGCTGCTGTCTTGACCTGAGAAAACCTAAAGGAGAGAGAGAGAGAGAAGGAGAGAGGGAGAGTATCTTGTGAGGGGGAGCTTGTGAGGGGATTCACAAGGGGTTGCTCCAAGCATTGTTCCACTTCTTCTTCCCTAGAGTCTCTTGTTCTTGGAAGGGTTGGGAGAGATAAGTTTCAGCAAGTGATCGAGGTTCTTTGCCTGTTCAGGAGGAAGCAAAAGGAGGAAGGTTCTTTGCCTTGCCGGATGTGGCAAAAAGAGGTGTTTGTAAAGGCTTCTCCGCCTAGCTATGGGGGCTAAATGAGAGTCACGATTGTAGTGTAATACTCAGAGGGCACCTCCAGGGAGTGGATGTAGGTCGAGTTGACCGAACCACTATAAACCTTTATGTTCTTATTTTTACTCGTTCCGCACTTAAATTTCCGCATTGTTTGTTTTGTGATATTTTTGGTTTGTGAAACTTGTTGAGCTTTGATTAAAGTTTTTAAAATACCAATTCACCCCCTCTCTAGGTTAGTCTTGGCCTAATTCTATAGGGCTTAACATCCCTAATGAATTTTCAAACTCATGCTAGTTTGAAGTTGGAACTTTTAAATATACAAAAAGAGCATGAAATCATTCTCAAAGATCATTCTGTGATTGATTCAAATCACATGACTCTACTTGATGAATTTGATGAATTAAACAAAAAGCATTCGGAATTAATTGATGAGCATGATGCATTAAAAGCTTCACACACCTCACTCGAATTTGATTTTAAGAAATCGGAAGAGGGAAAGCAAAATTTAAGGATTGAAATGATGTCTTAAAAAATACTAACTTGAGGCTTAAAAAGGAATTGGACTCACTTAAGGGAAATTGGATGACACACACATTTGATCAAAAGCCAAAACCTAGGAAGTGGCATTATAACCCTAATCATTTAAGAAATCCTTTTCCTAGAGTTAGATGTTTTTCATGTGGCATGCTAGGACAAATCTCAGACACTTGCCCTATTCACCGTAGTACACATTAGGTGTGGAGACCAAAATTACATGATTCACAGCATATTACACAAGCATCACTTTCTACTATTCATAAGAAGGGACCCAAACCTTTTTGGGTTCCTAAATCTGACAGTTGTTGATTCTTACAGGATTGCTCTCCCCAAAGATCTCATGAGTAGCGGCTCGCAACTCATAATTGCTTAAACTTGCTGTTTCATAATTTCTTGAAATGCTTTGTCAATTAAATGATTGTTTTGTTTTTCTTTCGTGTTATTTTCTTTGCTGTTTTAGTTGTTTGACTTTCTTTGGTTTTCTATATGATAATTTTTCAAACTTTTAGAATTTAGAGATTTAAAGCCAATGATTAGCATCTCTAAATCGGTTAAAGGGAGAAACACTGTTGATGGTTTCCCTCTTTCTAACCTCGTTTAGTGGTAAAATTTTCTTCTCTAAACAAAAGTCTATCTCATTTTAACAAATATTTTTTTGAAAGTAAGATGTTTTTATCTTGCTATAATAATCTTTCATATATATAATGTCCAAAGTTTGTATATATCTTTCAAGTTAATTGAAATCTTGTCGTTGCACATATCATATGATTTTGATTGTGTTTTGTGACTAGCTCTTCCCTATGTTAGAGAGAGAGCTCCTATTCTATAATATCTAGATGATATATTCACAACTAAGAATGTTTTTAAGAGATTGTAAAAGAGAATTTGGCTTGCAAAAATAAAAAGAAAAAGGGAAGTGGCAAAGATGCTAAGTCAAAATAAAAAGAATATACACAAAAGCATATCAAAAATCAAAAGATGCTCAAAGAGCCAATCAAAGTGTTAAGAGGCATAAAATGAGCCCACTAAAAGCAAGCTATCCTCTCTTTTCAAAACTTTTAAAATTTACAAGAACTCATGGGTTCTTTAATATTTTCAAAGGCTTGATTTCAAAGTTCATGATTGACACAAATTACTTTGGTATATTATTTATGAGATATTTTCTTTGTAACCAAGTTTTGAACGGATCTTCTATTTACCCAATTAAGTTATTCTGAGTTTAGCCTTTTATTTTCAAAAGACAATTTGTACCCTAAAAGAAGTCTGAACTAGGGATTAACAGGATCAGATATTCTACCATTTTTAGATTGTGACATTGTTAACTCATTGATCTCTTAAATCTCTAAAATTTAATGCTTTGGGAAATTTTTCATATGGATGCTTTGCTAAAACATATATATATATATATATATATATATATATATATATATATATATATATATATATATATATATATATCATTTTTTTTCTTTGCCTGTTTTTTATTTTTTTGTTAATGTTTTTAGCTTTTTATTTTATTCTTTTTTTTTGGGTTCTCTCTGATCATCTCCATCTTTCCTTTGGTTTCCAATTCTTGTCACATCGTCCTAGACAAAATCGCTATCGTCCTGGACGATATGATAATTTCTATCAACATTCTATCTGCTAATTTTTTCTGAGCTTACTACAAATCATCGTCCTTGCCGACCCCATATCATCCTGGATGATATGATCATTCTCTGCTACAATCATTTGATCATCTTGGCCGATACAATTTCATCTTGGCCGATGCATTTATAAGAATCGTCCTGGCCAATACACTAGATCTTCTCGGACGATCCACGTGTCAGTACATTAAAAATTCTTAAAATTGGCCCCGGAAGATCCATTATTGGACAATCATCCTGGCCGATCCATTATTCATCCTGGACGATACACGTGGCACAGATTTAAAATATTTTAAATTCGACCGGTACAATCAATTATTGTGTATCGTCCTTGATGATACACCTAATCATCCCGGACGATATGCTTTTTTAATGGTCGTATGGCTTGACTCCTCAGAATGATCACCTATGTCTAATCGTCCTGGCTGATATCTGATCGACCTGGTCGATCGGACTGCCTTTTTGACCAATCGGTCTGTACGTAATAATTGTATCATATCGTCTTAGACGATTCTGTGATAGTTCTGGACGATGTGCCTGTTTCTTTAAATTCAGGCCCTTCCAGCCATTGTTTTTCACCTCAAGCTTCTTCTCTTCTCCTATTTGCTTACTGTTTTCTTGCTATGGCTGGTGGGAAGCAAGTCCGACAAACTTCTGGGAGTTTTTCCAGGGCTAGGATTGACCCTCGTTTCAGGGAAGTAGAAGATGAAGCTGCTTATGATCGATATAAAGAGTGTGGGATTACTGTCTCCAGAATCATCAACCCTATCCACCTCTCATATCCAGTATTAGACCTTTTTACCCACACCTCTCTATGCTTCATTCTTACTCTCGCTATTCCCTTTAATACTAATCTTCTTCGTGAATTCTTTGCAAACCTTCGCATAAACTCTGCTTACACAGCCCTGATCTCCTATATGAATCGACGCCTAGTCGAGATCACATATAAGACAGTGCTGAATTGTTGCAGCTATCCACCACTAGGGATAAGCTGCATACCATTAACTCAGATCCTGATTTTAATTGGTCCACTGCAAATCATTTCCTATGCTAGACAACCGCACCCTTTCATGTTGGAAAAACTAGCTCTTTGGTTAAAGATGCTAGGACAATCCAACCTGTCCTTCGCACTTTCATTATTCCAAAAGCCGGGGAACGAGTCCTCATCACTCCTCTACTTTCTTTGACTACCTTTTATATTATGGCCCATAAAGAATTTATTGCTACTGACTTGATTTTTCTTTACATTGATCATTTGACAATAATCAGTAATTCAGGTCATAAGAGGAGACCCAACCTTGCTTTAGGACATCTCATAGCTTATATTCTTGAAACCAAATATCAACTTCAATATCCTGCTCCTCCCAACTTCCCAACTCTCTTCTACTCAAACAGCTCTTTCAATATCCTTCACAGTACTCATCTCCACCCAGGGGATGGGGAACCTTAGGGGGCTGAGGTGGAGGAGGCTCCCAATCCTGTTCCTGAACCTGCTCCTCTCCGCCAGCACTCATAGTTTGATCAGTTAGTGGAGAGATTTGATCGATTGGAGACCCGATTCAATACTTTAGTAGTTTGCAGCAGCAGCACGACCAAGACATGGACTGGTTTGGATCATAGTTTGCTGCCCTGACTAGTTACTTTCAGCAGCCACCACCACCACCACCACCTTCTTTTGATGATCAAGGTCCCTCATCTTTCTAGTCTTAGATTATGTTTCCTGTAGTTACTTATGTTTATTTTTCCTTCTTTTTATACTTTTTCTACTTTAGTTACTTTTTAGTTCCCTCCTCCTTTTTTAGATGTCGAAAGGGGGAGTAATATGTTTGTACTTATTTATTATATTTGTACTTGTAGTTGCTTTAGTTTGTACTTGCACTTGTTGTTGCTTTAGTTTGTACTTGCACTTATTTCTACTCTGAATTTTTGAAATTCTTGAATTACACTGCTATAATAATCAAAGTGTTTGCCATCATCAAAAAGGGGGAGATTGTTGCAAACTTGGTTTCATGAATTATGATTTTGATGTTAGCAAACACTTTCACTGCCTTTTTCTACTAACATTTCAGGAGCATGAAATCAGAAAGCAAACGAAACTATCTCAAGATTGGGTAGACTAGGTCTAAGTCAGTCTATATTTTTCTTTTTCCCTTTCTTGAGTCAATTATAATCTGGTAAAGTGTCTAAAGCTAAGTAACCCTACACACACACACTTGAGGGATTTAGAATTTTTGTTTTTACTCACATCGTCCTGGATGATATTTATATCAGCCTGGACGATCGAGTTCAAAACAGAAGTTCTAATCAGGATTTCTTAGTTAAGGCAGTCGTAATTAACTGATCGTCCTGGACGATACTTATATCGGCCAGGACGATATGCTCAAAAGAGAAAGAAATAGCCTTGATAGTCAATTTAGTTATTCTGTATTTTTGGAAATCGGCCAGGATGATCATGAGATCGGCCTAGATGATATTACATAATTATACCTAAATTGATCCAAGGATCAAGGAAGTAATTAATGATGATTGATACGATAAAATCATCTTGGATGATCTCAGGATTAGCCAGGATGATCTATTCAAAAACCCTTAGTTGCTCCTGGACGATAAATATCGGCCAGCACAAATTCAAGGCAATGTTCTGGCCAATTAGGATCAGATAGCTCAATTTTAGGGCGATGCTCTGGACGATTTTTCTCTGATTTGAACTAATCGGTCGGGACGATTGTGAGATCAACCTAGATGTCAAGCCAATTTTCATTCGTCCAGATCATCTTCAAGGTGATGTTCTGGCCAATCTTCTGTTATTTGAATTGATCGTACAGGACGATGTGATTATCGTCCTGGACGATAAAGTCGGCAACTTACAATTATTGAGCTCTTTTGAAGCTCTTCTATTTAAGAGCTATTGATCAACATTTTTGAACATCCTTGGCTGCTGTCTTGACCTGAGAAAACCTAAAGGAGAGAGCTGAATATTGCATTTTGCATTAATGAAAAGAAGTAAACTAGTTACATGTAATCACTCATAGTAACTATATCCTATCACTTTCCTCCCTCAACAAACTCAAGAGAGTTGAGGGAAACTCCTCATTATTTACATCAAGAAAAGTAAAACTATCATGTAAAGCTAAATTGGCGCAGAAATGAGCTGGCCTATTGCTATTCCTGTTTATATACTGAAAAAGAACTTTCTTGAATCCCATCAAAAACAAGAGATCCGGCCCCTCATTGCTGAAATGGACCTTATTCCTGTGGTCATATATGTTCTGTAGCCAGTTAATAGCATTGATGCAATCCCCTTCTATAATAATACCATCTAAATCAAACATCCAGTCCATGAGAACCTCACGGATAGCAGCTGCAGCACTTACTTCAGCTTGACAAGCATCCCAATGCTCAAAAGCTTTACCAGCAGCAACAATCAGTACTCCCTCAAAGTTCCTCACGACAATTCCAATTCCAGCAAGATTAGAAGGTTTCACTGCAGCATCCACATTAAATTTCAGCCATCCTGGAGGGGGGGAGCACCATAGTTTATGGGACGGCAGCCCTATAGGCTGGATAGTACTCCATTGCTCCAAGATAACAGAGCAATAAGGTTTAGGCAGCAGGGAAAGAACAGTAGCAGCTATGATAGTTGGGGGCCTACAATTCCCTATATGTTTCAGCTCATTACGAGCTCTCCAAACCTGATAAATAGTATAGCAGTATATTCGTCCTAGGCTTGGATTGATTTCCACATTAGCATGTATCTCCTGCATCAATTCTGTCAAAGAATGAACCGAAGGCATGGCAAACCCCCACTTCCTCAAAACGTTAAGCACCTCTTTCAACTTATTACAGAGAACAGTACAATGGTCCAGGCTTTCATCAACCTGACATCCCCACGGGCAAAGAGAGTTGGCTGATAATCCTCTATAACAAAGCCATTGATTAGTAGGAATTGCATTCCTGAGCAGACGCCACCAAAAAAAGCCTTCCCGCGGGTGTAACTTCAGTTTCCTCATCCATGAATAACTGTATTCACCTTCTCCCATCTTAGCTTTATATGCCATTGCAGTCAGTGTCATGCTCATCCGAGAATGAATAAGCTCAGGAGTATCATTTCCCTCATTCCCATTGGTAGCAATAGACATGATCCTCTCAGCCATTACACTACCAAAACAATTTGTCACCCTCTCCTCATTCCACCTGGCAGATTCATCAAGCAACCAATTCACCCTGACCTTCTCCAGCTCATTGACATTAACAAAGGTCGGCCAATTATCTATCCTCCGATCTAGTATCCAGCAGTCCTGCATCACATCAATGCTTTGGCCATCCCCAATGTTCCACCTGATGATAGTTCTAAGAGCCTTAGCACCATCATGAATCACCTTCCAAGTAGTAGAGGGTTTGTAAACCTGCGTGTCATTCCATAGCTCCAAACCATATTTCCCTCTCAGCACCTTATGCAGCAGTAAATTAGGATTACTGATCACATGCCATGCCAGCCTAGCACGCAGAGCACCCTGCCAATTATCCAACCCGTGAAATCCAAGACCCCCGTGGTCCCTGGGTTGACATAATTCCTTCCATTCAACATAATGCAATCCCCTACTGTTAGAATCCTTCTGCCATAAAAAAGTTCTGCCAAGTTTCTCAATAGAATGAAGGATCCCCTTAGGAACTGAAGTATGAGTCATTAAGTACATAGGAATGCTAAGTAATGCTGTTCTAATTAGCAAAGCTCTGCCAGCAAACGACAGATGCTTCTTCCCCCATAAATTGGTCTTCTGATGAGCATTTCTGATAGTTTTAACAAAATCTTCATTCTTTAGCCTCCTCAAGACCAATGGCAGCCCCAAGTACTCAATAGAATTCACCTTTCTATATCCCATTTGCTTGGCAATCATACGCTTCTTCCAGTTGGGACAGCTCTTGCTGAAGAGAATAGCTGATTTCCCCCCGTTAATCTTCTGTCACGTCCAGTCACAATAGTCCCCCAAAAGCTTCATGATACAATTGGCATTCCTCCTGCTGGCTTCAGCAAAAAAGAGGATATCATCTGCGTATAACAGGTGAAATATCCTTTCCGTATTATTAACTACTTGAACACCAAGCTGTTCCCCCCTCTGTCTAAAGGTTTTGGTGAGGAGCTCCGAACAGAGAATAAACAGATATGGCGACAAGGGACATCCTTGTCGAAGACCACTTTCAGCATAGATCCATGGCGTTCTATTACCATTGATCAGTAAAGAGAATCTCGGCTTGGCAATACATTGAATGATCCATACCACAAACCTCTGAGAGAATCCCATCAGTTTCATAACTCTCTGTAGTGTATCCCAAGACATACAATCATATGCCTGCTCCATATCGATCTTCAAAGCCATCATCCCCGATTTCTTCACAGAGAACTGGAATTTGTTCATCAACTCCTGAGCAATAAGGCCATGATTGGAAATAGACCTCCCTGGAACAAAAGCCCCTTGCTCCTCACTGACAATGCTGCCCAGCACTGGTTTGAGCCTATTAATCAAGATCTTTGCCACAACCTTATAAAAGGATTGACAAAGGCTAATTGGTCGAAACTTAGCCGGCACACATGCATTTTCAACCTTTGGTATAAGAACCACTAAAGTATCCTTCCAACTTTCACACATAGAGTTAGTGCAAAAGAAATGAATAATAGCACGAGTCACCTCACATTTAATAATTTCCCAATAAAATTTTAGGAAGGAAGATGTAATACCATCCATGCCTGGTGCACGATTGTTCCCCATGCTGAAGATAGCTTGTCGAACCTCCTGCTCCGTGATTTCAGCCTCCAGAATCTCGTTCACCTGATCTGGAATCTTGTCTTCACTATGAAAGCTAGGCCAGCTATCACACACAATCTGCCTCTCTTCCCATTTGCGCATAAAAAACTCCATGAACTCCTCCTGTATAAAAGCTGGATCATCACTCCTATCTCCATTTGGCTTCTAGATCTCCAGAATTCGGTTCCCCCTCCTGCGTGCCGAGGCAAATGAATGAAAGAAATGGGAATTGGCATCTCCCTCCTCAATCCATCTCGCCTTCGCTCTCTGTCTCCACCAAGTTGTAATACGGGCTAATGTGGTATTCAATTCAGAAGCCTTTCTCCTCATTTCCTGCTCCTGTGATTCATTTAATCCAGCATTTGAGCATTCAAGTTCTTGAAGTTCTCCCAACCTTGCCTCCAACGAACTTTTCAAATCCCCCAGCTCTTTTAACCGGTTTCTACTCCAGAAAAACAAAGCTCTAAGTGTTCTGGAACACTTGCGGTTAAGCACATCAGCGGGCTGCCCATAGTCAGTTTTGTTCCATTCCTTCCATACCAGCTTCCAAGTAGCTGGATAAGACATCCAAATGTCTTCAAGTCTATACCATCTACTCCCACGTTTTGGAGGATTAGCCGTCAGATTCAGCAACAATGGACAATGATCAGATGCAATTCTCAACAAATGCTTAACCGTGGCCAATGGGGCAAGTCTAAGGCCTTCAGAATTCATTAAAGTTCTGTCCAATCTAACCCATATCTTACTGTTGCCAGTTTTATTATTAGTCCATGTAAACTTAGGACCCATAAATCCCAAGTCATGTAAATCATTTTCAACAAGGAAGTCTGCCATCTCCTGAGCACCCACCGAATTACTATACTTTCTACCTCCCTTCTTCTCATTTTGATCAAGGCAACAATTGAAATCTCCACCAACAATCATTGGTAACTCAGCATCAAGGCTAGCTTCAATGGTACTCCATAACATCCTGCGACTATGGTAGCTCTTGCTGGCATAGACAAGCATAATTCCCCACTTCTGAAGATTGGGCAAAATCAAATGGCCAACTATAGCTTGGTTCATAGTCGAAACAACCTCAAATTGAGCAATATCCCGTCTCCACATCACCAACAGTCCACCAGATCTTCCTTCAGCTGGATAGTGAAAGAACTCCCAGTTGGGACCAATGAGTCTATCAACATCTGACCTGGAAATGTCTTCAATCACTGTTTCAACTAAGCCAACAAACATTACCTCATTGCTGCCAATGAGGCTACGCAGGTAATACCCAGTCTGCTTCTTCCGGGCACCCCTGCAATTCCATATTAGGATGTCAGGCATTAAACAACAAAGGGGAAGCGTCCCCGCCGCTAATGTCTGCACAGTCATGCTCTCCCAGCATCTCCTTCTTCCTTTTTCTGGGCGCCTCCACCATGGGTCCCGCTTGGTTAAGCTCCTTTAGAGCATTGGCTCTGTTAGCCATTCTTATACCAGCCGTGAACGGCAGCTTCTGCTTGAACCCCATCTTGCTCTGCTTATGAGTGGGCTTCACGATACTATCTGGCACTTAAACTTTATTCAAGTCCACTTGTTTTGGAATGTTGGAATTCTGTTTGCTGCCCACATTCTCCTTATTCTTGCCCTATGCTCTTGTCGTTCTTCTTCTCCGTGGGGGAACTTGAATCCAAGGACCCATATGGTCCTCATTATCCTGTGATCCTTCCTCCATGCCAGTTTTGCCCCCATTACCTTCATCATGTGCTTCAGCATTCCCCTCCTTCTCACGGCTGTCAACCGCTTTTCCTTTGCCACCATCCTCTATTTTAATAACAGGTAAAGTCAATTTATTATTTTGTATGGGATCCAATTTCCCATTCTTACTCACATTCTGGGCAGAACTACCATCTCCCTTGCCACCCTGCTTCGAATGTTCCTCTTTTCTTCTGGCATCATTCCCTCCTTGTCCCACAGCTCTAGATGGACAGAACTCCTTCCGATGCCCCACCTTTCCACATCCATAACATAATATCCCAATGCCTTCATATTCTACCTTTTGGTAGAACCTCCCGTTCATACCATTAATCCAAATTCCAGATTGCAATTTCCTGTCCAAACACATTCGGACACACACCCGGGCATACTCCCTTCTTCCCCAATTTCTCGTCTGCGCATCGATCCAGAGCGGCACTCCGATCTTCGAAGCAATCCTGGCAATATTGCAATCATCCCAATACTGAAGAGGAAGGTTTGGAAGACGAATCCATACCTGGGAGGATAATCCTTCCATTGACTCCGGAGAGAAATGCGGCGTCCATCGATCCAGCCCCACGATATTCCCTCCAATAAACCACGGACCTCCACATAAGACGGCATTCCTGGCTTCAGTCGATCCAAAAACACAAACAAAGCAGTCATGTCCCAGCGTTGTAAGCTGGAACTCTCCAAATCGTCCCCACTGACGCTGAATTTCATTTTTCAGAAGAAAAAACGAAACTCTTCTTCCCAAGATCTTCCCTACAACAGCCCCTTCTAATTTGGCCACATTTGCCATAACATACTCCATATTGAGATCAATAGTGATCCCATCCTTAGACAAAGCATTTATCTCCTCTGGATTTTGGATCGGAACGTGCTCAGGCTTCCTCCAGGCATTACTCGCGCCACCAGAGAATAGCGGGAATCTATTCTCATATTGGATCTGAGCCTTTCCTTTCGCAATCTCCGAGCTCCTGGTTGAAGCAGCATTCCCACAATCACATAGAGAGCTATTCTGCTGATTACTCAATCCAGCAGAACCAACCTCTGTTTCATTCACCCCTGTCATTTCAACCACTGCTGATTCCTTCACCAGCTCATTACCCCCAACATCATCCATAACAACATTGTTCTGATCATTCAAATTAGAACTAACCTCCATTGCGCAGTCAGCTCCCATCATCGGATCAGCATTCGCCAGTGACTGTTCGTCACCATTCTTCATCACATTCGTCCGACCCGGCATAGCCGCATTAACATCGAACATCTCCTCCAAATCAATGCTCTCCTCCTGCACCGATTGTAGTTCCTCCACCTCCATAGAAGATTTCGTCCCAACAAAGGTCAGGTTAATCCTCATACTCACTTCCGCAGCCGGCATTATCTCCATCTTCAAACTAGGAGGAGGATCCTCCCTCTTCATAGCATTCGCTCGCGTCTGGACGCCGCCTTTAGCAATCGGCATTGCCGTCTTCAGATCCAAGCTCTTCGGCTTGACCTCCCAACGGCCTTTCGATGATCCCTCCGATCCCATCTTGCCAGCATCCCGCGCTTTGCCTTTCGACTTCCCAGTCGCAGATTTGCTCGGAGATCCTCCCGATCCAGCTCCCGAACGATCTCCATTCCTCTTCGATCCTCCCGATCCCACTCCAGAACGCCTTCTCTCGTCACTACCGATCGATCCGTCACCACCACCCCCGCTTGAGCGGGGGGGAGACCTTCAGTCGCCCCCCGCCATCCCCAGAGCTTCTCTCACTAAACAATCGCCTAGAGAGAGAAAGAAACGGGAGGAAATGACGCTTAGATTGAAGGAGAGAGAGAGAGAGAGAGAGAGAGAGAGAGAGAGAGAGAGAGAGGATCTTGTAAGGGGAAGCTTATGAGGGAGTTCACAAGGGTTGCTCCAAGCATTATTCCACTTCTTCTTCCCTAGAGTCTCTTATCCTTGGAAGGGTTGGGAGAGGTAAGCTTCAGCAAACGATCGAGGTTCTCTGGTTGCTTCAGGAGGAAGCAAAAGGAGTGGGGTTCTCTGTCTTGCCGGGGGTGGCAAAAAAGAGGTGTTTTTGTAAGGACTTCTCCGCCTAGCTGTGGGGGCTAAAGGAGAGTCACGTTGGTAGTGCAATACTCGGAGGGCGCCTCCGGGGAGTGGACGTAGGTCAAGTTGATCGAACCACTATAAACCCTTGTGTTCTTTTTACTACTTCCGCACTTTAATTTTTGCACATGTTTTTCTGTGGTGCTTTGGTTTGAGATAATTGTTCTTTTTGTTTAAAGATTTCTTTAAAATATCAATTCACCCACCCCCCTCTTGGTTACCCTCGGGACTAGTTCATAGGGCCTAACATCCCTAACGATCTTTCAATCATTTAGTTGACTAGAATGAGAAGATGAGCCTCTGGAATGACGAGCCCACTTATTGATGTTGCTTGTAAATTGGAATAGTTTTAAACACAGATTATTTATGATTGAAAGTTGTTGTGAAGAAAAATCAACGACTACCTTTCGATTTAAAGAAATCGGGACAATCATATAGTAAAAAACTAGGTTTGTACGTATGATTTTGAGTACGTACGGGATGAAATAATTTTCATACATAAATGACCAAAAATGGAATAATTTTTTCTAGAATGCCATTCCTAAGGAATCATTTTGTATGACTTTTTAACTAAAATGATTGTATAGATGAACAGGTGTTTGTTCGGGATGATCAGATAATAATGAATGTACTATGGCAGTTAGGGTTTTCCATATGCAAGTTGATAATAGGATCATACAGAAGAAAAGTTGTTTGTCTGGAACAATCTTCAAAAAATAACTCCACTTTGAATTCCCTCCCTATTCATATAGATGAAAAATGAACAATTCTTACAGTATGATGACATATTTGTATAGTACGATATGTTTATAAAAGCACAATTTTTGTTTTTTGGATACTTAGAAATATTATCATAAAAAATCTAGTGATTTCTTAAAGTATGAAAGTAGTTCGTACTATACGACTAAAAAATGAATTTTTAGATTTGCATATGATAATCATGAATCTTTTCTAAAAACAAGTCAACTACGATCCATAAGACACACAAACCAAAAAAATAAGAATAATGCAAAAGAGAAATCTAACCCAAAATGCAGAAAAAATAAAAAATCAAATAAAGGCAAATCACAAACAACAAACAAAATATAAACATCAACAATATGATACATCAAAGATGTAATTTGTTGAATTTCAAATCTCAAGCAAGGATATCAATAACACCCAATGTAGTTCTTAAGGTGATAAATATTTCAAAAGCAAGTGATTTTGTGAAAATGTCTACAAGTTCATTTTTAGTAGCTACATGATTTAGCTTAATTTCTCCATTAGTGATATGGTCTCTGATGAAGTGATGCCTTATATCTATATGATTGGTTCTAGAGTGTTGAATAGGATTCTTTGAAATATATCTGACACTTACATTATCACAGAAAACATAAATAACAAAAATTAAAAATCCTAAATTTATAAGTTATTACTTTAACTAAAGAACTTGTGCCATATAACTACCTAAGGCAATATATTTTATTTCAGCAGTAGAAAGTGATACTAAATTATATTTGCTGCTAGACTATTAAACTAAAGAGTTTTTAACAAATTGATAAATTATAGAAGTAATTTTTCGATCAAACCTATACCTTACAAAATCTAAATTAGAATATCCAATGATTTCAAAAGAAGGGCTATGCCTAGAATACAATATCCCTACATTTTGAGTTCCCAAGAGATATAAAAATTCTTTTAATAGTTGTTGGATGAGATTCCTTTGGATGAGCTTGAAATCTAGCATAAAGACAAATACTAAACATAATATCTTGTATGCTAGTACTTAAGTTAAGTAATGTTCCAATAATTCCTCCAAATTCCTTTTAATTAATATATTTTTCCTTTGAGTCCTTATCCAACTATGCTGAGTTACTCATTACTATACTTATTGGTTTAGCTTTATCCATTTCATATTTTTGAAGGATTTCTTTAATATATTTTGACTAACTCAAAAATGTGCCATCCTCTTTCGGCTTTATGCTAAAAGCAAGAAAGTAACTCAAGTATCCCATAAAACTCATTTCAAATTCACTACTTATTATTTTTGACAAATTATCACAAAGATTTTTATTAGTGGATCGAAATAAGATATTATCAACATATATTTTAACAATGAGTATATCATCTCCTACTCTTTTTAAAAAGAGAGTGGGGTCCACACTTCCTTTAACAAATGTTATTTCTATTAGGAAAATGTTAGTCTTTCAAAACATACCCTAGGTGTCTGTTTTAGTTCATACAATGCCTTTTTAAATTTAAATACATATTTAGGGAATTGTGAATTTTCAAAACTTTGAGATTGCTCAACATAAACATCTTCTTGTATCACCCCATTTAGAAATGCACATTTAACATCTATTTGAAGTAATTTAAAACCATTAAAAAAGGCAATGCTAGAAAAACCCTTATCACTTGAACTCTGTCCATAAGGGAAAACATTTTCTCAAAATAAATTCTTTCTATCTGCTTTTATCTCTTGGCCACCAATCTTTCTTTTTTTCTAACCATTATACCTTAATCATTCATACTTTTTTGGAATCCCACTTAGTCTTAAAAATACTTTAATTTTTAGGTCTTTGAATTAACTCCAAAATATCATTTCTAATAAATTAATTTAATTCTTCCTGTATGGACAAAATCTAAAATTCCTCAAAAAGTTGTTGATTTATTTTAGTGGGTTTGATCATTGAAATAAAAGTTGAGTGGTTCCCTTCTTTGCTAAGTCCATGCCTTGTCCTAACACCTTTACTTGTGTCTCCTAAAATCAGTTCTTTTGGATGACTCTTAGAATACTTCCATTCTTTAGGCAATGCATTTTCAAATTTCCCTAAAAGGGTTTTACCATTGTTATCAGTAAACAACATTCATCCAAAGACATGTAGATGTGAAAGGTTGGGATTCATCCAATGACATGTATATGTGAAAGGTTGGGTGTTCTTCCCTTAAGAAGTTCATAGGGTGTCTTATTCAACTTAGATCTAATATTCACCCAATTCAAAATATAGCAAGTCATACTAACTGCTTCTGCCAAAAATATATTGGAGTGAATATTCAACCAACATGGCTTTAGCGACTTCTAACAATGTTTTGCTCTTCCTCTTAATAACCCAATTCTGTTGAGCAGTCAAAGGTTCTAAAAATTTGTGATTTATTCCTTGTTATTTATAGAAAACTTCAAAATTTTTATTTTTAAATTCGTCACCATGGTCACTTTGAATTGAAAGAAATTCACAACCTAGCTTCCTTTGAATCCAATTAAAAAAATTTTCTAAATTCATCAAATGATTTACTCTTATGAGATAAGAATCTAATCCAAGTAAATCTTAAATAATCTTCATTAATTACATACCCAAAATCTTTCCCTCCTAAACTTACCATGCTAACTGGTCCAAAAAGTTCCATGTGTATGACTTCTAATGGTTTTCTAGTTTTAAGATTTTAGTTGAATGAAAGGAGGAATTGGCTTATTTTCCTAATTGACATGCATCACACATGTGATCTTTAGTGTGAAGTCTAATTTGGGTATTCCTCTAACCAATTCAATTTGGATAATCTTCCTAAGATTTTTCATGCTTGCATGATAAAGTCCTCTATGCCATAATCAAAATTCATCAGTCATAGTTTTGAAATAAAAAGTATTAGAAGATTTAACAAAATTTAAATCAAGCATGTATACATTTTTTACCCTATTTTCATACAACATATTAATTCTATTTTGGCTTATAATGCAGCTGATAGGTAAAAATTTAATGTTAAAACCTCTATCAAAAAATTGACTAATACTTAACAAGTAATGTTTTAAACCTCCCACAAATAAAGCATTCTAAATAAAAAAATCGTTCTTATTTCCAATCATATATGTTCCTACCACTCTCCTTGTTGTATTTTCTCCTAGTGTCACTTTGCCTCCAGCTATATGAATTGAGTTGTATCTCCAGTCATATTTTTCAAACATGTACTTTCTAGGAAATAAATTCTCTCATGAGGGCTTGCATAAGAATGTTTCTACAAACTTATTTAACGTTAGACATGGAAAACCAAATAAATTTGGGTTCACCTATTGATAATGAAAATCAAGATATATGTTTGATATGTTGTGATTTATGCATCTTAAGTCACCACACTAGATGTGTTCTACTATGAATAATGCAAGTGTGAGAAATATGTCCTATAATTCCACATGAAAAGCATTTAACACTGGGAAAAGTATTTACCAATCTATGTGAGTTAGAATGTCTTTTCCTAGATTTTAAAATTTTATACTTTTGATCATTATTATAAGTTTGTTCAACTGTGGTAGGTGTCTTATTTTCCTTAAAAACTTTTAGTTTTTCTTTAACATATGAGTTTGCACTTTAAAAAACTGAATTACCAACTTTCAACTCATATTCTCTTTGTTTCGCTTCAGCTTTAAACAACTTAAAATCATTCTTAAGATCAATATATGATGTTTTCAATAAATTATGTTTGTTATTCAAATCATCAAATTCATCCAACAAGGCCATGTGGTTGCTATCTATGGATGCATAATCTCTCCTAACATTTTCATATTCTTTTTGTAAATTCAAATGCTCGAGGTTAAGATTAGCACACAATTTTTTTAGCTTCCTATATGCATTCTGAATTTTCTCAAAAACTTTAAATAATTTATTGTAGAACAAGTCACATACTTCCTCTTGATCTGAATGATCAAGTTTATCTGTCATTAAGCACAAGTTTATGACTTCCAAATCTACTTCTATTTCTGAGGAGATGGAAGTTGAGTTAGGCGAGAAAGCTCTTTGCACTCTTATTTTGCGCTTCTTAGCATTAGTTTTCTCCTCAAGTTTCTCCTTTCTAGGATTACCTTTGAGATTTGGGCAATCAATTTTTATATGTCCAAGCTTCCTGCATTCATAACAAATAACTTTATTAGAAACGTTTTCGTTCTTATTGATCTTACCTTTGTTCTAATGCTGACCTCTCTGTTTCTTTCTTCTAAGGAAACTTTTGAAATGCGTATTCATGAGTGCAATATCTTACTCATCCTCAGGCATTCATTGATCACTTTCTAAATTATCCACTTTCGAAGAAACATTCTTCTCTTTTTTCCTATCACCTACATCATTCTATTTTTGATTCACTCCTTGCTCATAAGCAATTGGTGATCTAAGAAGTTTATTAATTGAATATACTTTCAGATATTTCAAATCTATTATGGAAGTTATCTTTGCATCATAAATAGTAGGTAAATAATGTAGGACTGTATTATCCTTTTTCTGAATTAGTTAGTTCTCTACATAAAGCATGCAATGAGGTAACAATCTAAGTTAAACATGTAAACATATCAGAAACTGATTCATTAAGTTTCATGTAAAATAGTTCATACTCATATAATAAAATATTTAACCTAGATTATTTAACCACATTTGTACCATCATAAGTTATACAAAGACTATCCCAAATTACTTTTCTAGTTTTACAAGTAGAAACATGGATATAGTCTTCTAATTTTAATACATAGAAAAAACTATTTAAACATTTTATATTATGATATGCTAAGTTTTTTTCTTCTAGTGTCTAATCAATAAAGGGTATTTCAATTCTATGCCATCAACAAGTCTATTGGGTCTACTGTAACCTTCTTGTACTAATGCCCACATGAGATAGTCAAGTGATTGTAGAAAAGTAGACATGCGACTTTCTCAAAAATTGAAAGGGATGTTATCAAATAAAGGAGCTCTAGTAATAGAATATCCTTCAAGAGTGTTCCGATTTCCAAAAACGTAGCTAAAATCTTTTTTTTTTTCAAAAAGTGATCTAAACCTTAATTTTTAAAATAGGCTATAATACCACTTAAAACTTTGAGTAGGTTATTGGACCTTATTAAAGTATCCCAAGGTTAACCAAGAGGGGGTGAATTAGTAATTAAAAAATTGTTGGATTTTTAAAAATAGTTTTTAGAAAATTTTAGTAACGATCCTTAAGTATGTAATTATTTTAAATAAGATTATCTCAAAAAAATTTCAACCATAAAAACTGTGAAGTGTAGAAAAATAAGATATAGAAAATTAAAAGTGAATACAAGAATGCCAAATTTTTAGTGCTTCAGTCCAAACTAGACCAGCATCCACTCCTTGAAAACTCTTTCTCCAGGTGTTGCTCTAAATCAATGTTTCTCTCCTTTTGCATCCACAGCAAGGAGGAGAAGGCCTTACAAACTCTCTTCCACCTACCCGATGCAGAAGAGCATCGATGTCCTTTTTCACCCTCCTAGTGAAGGAAGAGAACCTTCATCAATTTTCACCCGCCTATTGAAGGCAAAGTACCTCGACATAGTGTTGAAGATCTTCTCTCAAAAGCCTCAAGAGAAGATAACTTAAATTTGAAGAAGATAAATATATCCTTGCTTTGGGAAACTTATGAATTCAGTATAACTCCCTCTAACTTTATCACACACACTTCACTCTCAGTATCTCTCCCAAACACTCACACTTCATGTTCACTCTCAAGAGCAAATCATAGAAAAGGTATTGACTAACAGTATTAGGACATCTTATATAGAAAGCATAAGAAAAACTATCAAAAAAACTAAATATTACAAGTGAATCGACTTAATATCATACAATACATTTGTCGATTGTCTGAACGAATAATTTAGAAAACTAAGTATGATCTTATTCAAACCTTATTTCACATACTATTTATTATTTGTACGAACTTATATCGTACTGTACGAACAGTTTAGAATTAAATGTGTTCATCTGGTACAAAATGGTACGAAGCTTATTTTATATACTATCAATCATCAGTATGAACTAATATTATACCATACAAATAGTTAACATAAATCATGCTTCATGTGGTATGAATATGGATGACCCATATTTTTTACACTATCAGTCGTCTGTAAGAACTAACTTTGCATAATAAAAATAATATAAAAATAAATTATTTTTTTTATTATGAACTAGTATGCACCCAATTTCATACACTGTTAATCATCAGTATGAACTGAGTTTATATAGTAAGAATAATAAAAAATATTAATTATTATTTGATTAATTGCATTTTGGATGATAAATAAAGTAAATTGTATAGTACGATTAGAGGTCATACATTTTGATTAATTTTAAAATTTAATGTTTTGACTCTCTCCCTCTATGTGTGTGTGCATAATAACCCAATTACAATCACACTCTCTTAGACTAAGGAAAATTTTAAAATAATGATTTATAGACTTCAATACATGAAATCCTAATATATTTTGTCTTGAAGTCTTCAACAATCTAGAGTACAATTTCCTTGAAATGTTAGTACACACAAGCACCAAATATAGTTAGCCTAAATAAAAATTTATAAAGTCACTCTCTTAATGTCTCTTTGGCTCTAGCATCGGTGGTGATTCAGAGGCGATTTTAGGGTTCTTCTTAGCATGTTCATTTGTGGTGTCCTGGTCGGTTTTAGTCCATGTTTCTTTGTTGTTTTGCTGTCTCTTCCCTTTTTCGATTCTTTTTTCTTTGTTCTCGGTTTGGTTTTGCTGTTTTTCTTTATTCTTTCTAGTGCTCGTTTGTGTTTTTTTTTGCTTTTAGGGTTCTTTGGATTTTTTCTATTTTGGTCTATTTTGTCGTCCCCATTTTGTGGTTTCGGGTGGTGGTGTGTTCGGGTTTGTTGTTTTTTTAGGAGATGAAGACACATTTGTCATCCATCCTACCTCTTCCTCTTCCTAATGGCAAATCACATTTTTTTAAAGATTTTTTAGCTTGTTCTTCTTCATCTTCTCCCAAACTTCATTTTGTGTATTCCTCCTTCAAAGGGTGTCCGTCGCTGTTGCTTGATGATTCTGTGGTGTCTTTACTGGTTGTTCCCTTCGTCCTTACACTTGTGGGAAAATTTTTTCTTAAGCAACCAAATTTGGACATCATTCAAAAGTTCTTCGTTAATCTTAAATTGTCTGGCTCATTCCAGGTCAGTTCACTGGATCCCTGACACATTTTGATTCAACTACGTAATTATTTGGACTATAGCCAGATTTTTGCTAGAAGGGTATATTACCTACAAGGTTGTCAAATGCGGTTACTTAAATGGTCTCTAGATTTTGATGTGCACGAAGAGTCTCCTATTACTCCGGTTTGGATTTCTTTTCCTAACCTTCATCTAAATTTCTTTAACTTCCAGATTTTATTCAATTTGGCTTCTATTTTTGGGAAACCTTTACAAAACGATCAAGCTATGGCGGCCATCTCTAGGCCTTTGGTAGCTCATGTTTTAGTCAAACTAGACATATCTAAGAAATAACCTACTGAGGTTTTGATTGGTTGAGAACTAAATGGATATTTTCAAAAAGATGAATTTTAAAACTTTTTGATTCTTTGTACTCATTGTAAGATGCATAGGCATGGGTTATCTCCTTGCTATAGATTACATCCTCATCTGAGGAAATCGAAGGAAACTTCTAAGCAGCCCAATAACATAGTTTTAAATTTTGATGAATTAGTTTCTGTTATACCTAATCATGTTGCTAATGTGGCTGATGAATCCCAAGAGAAGGAGCATAGTAATGTTGCTTTAGATGTGGCTCTGAACATGATGGAACCGAGCCCTTCTTCCTTGGAGGTTTAGGTTAAGGGAAAGGAACTTCTCCTCAACTCATCCTCCCCTTTACCTATTATTTTTTTTAATGAGAATAATCAAAATATTGAGGTTAATCTAATTAGAGATGCTTCTCTGATGGAGGATGTCTTGGTTTTTATTAAAACTCATATGGAGAATGAGTTGGTTAACAATATAGTGGTGGTGGATGATACTAAGCAAGCCATTGTTACTAATCATGTTGTATCCCAAACGGTGGAGGTAAAGGCCAATGAAGTTGAAGTTCACAATGAAACTTATATGGAAGGTGACATTTTTTATGAGGAAAGAGAAATGAAACTTTCTAAGAGGCACTCAGGTATGGGTAAAGATAGTAATTTTCATTTGAATAAATATAATAGTGATGCTTTTATTGATAAAGAGGATATGGATATGTTCGCTAAATGCTATGCTAGAGATGAGAATGACATAAATTTTTCTAAGGGTCGTGGAAGGAGAGGCAGGAAGCCTAAAGCTGTTATTATATAAACACCTAGAAATACCAATTCTATCACTTTGCATTAATTTTTTTTTTTTTATGTTTAATGTGCTAGGAAAGTTGCTATTTGCATGTTTTACATTCTTTCAACTTGTATAGTTTTGATGATTCCAAATATTATTGTTTTATGTGTTGTTATCTCCTAACATTTTTTGCAAGATTTATTTTTGCTGTTGTGTGGACTAACATTTCAGGACAATCGAACTCTAGATAAACAAAGACTACAAAATCAATTCATCATGAAATACTCTATGATTTGAAGCTTGTACTTTTCGTTGAAATAAACTTGAAAGGGAGTGATTGTAAATTGAGTGAATTAAAACACACACACACTTAAGGAGAGCTTAAATATTTTGTACTGATCGTACAAGACGAACATAGTTCGTATGGGATGATCAGGTCTGTTATCTCCTCATAAGAATAATGGAATGAATAGGAACTGGAGAAAAATATTTTTTCTAAGTTCTAATCGTCCAGGACAAAATATTTTCGTCCCAGGACGATGGGAACCGACTATGGCAGTTTCTGGCAATGTTCTACAGTTTTCGGAACCAACTTTGATATAACTATTCGTACCGGACGAAATGTTTTTGTACGGGATGAACCTATTTCGTCCAGGACGAAATTGGTTCGTACAGATGCACAAAAAGTTCGTACGGGACAGTTTTTTACACAGTTCGTCCGTGCTAACTCAATTTTGTACGGGACGATCCAGTGCGCAGAAAAACATGTTTTTAGTAGTTTTTTGGGCTGTTTTTCATGTCCTTTCTATATAAGGAGTCCTAGAAATTATTACAAGTGCTTTTGGAGTTATTTTCTCTTGAGAGGGATCATTGAGAGTGAGTGTTTGGGAGAGATTGCAAGAGTGAAGAGTGAGAGATCAAGTGAGGGGTTTGTGAGGGATTCACAAGGTTACTTGAAGAAGAAGATCTCTTTGTTTCTTCCCATCTCCTTTGAAGGATCTCAAGCGAAGTTCAACAACATCGGTCCGGTTCTCTGCCGACACTTGGAGAGTGTAAAAGGATGACAATGTGTATCTTTGACAGCCATTGTGTCTTCGTTCTTTGGGAGAAGACTAGAAGAGAGAACTTGAAAGGGAGAGAGGAAAGGGTGGAGTTTGAGAGGGAGAAGATCCTTGGAGGGGATTTCAAGGGAGTGTGGAGGGGATATTCACACGGTTGCTCCGGCGAACTTGCACCTCAGTACCATCGGATTCAAGGGTCGTCTTGAGGGAAGTTTTGGCGAGAAGAAGATATCTTTGGTGTTAAAGAACTCGGCTACTCCGCCGCACCGGGGAAGGTGAAAGTGATTTTGTACAGGCTTCTCCACCTTGATGTGGGGGCAAAAGGAGAGTTACTTTGGGGTATTAGTGCAATACTCGGAGGGTGCCTCCGGGGAGTGGACGTAGGTCAAGGTTTGACCGAACCACTATAAATCTTGTGTGTTCTTTCTTATTTTTCTTACGCATTTAATTTCATTGCAAGTTGTTTACTCTGGTTGAAAAGTTTATTTTTTAAACTTTAAATTTAACTTGCATTAATAATTAAAAAGGTTTTTTAAAAATCAAAGAGTAGAAGTATAATTTTTTAAATTACCAATTCACCCCCCCTCTTAGTTAGCCTTGGGACATTTAATTAGGCTTAACATCCTAATTCATATTGAACGAGTTCCAACATAATGCTATTATTTGGAATGTTAGGGTTATTGGCTACCCCTCTTTGAAACTTAGAGTTAAAAATTTATGCCGTATTCATAATGTTTCTCTTATTGTTCTGCTTGAGCCTTTTATACCTTCTGATAAGTTGCTCAGTACTGCTAATTTTTTGGGTTTTAAGCATGCTTTATCTAATATTTTGAATAAAATTTGGGATTTTGGGAAAGATTTTGTTAGGGTAAACAAGATTGGTGATTTTAATCAAGTTATTCATTGCAATATTGAGAGTTCTAATTTGTAGTGTTATGCTTCCTTTATTTATGCTGGTTCTTCTAGATTTGTTCGAAAGGTTTTATGGGATCAAATTCATCAGTTTTAAACTATTTGTTCTCTTCCTTAGATTGTTGGAGGTGACTTTAATACCATCACTAGCCCGTCTAAGTGCTTAGGAGGCTCTCTCCCTATTTATCAATCTATGAAGGATTTTAATAACATGGTAATGCATACCAATTTTTTTGATATTGGATTTTACGGTGGTAAATTTTCTTGGAATCATGGGCATTTATGGAAAAGATTAGATCGTGTTTTATTTAATAGTTTTTGGTTGAATTGTTTTGATTATACTAATGTGGAACATCTTAGCAGGACCCTCTCGGATCACTCTCCCCTTCTCAATAAAATTAAGCCAAAATTGAGAGATGTGCCTTCTCAATATAGGTTTCAAAACATGTGGCTTCTTCATGAGACTTTTATGAACATGGCTAAGGACAGTTGGATCGCCCCTTACATCCAGACATAATATTTCTGGTACGCGTAGACTGTTGTACAAACTGAAAAGACTTAATTTTGTTTTGAACTGGTGGAATCATAATGTTTTTAAGAATCTTTTTTCTAATATTTTAATTATGGACGATAAAGTGAATTCCCAGGAATCTAAATGCCAATTATCCCCTTCTAAGTTTAACTTTTATCTTTTGAGGGAGGCAAAAGATGAGCTTAAAAAATTACAAGCTCAAGAGAAAATATTTTAGAAGCAGAAAGTGGCTCTGAAGCATCTTGTTGAAGGGATAACAATACTAAATATTTCCATTCTTTAGTCAAACGCAAGCACAATATTAATTGTATTAATAAAATTCAACGTGTTGATGGTTCCTTTACTGAAGATGATGCTGAAATTGCTAACTTAGCTGTTCTTCACTTTCAGAATCTTCTTAATTAAAATTTCAATCCTTTAACTTTTCAAAATCCTAATATCATTCCATATCTTATTTCTCATGAGAATAATGTTTTCTTGTCTAAACCCCCTTCATTGGAGGAGATTAAGCATACCATTTTTGGTATGAATGGGAGTCGGTGGTTGGGCCTGGCGGTTTTACTTCAAAGTCTTTTTAGAAAACTTGGAATATCATTGGTAATGATTTATTTTCTACTGTGTTAGATTTTTTTGATGGTAATGTCATCTCTAAAATTTTCACTGCTACTTCTATTGTGCTTATTCCTAAAATATTTCTGCCTCAACTTGGAATGATTTTAGACCTATTAGTCTTTGCACCTTTTTTTACAAGTTGTTATCGAAATATTGTATAAATCATTTATCAACATTCTTTTCTAATTTAATTACTCCATTCCAAATGGGTTTTGTTAAAGGTAGAGCCATTATGGATAACATTCTTTTGGCTCAGGAGTTCAGTCATGATTTGGATGCTAAAGTGAGAGGTAGGAATATGATTTTGAAACATGATATTGCTAAGGATTATGATAATATAGATAGGACTTTTCTTTATTATATTGCAATGTTATTTGGTTTTGACAGTAAGTTTATTAATCTCATTAAGTTATGGATTAAAAGTCCTAATTTCTTTATCAATATTAATGGTAAATCTTATGGTTTCTTTAAGACATCTCATGGTCTAAGACAGGGTGATCCTATTTCGCCGACCCTTTTTATTATTGCGACGGATTATCTTTCTAGAGGCCTAGTTGATCTCTTTAAAATGTATCCTAGTTTGTATTATTAAACTTTGGGTGGCTTTCATATATCTCATTTATGCTTTCCGGATGATTTAATTATTTTTACCACTGCCTCTTTAAATAGGATCAATAAGTTGTTGAAGTTTTTTAAACAAATTGAATGGGAGAGTTGTTTGGCCCTTAATCATAATAAATGTTGCTTTCTTTCTACTAAAAAAGTTCCGTTGGATCGTATTATGGCCACTAAAAACTTGAGTGATTTCAGCCATGCTACTTTTCCCTTAAAATACCTTTTTTTTTTTTTTTTGAAAAATGCAAATAGCAATTGGCATTAAGAACAAAGAAACTAGTTACAAAAAGTAGAGGCCTCACATTCCTTCTTAATTAAACTAGACAATTTAGAAGGAATGTTGGCAAAAGAAAAACTATCAAAATAAAAGTTAATGCTTAAAGCTAAAGTAGCACAACCATCCGCTACTTTATTACAATCTCTATGAGTATGATTAAAGAAGACTTTATTAAAGTCATTGAGGAAAGAAAGATCTATATCATCATACCTAGTGTTAGGACATGTTTTGAGCTTATTCAAAGAATTTTGAATAAAATTGATGATATTTATGTTGTCACCTTCTATGATAATACCTTTTGCTTCAAACATCCAAGGTTGAATGAAATCCTTAAGGATTAACACAACATCGAGTTCAAGTTGTGAAATATCCCAATGAGTCTTCTTTTTGCCAAATGCCAATAAGAGTCTTCCTTTATGGTCTCTAAAGATACCACCAATTCCACCTTGATTTGTCTTTAATAAGGAAGCATCAACATTAATTTTGATCCAATATAGAGGTGGAGGGTGCCAAGAATTTGAAAACTCCCTTAGGAGATTAGCACCCCAGTTATCTAGATTAGGAAAAAGACTTTGCTTTGCCATAAAAAGTACATTGGCTGCTATAAAAGAGCTAGAAGTAACTGAATTACCATGGACCAATTGATTTCTATTTTTCCATGAAAGAAACACGGCTGTAAGATAGATTTTCACCATGTTGGGAAAACGAGAAGAGAATTTCCTTAGTTCATCAAGGAAATTATCAAGAGAATGAAATAATGGAATAAAGAAACCCCATTTCCTTATAGAAGAAATAATCTCTCTTAAAAATTTGCATTGAACTATTATGTGCTCATAATTTTCAATCATATGACAACCTCTTGGACATTGATCATTTTGGATGAGCTTCCTATATTTGAGAAATTCAAATGTTGGAATAACAAATTTGCTTAATTTCCACCAAAAAAGTTCAACTCTTGGATTAAGCTTCATTTCTCTTATCCAATTAGTAAAATCATAATCACTTTCTTTAGATAGAAATTTTTGTGATTCTTCATATGCCATAGCAGTTATAGTCTTACCATTGTGATTAAAAATGGTATTTAAGAAATCTTCGTCAGCTATACGATCAAATTTAACTTGAAGAATCAAATCTATGAGATCCGCATTAAAAAATTTCAGCAACATATTTTTATCCCAGGTTCCATTGCTCATGATAAAAGTATCCAGATATAGATCATTGAGTTCTATACATGCAGCTAATGTAGGCCAAGAATTTAAGCTCTTGTCTAATAACCAAATATCATTCATCACATTAATCTTCTTCCCATTCACCACATTCCATTTAACAATTGAATTTAAATATTTGGCTCCATTAAGAAGGATTTTCCAAGTTGATGATCCAGCTTTCTTTTGATCAAAGATATTATCACCATATTTAGTAATAATATTTCTATGAAGTAAATTATTGGGAAGATGAATAAATCTCCAAGCAAGTCTTGATCTAAGAGGTCTAAGCCGTTGGACGGCTGAATGAATACCCAAGCCACCTTCAGATTTTGGTTTACATAATACATCCCAAGCAACATAGTGTAAACCTTTCTTCCCTCTACTTTTATGCCATATAAATTCTTTACAAAATTGATCAACTTGAAGCAAAATTTTATTTGGAATCAAAGAATGAGTTGATAGAAAGCTTGGCATGGTTAGAAGAGAAGATTTAACCAAAGTAATTTTACCTGCCATTGATAGTTGTTTGCTTCCCCAAGTATTCAGCCTCTCTAGGATATTGTCTATCATTTGCTGAAAATCAAATGATTTGAGCCTTCTCAAAGCCAATTTAATACCCAAGTAGTTCATTTCTTTCACCTCTTTGAAATTCAATATCCTCTTAATTTGTTTCTTCATAGAATGCTTAACCAATTTCCCATAAAGGATTTGAGATTTAGAAGCATTGATATTCTGACCTGACCAACTGCAGAAATCAGAGACAATTGATTTTAATTCCTGGGCTGCTGTAGAAGTCGCTTTGGAAAAGATTAAAACATCATCTGCAAAGAGAAGATGGGATATTTTCGGATTTTTGGATGTTATACAAACGCCCAAATGATGGCCTCTTTGATTAATAGCATAAGAAAAGAGTTGAAAGCACATAATGAATAAGTATGGAGATAAAGGGCATCCTTGACGAAGCCCGCTCTTAGCTATGATCCATTTTGAAAGCTTCCCATTTAAGACAATAGAGAATCTGACATCATAACACATTCCAATATAATGTTGCAAATTGAAGAAGGAAATTTGTAAATTTTTAAAACTTGAAGCAAAGAAGGCCATCCCATTCTATCAAAAGCTTGTTCCATGTCTAATTTAATAGCCATAAAACCATTCTTGTCTTTAGAAACTTTAAATTTGTTGAAGATTTCTTGAGCTAGTAGGCAATGATCGGACAAGGATCTACCAGAAATGAAAGCAATTTGTTCTTCCGTGATAATTCTGGAAATACAAAGCTTGATTCTATTAACAAGCATGGTTGCAACCAATTTATAAGAGGTTTGACATAAGCTCATTGGTCTGAAATTGGAAGGAACTAACGGGTGTTTGATTTTGGGAATTAAAACAATTAAAGTATCCTTCCAATCATTGATCATGAAACAAGTTTTAAAGAACAAGTCAACAGCTCTCCAGTTAGAATTCTTAACAATACTCCAATAGTTTTGAAAAAAAACAGGAGTTACACCATCAAGTCCCGGGGACTTGTTTCTACCTTGCTGAAAAACAGCAGTCTTCAGCTCCTCTTGAGTGAAATCTGAACTTAAAAATTTGATATCCAAATCATTAAGTTTTTTGTCTTCAGGGAAGTAAGGCCAATGCTCTAAGTTGCAGTTTTTAGAACCCCATTTCTGCTCAAAAAAATTCTGGAAAACTATAGAAATTTGATCAAGATCTTCTACCAATACATTCTTATCATTCTTTATTTTCCTTATAAGATTTCCATTTCTCTTTGCTGGGGCAAATTTATGGAAGAAATTTGAATTAACATCTCCTTCTTCAAGCCATCTAACTTTTGCTCTTTGGTTCCACCATGAGGAAAGTCTTCCCAACGTTATATTGAATTCATTTACTTTGGATCTAAGAAGCTTCAGTTTTTCATCAGAAAGTCCACCAAGAGTTGATTCCTCCAATTGAAGATTTGAAATCTCCAATTTTAATTCTTCTTTTAGAGAATTAAGACATTTTCATTTATTCTTACTCCAAAAGTATAATGACCTCAATGATCTTTTGAGTTTTCTTTGAAGAATCTCCATATCATTTCCATAGTCTGATTTCTTCCAAGCATTGGATACAATGATTCTAGCAGCAGGATACAAATTCCAGGTTTCTTCATATCTGATAAAATGGGTCTTGATTTGAGATTCCATCATTTTAAAAGCAATTGGACAATGGTCCGAGGCAATCCTGGGTAAATGTTTGACTTGAGCCAAAGGAACTTTATGAAGAGCATTAGAATTAAGAAGACATCTATCAAGTCTTTCCCAAATTCTAGAATTACCTTTTTTGTTGTTACACCAAGTAAATTTAGGACCAATAGTACCTACATCATGAAAATCATTGTTAGTCATAAACATTTTCATTTCTTGAGGACCTTTAGAGAAAGAGAATCTTTTTCCCCCTTTCTTGTCATCTTTAGATAAAATACAATTGAAATCTCCTCCAATAATAGTAGGAATGTCTTCACATGTTGTCTTCTCAATCATCTCCCAAAGATTCCTCCTTATTCGATAATCTTTATTTGCATAAACCGTTCCCACCATCCAATTGCCAAAAGAAGGTGATTTGAGCTTGCCAATTACAACTTGAGATGAATGATCTAAAACTTCAAAAGAAGTTTTATTCCTATTCCAGAAAGTAATGATGCCTCCTGAATTGCCATCGGAAGGATGAAGGAAGAAGTCCCAATCTTTACCAATGATTCTATCAACATCAAGTCTATCAAGATTTGTGATTTTTGTTTCAATAAGACCGATAAAACAGCCTTCATTATCTTTTACTATCTCCTTGAGATAGAAGGAAGCCTCCTTTTTATTGGCCCCCCTACAATTCCAGAATATGAGAGAAGTCATTGATGCAAAGGTGGGTTTGCATCCCCACCCTTATTATTATTTTTATTTACTCTTCTTTTTCTCTTGATGAGATTATCAATAGGCCCCAAATCTCTAACTTCTTTGGATAGCTTAACTTTCCCTGAAGTAGTTATGAATGCTTCTTCAACTTCTACAGGAATAGAATTCGTTGCTGAAGACAAGAATTCTTTGTTGGAGAATTCCATAGAATTGGATTGAATATTGTTTGGTAACAAGATTTCAGTTTGAATGTGAGCTTCATCTCTAGTATTTCCCATGATTTCAACCATACTGGTTTCTTCCAAAGTTTCTTCTAGAGCACTGAAATTATTCTGTAAACAAATTTCAGAATTAATACAAGAAGTATATTGTTTATCAGGAATTTGATCAGCTACAGCAGCATTGTTTAGTTCTTCAATGATTTCTCCTTCTTCCATGCTATTAACAGGAAATTCTGGAACATTTTTATTTTTGACTGGTCTCCAAATTGTTGAATGCTGATTTCCTGGTTCAGAGATTGGTACAAGATTTTTAACAGTTTTGTCAATCTGTTTGTTCTTCCGAAATTTTACTTGAATCCATGGGCCTAATTCATCCTTATCATTAGAAATTTCTTCATCAAGAGCTTTTCCTTCTTTGACGTTTGTATAGGTAGCAGCATTTGTAATTGGCATAATCAGAGGACATTCATTTTTGAGATGCCCAATTCTTCCACAGTGATAGCAAAGGGAAGATATCTTCTCATATTCCACATTTTGGAATGATCTTCCATGTTTGCTTTCAATCCAAACTCCTCTTGGAAGTTTTTTATCCAAGTCTATGCGAACACAGACTCTTGCGTATTCCCTTTTACCCCACTTGAATGAGTTACCATCAAGATAAAGAGGTATTCCGATCATAGAAGCAATTCTACATATATTTTGTTCATCCCAGCTTTGTAATGGCAAATAAGGCATTCGAATCCATATAGGTGCTGACAGACCTTTTAGAGATTCAGGATTAAATGTAGGGGACCATTTATCCAATCCAATTATGTTTCCTGCAATAAACCAAGGACCTCCTTCCATGATTTCTTCTATAGCTTCAGGATTTGTAAAGGAGCAAAGAATCCAATCTTTACCCAAGGTAGTGAAATGAAAACTACCATATTTTGACCATTGTTTCCGGAGTTCTCTACTACAAACAGGAAAAGGGATGTTGCTTCCAAGTACCTTGATAACCAAAGAGTTCCTTAGAGTGTGAGAATTAGCATCACACAATCAGGATTCATAATAACTGCAATTCCATCTTCGGAAACAGGGGTAGAATTCATATCATAATTGAGCTTGATATGTTTAGTTTTCTTCCAAGCATTTAAAAAACTATCTTTTGGCTCTTCTTCTCTTTCTCTCATTAAACTGTCGTTAATGCTTTTAGAGACTTCTTTAATCTGGTTATCAGTCTTCTCAGATTTGTCTTCAGATGATTTCTCAGCCAATCCAGAATGAATTTTTGAACTTACAGATTTGTCAATGCAAAGAGCAGAAGAGGACTTTCCATCATCATGAATATTTTTGTTAATCTTATCCATGTTTTCCGCATTTATCTCTGGCCACAGGTCAGAGATTGCATTTGAAAAACCGAATTTATTTACGAAAATTTTCATATCTGATGAAGAGGCTTCGGAATCGTTCTGCTTCCGATTTGCAATTAAATTCTGCAACTGAGGAGTATTGCAATCTGGAGATACTTCAATGTTCTTACCTTTGCCTTGAACAAATTCGATCTTCTTCTTGATTGGAGAATCCCTTACATCTTTGATAATCAACGGTTTCATTTGCATCTTCAAATAAGCTTTCGGCATATCTGGACGAAGAAGAAATGATGGTCGGCGACGACCATCTTTGAGAAATCCATTAGAGCTTCCTTTCTGCCCGCCGACTGATAGTCGGCGGCCTTCCGCTGTCATCGCCAAGATGCGGTGATGAGAATTACTAGAATTCCGCGTGAACGAAATTCAAATTTTTGGCTGCTTCTCTCTCTAGACAACGGCTGCTTCTCTCTCTAGACAACTTGAATTCAATTTTGGTGGTAGATGAACCTTGGTGTGCCTCTTTATAAGGGTAGGAAAAAAACATTTCTTTTTGATAATTTAATCTCGGTTATGCATAACAAACTCATTTCTTAGGATTCTAACTTTCTTAGTTTTGGTGGTAGATGAACCCTTATTAAAAGTGTTCTTTGATTTGTCCCTACTTATATTTTTCAAACTTTATTTCCTACTCACACTGTGTGTTACAGGCTTGAGAAATATTTTAATAAATTCTTTCGAAAAGGGACTTGTAGTAGTTCTAATATTTACTGGTCAGCCTAGAATAAATGTTGTGGTACTTCAGATGAAGGGGCTTTAGGCTATAAGTCTTTCAAGGATTTGGCTATCTTTTTCTCTATTAAGTTGTGGTACGATTTTCAAGCTAAGGTGAGCCTTTGGGCTAATTTTATGAATGTGAAGTATTGTGGGGAGAAACACCCCACCTTATGGTGTTTCAGTAAAGGTAACTCTAAAGTTTGGCAGCATCTTTGTAAAGTGAAATGGGCGGCTGAGCCTTTGATATTTTGTGGTCTAGGTAGTGGTAATATTTTCTTTTGGCAGGATCATTGGTTGAATGGTAAGTCCATTGATTCAATGCTTAATTCACCTTCCAATGCTTCTGTTAAGATAATATATTTTTTTAAGGATCATCTCTGGGATTTGGACAAACTTTCTTCTATTTTGCCTAATATTATTATTCAACAAATTTTGCAGATCCCCCTAAATATGAATACTATTTATTGATGTTCAGATTTTTGACCTAAACAGAGATGATAAATTTTATTTAAAAAATGTTTGGCATTTTTTTTAGAACTAAGAAAGAAGCTTCTAATATTTTCATAATGTTATGGCATCAAAGTATTCCTACTACGGTTTCTATTTTTGTTTGGTGGCTTTTACATAATTTCATCCCTACTGATGACAATTTGAAGAAACGTGGTTTCATTCTTCCTTCTAAATGCTAATGTTGTTACCATTTGGAAAACATGCATCATGCTTTTGTCTCGGGCGCCTGCACTGTTAAAACTTGGACTCATTTTGATGATATTTTTCAATTGAACTTTGTTAATGCTAAAGTTTCTATTTATGCTTTATTGATGTGTTGGTTTATTAATTCCAAAGGCCACATTAGGAATGTTATTTACTCTCTTATCCTTTGGTTCTTATGACCGGAGAGCAATAATTCCTGCTTTAATGGTGTGGTTATGAATCCTCAATGGATTATTCAAATGGTGAAAGATAAAATTAGAGATCTTTTCTCTGCTAAGCTTCTTATTTCTAAGAATTTCAATAAGTATCATAGTGTGGCATTTTAATGTGGGATTAATCTTGAGGTGGATAACAGTCAAAAGGTTTCGAGAAGTATTATTTGGCTTACACCGTCTGATAATTTTGTAAAGTTAAATGTTGATGGCTCTTTCAACAATTATATGGTTGGCTATGGTGGTCTCATCAGGGACTCTAATGGTAATTATATTATTGGTTTATTAGGTCCTATTTAAAATAGAGATATTACTATTGATACTACTTTGCTATCCTCTACGATTTTAGGCTATGTTTATCTCTTGATTGCACTAATATTTTGGTGGAAGTTACCCCCTCTTATTATTTCCAGTCCCCTATTTTGAGGAATAATATTACTTGCTCTTTGAATTTGTTTTATTTGAGGAGGGATATTCAGTTGGTGATGAATAGTCTTAATGTTTCCTTCTTGGTTATTGAAGGATTTGGTAGTGCCTATGCTAAAACTTTGGCCAGTTGGGGTTAGACTCTAGACTCTATAAAGGATTTTGGCTTTTCTAATTTGCCTGTTCTCGTAAGGGGCATACTATATTTGTATAAATAGTGTGTTCCTTACGTTAACTCTTAAGTTTGTGGCTGGTTTTGTTTGGTGCTGGTCTTATTTAGCTGATGCTTTACCTTTTTTGGTGTCTATGGTTTGGTTTATGGGGTTGATTTACTAGTTTCTGTGTGGATGGGTGGCCTAGCATGATTAAGTCTTATTTTGTGAAAGATGGTGTGCCGCTGGACATTATTTTTTATTTGTGAGATCTATCTTATATGGAGGGGAAGTACTTCTATATGGAGGGGCAGCTATTTCTCTGTGTGGAAGGGGCATTTAAGTGTTTCCCTATGTTAGAGGAGGGTACTGTGCATTTTAACTTTGTTTTTTTGGTGGGTTTTTTCTGTAGACTGGACGGTTTACTGGCTTTTCACGGGATGCTGGATCCCCTGAGGATTTGTGCTAAGCCTATGTCTGGGAATCCTGGGATCTTTTCCTTATGTTATGACCCGCTATTTTCAATTGGATTTCTATTTCGTTGTTGCATGTGGATGTATTTTCTTGTTTTATCTGTCATTCAAGGGATCTATTTTAGCCTGTATTGCTAGTTAGGTTTATCTATTTGGTTCCTGGATCCCCTTTATTTCTCTCGGCCTATTTTCACTATTATATATAATTGGTTTACCATCAATGGTAACAGTATGCCCTTTAGAAGGTTTGTTTAATTTTGGTGGTAATGGTGATAATGATAATCAGATTCTATACTATTTTTTTTGCATTTATTATGTCATTATCTATTGCTTTGTTTTGCAGAGTTTTTGCTTTGCAGGTGACAGTGTTGTTGGACGGAATGGAAGGTGTGTGGATCTGGATAATATATTATATACCTTTATGATTTTTTGGGTGCTCGCTCTTGTGCACCGAAGAATGTACCTAGGATTCCTTGTACTTTTGCTTAGTAGGGAACCCGAGCTCATATGTCTTTTTTCTTTTAATTTTCTAGCTCTTTTGAGCAGTAGAGAGTTTGGGTTCCCTTTAAGAACCATGTAATTTTGCTTAATATTAAGGCGTAGGCTCCTCTGTGGGTTTTTATTAAAAAAAAACACCAAATAGAAAATGTCTAGTACATGCTTAGAAAAGTAATAAAATTAATAAAATAGTAATATTTTATTATCATCAAAAATCACATTATCAATCTAGATTCCTAAGTTACAATAATTCTCTTATTGTTATTTATGTCATATCTATTTTTCTTCTCCTACTCACTAACATCTCAAGTCCACAGTTCACATAGAACTTAAATTAGCTTAAGATTGGGTAAACTAGGGTTGAGTTTGTTTATAATTTCAAATTTAGTGAAATTTTACCTTTCTTGAGTCAAATTATGTATTTGGTGGACACTTAAGGGAGTGAGTTAGTGAGTTAGAAAAATTTATATTTTTGAACTAATTGTATAGTATGATTTATATCATACTAGATGATATGTTAACTAGAAAAACCTAATTAGGGAACTCTTTGTTAATTGAGATTGATTAAACTAATCATATTGGATGATCCTAATCATATAGAATGATCAATTATAATCATAATCTTCATCCACCAATCACAATTTAGGCAATATTTTATTATTCATATTTGTGTCTAATCATATCGTACAATTCATATCATATTGTACAGTATATTACAATCATACCTAAATTGATCCTATGATTACGTGTTTAACTATGGTTAAATTATTCAATCAGATCATACTTGATAATTAGAGACGATCGTACTGCATGACCCAATTCAAGTATGGGATGATAACTAATCATCGCCCATCATCCAAGATGAATTACCATAGTTTTTCAAAAAAATGTATTGGATAATTTCCTATCTTCATATTGTAAGAACCAATCTCTGTATGAGATAATAATTAATCATCAATTGTCATACTGGACGATTAGTACAAACCTTTTTGTTCTGATCGTACAGAACAGTGCAATTCATACAGACTGGAAGTTTAAAAAAAAAACTTATGCATACCTAGATATAAGATGATTAGTAGAGTCTATAGAGAAAAAATATTTATAGGAAGGCCATATACCTTCCTTCAGTTCCTTATAAACTCGATGGAGATCTAAGGATGAATATATTGCGAATTTGAGATTATAGATCAGACTTTTGATGATAACAAACATTCATGTTTTTCCATGATTGCCTTGCCTACTAACATTTTAGGTCCACATGATCGAATGCAACTCAAGACCATCTCAAGATTGGGTAGATTTAGGTTGAGTCAGTTTGTAATATTTTTCTTTCTCTTGAGTCAATTGTAAGAGTGGTTCCTGATGCAAAGTAACCTTGAACACACACCCACTTGAGGGGTTTTTTGAGTTTTTCTATTTTGAGTACATCAGCCTGGACGATGTTCATATAAGCTAGGACGAATCGACTAAAAATAGAAACCCTAATTAAGGCATCCTGGTTAAGCATCCGTCATTAAGAAAATCATCCTGGACGATCCTTGTATCGGCCAGGATGACAGGCTCAAATCAGAAAGAATTAGCCGCCATGATCAATTTAGGTATTCTTTATTTCAGGATATCTACCAGGACGATCTATACATCAGCCTGGATGATGTAGCATAATTATACCTAAATTAATCTGGTAATTATGGAAAGCAATTAAGGCTGATTGATATGATCACGTCAGTCGGGCTGATTGCAGGATTGGCTAGGACGATGTACTAGATGATTGACATCGGCCATCATCTATTCTGGGTGATGTTCAGGATGATTGTACTTAAATTTGAACTAATCCGCCAAGACAATATTGTATTAACCTGGACGATATAACTAATTTTCTTCTGATCATCCCAAATTGTCACGGCTGATTGAGCCTATTTTGTACTAATTGGCTAGGACAATATTCTTATCGTCCTGGACGATAATGTCGGTTCTTAAAATTCTATTTAAAAGACCCAATTTTTCTCATGTAAAGTGACCTTTAGCTGCTGTCTTGACCTGAGAGAGCCAAGAGAAGAGGGGGAGAGAGGGAGAGAGGGAGGAACTTGTGAGGGGGAGTCTGTGAGAGGGATTAACAAATGTTGCTCCAAGAAAGGTTACAAGACATCTTCTCCAATCTTCGTCCTTCATCCTTGGGGGTTCAAGGTGGGTAAGCTTCAGCAATTGGTCGAGATTCTCTACCTGCTTCAGGAAGAAGCAAAAGGATTTGAGGTTCTCTGCCTGCTTCAGGAGGAAGCAAAAGGAGTCAAGGTTCTCTGCCTGCTTCAAAAGGAAGCAAAAGGAGTCGAGGTTCTCTGCCTGCTTCAAAAGGAAGTAAAAGGAGTCGATGTTCTCTGCTTACTTCAAGAGGAAGTAAAAGAAGTATCAAAGCGGGATTCATAATAATTAAGTTTAAAAACTTTTTAAATTTTGATCCATGGCTAATAGTGGTAATTATAATGCAACGGAAGGATATTCTATAACACGACCACCTTTGTTTGATAATCTTCCATTTGACTTTTAGAAAACTCGCATGTCTACTTTTTTACAATCGATTGACTACCATATGTGGATGTTTATTAAAGAAGGATATTCTCCACCTTCTCGTGAACTAAATGGAATTAAAACTGAAGTACCTTCTACTAAATGAACTTTTGATGAAAGAGATTTAACAAAACTTAATGCAAAGTGCTTGAACTTTTTTTTCTGTGCTTTAAAATCTGAAGATTACATGTGTGTTTCAACTTGCACTATTGGAAAAGAAATTTGGGATAAATTGAGTATCACCTACGAAGGCACTAATGAAGTTAAGCAATCTCGTTTGAATATTTTATTTCATGATTATGAACTTTTTAATATGAAACTTAATGAAACAATTTCTGAAATGTATACAAGGTTTACTAAGATTGTTACTTCATTACATGCGTTAGGAAAAGAACTTACTAACTATGAAAAAGTGAACAAAATTTTAAGATGTTTGCCTTCAACTTTTGAAACTAAAATTACAACCATTTTAGAATCTAAAGATTTAAATACCTATTCGATCGATAACTTACTTGGTTCACTCATTGCTTTGGAGCAAGGGGTGAACCAAAGAAATCTTGATATAGGTGAGAGAAAGAAGGAGAAAATGGTGGCACTTAAGGAGAACAACTCAGAGATTAACTCAATTGGGTCTGAAAATGATGATATTTCCTTAATCACGAGGCAATTTAAGAGCTTTCTAAGGAAGAGTCATAAGCATCATCAGAATTGGAGAAAAGGTAAGGATAATAAAAAACTTCAAGTTTCTTCTGATGTTGTTTGTTTTGAATGCACTGGACATGTCAAAGCTGATTGTCCTACACTTCAGGATCACTCAAGCAAAGAAAAGAATGAGGAGAAACCTAAATTCAGAAAGGATTAGAAATAAGCCCAAAAAGCTTTCTAGGCGAAGTCTGCATGCATCTGACTCATATGAGGCTAAACCTAAAGAGGAGACAACAAACTTGTATTTAATGGCTGATGATTTTAAACAATCTAACCAAAAAGAGGTATGCCAACCAACCTATTATCAATTTCTTGAAATATGTAAAAAAATCTATGCATCAGATAGAAAACTTAAGAAAACTCATGCTAGTTTGAAATATGAGTTTTTGAATTTACAAAAATAGTATGAAATTTTGAGTAAAGATCACTTTCAAATTGATAGTAATCACATGTCTCTACTTAATGAATTTGATGATTTAAATAAAAATCATTCTGAATTAATAACTAAGCATGATTCTTTGAAAGCTTCCTACACCTCACTTGAATATGATTTTAAATCTTCTACTAAAGAATATGATCATAAAAAGCACTATTTGGAGATTGATTTAGAAAATGTTCACTTGAGGTTTATAGCAGAATTGGATGCACTTAAGAAAAATTAGATGATACCCACATTTGATCCAAATCCAATAACTAGGAAGAGGCATTATAACCCGAACCGATTAAGAAATCATTTTCCTGGAGTTAAATGTTTTTTATGTGGCATGTTAGGACACATAGCACATACTTTCACCATTCACCATAGTACACATTGGGTATGGAGAACCAAATTGCATAATTCACTGCATAACACTCATGCATCACATTCTTCTTTTCATAAGATGGAACCCAAACCTGTTTCTAAATCAGACATTTGTTTATTTTGTAGGTGTGCTCTCACCAAAGACCTCATGAGAGCATATGGTACTTGGACTACAGAGGCTCACGACTCTTAATTGTTTATTTCAGCTGCTTAATCAAATCTAAGTTACATGATTTTCTGATCAATTTCTTATTGTTAACGTCTTTTCTTTCCTTTTTATTTAGTTGGTTTTTTCTCTTTTTTTTGTCATTTTTACTTTTGTTAATTTAGCAAATTTCTTTTTGGATCATCGCTAAATTGATATTTTTTCCTTGTTTTTATTTTTTGGAAATTTATAGTCAATGTTTTAACATCTCTAAATTAGTTAATGGGTGAACCACCGTTGATGGTTTCCCTCCATCTAACCTCTTTTAGTGGTATAATTTTCTTTTCTAAATAAAAGTATATCTCAAATTAATAAATGGTTTTGGATTCTTTTCCGTTGTCTTTTTCTAGAGAGATAAGCTCTGTGATTTCTAGAGAGAGAATTTCCATTATTTTTTAAATTTTTATTCTCACGATAATTCCGTCTTACTTTGCGGAAGTGCCGCAAACATGGCGGCAGAAGGCCGTCAGACACCTTTGACATTGTCGGAATCTTCCAAACTCCGACATCTTCAAGCAGCAGCGGAACATCAAAACAAAATCGACCGTCTTCGTCGAGCAAGAGGAGAGCTGGTCATTTCAGAAAGGTTTGCTGAGAAACAAGATAAGATTGCTCTGGTGGAAGGTAAAAGTAAAAAGGTGGACTCGAATGTTAAGAAATTCTCTCCAGATCTGGGGGCTTCCTCATCGGGAATGAAAATTTTTATGAATTGGTTTGGGAATTCAGGTGCAATCTCTGTCCCTGGCAGCAAGATAAACACGAATTCCTTAAAATCGGTGAATAGAGAAATTCATTTTCCTATCAAGTCGCCTGGAGCTTCAGGGAGAATTACTGCTTCGCATCTCTGCAGAGAAGATCCTGTTGAAAGAAATTATCAAAGGAATTCAAGTTTGGATTTACTGGAAGTCAGGAAAAGTGATTTAGCTGATTTAGGAGGCTTCAAGGATAGTCCTCTACAGACTGGTAGAGAAGGGAGTAATCCACAGCAGCTCAAATCAGCTTTGATTGACAAGGAAATTTCATTTGCGGACAAGGTAATTGGTGTATTGCCTAAAAAGATAGCTCTTGAACAAAAATTTAGTAATGGAATTACTAAACCTTACATCAAGATAAATTTCAATGAAGAAGATGTAGTCATGTCTGAAGATGGTAAGGCAGTGAAGCTCTGTGAAGAATCTGAAAATATTAATGCTAATAGGTTGGCGAAATCATTGGTAATAAAAATATTTGGCAAGGAGATGCCTCCACACTTGGTGGCGTGGGAAGTTAGAAAACAATGGAATAAATTGGGCAAATTCCATTTTACTACAATCGGTGAAGGATTGTTTTTATGCTCTTTCAATGATCATGAATTGATGGAAGCAGTACTATCAGGGGGACCCTGGTTTGTCAATGATCACATAAAAGGCATGGAGAAATGAAATCCAGATTTTTCAACATCATCTTTGAAGGGCTTAACTTCACCAATCTGGATCAGAATGCCACAGCTTCCTCTACATTGTTGGGATGAACAGAATATTGCAATTATTGCATCAAGGATCGACACTCCTCTTATGTTAGATGGTAACTTATTCCAGTGGGGAAGGAGAGAATTTGCTAGAATATGTGTAAGAGTGAAGATTGACCAAAGGCTTCCGGTTGGTGTTTGGGTTAATAGTATTTCAGGGAGATTTTTTCAAAGAGTTGAATAAGAAAAAATTTCATCCTTTTGTTTCCATTGTGGGAGGATTGGTCATGAGGAAGAGGACTGCAATAAGATCATTAAAGTGCATCAGAAGAAGAAGGAGGACAGTAATGAAGCTGGAATGGAAGGAAGTTTTGCTAATGAGGCTGAGATATTGGAAACTTCTTCATACGGACCTTGGGTTATGGTAAATCATAAGAAAGGCAGAGGATTCAATCAATAGATAGTTTTTGCCGAAGCTTCTAATAGAAATATTGCAAAGAATAAAATATTTTTCAAAAAGACTTATCAGCCAGTACATAAGTTGGGTAATCCTGAGAAAGAAAATATGGATACAGGGAAGAAGTATATCCAGATTTTGAATGAAGATATAAATCAGGAGGTTAGTAACAAGAAGGAAGATGTTGTAATGAGACCTTACAACAAGAATGAGCTGGAGTTGAGTAACAAATCAGCTCAAGTAGAGGCTTTGGTGGAACATCATGATAATAACAAAGTGGATAATTCTGAATGCATTTCAGTAAAGACTATTGTTACCTAGGATGGTAACCAAATCCCAGATTCTAATATGGCTTTGGTGGGTTGCCTGCGAACTCTAGCAATTCCGGAAGGATTGCTTGAGAGCTCAGGTATTCACTATTCTATTTCAGATAGCCTAAAGAAGGTGGAGGGTGAGATTACGGAGAAAGATAATTCAATAGTAGAGGCAATAAGGGAGGAAGAATGTACTGAGGAAGGGGAAATTGTAGAAAAGGATTGGGACAGCACTGGTCACTTGGACATTCCAGCATGTGAGATGACACTGATGATGCAGGAAGCAAAGAAGGAACCTTCAACGGAATCATCTGGTAAAAAAAAGGTAAAACTTCTTAAAGAACTTAAATAACTGGGTTCTTCAAACATCATTGCTCAAAATAGGAAGTTGGAAGGAGGAAAATCTAAGAAGATTGGGGGTGCCACCCTCACTCTTAAACAATGACTTCCTTGATTTTTTGGAAATGTAGAGGGGCCAAGAAAGTTGAGGCTGCTCTATATCTTAAAGAGTTGGTAAAAGACAACAATACTTTGTTTATAGGCTTGTTGGAAACAAAGTTGAGCTCGACAGATAACTCCCAAATATTAAACCGATTGGGAAATAATTGGAAATCTTTTGTGGTACCTTCTGAAGGACTATCTGGTGGATTGATGGTTTTATGGAGGAAGGATGTATCAGAATTCTCGGTGATAGAACACTCTTCACAAGTGATTATTGGAAATTTTACAATCCTTAATAAGGGTTGTTGGAAGGTGGCGTCGGTCTATGCAAGCCCAAAAGCTATTATAAGGAAAGAATTATGGGAATGTTTGGAGAAACATTTCTCTGTTGATTGTCATTTGGTGGTTGGAGGAGACTTTAACTGTGTGCTTTCTCAGGAAGAAAAAAGAGGGGGAAAGAAATTCATAATGTCTCAAGGTTCTATGGATATGAAGAATTTCATGATTCATAATGATCTACATGAAGTTAAATCTATGGGGCCCAAATACACTTGGTGCAACAACAAAGCTGGAGGAGCTCAGATTTTAGTGAAATTGGACAGATGTCTTATCAATTTTACGGCTTTGAATGCTATTCATTTGGATAAGGTAAAACATCTCTCAAGGATATGCTCGGATCATTGTCTTATCCTTTTAGAAATCTTTAAACCATTGGAGAATTTTAGTAGAGAGATTCGTTATGAAGAGGTGTGGGTTTCCTACTATGGGGCTGCTGCTTTGGTGAAAAAAGTATGGAATAAGAACAGTGATTCGGAGCCAGCCACTTCTCCCAACTTAAAATTTAGAAGAACCCTTAGAGCTCTTTTCTTTTGGAGTAGAGCTAAGTTCATAAATCTAAACTTAATAAGGGATAAGTTGAAGGAGGAGATATTGGAGATCCAAATGGAAGAAGCAGATAGAGGTCTAACCATAGAAAAATTGCAATTGCTTAGATTTAAAGTAAATGAACTCAATGTTACATTGGCTAGACTCAATTCTTGGTGGAGGTAACGAGCTAAAGCTAAGTGGATGGAACTTGGTGATACCAATTCTTCTTTTTTTCATGCATTTTCTAACACTAGAAGGAATCAGAATTGGATCAATCATATCAAAACAAAAGACGGCTCAACTACTGAAGTTTTAGCCGAAATCAAGGATACTTTCACAGAGTTTTTTTCTCAAAAATGGAAATTTAGGGATTGTCTTTTGGAAAGCTGGCCCAATCGGGTTACTACCTTGGGAGATGAAGAACGTAAAAACCTGGAAACAGATTTCACTATGGAAGAAATGCAGGAGGTGGTGAAAAATACTGGTTCAAATATTTCTCCAGGTTTGGACGGTATCACATTCTCCTTTATCAAAGATTTCTGGATAATTGTTAAAAAAGATGTTTGGAAAGCAGTAAGCCATTTCCTTTCGTTCGGGATTATGCACCATTCGTGGAAAGAAACATTGATAATCTTAATCCCTAAAATCAAAGATCCCCATGAGGTTTCCAATTTTACGCCAATTATCCTTTGCATGACTATTTACAAAGTTGTTGCAAAAACGCTTTTGAATAGAATGGAAGGAGCTATTCAAAAAATCATATCTAAGGAACAAGCTGCATTCATCAGAGGTAAATCATTGTGAGAACATGTTCTACTAGCTCAGGAAGTCTTCAACAAATTCAAATACTCTAAAGATAAGAAAGGTCTCTTAGCTATCAAGTTAGACATGGAACAAGCCTATGACAGCATGGGGTGGCTAACTCTAAGGCAAGTACTTACCCATTTTAATTTTCCTAACAAGTTTAGGGATCGTTTTAATGCAATGCATTTGTGATCCAAAATATTGCATTTTAATTAATGGGAGAAAATCGGATTGGATCAATGGTAAATGTGGATTTAGACAAGGATGTCCACTATCACCATATTTATTTATCCTTTGTTCTCAAATTTTGTCGGATGCTATAAACCAAAAGAAGAATTATTTTGGTATTTCTATCACTCCTAATGAACCCAAGATTTCACACTTGCTTTATGCCGATGATGTATTACTCTTCTCGGAAGCCAATGTGAAAAAGATTAAGGATTTGAAGAACATAATTTCCTTATACTGCAAGTGGACGGGTCAAAGAGTAAATCAATCCAAATCTATGATAATCTTTGGTAAACACACTAGAATTGGGATTAAGAAGAAAATTGGTAGAATTCTCAAGTATAAAATAGTGAATGAGATAACATATCTTGGAGTGAAGCTAACGTTAAGAAGACTTGTTGCTTCTGACTTTCAAATCTTGTTGGAATCTGCGGCCAATAAGCTGAACACTTGGGGAAAGCATTGTATTTCTTTGGAGGGAAAATTTACTCTGGTTAAATCTGCATTTCTAGCACTCCCGATGTTCTTAACATCTCTTACCTTGGTTCCTTTAAGTATTCTCAAAGAATTTGACAAGATGTGTAGAGGGTTCTTGTGGAATAAGAAAAATTGTAATTCTTGATTACACTATGCTTCTTGGGAACAGCTTTGCAAGCCAAAAGACGAAGGAGGTCGTGGGCTTTTTTCAGCGGTCTCAAAGGTTGGACCTCTTCGTGCAAAATTTTCTTGGGACTTCTTCATGAAGAATGACTCGTTACTCTACAAGATACTTAAAAGCAAATATGGAAAGGATATTTGGAATGAACCGGTGAAAAATGCTTGTTCTACTACTTGGAAGATCATTACCACAGGAGCTTTCTCTCTTAGAAACATTGTGAGATGGAATATCTCCAATGGAAAGTCTACTAACTGGATGCTTGACTCTTGGGTCCTTAACAAGAGTTTTTCTAAATGGCCTACATTTATAAATATTATAGAACCGTCCAATTACAGTTTACGTAATTTTATTTTTTATGGAAGCTGGAATTTAAATCTACTACAAGTTTTCTTTGGAGTCAACTGGTGGATCTTATCAGCAAAATTCCTATTATAACTGATTGCAACAATGATCAATTGGAACTTAAAACAAAGAATTCAGGGAAATCAATTGCTGCATTGTCATTTGAAGCCAAGTTGGAACGGAATACAGAGAGGAACCATTGGACATGGATGAAGAAATTAAAGTTGAGACCAAGAGTTGAACTCTTTTGGTAGAGGCTTTATAACGAAGCAATTCCCTTAAATGCTTTCCTGTTAAAAAGAAAACTGAGTGGAAATGCAGAATGTCCGAGAGGATGTCAGGTAGAAGAAGATAGTTGGCATATTGTAGGAAGCTGTATTAAAATTCAAAAGGTGATAAATATGCTGAACGATTGGGGATTTCATGTCCCATTATTCAGTAACTTCAAAATATGTTTGGATGAGCTTAAGAGGTATGCAAATCAAAATTCATTTACAGCTAATCTTTATTGTATAACTATTTTTCTAGTTTGGAAAAGTAGATGTAAACTAATACATGGAGAAGTGGAAGACTCAGAGATTAACATAGCATCAAATTCTATTTTTTTAACTACGGTGAGCAACTTTATAAATCTTCCCTCGGGCAACTGGGATGTTAACCAACAAAAGCTATCTAACTCTTGGCATCCTCCTCCTCCCGGGTGGATTAAGATTAATGTAGATGCTGCACTGAAAAGCTTTATTTTCTTTTTCTAGTAGAGAATGTAACAAATTAGCGGATATTTGTGCTAATTTGGGAGTCTATAATTCCTTCATTTGGTTAGATCTTTTGGATGTTAAGATTCCTCCTTCATTCTTGTATTCTTGAAGGAGGAATGTGATGCTTTAGGATTGTCTTGAGTTGCTTGTTTGTTCTTCTTTATATTTTTAATGCAATAGCATTATTCTCAAAAAAAAAAATTAATAAATGGTTTTTGAAATTAAGATATTTTCTATCTTACTACAATAATCTACCTTATATTTATAATATTCAAAGTTTTTCTATATCTTTCAAGTTAATTGAAATCTTGCCATTGCATTTATCATATAATTACTAAAGTCTGCTTTGTGGTCTATTCTTTCTTATGTTAGAGAGTGAGTTTCTCTTCTCTAATATCTGGAAGATTTACTCACAACTAAAAATATTTTAAGAGTTTTGAAAAGGGATCTAGGTTGCAAGAACAAAAAACATAAAAAGGCCAATGATGCCAAAAATAAAAAGATGCGCAATGACGCCAAATTAAAAAATATACACAAAAAGTGTATAAAAAATAAAAAGATGCGCAAAGAGCATCATTGAAATTGACAAGTGGCATAAAATGAGCCCACAAAAGACAAGCTTATCTTTTTCAAACTTTTAAAATTTTAGAAGATTTCATGGGTTACTTAATATTTTTAAAGGCTTGATTTCAAATTCCTTGACTGAGACAAATTACTTTGGTATATTATTCTATAAGATATTTTCTTTGGAGCAAGTTTTGAATGGATCTTTTTTTTTTTAATTAGTTTGTTCTAAGTTAGGTCTTTTGTTTTCAAAAGATGATTTTTCCCTGAAAGAAGTCCGAGCTAGGGTTAATAGGATCGGATATTCTACCATTTTCAAATTTTGACTTTGTTAACTCATTGATCTTACAAATCTTTAAAATATAATTATTTGGAGCATTTATCATATGCATGCCTTGCTAAACTTAAAAAAACAGTGTTTCTTTGCTAGGTTTTATGCCTTTTTCAAGTTTTATTGTTGTTGTTCTTAGTTGATTTTATTATTTTTGGGCATTCTCTAATCATCTCCATCCTTCCTCTGAAGTTCAAAATTTTGTCACATCATCCTAGCCGATACCTATTTCATCCTGGACAATCTATTCTTTTTTCATCAAAAACTCCATCTGCTGAATATTCTGACTTTTCTGCTCTCATCATCCTGGACGATCCTTTATTATCTTGGACGATATGATCGTCCTCTGCTACAATCATCTTGATCATCCTGGCCGATACCTTTTTCATCTTGGCCGATGCATTTATTGGTAATCGTCCCGTCCGATACACTTGTTTGTCCTGGACGATACATATGTCAGCACATTTAAAATCGATAAATTTGCCTGGGATGATCCATTGTTGGAGAATCATCCTAGACGATCCACTGTTCATCTTGGATGATACACGTGGAACATAATTTAAAATGTCTTAAATTTGGCTGATATGATCCATTATTGATCATCATCCTTGATGATCTATGTAAGCGGCCTGGATGATCTGCTTTTTCAATAGTCAACCGGCCTGACTCCTCGGGATGACCATCCCGGATAATATCTGATCATCCCAGATGATCGGATCGCCATTTTGATCAATCGGCCTGTTCAAAATAATTGTACCGGATCATCCTGGCCTGGATGATCCGACCGATCCTTTAAATTCTGAGCCATCTAGCAAGTTTTCTTCACACCTCTCCTTCCCTTTGGCTTTCTACTTCACGTTCCTTACTTTTTCTTGCTAATGGCTGGCAAGAAGCGTTCTCGACACACATCTGGAAGCTCCTAGAGGGGCACGCTAGACCCTCATCTTAGGGAAGCGGACGATCAGGCTGCCTACCACCGCTACAAAGATTGCAGCATTACTCTCTTCCAAACAATCAATCCAGTCCACCTCTCCTATCCGGTACTTGTTGCAAATCTATTTTCTCATGGCTTATGTTTTGATGATTGACAAACAGTACTTCTCTTGGACTACTTGTTGCTTCTAACTTTTCAGGAATCGAAGACCGGACGATCATGAAGAAGCCAAGTTCAGAATTGCGTAGGTTTAGGGTTGAGTCAGTCTGTACTTTTGTTTTTCTCTTTTTGAGTCTACTTGTAATGGTCAAATAGACTGATGCTAAGTAACCCTACACACACACACTTGAGAGACTTAGAATTTCTATTTTTTCCCACATCGGCCAGACCGATATTCATATCGTCCTGGATGATCAGTTTAGAACAGAAAGTCTAATTAAGGATTTCTAATTAAGGCAACCGACATTAACATATCGGCCTAGACGATACGTGTATCGGCCAGGACGATAAGCTCAAAACAGAAAGAAGTAGCCACCTTAGACAGTTAAGGTATACTGTATTTTTAAATTATCGGCCCGAACGATACCCATATCGGCCTGGACGAAATTACCAAATTATGCCTTAATTGATCAGAAAATTAAGGGAGTAAATAAGGATGATTGATACGATCATATCATCCTGGATGATCGCAGGATCGGCCAGGACGATACATTCAAAATCCTTGAGTTGCTTCAGGACGATAAATATCGGCCAGGTCATAAACAGGGTGATGCTCAGGACGATTTGCCTCTGATTTGAACTAATAGGCCAGGACGATCGTATGATCGGCCTGGATGATCAAGCCAAATTTCAATCGTCCAGGACTGTTCCCAGGGCGATGCTCTGGCCGATCTTCTTTGATTTGTACTGATCGGCCAGGCCGATGTACATATCGGCCGAGATGATAAAGTCGGCTACTTGCAATTAATGAGCTCCTTGGGAGCTCTTCTATTTAAGAGCTCTTATTCAAACATTTTAGAGGATCTTTGGCTGCTGCCTTGACCTGAGAAGACCTTGAGGAGAGAAAGAGAGAGAGGGAAAGAGAGAGGATCTTGTGAGGGGGAGCTTGTGAGGGGGATTCACAAGGGTTGCTTCAAGGATCGCTCTGCTTGTCTTTCATCTAGAGTTTCTCATCCGTGGAAGGGTCGGTAGAGGTAAGGAGTTTGCTTTTGGTTGTGGTTCTCTGCCAGCTTCAGGAGGAAGCAAAAGGAGGTAGGTTCTCTGCCTTGCCGGGGTGGCAAAAAGGAGGTTCTTGTAAGGGCTTCTCCGCCTAGCCCTGGGGGCTAAAGGAGAGTCACATTTTGTAGAGCAATACTTGGAGGGTGCCTCCAAGGAGTGGACGTAGGTCGAGTCGACCGAACCACTATAAATCTTATGTTCTTATTTTTGCTTCCGCACTTTTTAATTCCGCATTAATTTCTTGTGGTGTGATTTGGTTTTTGATTTTATTTCTATGTCTTAAAAGTTTTTTTTTAAATACCAATTCACCCCCCCTCTTGGTTAGCTTGGGACTAAGTTCATAGGGCTTAACATCCCGAACAAACTTTCAAGTGGTATCAGAGCGGGATTCAAAAATTTAAGTTTGAAAACTTTTTGAATTTGATCCATGGCTAACATTGGGAATCGTAACACTACGGAAGGGTATTCCATTACCCGACCTCCTCTGTTCGATAACCTACCTTTTGATTTTTGGAAAACTCGCATGTCAACGTTTTTACAATCTACTGATTATCGCATGTGGATGCTTATTCAAGAAGGTTATTCTCCACCTTCTCGTGAAATTAATGGTATTAAAACTAAAGTTGCTTTTACTGAATGGACTTTCGATGAACGTGATTTGGCTCAATTAAATGCAAAGTGTTTGAACTATTTTTTTTGTGCTTTGAAATCTGAGGATTACATGCATGTTTCAACTTGCAAAACTGGTAAAGAGATTTGGGATAAATTATGCATCACCTATGAAGGTACAAATGAAGTTAAACAATCCCGTTTAAACATTCTCTTGCATGACTACGAACTTTTTCGTATGAAACCTCATGAATCAATTTCTGACATGTACACTAGGTTTACTCAGATTGTTACTTCATTGCATGCACTAGGAAAAGAGCTTTCAAATTATGAAAAAGTTAACAAGATTTTGAGATGCTTGCCTTCGTCTTATGATGCAAAAATTACTGCCATTACTGAATCCAAAGATTTGAACACCTATTCTATTGATAACTTACTTGGCTCACTCATTGCTTACGAGCAAGGGGTGAATCAAAGAAATCTTGATGCAGGTGAGAAGAAAAAGAAGAAAACAATCGCACTGAAGGCGCACAAATCGGATTCTGAATCTTCCGGGTCTGAAAGCGATGATGTTGCCTTTATCACAAGGCAATTCAAAAGCTTTCTAAGGAAAAAAACAAAAGCATCATCAAAGTTGGAGGAAAGGTAAGGATCACAAATATGTTAAGAGATCTTCTGATGTTGTTTGTTTTGAATGCAGGAAACCTGGACATGTGAAAGCCGATTGCCCTACACTTCAAAATCATTCAAGCAAAGAAAAGGAAAAATGTTAGGAGAAAGACAAGTCAAGGAAGGACAAGAAGAAAATCCAAAGAGGGTTTTGGGCAGAATCTGGTACTGATTCCTCTGAGACTGAACCAGAGGAAGAGACTACGAATTTGTGTTTCATGGGAGAAAATCAAAGTGATGAGAAAGAGGTATGTAAACCAACCTATGATGAATTGTTTGAAATTTGTGAAAAAATCCATACATCATACAAAAAAATTAAGAAGACTCATGCTAGTCTAAAATTAGAACATTCAAATCTACAAAAAGAGCATGAAGTTTTTCTCAAAGATCATGCAACAATTGATTCTAATCACATGGCTCTTCATGATGAATTTGATGAGTTGAACAAAAATCATTTGGAATTAGTTGATGAACATAATGTATTAAAAGCTTCACACACCTCACTTAAGATTGATCTTAAAAAATCTAAAGAGATTGAGAAAAATTTGGGGATGGAGAATGATGCTTTAAAAAGAACTAACTTGAGGATTCAAAATAATTTTGATACATATAAGAAAAATCGGATGACTTCCACCTTTGATCTTAAGCCAGAACCTAGGAAGAGGCAATATAACTCAAACCATTTAAGAAACCCTTTTCCTAGAGTTAGATGTTTCTCATGTAGCATGCTAGGACACATCTCACACACTTGCACCGTTCACCGTAGTACACATTGGGTGTGTAGACCCAAGATGCATGATTCACAGCATACCTTACCTGCATTACATTCTACTTTTTCTAAGAAGGATCCCAAACCTGTTTGGGTTCCTAAATTTGACTGTTGTTGAGTTTTGCAGATGTGCTCTCACCAAAGTCCTCGTGGGAGCATAGGATAACTGGACATAAGGAGGCTTGCAGCTCAAAATTGCTTAAACTTGCTGCTTTATCACGTGCTTGAAATTCCTTTTGTGTTATTTGTTTATTCTGTTTTTTGTGCTAGTTTGTGTGCTTGCTTTGTGTTAGTTTGCTTTAATTTCATTTTGTTTTTATTATTTTTGTTTTTATGTGATCTTTAAATATGGCCTTCCATATGATTAATCTTTTCAAGCTTTTAGATTTTTAAAGTTTTTGGAGGTAGTGTTTTACTTTTCAAAATTGGTTAAAGGGAGTATACTGTTGATGTTTTCCCTCCTTCTGACTTTGTTTAGTGGTATGATTTCTTCTCTAAAACAAAAGTCTAAACTCGGTTTAACCAATGGCCTGTTATTTAAGGATCTTTTTCTTATCTTGCTACATTATTTTATCTTATGCATAATAGACAAAGTTCTTAAATATCATTCAAGCTTTTGAAATCTTGCCATTACATTTATCATATGATTTTGATTTTGTGTTGTGGATTGTTCTTCTCTATGTTAGAGAGAGAGCTCCTATTCTCTAATATTTGGAGGATATACTCACAACTAAGTTTTTTTTAAGGGTATATTAAAGAGTTTCTAGCTTGCAAATGATAAAAAGGAAAGAGGCCAATGAAGCCAAAATTAAAAAGAATGCTATATACACAAAAGTGTATCAAAGAGTCAAAAGATGCTCAAAAGAGCAAATCAAAATGACAAGAGGCATAAAATGAGTCCACTAAATACAAGCTATCCTCTCTTTTGTAAAACTCTTAAAACTTAGAAAACTCTTTGATTATGTGATGTTTTCAAAGACTTGATTTCAATTTCCATGACTGAGAAAAATTACTTTGGGTTATTAAATATGAGATATTTTCTTTGTAAACAAGTCTTGAATGGATCTTATTATCTTATTTAGTTATTCTGAGTTGGATCTTTGTTTTCCAAAAGAATTTTTGTACCCTGAAGGATGTCCGATCTAGGGTTAACAGAATCAGATGTTCTACCATCTTCTAATTGGGATCTGTTAAACTTCTTGATCTCTTGAAACTTTAAAAGATAATTTTTTTGAAAAGAATTCTCATTAGATGCCCCCATAAAACAAAAAAAAAAAATTTAGAAAAATTAAAATCCAAAAATATTTGCTTTTGTTTTTGTTTATTTGTTTTCTTCGTATTTTTTGTTTTTCTTTTCTTTTGTTGTGTTTTGACTGTTGTTTCTTCTGCTTTATTTTTTAGGGTCTTGATCATCACCATCTTTTCTTTGAAATCAATTCCTTGTCACATCGTCCTGGCCGATAGATTTATCATTCTGGACGATACGACAATTCATCTTGAAAATCCATCTGCTAAACTCTTCTGTGCATGATGTAACTCATCGTCCCGGACGATAATATATCGTCCTGGATGATTTGATCGAACTCTGGTGACAGTCCTGACCGATAAAAAATTTCGTCTGGCCGATGCATTTTATGTACATCGTCCTGGCCGATACACTGGATCGTCTTGGACGATCCACGTGTCAGCACATTTTGATCTTTAAATTTGGCCCCGGACGATCCATTATTGGACAATCGTCTGGGCCGATCCACTGTTCATCCTGGACGATACACGTGGCAAGCAATTTAAACGTTTTAACTTCGGCCGGTATGATCAATTATTGTGCATCGTCCTGGACGATACACCTAATCGGCCCGAACGATTTGCTTTTTCAACGGTCGTTCGGCCTGACTCCTCGGGCCGATCGCCTGTGTCTAATCGGCCTGGCCAATATCTGATCGGCCCGGATGATCAGACCGCCTTTTTGACCAATCGGCCTGTACGTAATTATTAAACCATATCGGCCTGGACGATATGGCTGTTTCTTTAAATTCAGGCCAATTCCAGCCATGCTTTCTCACCCTTTACCTTCATCTCTTGTGTATTTTCTTGCTACCTCTCTCCTATGGCTGGTGGGAAGCGTGTTCGCCAGGCGTCTGGGAGTTCTTCAAGGTCGACTTTGGATCCTCGATTCAGGGAGGCAGAAGATCAGGCTGCCTATCGTCGCTACAAGGAGAGTTGCATCACCCTTTCCCGGATAATTAATCCTGCACATCTCTCATACCCGGTAATGGACCTTTTTGCCCACACCTCTCTTTGTTTTATACTCACTCTCGCCGTCCCTTTCTCTTCCGAACTCCTCACTGAATTTTATGCTAGCCTGCGCATTAACCACACCTTCACAGTCATGACCTCCTATGTGAATCGACACCCTGTCAAAATCACATATCAGGATTGTGTTGATCTTTTACAGCTATCCACCACTGGGGATAAGTTGCACCTAATAGCCTCTGATCCTGATTTTGACTGGTCCACGGCGAATCACTTCCTTCGTCAGACCAATACACCTTTCCATGTTGGAGAGACTAGCTCTTTGGTCAATGATGCTAGGACAATCCAACATGTCCTTCGCACCTCCATTATCCCAAAAGCCGGGGACCGAGTTCACATCACCCCTCTACTGTCCCTCACTACTTTCTACATTATGGCCCAAAGAGAATTCAATGTCGCTGATCTACTCTTTCGCTACATCGATCGCCTAACCACAATTTGCGACCCAGGACATAAGAGAAAGCCTAATCTAGCCTTAGGGCACATGCAAGCCTATATCCTTGAAACCAAATACAATCTCCAATACCCTAATCGTCCTGACCTTCACCCTACCTACTACTCAAACAATTCCTTCACTGCTCTTCATAGTACTCGTCTCCACCCAGGAGATGGGAAAGGTCGGGGGGCTAGAGAGGAGGAGGCTCCCTCTCCCGCTCCCGTTCCTGATCCTGTCCCTCTCCACCAGCACTCACCAGTTGACCAGTTGATTGAGAGGTTTGATCGTTGGGAGACTCGATTTGACGCCTACGTGGCTGCACAGGAGCAGCAACACTTTGAGGATATTACCCGCTACGAGCAGCACCGCACTGAGGATTTAGCTCGATTTGACAGATTCGTTACTCAGCAGCAGCAACAGCATGACCAGGACATCACCTGGTTCAATACTCAGTTCACCACACTTGCCACCTACTTTCAGCAGCCACCTCCACCACCTCCATCTGATGATCTGGATCCCTCGTTGTTTTAGTCTGTACTTTGTGTTGTTTTGTTTCCTTTCTTTTTGTAGTTTGCTTCTTGGTCTTTTGTGATGTTTTTCTTTTGTTTCTGAACCCTCTTTTTGTGATGACAAAAGGGGCAGTAGGGTGTAGGAAAAAGCTGTTTGGTCTTGGGTTTGTAACCTTGATGTTTTAATGAAAATTTTCCTACTTGTGTTTGCCATCATCAAAAAGGGGGAGATTGTTGCAAATCTATTTTTTCATGGCTTTTGTTTTGATGATTGACAAACACTACTTCTCTTGGACTACTTATTGCTTCTAACTTTTTAGGAATCGAAGACCGGACGATCATGAAGAAGCCAAGTTCAAAATTGCGTAGGTTTAGGGTTGAGTCAGTCTGTACTTTGGTTTTTCTCTTTTTGAGTCTACTTGTAATGGTCAAAGAGACTGATGCTAAGTAACCCTATACACACACACTTGAGAGACTTAGAATTTCTGTTTTGGCCCACTTCGGCTAGGCCGATATTCATATCGTCCTGGACGATCAGCTTAAAACAGAAAGTCTAATTAAGGATTCTTAATTAAGGCAGCCGACATTAACATATCGGCCTGGACGATACGTGTATCCGCCAGGATGATAAGCTCAAAATAGAAAGAAGTAGACGCCTTAGATAGTTAAGGTATACTGTATTTTTAAATTATCGGCCCGGACGATACCCATATCAGCCTGGACGAAATTACCAAATTATGCCTTAATTGATCAGGAAATCAAGGGAGTAATTAAGGATGATTGATACGATCATATCGTCCTGGACGATCGCAGGATCGGCCAGGACGATACATTCAAAATCCTTGAGTTGCTTCAGGACGATAAATATCGGCCAGGTCATAAACAGGGCGATGCTCAGGACGATTTGCCTCTGATTTGAACTAATAGGCCAGGACGATCGTATGATCGGCCTGGACGATCAAGCCAAATTTCAATCGTCCAGGACTGTTCCCAGGGCGATGCTCTGGCCGATCTTCTTTGATTTGTACTGATCGGCCAGGCCGATGTACATATCGGCCGGGACGATAAAGTCGGCTACTTGCAATTAATGAGCTCCTTGAGAGCTCTTCTATTTAAGAGCTCTTGTTCAAACGTTTTAGAAGACCTTTGGATGCTGCCTTGACCTGAGAAGACCTTGAGGAGAGAAAGAGAGAGAGGGAGAGAGAGAGGATCTTGTGAGGGGGAGCTTGTGAGGGGGATTCACAAGGGTTGCTTTAAGGATCGCTCTGCTTGTCTTTCGTCTGGAGTTTCTCGTCCGTGGAAGGGTCGGTAGAGGTAAGGAGTTTACTTTTGGTTGTGGTTCTCTGCCAGCTTCAGGAGGAAGCAAAAGGAGGTAGGTTCTCTGCCTTGCCGGGGTGGCCAAAAGGAGGTTCTTGTAAGAGCTTCTCCGCCTAGCCGTGGGGGCTAAAGGAGAGTCACGTTTTATAGTGCAATACTTGGAGGGTGCCTCCAAGGAGTGGACGTAGGTCGAGTCGACCGAACCACTATAAATCTTGTGTTCTTATTTTTGCTTCCGCACTTTTTAATTCTGCATTAATTTCTTGTGGTGTGATTTGGTTTGTGATTTTATTTCTTTGTCTTAAAAGTTTTTTTTAAATACCAATTCACCCCCCCTCCTCTTGGTTAGCTTGGGACTAAGTTCATAGGGCTTAACATCCCGAACGAACTTTCTGTACTTGCCCTTTTTACTCACACCTCTTTGTGCTTTATTCTCACCCTCACAGTCCGCTTTAATTCTGAGCTTCTTTTTGAATTTTATGTCAACCTTAGCTTCAATTCTTCCTACACTGCTCTCACCTCGTATGTGAATCGACCTCCAGTCGAGATCATATACCAAGATTATGCCAAACATTTACAGTTGTCAACCACTGAGGATACGCTGCATACCCTTGTTTCTAATCCTAATTTTAACTGGGCTACGGCAAATCACTTTCTTCACCATAATAATTCCTCCTTTCATGTTAGAGAGACTAGCTCTTTACTTAAAGATGCTAGGACGATCCAGCATATCCTTCGCAGCTCTATGATTCCCAAAGTCGGTGACTATGTCCATAACACTTCCCTTCTTTCACTTACCACTTTTTACATAATGGCCAATCATAAATTCAATCCAACCACCTGATCTTTCGCTACATCAAACATTTGATTATAATTTCAGATCCAGGTCATAGAAGGAAGCCCAATTTTACTCTAGGACACATCATTGCATATATTCTAGAATCCAAATACAACCTTCAATATCCTACACCTCCCAACCTTTAGCCACCCTTCTACTCAAATAATTCCTTGAATGTCCTTCACAGTACTCATCTCAATCTAGGGGATGGGGAAGCTCAAGGGGCCGAGAAGGAGGAGGCTCCCGCTTCTATTCCTGAAACTATTTCTCTCCACCAGCACTCTTAGTTGGATCTATTGGTAGAGAGATTTGATCAGTGGTAGACACGCTTTAAGGCCTACATTGTTGCACAACAGAAGTAACAAACTAAGGACATCATCCGCATGTAGCACCAGTACAACCAGGACATGGCCTGGTTTGGATCTCAGTTTGCCACTTTGACCAGTTACTATTTGCCACCACCTCCTCTGTTTGATAATCAGGGTCCCTCCTTTCTTTAGTGTTCTTTCTTATGCTATTTTTCTGTAGTTTGTTTTTCTTATGGTTTCTTTAGTTTCTATTTTTTGTTTTTCTAATGGTTGTGTTAGTATCTATTTTTTAGTTTGTTCCTTTTTGTGATGTCAGAAGGGGGAGTAGTCTGATGTATCTTGTAATGTGATTCTGGAACTTAGTGAACTATTTTTTTCGTCACATTACTGTTATTAAACTGCCATAATTGCTTGAAATTTTCCGATTATGTTTGCCATCATAAAAAAGGAGGAGATTGTTGCGAATCTGAAATTATGGATTAGACTTTTGATGATAGCAAACATTCATGTTTTTCCACGACTGCCTTGCCTACTAACTTTTTAGGTCCACATGATCGAATGCAACTTAAGACTAGCTCAAGATTGGGTAGATTTAGGTCGAGTTAGTCTATAATATTTTTCTTTTTCTTGAGTCAATTGTAAAAGTGGTTCCTGATGCTAAGTAACCTTGCAAACACACACTTGAGGGTTTTTTAAGTTTTTCTATTTCGAGTACATCGGCTTGGATGATGTTCATATCGGCCAAGACGGTCTGATTAAAAATAGAAATCCTAATTAGGGCATCCTGGTTAAGCAGCCATCATTGAGCAAATTGTCCTAAACAATTCTTGTATCAACTAAGACGACAGGCTCAAATCAGAAAGAATCAGTCGTCATGATCAATTTAGGTATTCTTTATTTTAGGACATCGGCCAGGATGATCTATACATTGGCCTAGACGATGTAGCATAATTATGCCTAAATTAATCTGGTAATTAGGGAAAGAAATTAAGGTTGATTGATATGATCACATCGGCCGGGCCAATCGCAGGATCGGCCGGGGCGATATGTTGGATGATTGACATCGGCCAGCATATATTCTGGGTGCTATTTAGGATGATTATACTCAAATTTTAACTAAACGGCCAGGATGATATTATATAGGCTTTGACGATATAACCAATTTTCTTCTGATCATCCCAAATCATCATGGCTGATTGAGCCTATTTTGTACTGATCGGCCAGGACAATTTTTCTGTCATCCTAGACGACAATGTGGTTCTTGAAATTCTTTTTAAAGGACCCAAATTTTCTCATGCAATGTGACCTTTAGCTGCTGTCTTTACCTGAGAGAGCCAAGAGGAGAGGAAGAGAGAGGGAGAGAAAGGGAGGAACTTATGAGGGGGAGTTTATCAGAAGGATTCACAATGGTTGCTCCAAGCAAGGTTCCAAGGCGTCTTCTATAGTCTTCATCCTTCATCTTTGGGGGTTCAAGGGTGGTAAGCTTCAGCAATTGGTCGAGGTTCTCTGCCTGCATCAGGAGGAAGTAAAAGGAGTCGAGGTTCTCTGCCTACTTTAGGAGGAAGCAAAAGGAGTCAAGGTTCTCTGCCTGCTTCAGGAGGAAGAAAAAGGAGTTAAGGTTCTCTGCCTGCTTCGGGAGGAAGCAAAAGAAGTTGGGTTCTCTGCCTGCTTCTGTTGAAAGCAAAAGGAGTTAGGTTCTCTCCCTCGCCGGGGTTGGCGGAAAAGAGATTTTTTGAGGGCTTCTCCGCCTTGCTGTGGGAGCAAAATGAGAGTCACTTTTATAGTGCAATACTTGGAGGGCGCCTCCAGGGAGTGGACGTAGGTCGAGTTGACTGAACCACTATAAATCTGGTGTGATCTTTCTTTGTTTTTATTTTCGCATTTATTTTTTTGCACTTTGATTTCTATGGTGATTTTGGTTTAAGTTTTGTTCTTTGATTATAAAAAGATTTTTTAAAATACCAATTCACTCCCCCTCTTGGTTAGCCTTGGGACAGTTCTTAAGGGCTTAACATCCCTAACGAACCTTTAGAATATACTCTGATTCACACCAAACCTAAGAAGGTCTACTTAGGAAAGCTTTGGAAATTCTTTATCATTAGTAGAAAATATATTACCTACTTGAATATTCTCTTTTTAATCCATTATTTTGATAAGATAGAATCCAAACCAACTTTTCGTTGTGTAGGATAAACATTGTAGCTCAAATAGATAGTACTGAGATGTTTGTATTGTTGCAGAACACTTCCTCTATGGATCAAAACTTTCTCATATAACTATAATTAGTTGATCGATATGTGAACCTCCATTATTTTATGGGTACTTATATAAAATAATAAGCATATTTCTTGCATATAAAACTACTCTATGTGCCACTAAATACACATCCCAACACCCACATCAAGTTTTTGGCACCATAATTTGGGATGAAATATGGTATCATACAAATTTATTCTATATTAATGAAAGATATGAATATTAAATCCTACTTGTATCTCGTGTCAATATATTATTTAGGTGTTTTGTGTTTAAAATTTAGAAAATCTGTATTTTCTTATAAGTTTTATTTAAATTGTTTTCTTTTCATTCTTGTATGATTAGTGTATATGTAGTATATCTAGTAAGGATCCGTTGTTAATTTATTTAGTTATTGAGAGGAACCATACAAAAATAAAAAATACAAATATATTTTAACATACAGAATTAATGAACAAAATTTAGACCATGACCTCTTAAGGAGTATGTTAATCCTATAGTAAGTATAGTTCATTATATCATCAAAAAAGCTACTATCCAAGCCAATAACTTTGAGCTTAAACCTACCATTATTCACATGGTTTAAAATTATTAGTTTAGGGGAATTTCTATTAAGGATCCCAACCCATGCTTAGCTCATATCTATAAAATCTTTGTAATATTAGAGAATAATGGTGTCAGTAATGATGCTTTTAGACTTTATTTATTTCTATTTTTACTAAAGAAAAATAGCTAAAATATGGTTGAATTCCTTGCCCTTAGGCTCTATTACTACTTAGAATGAGTTGGAACGTCAATTTCTAGCTAAGTATTTCTCATCTTTTAAAATTTCCAATCTTAGAAATGATATAACATATTTTTTTAGTTTAAAGGAGAGTTGATTAATGAGAGTTATGAAATATTGAAGGAGATGCTTAAAAAGTAATCTCATCAGACCTTTTTTTATTAGTTAGTGATTCAAATATTTTATAATATTCTTGTAAAATCCCTTGGGTCAACTTTTGATGATTAAAAAGGAGGTTCTTTGATGTTAAAATCTTTTAAAGAGGCTTTACTTTAATAGAGGAGATGAAAATAAATAATTTTCAATGGTCTTTTATTAGGGTGTATCCTAAAAGAGTAGCAATTATTTGTGAGGTAAATGCTTTATTGATTTATGTAGCTTAGGTAGTATCCATGTCTAAGAAGTTGAATAATCATGGAGTTATTTTAAGATCTAGATAAGTTGTGCATTTGGATGAGCATGATGTGAATACTTTTAGTGAGGATATTACTCAAGGGATTGAAAATGTTAATTTGATTGGAAGGCAAAATAATTTCTATTCAAACACTAATAATTTAGGCTGGAGGAACTAGCCTAATTTTAGCTATAATAATATTAATGGTGGAAATAATCAATGGAATGCAAGTCATTTAAATCATGCAAGAAATTTAAATAATTCATCACAATTTATAGTAAGCCATGGACCTTCTTATCCCCTAGATTTTAATCAAAATAAACAATTCAAAAAAAGGAATACACCTTTGGAAGAGTTAGTGCTTTAAAAGTAAAATCAATTACAAAGCCATGTTATTTCAATTAAGAGCTTGAAAAATTAATTGGGATAGCATATAATTTCTTTTATTACTAAATCCCACAACACCTTTCTTAGAAACAATTAAGATAATCCAAACGAGAAAGGGACTAATAAGAGTTTGGAGAATTTGATGAGTAGAAGTAATACTACACAACAAAACTGTTATATTTAGGCAAGTCAAGCTACAAACTATAAAATTATTGCTACTTTGAAAATAACTCTAATTTGTTCATGCGAGACCCTAATTTTGTTATTAGAGTTTTTATTTATTTATGTTATTTTTATTTCAAAATTATCAAAATATTATGTGTGTTCAGTGTGAATTACTAAGTATGGTTATGACTAAAATAATTTTATTGTAATTTTTTATGAATTTATTAAAGCTACAAATTTAACCTAGCATCACAACAGGTCTTCAAGGACCATAACATTTGCTTGCGAAGCATGTAGCATTTGAATTGGGTGCCACCGTATTGAAGCCTCATGAAAATGGGCATTGTGCAATGTTGCAATGTGTTTACTTAAGAATCATAGCACCACTTCCCCTCTTTCATCGCTCTAATGATAATTAATTTAATATAGTGGTGCAAAATAACATCAACTACAACGTTGTCACATTGTATTCAATTCTAATATAACATAATTATTTTCATTATAGTTTTTTTGGAGTAATCTAGTATTACCTATAGCATTGCAATGTTGCTTAAAACACCAAAATGTATGATCAAACTCATAATTAGTAGTTAAAGCACTATAGTAGTGGTCTTTTCTAGGCATTATAACACTCATACAAGTTAAATATCAAGACATTCTTTTAGTCAAAAAGTTGGTGCCTCATTAACCATTTTTATGTCATTGATCTACGTGTCTTATACAATTACATCATTCTATCTGTTTGAAGGTTTGTAGTTTACAACTTTTGAAAGTTTGAGTAGGTTGTTAAACCTTATTGAACGGTCCCAAGGCTAACAAAAAGAGAGGATGAATCGGTTTTTTTTTAAATTTCCTTGATTTTCAAAAAAATGTTTTTTGAAATTTTAAACAATAATCCTGAAATTTACAGTTGTGTAATAAATTTTTCAACCATAAATATTTGAAGCTTATAAAAAAAAAGTAAAGTGAATAGAAGAATACCAAATTTATAATGGTTTTGTCTAAACTTGACCTACATTCACTCCCTAGAGACTCCTTCTTCAAGTGTTGGACTAAATCAAAGTGACTCTCCATTTGCCCACAAAGCAAGGCAGAGAAGCCCTTACAAACTCTCATCCACCAATCCAGTGCGGAAGAGTACCGACGTCCTTTATCACCCTCCTAGTAACGGTAGAGTATCGATGTCCTTTCACACCATTCAGGTGATGGCAAACTAACCTTTTCCTTTCTCACCCTCCTAGTATTGGCAGAGTATTAAGACATAATGTTAAAGATCTTCTCTCAAAAGCCTCTAGAGGAGATGTGTAGAAATTTGAAGAAGAAAAAGAAATCCTTGCTTTGGTAATCCTTGTAAATTCCTCATAACTCCCCCTCACTTGATCTCTCACACTTTACTCTCATAATCTCTCCCAAAAAATCACACTCAATAACCACTCTCAAGACAAAATCATAACAAATGTATAGAGCATTAGTTTTTAGGACACTTAAATATAAAACACAAGAAAAATCATTTAGAAAACAAAAACTTATAAGTCCACTGACTTAAGATCGTACAATACAATTGAGGACGATCTATATGAACAATTCAAAAATACTTGTATGATCCTATATGAACCTTATTTTGTACTCTATTAATCTTGTGTATGATCTGATATCATACTGTACAAATTATTCTAAGTTGAACATATTCATCTAGTATGATCCTATATGAACCATAATTTATACTTTATCGGTCATATGTATGAACTGACATCTAACAATTCAAACTGTTAACACAAATCATGTTTTAATTGGTACGAATGTGGATGACCCCATTTTATACTCTGAGTCATATATATGAACTGCCATTAAATAATATAAACAGTACAAAAATAAATCAATTAGTTTGGGATGAATTGGTATGCACCTGATTTCATGCTCTATCAGTCATTTGTACAAACTTACCTCATATAGTACAAACAATAAAAAAATGAGTTTATTTTGGATGGACTTGTACGCACCCATTTGGTACACTATTAGTCATCTATATGAATTGACATCGTATTATATGAATAGTACAAAATTACAAGAAATGATTTGATTAACTTCTTTTCGGAGGAAAAAATATAATAAATCATCAAGTATAATTATAAATCATACAGTATAATTAGTATTAAAATTTTAAATTTTAACTCTCCCCCTAGTCTGCGTGTGTGTACGATTACCCAATTACAATCACACTCTCTCAAACTCAAGAAAAATAAAAAATTTTACATACTTCATTACATCAAACCCTAATCTATTATTTCTTGAAGTCTTCAACAGTCTATAGTATAATTTTCTTGAAATGTTAGTACACACAAATAATAAACAAAAAATGTCCAATACATGCTTAAGAGAAATGATAAAATTATCTAGAACAATAATATTTTTCTATCATCAAAAACACATTCTCATAATGGATTTCTGAGTTGCAACAATTTCCTATTTTTTGATGATGGCAAAAGCAATTATTATTTGAATTAAGAATAAAATTATTTTCTCCTAAACAAGCCATCAAAGAAGTTAAAAATAACCAACATGAGGATCATAAAAATTTTCTCCCAATATTTAAATTTTAGTTTTATAGAAAAATAAAAAAGGTACACGAAACACAATAAAACAGAAGGAAACCAAAATCCATAAACCATAAATAACCTCCTTGTGAGAACATAAATTATAAAGAAATCTAAATACAAAACCAAAAAGACTTCAAATAAAATAGAACACAAACAATTACTCAAACCAAAACCAAGAAATTAACAATAACCTACCCCTATTTTATCATCAGAAAAAAAAAATCCCCTAAAAAAGAATATTTTGCTATAGACAAATCTAATGAATGAGAAAGAAGAGAATTTTAAATACTTTGTACATACAACATTAAAGTCATGATTGAAAAGAAAGACTCAAATTTTAAATCAAAGAATAATTTAGATAAGAAAAGTTGAGGAGGTTCAATGTTCACTCTAGAAAGTAGAGATATCAAATAAAAAAATCATCTTAAAATTAATTAAAATAAGATCTTATAATTTCAAATTCAATAGTTGAAATTATTATTTGATACAAGGATTTTTCTAAGAATTAAAGTATTGGAAAGAACTAAATATAGTGTGAGCTTATTTTATGTCTCTTTATCAAAAAGAAATATTTGAGTGATGAACATTGTGCATCTTTTCACTTTGGGCTCATTTTGTATCTCTTTTTAAATTTGGTGACAATGCACATCTTTTCATGTTGGAATCATTTTGTGTATCTTATTAAATTTTGACCCACTTTGTGCATCTTTTGACATTTCGTTCTTTCCAAAACCTAAATCAGTAAATCTTAGCTTGTGTTAATTCAGTAAATCTTAGCCTGTGTGATTAACTTCTAAAAAATGAAAAAATATTTTTGAATAAAGAAGAGTAATCCATAAAAATAAAATCCTATTGTCAAGTACATAATCAACACATTGAATAATAAAATAAAAGAAACACAAGTTACTAATTTTGCAATAATTATAACTATATGATACATATCTTTTAAAACACTGAAATGATCTTATTTTTTAAACCTAATTTATAAATTGATTTAAAGTTTGAGGGGAAAATAATTTTTCTCGGAAACTAAGTTGTAGTGCAAAATATTTTAAATTTTTCTCATAAATTAACATTAGTAATTTGCACAATAGATACTTAGGAACAATTTAAGAGGATTAAAAACAAACAAGCATTTCATTAAACATATAACCCTAATACAATCAATACAAAAAAACAAAACATCACAAAGCCATCACATGAGTATAGAAAGAAACAAAAACATAAATCTATTACAATAGTAAATGAAAACTAGTACGCCGGAGGATCCTAATCCTAGAAGTGGCTGAGAAGAAGTGATCATAGAAAAATAGCTATTTAATGTAGCTACTTGAGTGTTCAGAGAAACGAACTGTCCCCTGACCGAATTTATATCTTCATTATATATTGCATCTTGCTGGTATAATTGAGTCTCAATATGATCAAATAGATGATCAAAATGAGATTCAAGTCTATTAAATTACTTGACCATTTCTTGATAGAAATGAAAATATTATCTAAGAGTAGGTGCATGTATAGGTGCAGGTGCAGGTGCAGCAGGTCCTCGTTCTTCATCAAAATCTTCTCCCTCCTCCCCTTTATCTTGGTTAAAAAGAGAAAGGAAGGAAACATTAGTGAAATCGATTAGATGCTGAGTATGTAGATAGAGATGAATCAAGTTATAATTCTTTTCAAGAATATATGCCACTAAATATCCTAACGCCATATTTTTCTTTCTTCTATTTTTAGGAAGTCGAATGTAAGTAAGCTTATAGATGTAGTCCAGAATCAATTGTACTTGATCTATTGGAGTGATGGTTATAATAAGATATGTGACTGTAGAAAGCAAAGAAGTTAGTTTGAAATATTCACCAGCTTTTGGAATAATTGGAATTCTTAATATATGTTGGATGATCCTAGCATTTTGATTCATGGTGTACACATGAGATAGGTGATTAACTGAAGTGACAACTCTAAGGGATTGATTAATTATAGACCAGTCAAAATAAGACATAGAAGTCATTATGTGTGTCCTTACCCCTTGCTTTCTAAGGTGTAGGAAGGTGCTTAAATCTTCCTTGGTGATCTCTACTCTATATTTAAAAACATAAGTTGATATTTTGGTATGGTTTTCATTCATTCTCAGAGTGGCATGGAAATTGTGAAATGTATCATGATGGAAAGCATAGATTAAAGTGAGAATGAAAGAGAATTGGGTATAATCAAAATGAGGCATTACAACGAAGTTAATTTCTCTCTGAATAAGGAGACGAGATGGAGTCATCTTCATCTCAAAGAAATGTTAGTATGTTTTTTCATTCTCTTTGGAAAGGAAGTTCTAGTCTAGCTGACTAGAATAAGAGAAAGAGGCTTCGGAGGTTTGAGCTCACTTACTGCTGCTTGCCATTTTGAGAGTTTGAACATAAGATGGTTTGAGATTTAAAGAGATTGTGAAGAAAAACCAATGAATTCCTTCCAATATAAAGAAAAATAGCATGATCGTACAGTACAAAAAGAGGGTTCATACGTATGACTATGCATTCCTACGGGATGAAAATCATTTCATACAAATGAAAGAAAACTGCCATAAATGAAATGATTTTTCATTAACTCCTATTCCTGAGGAGCCATTTGGTACAACCTTTTGACCAAAACTATCGTATAGATGAACACTTATTCTTTTGGGATGATCAAAAAATAATGATCGTATTCTGAAAGTTAGGTTCATCCACATATAGAATGATAACATAATCGTATAAACAAATTGGTGTTTGTCTGCGATGATCTTCAAAAATAATTGCACTTAAATTTCCTCCCTATTCTATAGATAAATAATGACGTATTTGTGTAGTATGATGACATGTTAGTACATTTTGATTTGTTTACAAAAACACATTTTTTGTCTTATAAACTTAGAAAAATTATCATGCAAATAAAGTGATATCTTATAGTATGAAAGTGGTTCGTACAGTATGACTGAAAAAAAAAACTGATTTGCATATGATAATTACGACTCTTTTTCGAAAACAAGTCATAACAAGTTCTACGAGGCATCGAAACAAAAACAACATTAATATAAAAGAAAAAATCTAACCCAAAACAAAGAAAAACAAAAATCAACAAAAAAAAAAAAAATCACAAACAACAACAAAACATAAACACCAATAATAAGATACATCAAAATGGAATTTGTTGAATTTTAATTCTCAAGCATGAATATCAACTACACCCAATCTGGTTCTTTATGTGGTAAATGTTTCAAAAGAAAGTGGTTTTGTGAAAATGTTTGTAAGTTAATTTTTAATAGCTACATGATGTAGCTCTTCTCCTTTATTCATATGATCTCTAGTGAAGTGGCCTAATATTTACATGCTTAGTTCTAGAGTGTTGAGTCTAATTCTTTGATATAAATATGACACTTGCATTATCACAAAAAGATTAGAATTGTGCCAATATAAATTTCTAAATCAATAAATTGTTGTTTTAACCAAAGAACACGTGCCACAAAACTACATAAGATAATGTATTCTACTTTAGCAGTAGAAAGGGATACTAAATTATTTTTTTCTACTTGACTAGGAAACTAAATAGTTTCTAATGATTAGCAAGTTCTTGAAGTACTTTTCTGATCAATCATACATCCTACAAAATTTGAATCAAAATATCCAATGATTTTAAAAGAAGAGATGTGCCTCATATACCATATCCCAAATTATTAAGTTCCCAAAAGATAACTTAAAATTCTTTTAACAGCAGTCAAATGGGATTCCTTTCGATCAACTTGAAATCTAGCACAATGACAAACACAAAACATGAATCTAATCTTCTAGTAATTAAGTAAATTAATGACCCAATTATTCCTCTAAATTTCATAATATTTACCCTTAGAGTCCTAGTCTAATTGCACTAAGAAACTCATTGGTGTACTTATTGGTTTAGTTTTATCCACGTCATATTACTTAAGTATGTTCTTAATATATTTTGACTGAATTAAAAAAGTTCCATCCTCTTTCTACTTTATTCTAAAACAAAAAAGTAACTCAAGCCTCCCATTAAACCCAATTCAAATTCACTACTCATTATTTTTGAAAAATTATTATAAATATTTTTATTAGTGGATCCATATATGATATCCTCAACATATATTTGATCAATGTGTATATCATCTCATAATATTTTTAAGAAGAGAGTGGTGTCCACACTTCACTTAATAAATGATCATTCTAGTGGGAACGAGCATAGCCTTTCATACCAAGCCCTAGGTGTTTGTTTTAGTCCATACAATGCCATTTTAATTTAAACATATGTTTAGGGAATTATGAATTAAAAAAAAAAAAGATTACTCAAAATGAACATCCACTTGTATCTCACCATAAAGAAAGATTTTATAAACTTCCATTTGAAATATTTTAAAACCTTTAAAATAGGTAAACACAACTAGCACCCTTATAGCTTCAAGTCTGGCTGCAGAAGTAAACATTTCCTCAAAATCAATACCTTATACTTGATTGTATCTCTTGGCCACCCACTTGCTTTATTCCTAACCACTACACTGAATCATTCATTTTGTTTTTGAAAACCCACTTAGTTCCAAGAAAATATTGATTTTTAGGTCTTTTAGTTAACTCCAAAATATCATTTCTAATAAATTGATTCAATTCTTCTATGATGACCAAAATCCAAAATTCATCAAAAAGTTCTTGACTTATTTTAGTGGGTTTATTCATTAAAATAAATGCTGAGTGGTTCACTTCTTTACTAAATCCATGCCCAGTCCTAACAACGTCACTCGGGTCTCCTAAAATAAGTTCTTTAGGATGACTTTTAAAAATTCCAATTCTCTTGTGAAATTAATTTTGGTTTTAAATTTTTCTTCAAAATTTGCATTTTTAACACTTTGGTCTATTTTGTCCTCATCTTCTTCTTCTAAATTATACCCTTTTGAAATGTTAAATTCAAAAAAAAACTACATGGGTTATTTCCTCAACTACCAAAGTCCTTCTATTAAAAACTCTATAGATTTTTCCAACACTTGAATATCCCAAAAAAAATTTCTCATCAAATTTAAGATCAAATTTTCCTAAAATAGTTTTACCTACGTTATGAATAAACACCATACATCCAAAGACATATACATGTGAAAAGTTGGGTATTCTTACCTTAACTAGTTCATAGGGTGTCTTGTTCAACTTAGATATAATATTCATTCTATTCAAAATCTAACAAGCAATACTAATTACTTTTGCCCAAAAATGTTTCGGAAGTGAATAGTCAGACAATATAGCTCTAGCAGCTTCTATCAAGGTTCTGTTCTTCCTCTTAATAACTCCTTTATGTTGTGGGGTCCTAGTTGCTGAAAATTTATGATTAATTCTTTACTCTTTATATAAAACTTCAAAAATTTAATTTTTAAATTCTTTTCCATTATCACTTTGAATTGATAGAATTTCACAACTTAGCTTCTTCTGAATCCAAGTAAAAAAAATTCTAAACTCTTTAAATGATTCATTCTTATGTAATAAGAATTTAATCCAAGAGCATTTGGAATAATCACCAACAATTACATACCAAAAAAGTTTCCCTCCTAAATTTATAGTGCTAGCCGGTCCAAAAAGATCCATGTGTATGACTTCTAGTGGTTTGCTAGTTCTAAGATCTTTAATTGAATGAAAGGACCTAACTTATTTTCCTTATTTATATGCATTACACAGGTGATCTTTATTGAAGTTTAATTTGGGTATTCTCTAACAAATTCTTTTTGGATAATCTTCCAAAGAATTTTCATTCTTGCATGACAAAGTATCCTATGCAATAACAAAAATTCATCTGTGATAGTTTTGAGACAAATTATAGTAGAAGATTTAACATAATTTAAAATAAGAATGTATATATTATTTACCCTATTTCCATGAAATACATAAATTCTAGTTAGGCTTTTAACTCAACTTGTAGGTAAAAATTTAATGTTAAAACCTCTATCATAATGCTGACTAATACTTAATAAGTTATATTTTAAGCCTTCAACTAATAAACTATTCTCAATAAAAAAATATTCTTATTGCCAATCATACATGTACCTACTATTCTCCTAGTGGTATTATCTCCTAGTGTCACTTTGCCTCTAGCCATGGCTTCCAGCGATATGAATTGAGTTGTCTCTAGTCATAAGTTAGGAACATTCATTGTCCTGGTACCAAATGCTCTCATGAGGGCTTGTATGAGAGTGTTTCTATAAAATGATCAAATGTTAGACTTGGGAACCCACATAAATTTGGGTTCACCTCTTGACAATGAAAAACAAGATGAATGTTTGATATGCTGTAATTTATACATCTCAGGTATCCACACTAGATGTGTTTTTATATGAATTGTATAAGTGTGGGAAATATGTCCATTATTCTACATGAAAAGCATTTAACACCAGGAAAAGGATTTACCACTATATGTGAGTTATAATATTTTTTCCTAAGTTGGGAATTTGTACGCTTCTGATTAGGACTATAAAATTGTTCAAATGTAGGATGTGTCTTATTTTCCTTAAAAGCTTTCATTTTTTCTTTAAAATATGAGTTTGAACATTTTAAAACTAAATTATTAACTTTCAACTCATGTTCTCTTTGATTTGCTTCAGCTATAAATACGTTAAAGTCATTCTCAAGATAAGTATATGATGTTTTTAATAAATAATATTTCTTATTCAAATCATTAAATTTATTTAACAAAACCATGTGGTTTCAATCTATGGATGCATGATATTTTCTAAGAGTTACATATTCTTTTTATAAATTCAAATACTTTTGGTAAAGATTTTCATGCAATTTTTTAAGCTTCTTATAAGCATTATGAATATTTTTAGAAACTTTACATAATTAATCTTAGGATAAGTCGCATACCTCCTCTTGATCTAAATGATCAAGCTTGTCTGCCATTAAGCACAAGTTTGTGACTTCCTCTTCTACTTCTATTTTCTACGAGTCTGAAGCTGAGTTAGCCTAGAAAGCTCTTTACATTTTTCTTTTGTTCTTCCTAACATTAGTTTTCTCCTCAACTTTTTCCTTGCTAGGATTAGTTTTGAGATTTGGGCAATATTTTTTTATTTGTTCATGCTTCCTACATTCATAACAAATGACTTTATTAGAAACTTTTGCATTAAGAACTTAATTTTGTTCCAATGCTGACATCTTTATTACATTCTTTTAAGGAAACTTTTGAACTGCCTAGTTAAGAGTGTTGAATATTCTTCATCCTCAGGTACTGATTGATTACTCTTAAAATCATCCACATTCAAAGCATTATTCTTCTCATTCTGCTAGTCATCTACATCAATTTATCTTTAAGTTACTCTTTACTCAAAAGCAATTAGTAATCAAAGCATATTGTCAATAAAATATACATTTATATCTTTTGACTTTGTTATGCCAGTTATCTTTGTATCATTAGAAGTAGGCAAACAACGCTCGATTTTATTAACCTTTTTTGAATTGGTTAGTTCTCTACCTAAAGCATGTAATGAGCTAACAATTTGAGTAAAATGTGTATACATATCAGAAACTAACTTATTTGGTTTCATACAAAATTGTTTGTAGTCGTGTAACAAAATGCTCAATCTAGATTTTTAACCTCATTTGTCCTTTCATAAGTTATGCAAAGTCTATCCTAATTTTTTTTCCAAATTTATAGGTAGAAAAATGCATATAGTCTTATGATTTCATTGCCTAGACAAAACTATTTAAACATTTTGCATTTAACTATCCTAAATATTTTTCTTCTTATTCCAATCACTGAATGGTATTTCAGCTCTATTGCCATCAGCAAGTCTAATGGGACTACTGTAACCTTCTTGTACTAATATTCACATGCGATAGTCAAGTGATTGCAGAAAAGTAGACATGCAAGTTTTCAAAAAATAAAAAGAGATGTTATCAAATAAAGGTGGTCTAGTAATAATGCATCCTTCAGGAGTGTTACAGTTTCCAAAAGTATCTTATATCATTTCTCAAAAGTATTCTAAACTTTAGTTTTTGAAATAGGCTCTAATACGACTTGAAAGTTTGAGTTGGTTATTAAAACTTATTAAACTATCTCAAGGCTTACAAAGACTGGGGGGGGGGGGGGGGGGGTGAATTGGTTATTTAAAAAAAAAATTAGATTTTTAAAGACTATTTTTAGAAATTTTAAACAATAATCCTAAAATTTTCAATTGTGTAATAAACTGATTATCATAATAAATTTTTTAATTTCAGTTTAAAAATATATAAAAATTAAAGTGAACAGAAGAACACCATATTTATAATGGTTCGGTTAAAACTAGTCAAATGCCTACTCCCTGGAGACTCCTTCTCTAGGTATTACACAAAATCAAAGTGACTCACCTTTTGCCTCTAGAGCAAGGTGGAGAAGCCCTTACAAACACTCTTCCACTAACGCAATGTGGTAGAGTAATGACATCCTTCCTCACCCTCATGGTGATGGTAGAGTACCGATGTCCTTTTTCACCCTCTTGGTGATGACAGAGTACCTTCATCATTTCTTATCCTTTTGATAATGGCAGAGTACCGCAACATAATTTTGAAGATCTTCTCTCAAAATCATCATTAGGATATGGGTTGAATTTGATGAAGAAAAAGATATCCTCACTCTGGGCAACCTTATGATCCCTCACAACTCCCCCTCACTTGATCTCTCACACTTCACCCTCATAATTTCTCCCAAACACTCACACTCAATGGCCACTCTCAAGAAAAAATCATAGAAGAGGTATAAAGTGTCAGTTTTTAGGACACTTATGAAAAACCATTGAGAAAACTGAAAGTTATAAGTCAACCGACTTAAGATCGTACAGTATGATCGAGGATCATCTGTATGAATAGTTCAAAAATTAATGTACGATCATGTATAAACTTTATTTTATACTTTGTTAGTTACCTATATGAACTGACATCGTGCTATATGAACATTTCAATACTAAACCTATTCATCTGGTATGATCCTGTACAAACCTTATTTCATATTATGTTGGTCATCTGTATGAACTGACATCATATAGTATAAACTGTTAACACAAATCATTTTTCATTTGGTACGAACATGGGTGACCCCATTTCGTACTCTATGAGTTGTCTACACAAACTGCCATCATATAGTATTAATAGTACAAAAATAAATAAATTCATTTGGGATAAACTGGTATACACTTTATTTTGTAATCTATCTATCGTCTGTACAAACTTACATTATATAGTACAAACAATACAAAAAAATGAGTTCATTTAGGACAAACTGGCACGCGGTTATTTTATACTTTATTAATCATTTTTATGAACTAATATTGTATTGTATAAATAGTGCAAAAATATAAGACATGATTTGATTAACCTTTTTTTAGAAGAAAAAAAGTAACAAATTATCTAGTACGATTTTAAATCATACAATATGATTAGTTTTAAAATTTTAAGTTTTGACTCTCTCCCTAATGTGTATGTACATAATTATCTAATTACAATCACACTCTCTTAGACTCAAGAAAAATAAAAAATTTTATAAACTTCGTTACATGAAACCCTAATCTATTTTGTCTTGATGTCTTCAGCTATCAAGAGTATGATTTTTCTTAAAATGTTAGTACACAAAAAAAAAAAAAAAAAAAAAAAAATCTAGTACATGCTCAAGAAAAATTATAAAATTAACTAGAACAATAATATTTTTATATCATTCAAAACACATTCTCTTGATGGACTCCTGAATTGCAACAACTTTTGCTAGTGCTATAGTGATTTTCATCACATCGATGCAATGCTAGTTGCATTTATAAATAAAAAGGGCTAGTTTCATTATTTTTATTATATTTGATTTTTATTAAGGGGTAATTTTGTGACTTTTCTCTTCTCCTTCTTTAATTATTTTTTAATGGCTCCTAAAGTTGTGGAAAGTGAGAAGTGAGTAGCACTCTCTTTTGATTGAAGGCGATTCATTTTCGCCAAATCTTGAGAATATTTCACATAACTTTTTATGGGCAAGAAATTGATCTTTGATAGAGGTTTCCAAAACCTTAGAGAAACAATCATGCATATGATAGCAAATAGAGGTTGGGATACATTGCGTGAGGAACAAAATCAATGTGGTGAATATTGTGGGAGAGTTTTGTTACCATTACCATAGAAATATAGAATAACTAATGCTTTGTGAGAGGTATGTTGGTACCTTTTGATTCCTCTAGTATTAAATGAGTTTAAAAATATAATGATATGGTGTTTATTGAGTATATCACCTTTAGTTTTTAACCCTTTGACCCTCAAGTGTTTTTGAGAGTTTTGTGTAAGTAAAGGAGTGGATCTATATGGAATGAAAGGGATGGGAAGATTTTTAATTTTCTATGTCTTGCTTATCCCAGTTGTCTAAGGCTTGGCTTTGTTTTATTTAGCCTACCTTTTGCCAAGTAAAAATACTATTGATGCAACTAAGGATAGGGCCTTGTTGAATTATACTATTGATATATGAAAACTTATTCATTCTTGCTTTTTGTACATTATTTGTGGTGCTTCATCTGGTTGTTCTGGTAACCCTTCACTTATCAATTTCTTTTGTGTTATTGTTGGTGTGAGTGGTGATGATGGTGAGGAGCAATTTTTTCCTTTCTTTTGCTCTTAGAAAGAAATTATAGAAGGTTTTAAGAGGATAGGAGATGAGGAGGAGGAAGGAACAAGTGAGCCCCCAAAAGCAAGTTACTCCAATAGTAGCAGGTTGAGTGATAAGACCCTTGTATCTATAAGTGAGCAGGAGGCTGATTTTAGATAGCAGATGGAGATAGTTACTGATTTTTGTAATTGGAGCAGAGGATGGTATGCCGACTATTTAGATATGTGAGAAAATCAGTACATCTACAATTTTATGTATAATGAAGCATTATTGGGAATGTTTATGAGTAGCCATTCATTTAAAACCAAAATTAGCTCCATTTTCCAACTTCCCTATGTATGATTCTTTTGTTTGATGCCCTTTTGCTAGCGGTGATGATGGTGTGGAGGAGGAGGATAGTCTTTTTTTGTTATTTTTCTTTGGTTATTCTTGAGAAAGAGAAAGAGAGAGAGAGAGAGAGAGAGAGAGAGAGAGAGAGAGATAGAGAGAGAGAAAGAGAGAGAGAGAGAGAGAGAGAGAGAGAGGTAAATGAGAGATGGTTGCTTGCTATTGTGCTTATTTGTTCTTTTTATTTTAATTAATTTTTTTTTTCTTGAGGTGGTTCCCATGGATTGCTTGTGATGGTTATGAGAGATGTTAATTGTTGTTCTTGAGACTTTATTGCCTGTGTGCACATGTTAGGTAATAGTGGTTGTAGTGATTTCATGTTGATGTCTATGTACTAGCTCTCTTTCTAAATGTAAAGATAAATTTAGTTTCTTTACAAAAAATTTATTATGTCTACTTTTATTAATTATGAATGTTATTTTATTATTATAATTATTGTTGCTGTTGTGTTGTTAAAAATACCATTTAAGTAAAATTCCCTATATTACTGAATTGTTGAGATTGTTCTCTCCATGGTTCTTGCACTTTTGTAGCTAAATTAGTCAAATTAAAAGTTAAATTAAAATTTAATTAAAATTATGAATAATACAAATCATAGGTGCTAAATTGAATGAACAAATTGGAATAGCAATTTTTAATTTAAAAATCCTAATAATCAACTAAATGAAGCATCTAAGTAAATATCTTTTCTTTAACTTCAAATACTATGCACTTAAGCACTGACTAATGGTTTCAAGATCGAGCTATTATGTTTAGAAAAAGAGAGTGAGTAGATTAAATTGTGAAAAACAATATTAACTCTACTATGGAATCAGTGACCTTATAAAATCATTATTGTGGTAGACAAATATGTTTGACAGAAGGAACTCATGAAAAAAATAAGCAAATCAAAAGAAAAAAATAAAAGAAAATTGTGTACTTCATAAAAAATTTGTATCTATGGTATCCACTTTTCTAAAGAACTCTAATACTTAAATTAAATAGGGGCTTGCAAGCAAATTAATAAATATGAAGAGTTTCAAATGAATTTTAAATTAAATTTTAGGCATTAAAAATTTCAAGATAAAATATTATTCAACACTAAAATCAGTAGTCAATAATGCATTTACACTTGTAGTAGAGGAGTTCGATTTGAATATTAAAAAGGATGACTACTTATAATTTTTCAAATTATAATTGCAACACTTTGAGCATCCCAATTTACATCTAAACAATAGTGCATTATCCTAAATTTTAGTTAATCTTAAATTTCTATATTTTTATGTTTCTACTGAAATTAGTTAGTAGGCACTACAAAAAAATCATGCTTTTGCAGCACAAATTTCGTCTTTTCCCTACGGTTTTACCCGCCACTATTATTTTTGCAGTGGTTTTACAACCGTTGGATGTCCGCCGTGATTTGAATGTGCTGCAAAGACATTCCACAACGGTTTTAACCATGACGATTCTTTTAAAAATAAAGGATCTACAGTTTTGTGGCGATTTTAACCGCCTCATTCCTACAATGTTGTGGCAGTTAAAACCACCACAACCGTCCATAATTTTTTTTTAAAATTAATATTTACTTTCATCAAAGGATACAATTTACAGTGAACATGTGAAATCCTTAAACAGCATAATTATCCACAATACCAAGAGTAACAATTGTCCCGTTAAGACATGAGAGAAGGAACAACAAAAGAAAAGCTGAGAAAGGTTTGAATTGAAAAGTCTACCTTGCAATGAGAACAAGTGGGCTAGATTCTAGACCCCATAAGAAAATCTTTCCTTCCCTATTCTTTAGTTGGAATAAAAAATGAGAAATTAGAACACAGATAGATTTTGAACACCTCATGAAATCATTGTAAAACAAGTTGGAAGCAAAGGGGGCAAGTTTTGGGTTCACATTCAGGTAAACTGATAGGAAATCTAAGAAAATTGTTAAAGGAAATGTGCTTCTCACATCAATACAGGTACTAATCAAAAGAAAATAAAGCAATTTTTATTTAATTCTGTGAAATATGTCTAAAAAAAAAGTGCAACAGAAACCAATAAAAAATTAACTACAAAATTGCAAGGGAATACTTATTGTAGCAGCATTGTAATGAAAGTCACATAGGATCTTGATGAACCAAATATCACATTCTATGTGATTAATGAAACCGCTGCAAAAAAAAAAATATACGATGCGATAGGGCCTATTTTTTGGTAGTGAGGTGATTAACAAATTAAATAAGGATAAGAAAGAACTTAACTTGGGAAATTAATTAAGTAAAAATTATGAAGTATATTAGTGTCATAAATTTCTATGAAAATATTTTTTTATTTGATGTTGTGCCGAAATTGTCTCATGAAAAGGAGAAAAAATCACAAGTGTTAAATCATTTGTTGCATCTCTTAACTATTAGTGTCACAAAGTTTATAAGAACTTGGTGCTAGATTAGGACTTTTTAATTATGCAGCCTTGGACAAAATATTAATTAATTATGTGCCTTGGCAGAGCCAAGGTCACCGCGGCAGTGCCATAGTTTTAGGAATTTGAGCACCGGAGCATCGAACTTCACAGCACCACATCATTATTTACACATTCCACATTCAAGCATCCCAGTGCTCTAACTTTCGCTATGTCGCTTGGAGTAGTTGACAAAATGCGGAGCCATGCTGAATGATCCAAACAGTGTGCCAGTCAACCAATTACCACATTGGATCAGTCCAATGCCGCAGCAAAGCCTACTTAGCAGCGCTTTGGTGCTTGTTCATATTTTAACACCTCGAACCTATCATGTTGAGCATCGTGGCACCTGAGTCAATTTATATTCTTAATATAAATAGTTTTTCTATTATTTTGTAGGGGATATTCTATCATATTTTAGAAAAAAAATTGTCATTTTGAGTGAGATCAATCACTCCACTGAGTCCTTAGTACTTAATGATAGAGACACCTTAGAGTCAATGTCTAAAGAAGACCGGAGGAGAGAAAGATATAGAAATTGGTATGGCTAGACACATCCTCTTTGGATTGACACTCTCTCATATCATTTTTATTACTTGATCGACACATGAACTTGCATTTTTTGTGGGTAGTTATATCAAAGAAAACATAGGCATATTTCACGCACATATGACTATTCTACGCACTATCGCACATGTTTCCCAGCACCCCGCATCACCCAAGGATGCTTGTTTGTCTAATTTCCTACACATATGTTGATTATAATCCAATATTTTTGAGTCAAGGCCTTTTTGGTTTTCCTTTCTTTAAGGATGCATTTATAACTGACTTTTTTGAAATTTCTATAACAACTAATGTGAGATCTTTTGCTTTTTTGGTAAGCTTTGCGGGTTTACCTCGCAGCGCTTGTAGCTTCATTCTTTTTGAAATCATGTAGGCCCTTTGTAATTATTTTTATAATTAATGGATCCGAGCATTGCCCAGATCATTCCAAAAAAAATGCGCATCATAATCAGCAATGTAAGATGTGTTAAAATAAATTTTCACATTATTGCGGGCTAGAATATACGTGGCGGTAGAGTTTATAATTTTATGTCTGAGCGTTGTACGAATTTTTAGCACACAAATAGGAGTTAAAAGAACACCAGGATTTTTACGTGGAAAACCCTAAAAAGGGAAAAAACCACAGGGTCGCGCCAAGTTTCAAAATTCCACTAGTGTTGTGTAAATTACAAGAAGCTGATTCGTCCTATAAGTTAGGACGATCAGATTACAATAAGTTTCTTCTGAATTGAAACAAAGTTACTAAGTTTTACAAAATTCTGGCGTTTCCTAAAAATCCGGCAGAGTTCCGGCGTATTCAGATGGAGAAAAGAACTCCGGCGGTGGTCGAGGAGGAGATGATTCTCCTGTCCCCTTCTCTTCCGCTTCTCTTCTCTTCTTCTCTCTCTACTCACTTGAATCCTCTTGTGAAGAATGAGGGCTCTATTTATAGGTTTTCTGGAGTGGCATGGCTTGTAAATAGGTGTGAGATCAGGGGTGAATAGGGAGTGGTCGAATGGACGGTTGATGTTGAATCCTTTGATCATGCACCGTTTGTTAGACATTTGAAGGCCTTAGTGATGTTTGATTTCAGCAATTATGGCCTCATTGGATTTTTCTCGTCGAGCCGTTTGATTTGAGTATAATCTCATTAAAATCGGAGACCGCTTGGTAACTTAAATTGTGATTCAAACCTTCCAACATCACTTTGAGTCTTGGATTCAGACTCATTTGGACTCGGAATGAATTGAATTTGGTGTCATTGGATTGGTATTTCAAAACTCTCAGTTTAACTATAATCTCACTGAAATTGGAGTTTAGGTGCTCCTAAATTTAATTTTTAAAGTTTTCGGGTTGATTTTTGCCTCGAGATTTGTGCCCGATCATGATAATTTCATGATGAAGTCTCAGTTGCCCCCCTATTTTTGGACGTCAAAGCTTAAGCAATCTGAAAATATATGCCTCGATAATTTGTATTGGCCGAGATGCAAAAATTACGTTCCAAAAGTAAAGTACTTTCAAAAACTTGATCATAGAGGCCTCGTTGACCTCCGAAAGTTGTAAAATTGAGTCCGGAACGTCAAAAAACATGTTCAAGGACCTCAAAAATGTGGAATTTGGTCTTTCAGGGGCAAAAAACGGACCCAAAATGGACCAGGCAGCCGAACCGGCCAGACCGGCCGGCCGGCCGCCGCCGCCGCCGTGGAACCGTGCTTGAGCGCTACTGCCACCCATGCCTAGGCTACGCCCACGCCCGTGCATAGGCCTGGCCTGGGCTGCACCCACGCCTGGTCTTGCGTGCCCGCACCCGTGGCTTTGCCGCGCACTGTTGCCGCCGGCGTTGCCGCGGCCACAGGTGGGCAGCGCGTGCCGCGAGCGTGCTACGCCTCCGCGTACAAGCTAGCGATCTTCACGTTCCAAGCATGGATCCAGGTGCTGTTCATGTGATTACAAGGAGAGAGAAGAGGCAGTTTGGCCCACTGCCTCAAGTGGGCCCCACCTCTCGTAAAACATTATTTTTTTGTCATTATTGGGTCCAAAAAATTCCCAAAAAATTCCAAAAAATTCTGAAAAATTCGAAATTTTTTTTTAAAAAATTAGAAAATCCATGAATGAAAGTAACTCCCCCCTTCTCTTTTGAAAACCAATAAATAGGCCACCTAAGCCTTTAGAAAAATTGCATCTTCTCGTTTTCTCCCTCTAGCTCTGACAGTTGAGGCTTTCTGCTATTTTCGAGTGAGAAATTTTCCCTGCTCAACTTAGCGCCCCTCCTCTTGTACAGGAGTTAGGGGATTTCTCTTTTTCTTTCCCCCTGGCTTTCTAACAGTCGAGCCTTTTTATTTTTTTCGAGTGAAAAAATTTCCCTGCTTGACTTAGCGCCCCTCCTCTTACGCAGAAGTGAAGGGATTTCTTCTTGCTCTTCTTTCCCCCCGGCTTTCTAAAAGTTGAGGCTTTCCGCTATTTTCTAGTGGGAAATTTTCCCTACTCGACTTAGCACCCCTCCTCTTGTGCAGAAGTTAGGGGATTTGTTCTCCTCTTGCTTCCCCCTCTGGCTTTTTGATAGTGGAGGCTTTCCGCTATTTTTGAGTGGAAAATTTTCCTTGCTTGAGTTAGCACCCCTCCTCTTATGCAGAAGTTAGGGGATATCTTCTTTTCTTCTTTCTTTCCCCCTCTGGCTTTCTGATAGTCGAGGCTTTTTGTTGTTTTTGAGTGGAAAACTTTCCCTACTCAATTCAGCTCCCCTCTTCTTGTATAGAGGTTGGAGATCTCTTCTTTTCTTCTTTCTTCTTGCATTGGAGGCATTCCTCTGTCGGAGATAGGCGACAATCCCTATCAAGCTTCAGTGCTCCTCTATTGTGTAGAAGGAGAATTTTCAACGCCATTTGAGCGGAAGTCTGTCAGCGATTGACGATCGAGTTGAAGCCCATTAGCAGTCAATGATCAAGTGTAAAGCTGAAGTAGAGAGTTCGAGGGTGCCCTGCAAGTAGCAGTTTAGCGAGAAGCCGGTGATGGACGATATGTAGTGAAGGACCACCAGTAAATATCAGACAAATGATGGAATGTTGGCAAGAGTCCAATGGCATTTTGCACATACAATATGAATCAAAACTGAAGTGTACCGACAACAGATATCACTGAGTCAAGGGGCCGGAGCAATGTGTTATGTTAGTAGTCTGGCAACACACGTATAGTGCTAACTGAGTTGAGGCTTGATGAAGATCAAATTGTAATTTGTCTTGTTACTTGATGTACAATCTTGTAATATAACTCCTATGATATCATATATGAAGTTGAGATTATTGTATGAGCTTGATACTTGTTTTTCATTTGAAATGAACTCATCATCCAAAGAGAATTAAGTTATTTCGCGCCTCTTTGAGGTATGATTAAAATGTACCTTTCGTGCTGTTTGAGATTTTTTTAGTCTTCCAGAATTTTATACTCATGTGTGGAAGAGACCATGGGAATCCACTAAAGATGCAAGTCCTATCCGAGGTTGTATGTCAGAGCCCTGCTCGATGAAATTAACCTGTATGGAAGAGGTCGAGAGAATCCACCAAGGATATGAGACCTATCCGAGGTTGTATGTCGGAGCCTTTGCTCGATGATGTTAACCTGTATGGAAGAGGTCAAGAGAATCCACTGAGGATATAAGACCTATCCGAGGTTGTATGTCAGAGCCCTGCTCGATGACGTTAACCTGTGTGGAAGAGGTCGAGAGAATCCACCAAGGATGTAAGACCTATAGGAAGTTGTATGTCGGAGCCTTTGCTCGACGACATTAACCTGTATGAAAGAGGTCGAGAGAATCCACCAGGGATGTAAGACTTATCCGAGATTGTATGTCAGAGCTCTGCTCGATGACGTTAACCTGTGTGGAAGAGGTCGGATCAACTCCCCCTGGAATTGATCATCATGTGATTGAGATATAATATAGATTGCATGTTTCTCGAATCACGAAGAAAGAGTTTGAGAAATTTTTTATCTTTCATAAGAGAAAATAATATCACAACACTGTGAACATCATATTACTGTATTATGTAAGACAGTATAATAGTTCCCTAGTATGACTTCAGGATATACAAGTTACAATAACTTAGCACATAAAATATATGCACGGGCACAATACAACATTTAACTTGGAAGAAGACATTAAAGACGTCAAAGTGACATCCTACACAACATAAAAGAGACAACAAGCTAAGTAGTATTACTAATACAAATGCATGAAGTGCGCGATAATTCAATCTCTCCAACTATTTAAATATTATTCAATGGTTATCTTTGTTGTTGATTTTGCCCCCCAGCAGAATGAACTTCCTTTCGGGTAGATGAATCTTGAATAAATTATTGAAGGTAGCCCTAGCGGATAAGTCTTTCAATCTCATCCTTGAGTTGCTTATAGGCTTCGGTAGTGTGACCACGACTACGATGAAAGTAACAGTACTGATCTGGATTTCCTGTGTTCGACTTCAAAGGATTCGACCATTTTAATGTATCTTGATCTCGAACGACCATCAATACATTTGCTCGAGATGTGTTGAGTGGGGTATACTCCTTTTCCTGTCGAGGTTTCCATCGCGGTAATAGAGGCCCAGGAGGTAGATTATTCTTTCCTTATTTTTTCTGTTGTGAGAATGAATTGTCCATCCTAGGTGCACCTTTACGCTTACCGTTGATTTACTCAA